>OY757311.1:63879296-65079296 GCA_963583905.1 Stenurella melanura
GAATCGATAGTCAGATGATTTTGTCGGCGATTTGGAGATTCACTCTTAAAATGTCATAAATTATAGTCTATTTCTAAAAATGAGCGATGAGAATGACAATTTCTCTAACACTATTTCGGAAACTATAAATTCCACGACTAAAAATTGTGTGGGAACAAATATCATTCCAACACACTGTTATGGTATAATTCCGCACGGCTGTCGACAAATCAGAAGCCGCTAAGCCACACTTAGCGGTTCGGTTGCTATGATTACGTCTAGCTTCGCATTTGACGTTTTATCGTTTAGAAGTTTTTTTGTATAATTTCTAAAATCTTGTTAGAAAATAGCATATTCTACAACAAGTTCTGGAATGACCCGTATTCCACACGAGAGAAAAGTCTGTAGTCCGAACCGAAGGCGAGGACTACGGTTCGCGAGTGTGGGATATACTGTTCCAAACGTGTTGTAGACAATACTTTCTCTAACAAGATTTTAGAAATTATACAAAAAAACTTAAAAACAGTTTAAAACGTCAAATGCGAAGCTAGACGTAACCATAGCAACCGAACCACTAAGTGTGGCTTAACGCTTTCTGATTTATCGAAAGTCGTGCGGTATTATGCCATAACAGTGTATTGGAATGATACTTGTTACGACACATTTTTTAGTTGTGGGATTTGTAGTTTAAGAAATAGTGTTAGAGAAACAACACAACACGTTTAGAATGGCAATCCCACACTCGCGAATCGTAGTTCTCACCTTTGGTTCGGACTACAAACTTTTCGCTCGTGTGGAATATGGGCCATTCCAGAACTTGTAGAATATATTATTCTCTAACACTATTTCAGAAAATACAAATTCCACAACTAAAAATTGTGTCGTAACAAGTATCATTCCAACACACTCTGATGGAATCATACCGCACAGCTTTCGACAAATCAGGGACCCAATTCACACAGAATGTACGTGCTCTTGCTGAATCCGTGTGTTTCATTCCGCATACAAACTATATAAATCCATAAATACGTATTCCCGACGTTCCGTCTAAAATACAATTCGACGAGTATGTGCTTGGTTCGGGTAAAACTTTACTTTTATATAGGTTTTCTTGTCGTTTATGAGGTTGGCATCAGTCAAAAGTGTGGTTATGTTTAGCTGTCACCGGTTGTCATATTCTTGTTCTTGTTTATTTTATCATCTTTTATCTAATATAACTGCCAATAATAGTAGTATCTTTTCTTATACCCAACACACATTTTCGTTGCTATTTAAACCTAGACACTCGTATTTATTTACACTACATAACAAAATAATTACTACATTACAGTGGAAAAGAAAGAAGTCACCAAGGATATTGAGGAATAAATTTCCACCGGAGGAGGCCATTTATTTTCGGCCCAACGCTCATATTTAATAAATCTTTGCATGCAAACGCAATTATGAATCGTGGAAAACAAACTAAGTATTTTAGGAGGGAGACTTTAAAAAAATGTGGGGGGGGATTTATCTCAAAAGCTGAACGCCCATCTTATGAACTTGTTACCTGGGATAGTAAATGGATCATAGAATCTGCATAGAATCTCTCATCGAAAACCTGCATATTCTAGGTAATTCTCCATTTCTTCCCAATTGTTTATGGCTTGTAAAATAATTCGTTCATCCAAATCCATTTTATTACTGTATGTAAACTTCCAAACTACAAATAAAACACTGACACATAACCTCTAAATGGTAAACATGATGCAATCAGCACATGACTTTGTTGCTGTTTCTGTCTACTGTTATAGCATCCGAAATTAACCGTATAGAAAGAAGCCTGTCGAAAATATCCGCACACGGCCACTGGAGGATCCAAAAACCAATTGCGTGTGCGAAATTATCGTCTTTCCTCATACGTCTTTATTCCGTGTACACTCGAGAATTGGATCTCTGAAGCCTTTAAGCCACATTTAGTGGTTCTGTTGCTGCGGTTACGTCGAAAAAAAGGTATTTATTTCTAGCTTCACATTTGACGTTTTGAACAGTTTTGAAGTTTTTTGTAAAATGTCTAAATATTGCTAAAGAAGTATAGTCTACAACACGTTTGGAATGGCATATTCCGTAGCTTGTTGTAGAATACTATTTCATTATTGGGAATGGAACTATAGGCTGTTTCTCACAACCATAAAAACAACAATACTTATGAAGAATTTAAGGACCTAAGAACAAACAGACATACATCACAGAAGAAATATTTACCAAAAATCGAATCGCATATAAACCACTGAAATCATACCTATAATAGCCGATAGTAAAACTATATTATGAGTACATCTGGTAATGCAGACATAATTATTTTCATTTTTTAAACATTGCGATTTCACAAAAGTCTTAACCCCTCCCCCTGTGACACGTTGTCATTACTTTGTAGACCTTCTCCTCCCCCCCTCAAGGTGTGATATATAATGGATGGCCCCTTAGGGATATATTACAAAAGACAAATAGTGTTTATTTAAGTCTAATAGTGATATACCAATTTATATTCTTTTTGATAACTACAAGTTTTTTAACAAGTTTAGAAAAAATTTCCTAAGCTTCACTTGATTTAAATAAACACTTTTGAATTTCTAGACTTTTTTCTAATGTTTATGTAAGCCAGAGTAAAAATTCTTGTATGTCTAAAATTATGAAAATTGTCCAGTTTTGAAAAGCCGTATCTCAAAAACTGTTCACTATTTTAGGTCATGCTAATTCAGACTTTTATTCAGTAGGTCAAAATCTACAATATGATAAAAATGTAGACGATTCCAGAGAAATCCAATTTTCTCTCAAAATGACTTTACACTTGCACTTTGATACAGTTTCTTGTTAATTAATGTTTAATATTAATGTATGCCAATGGCTGCGCTCGCCTCGATTCCCACCTTGTCCATCATCTTTCCATTTTTTCACCAGTTTCTAACCACCTTCGTATCATCATTCTACCGCGATATCACTTATTCTCCAAATTATTGAAAGATATCTTGCATGTGTACAGAATTTTTTCAAAATATTTTAAGCAGTTGGTGGAAAAATTCAGACGGACAGATTAACAGATAAACTGGCAAGCAAAATTTTGAAAATGTGTTTTCTAGCTTTGATATCATTAAACAAACTTGCATGTATCGTAAAAACAACAATACCTACCTACCTTACAGATTTATTTATATAGATTCGAAAAATTTGAATTTTATAACAATTAACTATATAGGTACTTACTAAAAGGTAACCTTTGAAAACAGATTAGCTCTCTCCCTTGGATGTTCTTTTCTCCGATATGCATTGCTGTGATCCATATTTATGCAATATGCTACGATATTACACTATCTAATTCAACGTTTTACACAAGTCTAAATTAAACTAAATACTATGATGATATCTTAATATAAAGTAAACATTTATAGGAGATATAAAAAGTTATATTTAATGTAGGTTGTTCTACATTATTGTCAATTAAATAACTCTAACAGATTTATACAGGTGCCTACTCATTTTATTTTTATAAATAAAATGGATTCTATTCGTAATTTTAAACTACTTCTCACACTGCACTTCACGTAGCAAAGATTCTTTTAAAATCGAAACTAACAGTTTAAGAGGATGTTTATCTTCAGATTATTTTCTTTGAACTAAATTTGGTATAGAAAGATGTACAATGGAATGAAACGTTCGCGCGGAAGTCTCAAGCTTTTATGCAGTACGATAATGATATAGTTACGGCTGTGTTCTAATTTATCTCATGATGACTTTCAAAATTAAATTTAAATCGTCGGTAAAATCAAAAGTGCACACCCCGCAAGTTGTTTTATCAAATAAATGCTATGCTTATAACATTACAATTCATTTGTCAACGTTTTTGACATCTGATTTTCTCATACCAAGTACTAGAAAACTGCTAATGCTAGAAACAAAAGTTTGAAATAAAAATGTAGCATCCATCCTTTATGTTTATTTTTTTTCAATACACTTGGTATCTATTTCAAGAGATACAAAGTTTCAAAAGATACAAAGTTTCCTGCCCGCGTTTATCTCTACAAATCTTGTCGACATAGCCTTAGAAAAAAAATCATTCAGAGTATATTGGTGAGTTTTCAATACGTTGCGCAACCGAGGCTCGCCGTCATCTTGATAGAAGTATTAGAAACCGTTTTCTTAAATATATCGATTTTTGTTAGGGCTACATCAAAAATAAATGCGGCGCCCGGTATGGCAGAATGAACAAAATTCGCCCTAAGGCTCAATTGTTGAGTTATCGACTTGATTTTTTTTTTTGTGTAATCGGAAATGAGTCTGGAATAGTGAGTCACTGCGGTTTTTTTGAAAATTTTTCGGTTTTCACATTTTGTAAGGAAATTGGCGGGTGCAACGGTTTGCAAGAACCGTTATAACTTTCTTCGTGCAGGAGATCCTCATTTGCGCTTTGACACATACAAAGAGCACAAGATGAGCTAGCCTCCACAATAAAAATAAATTTCATAATATATACAAAGTGTTCTATTTTTCACGTTACATTTTGTCAAATTCAAACATCAATAACTTTTTTATTTCAAATAGAACACCCTATAGTATTTTACATCGAATTATATAAAATTAAATTCACTTTTTTCTAGTGTAGGCACTGTAGAGGTTGCAGTTACATCTTTTTGAAATATTGGCGATTTTCTTAAATATTCACGAATTTTAAATAAAAATTCCCATCAACTTAGCCATGATTGGAAATAATCATTAATGTCAGTTATTCTCTTATGTCAAAAAATGTCAGCGCGTTTAAATTACACCCAAAAAGACTTTTTATATTTATTTATTATTTATGGAGAATATTATCAGGTAATATCAAGACCATGTAACACATTTGAATCTCGATACCCACAAGAACAGAACCATCACCATACACTGTCAAACGCATATTGGATAATTTTAGAATATTTGGCTCTGTCAAGGCAGGAGGAAAGAAATTTAATGTTACATAATTTAAAGTAGAAAAATACAGGGTGTTCCATTTGAAATATAAAAAAAGTTTTTGAGATTTGAATTTGACAAAATGTAACGTGAAAAATATAACACTTGGTATACTATTACGGAATTTATTATTATTGTGGAGACTAGCTCGTTTTGTGTTGGTTATAGGTGCTAAAGGGCAAATGAGGATCTCCTACACGAAGAAAGCTATAACAAGAACCGTTGGACCTGTCAAATTTTTTATAAAATATCAAATATCTCCAAAAATGCTAGGTTTAAGTATAAGATATGCGACATGATTGGATTCATAATTATATGGCCATTTCGAAAAGTTGAAAACATATAGGGTATTCTATTTGAAATAAGCAAATTGGTACCGACTTTTGGAACACCCTGTTTAGCTGGAGGACTGGAAATATTTTAAATAGAACAGGCTTGATCGATTAGGAAAGGTGCTGCTTTTACAAAACGTTTATGAGTAGGAAATTTAACTCATTTTGTGGCTTCGTTTTCTTTGTGCAAAGCAAGAAAGAATGTTACTTCTGTGGTAGCGAGAAGTTAGGGTGAAACTTGTTTTCCTTTAAATATTTTCCGTGCTTTCCGACCAATAACCACACGGTAGCCGCGCCGGCGATAATTACAACCACTCCCCACAACCTGTGGGGTTAGTGACGGTAAATTCCTGAATCGTGTACCCTAAGTAGACGAAGGGAACCCAAGATAACCGCCTTCTGCATTTTTATTGCCAGTCATTCGGCTGATTTCTGCCAGGCTGGTATGACCTTCAGTTCTAAGAGCAGCGTAGGCTTCATACCTTCGAGTACAACGATTATTAGGACGACCATCTTGACCGAGTAGCCTGGGTACAGCACTTGGAGCTCGTACCAGAGATTACGGTATTTGGTTTGTTTTTCCTCCTCTTTCAAAGCGGTGGTTTGCTCAGCAGGTGCTGAGAACTCGATCACAAACATCACCTTGTTTTGATGGTCGACGAGGACTCTATCAGGCTTGTTGGCTTGGATTAGCCTCATTGTCGGAAACGAGAAGTTCCAATAAATTCAGCACCTCTCGTTCTCGACAACGGACTCAATGTCTCCGGGGACGTGAGGCAGCACTTGTGTCTGGTCTACTCCGCAGATGGTAATACAGCACCCGCAACGCCGGGTTATGGCGATGGATGTAGGCCGAAATCACATATACCGGACATGCAGATAGTAAATGCATGATCGATTGGCAGGCCACAATAAATCCCTCGGTCTCCGACTATAGCCCAACTGACCTTAAAAAGGCGAATATCAGCTTAGTCGATAAACCCAGTGTTTTTAGGTTCTAATAGAACACCCCGTGCATGGGTATATTGAAATGCTGCCTAAACAGACGCTCCTGTTCGACAGCTTTTATTTGGGCCTTCAGGCGGGGTGGCTGCAGTTCAGTGACTGACTCTGGGTCAGCACCGCAGTCCTGCACCTACCCCTTCATTTTCGTGATATCTTACTAATTGCAGAAGCGGGTCTGAGCTCCTTAGAATGTTGCATGCCATACTCAGTACTACTCTGCCATGTAGACACTCCAGACCCAAGAGTCCTCGGCCCCCCATTGACGTGGGAGGTACACATGAGGAACGGACAATCTAGGATGAATACTCCTATTGATATTCCTCATCTTGCGGGTATCTCTATCTAATTGGCACAGCTCATCTACAGTTCATTTGACTACCTCAAAGGAGTAGAGCAGGACAGCAACGACAATCATATTAGTCGCAGACACCTTGTTCTTCCCCAAAAGTTCAGATGACCAAATCTTTCGGAGTAGACATCTGTACTTGCTGCAGAGAGATTCTTTAACTTGCTGCACATCCTGGATGTGATGTTGTTGCACACCAAGGTATGTGTAGGTCTCTCCGGCATCTAGATGTCTTAGAATGATTCCGTCTGCGAGCTGCGCGTCTTCAGCAAAGTCCCCGCATCGTCCTCTCTTGAGATGGACGACCGCGCACTTGTCCAACCCTAACTCCATGCCAATGGCCCGCATGTACTCCTCGACCACCCTTACTTAGAACATTTTGAAGTTCATGTTCTCCGGAGGCATACAGTTTGAGGTCATCCATATAAAATAGATGAGTGACATTATCCCTCCGCCTGCTGAGTGGTCCACAATGGTACCCGCGAACTTGGCGAAGTTCAACATATAACGGCAGCAGTGAGATGCAAAATAGGAGGAGACTCAGAAAGTCTCTCTGGCAAACTCCTCTTTTGAATACCACCTGCTATGTTGTAACCCGCTGTGCACCAGATGTTAGGGTGAAGCGAGTCCTCTAGAGCGGCAGTAGTTGTTCTATGAATCTCACTAGTGGCTCTGTTACCAGAAGACCTATGAGCAAATGCACCAGTAGTTCGTGCGATGTAGTGTCAAATACCTTACGATAGTCAATCCAGGCCATAGATAGGTTCCGCTTGTACTGCACAGAATCCTGCGTAATACCTGCCGTAGTGTCCTAGAATACAAGATACGTGTAAATATCTTGTAGCAGGAGTTCAGACAGGTGATTGGCCTATAATTCCTTCGATCGGACAATTTTCCCTTCTTGGGGATTAGCACGGTACGTCCCTCGACAAACCAGTCCGGAATCTGCTGCCCCTCGTTCAACCACGAGTTGAGAACTCGAACCAGGCGACGCACGTACGTCAGCTTTGTCGATTTGAACGAGCGAAACCTCAATATCTAACTATTTCCTATATAATCACTGAGTGTTAAAAAAGTGCCCAATTAACACACCAGTAAACTACAATAAATAAATTCGAGCAATTGACTCGTCTTGACTTGTCGCGAGCGAACTAACCCGCGCAGATAGGCGAACATCTGAAGTGCTTCCGAGTTAACGTGCCGGTGTTTACTTGTGTGATTTCTTCGCATATATCATAAATATGGGTTAGTATCTTAATTTTTACCATATAAACTCTTACAAAGTTTTTATTTGCATATTAAACAAATAGATGAAAGCTGTTTATCGATATATATTGACGATTTTCTAAATATGTATTACATTTATTAGACTGGAAAAATATTGGATTGATCAGGATTTCTAGTGATTGTGACTTTATTATTTCAAGCATGTATTAAGGATAGTATTTGTGCTGCATTCAGCTGCAGTAACATGCATTCTCAAAAGTTGTGATTTTTTTTTCTCAGCGTTGGCGATTGGTTTTACTCGGCGTATTTTATTCGACGTGTGGAGAAATGAACCAGTTCCACAGAATAAACATCGATCGGTTTTGGACTACGTGTGTGAAAATAGTGATTATAATGACTTTGATGTACATTATTAGTGCATGATAAAAAAAAAGGTGAGAAATTTTTTTTAATGAAAATTATAGAATTGTTAACCAATTTGCAACAAAAACAGAAAACAGATAATCGAAATAATTTCGTCCTCCTATAAATATAAGATTGTCCGCTGCACCCCTTCAAAAACCATCCCTTAAGAGCTTACATTTATTTCACCATATTTACTTCACATTTTTTCGCGGATTCATAAATCTTAGTCAAAAAGTTAAATAATTTTAAAATAATATTTAATTTTCAACCCCCATAAAAACCATCCCCTTGTAGATTGTTTAAGGGGTCGCTCGGCTCTGAACAGCCCTTCTTCGCATCGACCTAAAAGATCTTTTGTGAACCATCCCCTTGGTCCTCGGAATTTTTGTACTCCTTTTGGTGTATTCACGGGTACGTTATTATCGATGCTACAAAGTTTCAGAATTTTAAAACTAAGTAATTTTCAACCCCCTCCAAAACCACCCCTTTAGTGTCTAAAATGTTTTCAATATTTTTCCTCCTTTCTAAAAAATGTTTTCTGTTCATTTGCAAATTTGTAGAATTTTTTCCCCCTAGAACTTGAAAAATGACCACCGTGCGACGCGCGACGGTGGGTGGAAGGAGATTTTTTTCCACCACCAGTTGTTTATGCCATCTGGACACGGAGCAGCGAAGTTCTTAGTGCCAACAAGAGCTTGTTGAACTTCCTCCGAACTGATTGCCGGGCAGACCTCTTCTGGCTCTTCAAAGGTTCTGTGACAGAGAGCCCCGAAGTGTGCGATTGCTGGACTGTTACTGTCGAACGGACGTGTCGTTTCGTAGATTCCCTTCCAGAAGCTTTTGACATCGGCTACAGCTGTCGACAACACGCTGTGGCTCTTGAAATAGGCGAGAAGGATTCGTACGGAACAATGTATTTTGCTCCGTACTCCGTACCCGCCTTATTACATTTTTCTTGACAGCCATGAGTGCTCGAATCTAATCTAAACAGTGTGGCTTAATGGTAAGCATGACTATTAGATTTAGTGTGTGGTGCTGGCGTCTTAGGCCGGCTGCTGTACTCGGACGATGATAGTAGCGTACAGCCTGCAGTGATGTGCTGAATCGTTTCTGGGGAACTTCTGCATTTTCGGCACCGATTATCTGTTGTATCTTGACCCCTAACAATGTGTTCCATGTAGTTTTTCGTGGCAATAACTTAATCTTCGATGGCCATCATAAATCTTTCAGTTTCTGGAAACAGGTCTCCGTGACTCCAGTAGTTCGACGCAGTCTTGTCGACATAATTCAATCCAAGCTCACTAGGATGCCTGCCGTGGAGCTGTCTTTGTATCCACTGATCAGGTAGGGATCTTATGTGGGTCACTTTACTTGTGACTTCAGAGGGGGCAGCTTCACTTAGGCACAGAGGGGTGTAGTTTTGATCAGCTGCACATACTGCAGTGTAGAGAGAGGCTGAATCCTTCTTACTTAGGAAATATTGTTGGACATCATGTGTCAGCTTATTATGGAGGAATGCCAGATTAATAGCCAAGGACACCCTCTTCTCGGGGAATTGTTAATCTCTCAACTGCTGACTTGGGGTGGAGGGCGCGATGTTTCATGAGAATTGTTCTTGTCTTTCTCTACATTTCGGCTATATCAGTGCTCATCCACTTAATCACGCCAAAAGTAAATGTAATGACAGGTATGGCATATGTATTTATAGTGTTGATAAGATTCTTGCCACTAAGTTTGGTTTTTAAGGGGCTTTGTAGTCTTTAGATGTACTTCGCCATAGTTCTCTGTTTGATTGCCTTCTGTACGAGTAGATTGTTGCATGCCGAGGTATTTGTATGTTTCGTCATCTTCCATTGTTTCTATGATGTTGCCGTCCATTAGTTCGAATCCGACAGCTTGATGTTTTCCCTTTGATAAAATCCATTTGTATATCTTAAGAAAATACCTCAACAATTCTTAAAAGTGCCTTTATATGTGTGGTAGTACCGGCATATAATTTAATATCATCCATATACATAAGGTGGGAGATCTTATATTGTACAATGGACTGCTGTTTTAGGGAAAATCCATATTGACTATCATTAAGGAAGTTAAGTGACAAGAAGAATATTTATCGATCGATTTTGCTCAAAAACAATACTGTCCAAATTTTAATACAATCGGACTTTTCGTTCTTAAGTTATCGTGCTTACAAGAAACGTGACGGACGGACAGACAGGCTGACGGACAGACGGACAGACAGACGGACAGACAGACGGACAGACAGACGGCCAGACAGACGGACGGCAGACGGACAGGCAGACGGACAGACGGACGGACATTTTGAAAATTGTTCAGAAACCGATTACCAACACAGTGATATAAAAATTGTATCTTTACGAGCAATATTACCGGTTTTAGAAATGTGCCGATCGAATGCAATATACTCTTCGTTTTGTATTTGCGAAGAGTATAATAACCTGCCGACTAAATTATTACTATATTATAAATAACATATATCTATATGCCTATAAATAATACTTAAGATGTTGTTTTTAATTCCTGTAACCATAGGGAACGGTATCGTAGCTGTCTTCTATACGTCTACGTGTTAATTGACCATTCTTATCCCACTCAAAAATATTATTTTTACTAATTTGTTGTAAGAGCAGCGTTGATTTATTTCGCAAATTTTTAGGTACAGATTACAAAATTTCTGTTATAGATAATTTGTTACTTAAAGGTTGATTTTTTACTACTGGCTGATTTGAGGCTGTGCTAGTCTCTTCTATGATGTATTTTCACGGGCTCTCTAGGGTTATTTGAAAAATGCAGAAATCTCTATAATACCTGTTGATAAAACATATATTCTTTATAGGATTTTGCAAACAGTGGAAAGAAAAGCTATCTACGAGAACTAAAGGAAAAACTATATATATAAATATTAATGAAATCTTTGCATTCTTTCGATAACCTGACTTCTGGTTATGCTACCAAGTGAAAATTCTTATCATCCATTCTCATTTTAACACTAGCATCCAACCTAGTCCCCTACGGCTAAGCAGACTAAACTAGTATCCACATGATCCCCTACGATATGTAAATTCAGTTAAAAATGAGAACAAAGGCCTGAAATTAATTTATTTACGTACCTTGTCTTTAAAAAATTGTTCATTCTAATGAATTACATTTTCATAAAATCTCATTCAGTTTCTTGGAAATGTTTAGCTTTTGAAACGTTTTTCGTCCTTATTGTTGACTCATCAGAAAAGCCCAAAGCCACTCATAACGATGTTCCATGCAAAACTAAGACAATATCCATGAACAAGTTTATAATAATTATAATTTTGACATTGACTGATAAAAAACAATAGATCTACACCTATCTATTATCTAACTAGTATTAGAGCCTATATACTCTATGCATGTTTAAAAGTGAATTATTTATTATTTGTTTGCTTATAGTAATGAAACATATATTCTTTATAGGATTTTGCAAACAGTGGAAAGAAAAGCTATCTATGAGAACTAAAGGAAAAACTATATATATAAATATTAATGAAATCTTTGCATTCTTTCGATAACCTGACTTCTGGTTATGCTACCAAGTGAAAATTCTTATCAGCCATTCTCATTTTAACACTAGCATCCAACCTAGTCCCCTACGGCTAAGCAGGCTAAACTAGTATCCACATGATCCCCTACGATATGTAAATTCAGTTAAAAATGAGAACAAATGCCTGAAATTAATTTATTTACGTACCTTGTCTTTAAAAAATTTTTCATTCTAATGAATTACATTTTCATAAAATCTCATTCAGTTTCTTGGAAATGCTTAGCTTTTGAAACGTTTTTCGTCCTTATTGTTGACTCATCAGAAAAGCCCAAAGCCACCCATAACGATGTTCCATGCAAAACTAAGACAATATCCATGAACAAGTTTAAAATAATTATAATTTTGACATTGACTGATAAAAAACAACAGATCTACACCTATCTATTATCTAACTAGTATTGGAGCCTATATACTCTATGCATGTTTAAAAGTGAATTATTTATTATTTGTTTGCTTATAGTAATGAAACATATATTCTTTATAGGATTTTGCAAACAGTGGAAAAAAAGCTATCTATGAGAACTAAAGGAAAAACTATATATATATAAATATTAATGAAATCTTTGCATTCTTTCGATAACCTGACTTCTGGTTATGCTACCAAGTGAAAATTCTTATCAGCCATTCTCATTTTAATACTAGCATCCAACCTAGTCCCCTACGGCTAAGCAGGCTAAACTAGTATCCACATGATCCCCTACGATATGTAAATTCAGTTAAAAATGAGAACAACGGCCTGAAATTAATTTATTTACGTACCTTGTCTTTAAACAATTTTTCATTCTAATGAATTACATTTTCATAAAATCTCATTCAGTTTCTTGGAAATGCTTAGCTTTTGAAATAGATAGGTGTAGATCTGTTGTTTTTTATCAGTCAATGTCAAAATTATAATTATTTTAAACTTGTTCATGGATATTGTCTTAGTTTTGCATGGAACATCGTTATGAGTGGCTTTAGGTTTTTCTGATGAGTCAACAATAAGGACGAAAAACGTTTCAAAAGCTAAGCATTTCCAAGAAACTGAATGAGATTTTATGAAAATGTAATTCATTAGAATGAAATATTTTTTAAAGACAAGGTACGTAAATAAATTAATTTCAGGCCTTTGTTCTCATTTTTAACTTAATTTACATATCGTAGAGGATCATGTGGATACTAGTTTAGCCTGCTTAGCCGTAGGGGACTAGGTTGGATGCTAGTGTTAAAATGAGAATGGCTGATAAGAATTTTCACTTGGTAGCATAACCAAAAGTCAGGTTATCGAAAGAATGCAAAGATTTCATTAATATATATATATAGTTTTTCCTTTAGTTCTCATAGATAGCTTTTCTTTCCACTGTTTGCAAAATCCAATAAAGAATATATGTTTCATTACTATAAGCAAACAAATAGTAAATAATTCACTTTTAAACCTGTTGATACTTATTCAACTTCTCACCATCGTCAACTTTAGTTTTTAATACCTGCTGCATTTCATTATCCAGTTGAGAAATTGTGTCCGGGGCAGTCTCATTAGTTTCTTGTATTTTTTTAACCGCATCGGGCTTTATTAAAAACATTTTCTTTGCGTGCTCTATGTTAATTAAACAAACTGCTTAATACACCTGTAATTAAGGGCCCCAATATTAAGGGTAATATGGCACCACCTTTTTGTACTATACTATACTATACTATAATTTATAAATAATTTTATTTTTTAAACATTTAAATGAAGCATGTAAAATTGGTTCGTCTCCAGGTCGCAGCTTTTTGTATAGACTCGTGTAAAAAGTTATTAAAATTAGACAATAATTCTATACTAATGAAATAAAAAACACTAAACTGTTTTTCACGTTTTCACATGTATTACGTCAACATGACGATCGTTTCGCTAAAACATTAGCTTCATCAGATGAGCGCAGTGTTACAGTGCGCTCATCTGATGAAGCTAATGTTTTAGCGAAACGATCGTCATGTTGACGTAATACATGTGAAAACGTGAAAAACAGTTTAGTGTTTTTTATTTCATTAGTGATAATGGATTTTCACCAAGTAAAGGTCGAGTCTATCAATAATTCTATATGCAGACTTCTAACATTTTCATCATATGCACTACTTGACTCTAAAAATTTTAAAATAAAATCATCTTTAAACGTTTCACATACTCCCTTCTCAATAATTTCACAGCCTATATTGTTAAGAAAAGTTTCGAAAAAGTCTTAATCGTGTTACATTATTACATATTTTCACATGCCTGGGGTTTTTTCCACTTAGGTATTTCCAAAACTGTGGAATTCCCCAGATAAGATAACGGGTTTTTCCCATCACATAAGATAATGCATACCTGTTGAAAGGCACGTAGATCTAATTAACGCTAATGATCCACCAGATAAGATAATTATCTCGCGATGATTAAAATTCCAAAAACCGCGGAAAAACAACTTTCTCTTTTCAAGGTCATCAAGGTAATTAAAAAGTCATTTGTCAAAACCGCCATACCTTCTACTCTAGTCTACAATTCTTCTCTTCTTTTCTTTTTGCTCTAGCTCGGAATGGGTGCATTTTTGATAAATACTTTATAGATGATAGTCTAATTTTAACCTGAGAACTCTATCCTGAACGTTTGGCGGTTTAACTCTGGGTCACCCTGTATATATCATTTTATGTTGCATAATATTCAGAACAGGATATACAATCAATGTCATTTGAAATGACATATGTCTTCATATTTTATTACTCAATATTACAAAATATAACTTCAGAAGATGAGCACTACATTGGGAGCAAGGAAATCGGGAGGTTCCATAGAATTACAACGACGCGCGGGTTCAAAAAAATCTAGCGTCAGCAGCAATAGAAAACCATCTATCGAAATCGAAGAACGTTTAGACGAAAATTCTAATGCAGGAGAAGACAACGAATCCAAACCCGTTAAACAAATTAATTATAGAGATGAATTAACTTTCTTATTCCTCAATTCAATGTTTGACGAAATTATTGACGGACGTGAAATGATGTCATTTGGAGCAGTGAGTCTTATGTCAAAGGTATCTGATGATGTTGTAACGATAACAATGGTTTATAAAGACACACCAGAATATGAAATAAGTATGATCCCTATGGAAGGATCAAAGTATGTCAGCATACAATCTAAGAGTAAGTCATCAGCTATTCTTCTAATTTATTTATTTCAAACGGTTTTGTGTGTTATACGTAATTGCTACAGGACATTAGTGGTGCAATTTAAGTTCATCAAGCGCTTCCGTTATAACATAAAAAAACAGTCACTTAGGGAGACTTAAATGTTCTGGACAAATACAAAAACTATCGTGGAGATGAAAATAAAACAATAGAAAATTCTACAAAAAATTTCACACATACAACGGTTCTTGTGTAAAATAAAAATAAAACTTGTGGTGTCACGAGCCAACGCACGAACGCCTTTTTCTTTGCGTTTCGGTCCAAAACCTTTGATAACTTTTGAAGAAATAATGAGATCGTTATAAGGAAAACATTTTAAAGGGCAAAGATGCAGATGTCAATACTATTATAGATAGATAGATAGATATTTTATTGGTGTTACAATACATTAAAAATGCTTACACAAGTCAGAAATGTGAGTATAACATAGTTAAGTCGGACAATAACAAAATTGTACAATAATAGTATGAATAATAAATAAAATTGTTGTGTGAGATAGGATAAAATAATGTGTAGTAGTGACAATAAAAACAGTTAAATTCATAAAACATAATAAATATAAAAACAAAATATAGTTAAAGTAAAATTATTAAATATGCACAGTGTCTAGGCAATTCTTAAATCGGAATGATCGTTATCAAGAAATTCATTTAATGTGTAAAAGGCCTTGGATTTTAAGTAGGCTTTAATTTTGTTTTTAAACTCCAAGAGGTTTAGGTTCTTTACAGAATTCGGCAGTTTGTTATAAAATTTAGCTGCATAGTAACCTGTTCCGTTCCTGCTTTTGTCAGTCGAAGAAAATTTAAATGAACTTTGTCACAATTTCTTGTATTGTAGTTGTGTAGTTGGCTGTGCATTTCATATTGATTTTCATGTTGTTTGAGGTAAAGTAAACATTCAAGAATGTAAACGCAGGACAATGTCAGTATATTAAGTTTAATACATTGATCCTTGCAGTCATCCCTATATTTTAGATGAGAGAGTATACGAATGCATCTACGTTGTAAGCCAAATACTCTTGTGGCATGTGCTGAATGCCCCCAGTTTAAAATCCCATAAGACATGTTAGCATGGAAAGAGCCATAGTAGGCCATGAGTAAGAAGTTTGGGGATATTGTGTTCACTAGGTTACGTAAAAAGTAAATATTTTTCGAAAGTTTTGTTGACAATTTTAACGTATGTTGCTCCCAAGTTAAAATTGGATCAAGGTATACACCTAAAAATTTTATGACGTTACCATTTTGTTCGTTACGATCTGTTGGGTCAATGTTCCGAAGGGTGAAAGTTAGTGATTGTGT
Source organism: Stenurella melanura (assembly GCA_963583905.1). Lineage (NCBI taxonomy): Eukaryota > Metazoa > Arthropoda > Insecta > Coleoptera > Cerambycidae > Stenurella > Stenurella melanura. The sequence goes on from OY757311.1 coordinate 63,895,647, forward strand.
TTTTTCTTCATTTAGTTTTAAACTGTTTGTTAAAAACCATTTGTTAATCCTTTTATCAGTTATTAAGACACTTTGATGTAGTTCCCCAAGTGTTAAGCTAGTGTTAAGTGCTGTTGTATCATCAGCAAACAATATGAAGTTGGTAACATCGTTACAATTGGGTAGGTCATTAATATATATGGTAAAAAGTATGGGGCCTAATACCGATCCCTGTGGAACACCAAGAGATACTCTTTTTGTTTGAGAAGTGCACAGGTTATAGTTTACATATTGCTGCCTGTTGTTTAAGTAAGATTTTATAAGTGTTACACTGTCAATATTAAAGTTATAATTTATTAGTTTGTTTAGGAGAATCTCATGCGATACACAATCGAAGGCCTTTGTTAGGTCATAGAAGCTGGCTGTTGTGTATTTCTTGTGTTCGAAGGTATCCAAAACAACATTGTACAACATTGTTAATTGCCAGTGTTGTGGATTGCTTATTCCTAAAACCGTATTGGCAGGAGTGATATAAGTTGTTGTGCTCAAAATATTCATCTATTTGATTTTTTAAGGCAGCTTCAAAGATTTTAGCGAGTATTGGTACGAGTGAGATGGGCCGATAATTATTTAGTTCTTCGTTAGAGCCATTCTTGTGAATCGGAATTACTTTGGACAATTTTAGTACGTCAGGAAAGATATTGTTTTTAATACATAGGTTAATTAGGTTTGTCAAGGGATATATAATTAAATTTTTTATACTTTTAATGAGTTTTACGTTGATGCCATATGTATCTTTACTTTTACTGTTTTTGAGGTTGGATATTATAGTACGTACTTCATTGTAAGTTATCTCCCTGAATTTAAAATGTATTGCCTTATCAATCCTTTTTAAATAATTGTTTTGGTGGAGATTGGTCTTGGATAGATTGTTAATAATATTGAGGGCAATGTCAGTAAAATATGTATTAAAATCGTTTGCAGTTAGGGATTCGCTATTCTGATTATGTAGGTTAGGGTGGTTTCTTTTAACAATTTCCCAGAATGCAGCTTGAGCATTGGAAGCGTTTTTAATGTAATCATCATGAGCTTTTTTTTTTAGCTTTTGCAATCTCCGAGCGGTACAGTGCTTTGAAAGATTTTATAGACTCATTTGTTATAAGATTACGATGGGTTTTATGTAAACTTTTGACATGATTCAGGTGTTCACGCATTTCTCTTAGGTGGTCATTATACCAGTTGAGATGGATCTATACTTATAGCCCACTGATATTGGATAAAAAAACGGAGGAAACCTGGACAAAATTAGTAACAACCTAAATTTTGCACAGACGTTCTTTGAGGTGTTCCAGACCCAAATCCACAAAAATCATAGCTACCCAAGATTTTGATGGTCAAAGTTTTTTGCAAATATCTTGCGTCCTATACATCGGATGCCCATGACGTCAAAGTGAAAGTTGTAGCGAATTAAATTATCTACACTTTGCCTTTTTTATTTTTTCCTAAATCTCCCACAACGTTTCGAAATGTTTAAGGTCAAACTTTCAAAAATATGGTTTTTCACGAATTTCTTGTGCCAAAAAAAATCAGACAGCAATAAAGGTATCATGAAAGTTGTAGAGAATTCAATTATCCACAAGATTGGTATTTTGCATTTTTTCTCAGAACCTCGCTCTTTTCGAGATATTCGAGGTTTAAGTTTAAAAAAACGATTTTTTGCAAACATCTCGCTTCCTATGCATCGGACGTACATGAAGTCAATATGGAAGTTGTAGAGAATTGAATCATGTACAAGATTGATCTCTTGCATTTTTTCCCAAAACTTCGCCCTGGCGAGATATTCAAGGTCAAATTTCCAAAGAAAACGGATTTCCGCGAATATCTCGCTTCCTATGCACCCGGGCGTTCATGAAGTTAACGTGAGAGATGCAGAGAATTTAATTATCTATAGGATTGATCTTTTGCATCTGTTCTCAAAATCTCGCGCATTTCGAGATATTCAAGGTCAAATTTTCAAAAAACCTGTTTTCCGCGAATAACTCGCTCTGTATGCATTGAACCGTGACGAAGTCTACATATAAGCAGTAAAGAACTTCAATATCAGCAAGATTGGTAAATTTATAGTTTCTAAAAAAAATTGTTTATATTGCATTCGTTTCCACACCACCCACGAGGTAGGACGCATGGCGCGTTTTTTTAACATGGTTTCCTTTGTGCAAGTAGGCCTAACCCATGAAAATTGCGTCAATTATTACATAAGGTGCTCTATATACATTAATCCTACACTGACTCATACTCAACTTCATCGAGTTCCAACTCATTCTGTGCACTATCATCATCGCTAACATTATAATCATTACTATCATAAGAATCAGAATCCTCAACGTCATTGGTAATTTCATTGTTATTAGTTGTTACAATGTCTGAATATTCGAAATCATCTATTTCAGCAGTAAAATCTTCCAGTTCAAATATTTTCGATAATAATAATAATGCTTCATGGACCTCCGGGTGCATAGGAAGCGAAATATTCGCGAAAACCCGTTTTCTTTTGAAATTTGACCTTCAATATCTCGCCAAGAGCGAAGTTTTAGGGAAAAATGCAAGCGAATAATTTTGTAGATAATTCAATTCCAAACAACTTTCACATTGACTTCATGTACGTCCGATACATAGGAAGCAAGATATTTGCAAATAATCATTTTTAACCTTCGACCTTGAATATCTCGAAAATGGCAAGGTTTTTGGAAAAAAATTCAAAATACCAATCTTGTGGATAATTGAATTCTCTACAACTTTCATGATAACTTTATTGCTCACTGAATTTTTTTGGCGCAAGAAAATCGCGAAAAACCATATTTTTAGAAGTTTTACTTTGAATATCTCGAAACGTTGTGGGAAGTTTGTAAAGAAAGAAAAAAGGTAAGTTATAGACAATTTAATTTTATATAACTTTCACTTTGACCTCTTGGGCATCCGATGCATAGGACGCGAGATATTTACAAAAAACTTCTAGATCTTGGGTAGCCATGCTGGGATTTTTGTAATTTTTGTGGATTTGGGTTTGGGACATCTCAATGAACATCTGTGCAAAACTTCAGAATTCTACTAATTTTGTCCAGGTTGTTATGTTAATAAAACGAAAGTTGGAGTTAGACTGTCTTTATTTCAGTATAAAATCATATCAGTGATTGATAAGGTTTTTGCAACACTTCTTATAATATACAACATATTCCCCTTTTTATAACTATAAACCATTCTGTTTACAATTAATTATAATAAAATATAAATCAAACATTAAAATATAAACTGAATAATCGATTCATTGAAAATACATTTTTTTTTTAAATAACTACCTACATAAAACTACTACCTAAAAAAAACTAATTATATTCTAATCTTTCCACCTTTTTAACTACTCTACCAGATCTAGTACATTCCGGAATATTATAAATATTGTCACCTGAACTTAAATCTAAAGTTGAATTTGAGTCAAAGTCAGTATTTTTTATATCCGCATCAGATTGTTTGACACTATTTTCTTTTGATGGTGAATTGCTTTCCAGATTATTAGTATGATAATAATATAATAATAATAATAATAATATAATAATAATAATAATATATTTCTCAATTTTACACAATAGTGTACACAGTCGTCATAATAATAAATACATAAAGATTAAAAAAACAGACAAGTAGTACATAAACAGAAAAAAAAGAAAAAATAAGCAGAAAGAATATCAGGTAGATAGTGTACTGAAGTACTGAAAATATTCATCAATAGTATAAAAACTATTTTCAATTAATAATACCCTGACCTTTTTCTTGAAACATTTGATACTTACATCCTCTTTTTTTAACTCTTGCGGTAAAGCATTAAACATTGTTTTTGACAAGTTCAAAAAGGAAGTACTCGTCCTACTTGGTACAATTTCGATAAATCGCCTATTTCTAGTTATACAAGAACCATCTTTTTTTTCAATTTCATAAGAGCGATCTCGCTTTTTATTTACAATTTTACCAAAAGACCATTTTGAACCCAAAGTATTCTGGAACCGAACTTGTTGATTAATTTTTAATGGTTTTAATTTTTTACAATTTTTATTATAATAAATTTGTTGTTTTCGTTGCTTCAACTCAATATTTTTATTGTATTTTGTACAGTCAATAGGTTTCGGTTTCAGATTATTTTCGGTTGATGGCAATATATCTCTAAGCTTTCTAGACATAAGTATTTGAGATGGTGATATATTATTCTCAATTGGTGTATTTCTATACAATAATAAAACTAAATGTAAATCTTTTTTATCCTCCAGAGCTTTATTTAACATTTTTTTAATAGTTTGTTTAGCCCGCTCTACCATCCCGTTTGATTGGGGATATCGGGGGCTAGATTTAATATGTGAAAATCCCCATTCTTTGGCAAAGTTATTAAAATTAAATGAGCTGAATTGAGGGCCACCATCGGATATTAATACTACAGGTATACCAAACCTAGCAAACATAGATTTTAAATGGTTAATCACAGTGTCTGAATGGGCATGATTTCCCAACAAAATTAATTCTATCCATTTACTATAATAGTCTATAACTAATAAGTACATAGTAGTGCCTAAATACAAAATATCACACCCTATTTTGTACCAGGGGATTGTTGGTATCTCATGTGGAACTAAGGGTTGTTTCTGTTGTGAAACTTGATGTTTTAAACAGATTCTGCAATTTAAAATAACATCCTCTATCTGTTTACACATACCCGGCCAATAAAATGCATCATTGGCCCGATTTTTACATTTAACTATGCCAAAATGGCCATAATGAATCTTATTTATTATGTCTCGTCTCATATTACTAGGAATAATTAATTGTTGACCTTTAAACAACAAACCGTTAGTTTCAATTAGTTCATTTCTCCATCTCAAATACTTATGTCTAGAAAACTTAGAGATATATTGCCATCAACCGAAAATAATCTGAAACCGAAACCTATTGACTGTACAAAATACAATAAAAATATTCAGTTGAAGCAACGAAAACAACAAATTTATTATAACAAAAATTGTAAAAAATTAAAACCATTAAAAATTAATCAACAAGTTCGGTTCCAGAACACTTTGGGTTCAAAATGGTCTTTTGGTAAAATTGTAAATAAAAAGCGAGATCGCTCTTATGAAATTGAAAAAAAAAGATGGTTCTTGTATAACTAGAAATAGGCGATTTATCGAAATTGTACAAATCATACTATGTACCACCAACTTCTGCCCCCAGCAGGTTAGGAAGTTGAGGTTGCCCGGTTCTCGTTTAGATAGTGGAGACTGGGTCGTGGTTCGGAAATTATTCAAGAAAAACTTTTATTTTTTTTGTTAGGCGCCAGTAGTCATATTAAAAAAAGCATCTATAACGTACTTGTCTAATTGTACGACTGTGACTACTCAGAGATAATTAATGTTATAGATACTCATGAAATTATCAACACTAAGTTAAAAATATCTGGTTTATTGACTCTATTATAAAACTTGAAATGGATTAATTTTGATTAATTGAAATGTTACACCTTATGGTTGGATGTAGCTACTTCCTTACAGAAAGTTATATATTTAATTAATAAGTTTGACTAGGTTGAAGACCAAAAAATTTACAAAATATGACAAATTATTGCTAAGCAGTGATTAAATAATTAAATGGAAGAAAATTAATAATTAGCTGAAGGCAATATATAACATAAAACAATTTAGAAATGTATAAAAGTTTGTCGAAAGTTGAATAATGTCGTTGAAAGTTGAACGTTGAAAAGAAATGTTGAAAAGCAAATTCAGTTGATACAATTACCACCGGCTGGGTTCTGCAGTAACCAACCCTGGTCCTCGTCCTACTGAATCTTCGTGTGTTGCCACCACTCGATCATTGACTCCGTAGAGATCCCAAGAATTTAGACGTCGGAACTGTTACCAAACCAAACAACTTGGTGCTCTCATCCAGCGAGGACTATTCCATACCAAGCCACTCCAACCTTGGATTACAAAACTCCTTGGCAAATAGTCTGGTTCTCCTGGTTATAGCAGCCACCCAATTTTTCCTGGCACACAGTTACGCCAAATGTATGGTAAAATTCCCAATTTAAGGATTAACTTAACTTCAAATCTGAAGGGTCAACTTAACACCTCATTCCTACAAGAGTTATCATCTGTTACTACACTTGAAATTACTTGTTTATTAGTGGGCACTCTTAGTGCGTTTGATAAAATCCCCACGTTAATGCATTACTGGTATCTCTCTAAATAAATTACATTAACATGCCCTTCTCGCCCCTACTAATATCGAGTTAAATTCTTTTGAATTTTAATTATTCGACAAGGTTACGAAAACGTAATTTAATAAATTCGAACTGTCTTTAAACCCTTATTAAACCTCAATTACTCATTAATAAAATTTACTTCTAAATATATCTTAATACTGAGTTAAACACATGTCTCGAAATACCCCGTTCATACATTAATATGACCGCGTCTCTTTCAAGCCACGCGCCGCGAATGAAGGTAATTTGTGATCAACAAACATCGCGTTTAATTATGATAAATTCAACAATTAAATTGCAAATACATGTACAACAAATGCTACAGAAGGTAATTATATTTATATTATCAACTATCTATTAACATACCACACTAGATGAGGTGTTAATCGGACAGCACGTCTGTATTGCTCGAAGTCAAAAGGAAAATGGCTATCACGAACTGTTCGGATACCGTGTTTGATCTCTAAAAAACTAGTTACACTTCTATACTCGAGATTTCGCTGGTAGTGGGAACATAAATCATTCTTTAAATATAATACAAATCTACACAATTACTGTACTGTATCATTCTTATGCATTCATGAGTTCCAATTTAATCAGAATTATCGATTTATAATTTTGTTTATTGATTTTTGGGATTTATTCACTTATACAGATTTCTTCTTTTAAATATTTGTTGTACCAGATGACTTGTAGGTGTTTATCAAGAGAAGTAACAGATGGCGCTTGTATGCTAATTTATAATTTAAAGTTGGATTGACGAACACAATTTCTTCCAGATTCAGTAAGACCAGGGCTTTGGGATTGGACTGAAAAATTAAATAATAAGTTTACTGAATTGTGGTTTAAGACTACAAAAATTCATTGCTATTAGAATAAAAATTAACAAGTGGCATTCAGGTAATTTTGAATGTCACACTGTCTACCACCCTGTCAAAAAATATGTGTACATAGTTACATGTATTTTTTTATTTATAAATTGAGACTTCAATTTCCAAAGTTAAACAGATATTACTAAAACCTATTGCTAAACTAAATTACAAACTAAATTAAGCAAAAAGAAGGTAATTCTGGTACCCACTCTCTAACTTTTTAATAACTATTCTATATGTAAATATCAGTATTTACTACTATACACTACTAAAAGGAAAGATTTAATGCTCAATAGTAGCTTCGCGTACTACACGCCTAATATTTAGGGACAAAATCGGTAAGAACACTATCGGGAAAGTCATAATCGGTAAGTCATCAGAGTACTAATCCAACCCAAATAGCATATAAACTAAACATACTTAACCTAACTTAACCTACGGAAGAAGCAAGAGAAACTAAACTAACTGTTCATACAAGAACCCACATGAAAATCATTTTATCACTGGACAGCACTCGAAAACTCCTGGAAAACTCCACTCGGAAAGGATAATGCTTCCTCCAGTGTAAACTAGAAATAAAAGAGTGATAGAAAAGAAAAGATGAAATGTTTTAGGAGAGGACCTCGAAGAATCAGTCTCCACAGACACTGTGGTGGAATGCCTGAGCAGCGCTGTAGTGGTTGCCAGTACTAAAATTGGTATTAGGCATAAGCACACCTAAACCATGATACAGAAGGATAACCAACTGCCTATCCTTAACAGTGGGAACAAGTATCCAGACTGTTAATAAATCAAAAAATTGTTTGGATATAGCTCCAAGGGCTGAAATTAGACGTACGTATCAACTAAAAATTCTTTGGATATAGCTCCAAGGGGCTGAACTAGAAGTACGTGACGACTAAACAACAAAAAGGACCATTGTTCTGGAAAGCTCTTGCTTCAGGTGCGATGAACAGTGTTTCGATCGAGCGATAGGCCAAGGGCTGAGGTGAAGCGGGGAGGAAGATATGTCTCTCGAAGAACGTCAGACGACCTAGGTCACTCCTGACTGACAAGCTCCCTTACCTATGTTTACGCTCGACCCTCCTTGACCACCTGTCATTCAAGACAGCCGACCGAAACTAGTCCATCCCCATCCCGGAACAAGTTCCTTTAATGGCCGTTAAATATCCTACGAACTAGGATAATGATAAAATGTTTACTTACATACAGTAACCATTAAGAAAAGATAATACGAAAAGTAACTAATTATACAATAACACAAGTACGAACGATATTCGGTACTGTGACTACTAAACGGTAACTAAAGTTTTCAAAAAGAACTACAACTAGCTCTGATAGCCTAGATCAGTTAGTTAGAACACTCAAACAAAATTAAGATACTAGAGGATTACAAGTAGGATGTTATCCAGAAACGACAGAAATACAAAAGAATTATAGAAGCAAAGCATAATGTTTCTGAGTCAGGTTTGGTAAAGACAAAACCTCCGAACAAATGAAAGGAAGACTAACTCACTGTTTATCAAAGGACAAATTGACCATCCAGGAAAAAACATTCCCTCCAAACAATTTTCCCTGCCTCGCTTGGACCTTTAAGCCACAACTAAACAATTATATTTATTTACCAGACCACGAGAAGGCCTTAGCAAGACTGGCAAATAGAATACAATAAATATAATAAAAAACTAACAGGTGGAAAGTTTCCATAACGAAAATTCAAAGTCTGCCCTAACCCTTCCTCAAACATAAACCTAAGTAGAGTAACACAAAAGAATTATTGAAGTGAAAAATAGAAAGTATAGATGAAAATAAGGACAACACAAAGAAGAATGACGTTGTTATGTCATTTATTGATATTTTCCAAGCGCATAAAAATCACCAAAATGTCGTATAATCACAAAAGGCTAAACCGTTACTACATCGGATTCCATATCCCTGAGACAAATCTTGCTGAGTTTCACTTGCTTGGTTCACATCAACTGCGTGGCGTGCAGACGCTACACCCACTAAACGTGGCCCACCCTTCAACCCTTGGATAAAAGATATCCAGCCGGAAAAATATTTCCGAAGTTTACTGTAAACATACCACACTACTAGAAAATTACTACAAATGCAAGACATGACACCTCCAGGTACCTTAACTAAAATTTGTGCTCCCATCTAAACTTATGGAGTTATTAAAATTGTTTACCCGACTGAAACGTCGGAGTTTGATCCATAATAAGTTTTTAAATCTGAAACGTGCCAATGGCCTGCGTCGGACCCATCTGCATAATCTAACGCGTAAACCAATTTTGAAATTTTCTGACGAACTGTGCAAAGTACAAATTTGGGTGCTAACTTGGCTGAAAAATGTTTTGCAGCATCTGATAAAACCTTATTTTTCTTCCAAACTTTATCGCCTACAGCATACTCAACTTCTCGTCTACGCAAGTTGTAGGTTTTCTGGTTTTTCTTGTATGCATCATTTAACCGCTGTACTACATCTTTATATGTATCCGAAAGATTAGATATATCATCACAATATTTATTCCTATCACCAGGTGCTAGTTGAATTCCCGAAGTTGACTGTACTTGCCCGTAAAAGTCTCCTGAAATGGGAACTTTACGACCAAAATTTAAAAACGTAGGAGGAAAACCTGTTACCTCATGAGTAGCCGTTCTGATTGCATGAGCAACTCTGAAAATTTCTACATCCCAATCCTGATGATTATCCTGAATATAACTGCGTATAGCTCTACCTACAGTAGCGTTTGATCGTTCTACTGGGTTAACTTGTGGGTGATATAATGCATTAAACCAAATTTTTTGTACTTTGTACCGTTCGGCCAGTTTTTTAAAAGCTGTAGAAGCAAACTGCTTCCCATTGTCTACCATAATGAACTGTGGCACACCGTAAATCAAAAATACTTCATTCTCCATAAATTTAGTGATAGTCTGTGCAGTGGCATTTCGCATGGGGTGTACGAGTACATACTTAGTGAACCAATCCAAAACTACCAATAGAAATGAAAAGCCCCTTTTGCTCCGTGTTACCGGACCAAAAATGTCTACGCTCACTACCTGCCATGGAAATTCTACTTTCTTTTCCTTCCCCATTAAACCGTAACGTGAAAATGAAACTTTTTGAGAACCGCAAATCTCGCATGACTTGACATACTTCAATACATCTCTTCGCAACTTAGGCCAATAATAGTCTTCGCAAATTCTCTTTAGTGTTTTAAAATACCCAAAGTGAGCTGACGTACTCTCATCGTGACATTGTTTTAGAATTTCATTTCTTTGTGCAATTGGTACCAAAAGTTTCCATTCAGTTAAATTAGTTCTTACTGGTAATTTATTAGCAGCATGTTTAAAAATTAAATTATTCTCCACTCTAAATAATGGATATAAATTTGGATTTGCTAAAATTATTCTACGTAAGTTAATATACCACTACTAATGTCTGATTGTTGGTCTATGCTGTATGGGTGTATATGTATATACAGATGTAGTAGATACTATGGAGTATACTGTGTATATATATATTGAAAATATTTACATTTATATTAGTTAATTATACAAGCCTCATATTGCCATGTCTGTTTTTAGTCCTTTTATTTAAACTTATATTTATTAAATTAGTTTATTTTACTCACTGCTCATATTCTTCATGTACAGTGCTATAGAGCACTTTTTTGAAGTACTTAGTTTATTTGCGTTAGTATACTGATATTTTTATTAGATATAATTATTTTTTTACTATAAGTATATAATATGTATATTTTTGTGAATAAACTTATTCTATTCTATTCTATTCATCTAAACTTTCTTGATTAATTGACAACAAATCAACTGAGAAATTTTGCTCGTCATGATGCACTACTCTAGATAAAGCGTCAGGAACTACATTTAAATTACCCTTCCGGTGTACTAAGTTAAAGTCATATTGCTGTAACTTAACCATCCAGCGAGCCAATCTGCCCGTTGGTGATTTCAACTTATGCAACCAACTAACCGCTAAATTATCCGTAATAACTGTAAAATTTTGTCCTTCAACGAATGGACGAAATCTCTCCAAACTGAATAATAAAGCCATTATCTCTTGCTCGTAAACACTGTAATTTCTTTCTGCCTTATTTAGAGAGCGACTGGCAAAAGCAATCACCTTCTCTTCTCCTCCCTGAAGTTGTGTCAAACAACAACCTAGTCCTGTACTACTCGCAACACACTGTATAACAAAATTATTCAGTTTAAAATCAGGACTAGTTAAGATTGGAGTAGAGACAAGTGCTTGTTTAAGTGCCAGAAATGCTTGCTCTGCCTTTTCGTTCCAATTAATCGGTTGTCTTTTACCACGTCTACCTTTAAGCAAATCATTTAGCGGAGCAACTAAAGTAGAAAAATGAGGTAAAAATCTTCGGTACCAAGAACACATGCCAATAAATCTTTTAATTTGAGTTGTATTTGTTGGACGAGGATAATTGATCATCGCTTCTACCTTTTCTGGGTTTGTACGTAATCCCCCTTCAGTATCGATTACATAACCTAAATATTTTAGAGACTTCCTAAAAAATTGACATTTTTCGAAATTTACTGTAAGGTGAGCATCTTTCAACCTATCAAACACTTCTCTTAAAATGTTTACATGTTCCTCAAAACTAGAAGCGGTGACAATTATATCGTCTAGATAAACAAAAACTTTGTTTTCTAGCCTTGGGGTTATAACAATGTCCATTAAACGTTGCATAGCCTGTGCGGCGTTTGCAAGACCAAACGGTAATACTTTAAAACAAAATAAGCCTCTCCCCGGTACTGCGAATGCGGTTTTGGGTTTAGAAGTTTCCGAAAGTGGAATTTGCCAAAAAGCACTTTTCAAATCTATCGAACTGATATACTTTGCATCTCGTAACATACTCAAAATACCATCTACAAAAGGTAAAGGATAGGAATCCTTAACAGTTACTGAATTTAAAGACCTACCATCAAAACAAAATCTATAATCTCCATTATCCTTCTTAACCAGCAAGACCGGTGACCTCCATTCACTAAAAGTAGGCTCAACTACATCGTCTTCTAACATTTTGTCTAGCTCTTTATTTAATATAGTCATCATGTGTGGTGATAAAAGATATTGGCGTTGCCTGATAGGCTGTGCACTAATAGTGTCTATATTATACGTCATCTTATCGGTAAGACCTAACCTCCCACTACTTAAACCTTTAAATAACTGCTTGACTCCTTCAACTTGCTGAAGTTGACCTTCAGTTAAGTCAGCCAAACCTCCATCATTGGTGTCAGTTGTGTTCACATGACAGAGAGCAGAAACTTTAATGCTACCAACTTTATTTACCCACTTATTTGATTCAAAATCTAAATGAATGCCAAATAATCTGCAAAAATCTATTCCAAAAATAAAAGAAATAGGCAAAGATGGAACTATATAGACCTTAAGTATTTGAACAATGTTGTTGATCTTGAGCGGTAGGTGAGCTATACCTATTACAGTCTGAGGAGTACCGTCTGCTGTAGTTACATATCTTAACTCTGAAGTTACAATTTTACATTTAAATCTTTCTAAAATTTTCATACCATCCCTTCCAACTACTGAACGATTACAACCAGTATCTACTAAATCTAATATTTTTTTATCGTATAAAAAGACTGAAATGTATGGTCTATCGTCACCATTTTTAGACAAAAATAGAGGTGTTACTCGTACCTTATCACTAACTCTACGATAAGTTTTGTAAAAATTCCCTACTTTACTTAACCAAAGATTCCAATCCGATTTGTTAGTCTTAACATTTTTAAACTTACTAGAACTACAAGGGGTTGGACGACGACTAACATTACGTGACCCCCTGGTTAGTTTTTTGAACATTTTTTACAATCATTAAATGTGACATTCGATTCACCACATTTAAAACAAAACTTATTTCTTTTAGCCCTACATTGCCTAAAAACATGATTTTCTCCCTTACAGTTGAAACAAATTACTGGTGCTTTGGTCGTTTTTATTTCATTAACATTAGACTGTGTTGGTTTATCTTTACGAGTAGGCTTAAAATATGATTTTGAAGTTACTGGTTTATCTGACTTTTCATGCGACTCATTTATATTAACTGAAGAAACTCCTACATACAAAAGATCTTTTTCTACCAAATTACTCCTCATTGGAGGTGGAACATATTTTTTAGTACTCTCTTCGGCATATTCTACTTTTTTACAATAAGAAATTAATTCAGAAACTGAATTTATAGTAAGCAAAGCTAAAGGTTTAGCAAAATATGGCAACAAATTTTTCCTAATCTGCTTAATACGATCCTCTAAATTTGGTTTCGATTTAATTCTATTATATAAGGCTTCCATAATCCTAATATAAATGTGCCCTGGTTCATCCATGTGCTGGGTTCGTTTTTCTATGTAATCCAACATACTCTTGTTGAAATCTTCATGCAAAAAATCATTTTTTAATTGTTCAATTAAAGTTTCCCAACTATTAACCTCATTACTACTTCGTACTGATCGGTACCATTGTAAAGCTGGACCAGACCTGATTGAAATAATTCACCCCTTGTTACATTTCTAGCTACCGCTAACTCTTCGACTCTCTCTATAAATGAAATAACATTATTAGGTTGGCCATCAAATGTGACACCCCACTTATAAATAGGTACAATTTTAGCACTTGAACTTGGCATATTTACAGCTACTGGTAAATTAGGTTGGTCATCCGTTCCTAGTTTTTCAAAAAGGTCTGCCTCTAATAGATAAATTGTTGCCCTACTTTCATTTTGAAAAGTGCGTGATTCCTCAGGATCTCGTTCTGGGATAGGCATTCTATTTACTCTTACCATAATATGTACCAATTGTGATTTTAATTGCTTAACCGGTAAATCATTCTCAGATGGATGGTTCAAATTATTAATTATATTTCTAAACGAGTCTAAAGTATTGTTAACTTGAAGTTTTTCAGTATTAAAATTAAAAAGTGGATCAGTAAGCGTTAGATCATTGCATGGTTTAATCTTTAAAGCTCTAGCCAGTACTCTGCACCGTGACTCTACTTCTCTAACTGTAACACAACCTCTTATACGTAGTTCGTAATCTACTTGGTCTGCCTGCAATAACTGTGGTATGAAAATTTCAGACATCTTGTATATCTTTTCTTAATACTATTATCCTAAACTGTTCAAAATGCAAGGTAACACAAAAATTTAACCAATACTCCAGAGAAATAAGTTTAAAAAAAAGGCCATCTGCGGAATGAGGCCGAACAAGCTGAATTTTTGCACAGACCTTCGTTTTGATGTTCCAATGAAGCACACAAAAATCTCATATGCCTACCCTTGTGCGTCTTGAGATATCGAAGGTCAAAGGTCATTAAAATCGGTTTTTCGCGAAAATCTCGTTTCCAGTGCATCTGACGTCATAAGAACTCATAACAAAACTTACGTAAAATAGTATTCTCTACAAAATTGTTTATATATATTTTTTTCGTACGACCAACCGTTTTCGAGATATAGCATGATAAAGCGGGAAAAGTTAAGAAGTGCTTTTATAGTTATAGCTCTGCAGTATAATACAGTATTACCTATTACGAATGCGCGCTCCCGCTTTTATCATGCTATATCTGGAAAACGGTTGGTCGTACGAAAAAAATTTATATCAACAATTTTGTAGAGAATACTATTTTACGTAAGTTTTGTTATGGGTTCTTACGACGTCAGATGCACTGGAAGCGAGATTTTCGCGAAAAACCGATTTTCATGACCTTTGACCCTCGATATCTCAAGACGCACAAGGGTAGGCATATGAGATTTTTTTGTGCTTCATTGGAACATCAAAACAAAGGTCTCTGCAAAAATTCAGCTTGTTCGGCCTCATTCCGCAGAGGAAGTTTTATTTCTCTGGGGTACAAATGGTTCAGCAAATACTCTACTCTTATGCACTCTGACTAAAATTTCCGTATTTTTCGAAGGTATTCTAAAATCCCACGATAAGTCGTTTTTTTCCTAACGATTACCCTAATCGAACAATACAGACTCTCAAAACTTTCCTTTCTGTCTACCGCTATGATTTAACCCTTCTTTTAACCCTTCTCTCACGACTAATTCTTATCAAAGCTTGAGGTCTCAATTATAAACACAATACATAGATATCAATAATGCACACAAAATTATAAAACAGCATAAAATTCAACAAAGAAAGAATATTATATGTTTCAAATAGTAACACAGCTCAAATATTTTCAAAAAAAATGAATATTACTCAACTTTCGTTTTCTATCTTGTACAAATTACAAGGATAGAGCCCCACGTTTTACAGCGACACTTGTGTACCACCAACTTCTGCCCCCAGCAGGTTAGGAAGTTGAGGTTGCCCGGTTCTCGTTTAGATAGTGGAGACTGGGTCGTGGTTCGGAAATTATTCAAGAAAAACTTTTATTTTTTTTGTTAGGCGCCAGTAGTCATATTAAAAAAAGCATCTATAACGTACTTGTCTAATTGTACGACTGTGATTACTCAGAGATAATTAATGTTATAGATACTCATGAAATTATCAACACTAAGTTAAAAATATCTGGTTTATTGACTCTATTATAAAACTTGAAATGGATTAATTTTGATTAATTGAAATAGTACACCTTATGGTTGGATGTAGCTACTTCCTTACAGAAAGTTATATATTTAATTAATAAGTTTGACTAGGTTGAAGACCAAAAAATTTACAAAATATGACAAATTATTGCTAAGCAGTGATTAAATAATTAAATGGAAGAAAATTAATAATTAGCTGAAGGCAATATATAACATAAAACAATTTAGAAATGTATAAAAGTTTGTCGAAAGTTGAATAATGTCGTTGAAAGTTGAACGTTGAAAAGAAATGTTGAAAAGCAAATTCAGTTGATACAATTACCACTGGCTGGGTTCTGCAGTAACCAACCCTGGTCCTCGTCCTACTGAATCTTCGTGTGTTGCCACCACTCGATCATTGACTCCGTAGAGATCCCAAGAATTTAGACGTCGGAACTGTTACCAAACCAAACAACTTGGTGCTCTCATCCAGCGAGGACTATTCCATACCAAGCCACTCCAACCTTGGATTACAAAACTCCTTGGCAAATAGTCTGGTTCTCCTGGTTATAGCAGCCACCCAATTTTTCCTGGCACACAGTTAAGCCAAATGTATGGTAAAATTCCCAATTTAAGGATTAACTTAACTTCAAATCTGAAGGGTCAACTTAACACCTCATTCCTACAAGAGTTATCATCTGTTACTACACTTGAAATTACTTGTTTATTAGTGGGCACTCTTAGTGCGTTTGATAAAATCCCCACGTTAATGCATTACTGGTATCTCTCTAAATAAATTACATTAACATGCTCTTCTCGCCCCTACTAATATCGAGTTAAATTCTTTTGAATTTTAATTATTCTTAGACTAGGAAAGATAGATGGTGAGGACTCGTAACAGCGCATAATCGCCACGCTAACAAATTGTGCCTAAGACGCCATTGCGGTGGTGGCACACAAACGGTAGAGAGCAAAATGAAATTTTCCAATAGAAGTGATTTATAAGTGATTTAGTGCTAATTTATGTAATGTACCTACATGATGGTATCATATTCTATAAACTACTGTAAAAATCACAGCGGGAAAAAATTGAAAGGAGTGACGCTTTGCAGGTTAAAGTATATGCAGTTTTCACTTTACCTAGTTAAATTAACTGTAGGCCTATTATTTACTTAATTATATCCGTGTGCATGCAATGGTAATGAGAAGCATAGTATATCATTTTCTGGTATGCAATTTGCACGTTATTTGATTGAAATTTTCATTCATCCTTTCTTCATTGAATATAGAACAGTCCATCCGAAATGACACTTTTTCCATGGGCGTAGATATATCGATTATGGTGTTATATTATATAGAATGTAGAATAAATTCTGGTATGTAAGATATGAGTAAATATATTTATGGTAGTGAATATTAATTGTATTATTATGAAGCTGTTTTTGGAAAAATACCAGTTTTGTATCGTTTTATTCCTTTGATGTGATAAACTTGACACCTACATATTGTACATATGTTCCGCCACTTTCGCTTGCTCTCTGGTGGCAGGTGGCTTCACTATTGGCAGTAGCGTTACGACTCCTTACAATATATATCTTTCCTACTCTAAGTTATTATTCGACAAGGTTACGAAAACGTAATTTAATAAATTCGAACTGTCTTTAAACCCTTATTAAACCTCAATTACTCATTAATAAAATTTACTTCTAAATATATCTTAATACTGAGTTAAACACATGTCTCGAAATACCCCGTTCATACATTAATATGACCGCGTCTCTTTCAAGCCACGCGCCGCGAATGAAGGTAATTTGTGATCAACAAACATCGCGTTTAATTATGATAAATTCAACAATTAAATTGCAAATACATGTACAACAAATGCTACAGAAGGTAATTATATTTATATTATCAACTATCTATTAACATACCACACTAGATGAGGTGTTAATCGGACAGCACGTCTGTATTGCTCGAAGTCAAAAGGAAAATGGCTATCACGAACTGTTCGGATACCGTGTTTGATCTCTAAAAAACTAGTTACACTTCTATACTCGAGATGTCGCTGGTAGTGGGACCATAAATCATTCTTTAAATATAATACAAATCTACACAATTACTGTACTGTATCATTCTTATGCATTCATGAGTTCCAATTTAATCAGAATTATCGATTTATAATTTTGTTTATTGATTTTTGGGATTTATTCACTTATACAGATTTCTTCTTTTAAATATTTGTTGTACCAGATGACTTGTAGGTGTTTATCAAGAGAAGTAACAGATGGCGCTTGTATGCTAATTTATAATTTAAAGTTGGATTGACGAACACAATTTCTTCCAGATTCAGTAAGACCAGATCTTTGGGATTGGACTGAAAAATTAAATAATAAGTTTACTGAATTGTGGTTTAAGACTACAAAAATTCATTGCTATTAGAATAAAAATTAACAAGTGGCATCAGGTAATTTTGAATGTCACAACTAATAATCTGGAAAGCAATTCACCATCAAAAGAAAATAGTGTCAAACAATCTGATGCGGATATAAAAAATACTGACTTTGACTCAAATTCAACTTTAGATTTAAGTTCAGGTGACAATATTTATAATATTCCGGAATGTACTAGATCTGGTAGAGTAGTTAAAAAGGTGGAAAGATTAGAATATAATTAGTTTTTTTAGGTAAAAAAAATGTGTTTTCAACAAATCGATTATTCAGTTTATATTTTAATGTTTGATTTATATTTTATTACAATTAATTGTAAACAGAATCGTTTATAGTTATAAAAAGGGGAAGATGTTGTAAATTATAAGAAGTGTTGCAAAAACCTTATCAATCACTGATATGATTTTATACTGAAATAAAGACAGTCTAACTCCAACTTTCGTTTTATTAACATAACACAGGTCAAATGCTAATTTCCGTGGGCTATTATAATAATATATATTTTAATCGTAACTTTTGTTACTTGTATTGAAAACACTGTTTCTTCTCTTTTTGGATTCTACTCTGATAGATTTTAGAGAAACTTTCAATTTTTTTAATCTTCGTATATTCTATGATTCATAAAATTTTAAAAGCTAAAAATTCACAGATTTCACAATCTTTGCAACCACTGGGACCATACAAAAAACGTAAACAGCTACGATCCATTCCAAAAAACATGATTTTTAAGTACTTGTTACAATAATAACTAAATAAACGGGGGGATCCCCCGCACCCCTCTTGTCTTTGTTTTGACGCTAATACTGCCTGCGGCGCTAATAATAGGCCCGTTCAGCATTTTTTTAAATTTTAGAAATCGAAAGTAGAACACTTTTTAAGACAATTTTCAAATTCTTAGGTTTTTATTCTAACGTTTAAACCCTTAAATAAATTACCAAATTTGGATCGCGCGAAAACGGGGCGGAGCTTCGCGTAACGTTATTTAACATAAATATGCTGATGGGGTGACAGTCGACATTTAATAAGGTGGTACGTGTTATTGTGTTTCTGTGTGGAAACTTATGGAAACGGTATTTGATTGTTAAATTATATCTTGGAAACAAACACCTTTTTTATTCAAACATCAGATTAACTCATTTCATGACATTAAAGTTTGACGGATTGTAATGGACTACTGACTGCTATTCGCGAAAATATAACAAATGTACTCAATGGGGATTTGCCTTCGATACAAAGGAATTCACCTATAAGGAAAAGTTTGTATAGTAACAGCGGAAAGTCATAATATCTAAATCGCTCTCACGTATTGGTGAATTTGTGTGTATCGACGGTAAATCCCCCTTGGGTGCATTTGTTTTATTTTGGCGAATAGCAAACTCAAACTCTTTCGCCGTAGTATTGATGCAGAATGACGTCACGAGTCGGCGAAGCATATCATTGAATGCCCGTCCATTTTATGTAAATCCTTGAAAATTATTATATGTATTTATAGGCCTCCTAGGTCATCTTGAAATATTCTTTCAAATTTTAACAGACATTAGATACTGTTCAAAATGACTATAAAAACTATAAAATAATTTTATGTGGGGAGTTTAATCTAGATTTATTAGAAGGAAGTAAGACAAGCATTCAGACATTTTTAACACTGTTGCAGTCATATAATTTAATGCAAACAATCAATGAACCAACTAGAATAACAAAAACTTCAGCTACATTATTAGACAATATTTTTATAAATTTTGAAAATCTTTATGTAGGACAAGTTATAACATCTGCATTAAGTGATCATGAAGCTCAAGTTTTAAAAATTGATTTTCCAGAAAATAAAGTTAATTTCAAAAAGGTAAGCAAACAGAGACTGTTCTCCACTGCAAAGCTTCAACATTTCAAACAAGAAATACAATCTACTGACTGGAGTGACATATATACTAATCATAAAGATCCCAATCAAGCCTATGAGTTGTTTATACACAAATTTACAACAATTATGAACATGATTTTTCCCAAAAAAATAGTAAAACGATCCAATAATGCAAAAATATGGATTACGAAAGGCATTAAAACATCTAGCAACACAAAAAGGAAATTATACAAACACAAAATTTGTGGTGAAATCTCAGAATTAGAATATAAAAACTATTGTAGAATTCTAAAGAAGGCCATATCTGAAGCCAAAATACGTGCAAATATTTCATATATTGACTTGTCAAATAACAAGGGCAAAGCAGTATGGGACCTTGTAAAAAATTATACAGGCTCTAAAACTTACAATAATGATTCCATATTACAGAATATTGACACACAAGAAAATAATAAGAGTACAGTTTTAAACAATGTCAACAATTCTTTTATTAATGTCAGTCCTAACATACATTTTAATACAGTTGTAGTAGATCATGTGAAATATTCAGGAGTGAACATATTTCTGTTGCCAACATGCCCTGAAGAGGTATGCAATGTAATAAAGAACTTGAAAAACACAGAGTCTATAGGGGAAGATGAAATACCAGTAAAACTTCTGAAGCATGTTGCTGCAGAAATATCTAATCTTTTGAGTCATATAATAAATTTATCGTTGCAAACTGGAATATTCCCAGAAAAGTTAAATATTGCTAATGTAAAAGCTGTATATAAGAAAAAAGGTGATAAGAATGTTGTTAACAATTATAGGCCTATTGCTTTACTCTCAAATATAGCAAAATTTTTGAAAAAATAATATACTCAAGATTAATAAACTATCTAGAGAGTCAAAGTTTATTAAGCAATACATGAAACGCTTTTAGGAAGAACAAATCCACAATTAGGGCATGTTATCAAGCTCTGTATGAAGTAGTTAATTCCCTGAACAACAAGGAACATACAGCTGTCGTCGGTTTAGATCTATCAAAAGCATTTGATAGTGTAGACCATCGCACTTTAATTATGAAACTGGAGAAATGCGGAGTTAGAGGCATTGCTTTAAAACTATTAGTATCATATTTAAGTAATAGATTACAATGTGTAGTTTAAATAGACAGTAATGGTGAATTACGAAAAACTAAAAATTAAAAGAGGCGTAACGCAAGGCTCAATCTTAACACCATTATTGTATATTTTATACACAAATGATTTAACAATAGTACTTGATGAGTATGCAGTTCAATATACTGATGACTGCACATTAGATATCCACTAATCTGACTCTTTAGCTCTAGAAGAAAAGGTCTTTTCATCATTACATGTTTTAGAAAAATATTTCACTTCAATAAATCTCAAATTAAATACTGGCTAAATCCAAGCTTTATTATTTACATGTAACTCATCTAATATTGAGAAAACGTTCGACAGCGGTGTTAGTACATTGACCTAGTATCCCAGCAATGACTTTCTTGGGATTTAAAATTGATGCTAGACTTGACTGGAAAGCCCATACTGATGACCTCGCAAGTAATATAGCCAAGTATTGTTATGCCCTGAAAGGGATATCGCAAAATATTAGTGTTGAAGCAGCCCTTGTAGCTTTTTATGCCTCTGTGGAATCTAGGCTCAGATATGGTATTATCTTTTGGGGTCGAACAAGTCATATGTATGGAATATTTGTACTACAAAAACGATGCTTGAGAAATATATTCAACATTAAACAGACCGTTAGTTGCAAACCACTATTTATAGAAAAAAAATACTCACCTTAGTCAGTAACTATATATGAGTCCGTTATTTTTGTTGTGCGGAATACTGTTTGCAAATCATGACAGAAACCACGTACACGACACAAGGAATAAAGATGATCTTTTAAACATTAAAACAAGCTTTACTTTTATACAAAAAAACATGCCATATACCTTGATCAAAATTTTTAATAAGCTTCCACATACTCTTAGAAATGGTACAATTAAAGAACTACAAACTAATTTAAAGGCTATACTTGTAAAAAAAAACCTATTACACTCCGGACGAGTATTTTAAGGATAATCTGTAGAATGTTTAAAGAGTTCTTAATTTGTATGTTGATATGTGTATGTTTGTAAATTTAATGTAAGATTTTAATCTTAAGTTTTACCTTTTATCTTTTTTATATTATACATACATTATGCAATATTTTATACATTGTGTTAGTTTTTCTGTGACATGTGCCACACCCTTTTGGGTACTTGTAAAGAACAAATAAAGGCTTATCTATCTATCTATCTTTTTACTAAAACCCAATCTTTAACATTGAATTTCTAAGGAATGGATATAAGTATGAAGCTGAAATTTTAACAGCTTGTCTGTCATAGAAAATAATTTGTGAAAAAATATATTAATCTTCACGAAATTAAAGGAAAAAAAATCAGCTGGCATAGGAGTTTGAACCTGGGACCTTTCGCACCGTAAGCATCTTCTTCTTCTTAATAAGAAATGTATTCAGTTATTAAAATATAAAACATTGCCTCCCCGCATCGAGATCCGGAGCCAACCTCACAACCAGTTAGTACAGTTGGGCGGATCGTGACCGGCTTCGCTCGAGAACATTACCTATGCGCCAACCGTGCGGCTGATGAAAACTAGGGCAAGGAATAAATAGTGAGACAAATGATATCACGCTTGTTTATAAGTCCGCCGCAGCAGAACTAATGCATCCCGGCTCGATGATACAAAATTTGCTCTCTCCGTACCGCCTTTTGTTGAAAAGGCGGTACAATATCGATCGGCGCTGACCGACTACACCACATTCGCTTCCCACATAGTAACAGGCTTTCTCTCAGTATTACATCATCTGACCTTGATACTTTCGTGTCGATGGCCTTGGAAAAATCTCGTAACTTTTGTCCTATAAACTATACGCGAACTTTAACATTTCCAATGTTAAAACATCTATTTTTAATAAGCCATGTTCTTGTTTTCACTATAATTTAGATTCAACAGGAATGTGTAATACCGGGTGTAACGAGATCATGGTATACCCCCCTTTTCTCCTTTAGTTTGAAGGTAATTGATTGAAATTTAGAATATACTACATAAGCGGCACTTTTTGACTCACTTCCGGTTTTGCCGAAAATTACACTAACTTTCAATTTTACTTTTTTTTATGGAACACCCCATACATTATTGCATTTTTGAATTCTGCATAAATTTTCTGAATCCAACGATGCCAAATAAGTGACATTTCAGACATCAATTTTTTTTTATAATTTTTAGTGTTCCATTTAAGTGTGCCATGGCGGTTCCGATGTATTCTAAATGACCCGTGTAATGCTACAAAAATCGAAATCTCATTAAAAAACTAAATTACCAGATTTATGATCAAATCAAATTCACCAAAATTGTTTTTGGGGCAAAACTCAATTTTTTCAAATGGAACCATATCGGTACCGTGGTGCCATTTATTAGTACTATTAATAAAGGATTTATTCATAGGTCGTATTAAAAGATGCGATACATACAAACAAAATTATAGCTAAAAGAAAATAAGAAAATACAATTTTGTTCTAATTAAATGTTAAGAAGTGACTAAGGTGGCTTTGAAAGCAATGAAGTATTTATCTTGTCAAACATTTGTTGGTTTAACGGTGTTTTTATTTTAAAAATTGTCTAAAATTCT
Organism: Stenurella melanura; assembly: GCA_963583905.1. Taxonomy (NCBI): domain Eukaryota; kingdom Metazoa; phylum Arthropoda; class Insecta; order Coleoptera; family Cerambycidae; genus Stenurella; species Stenurella melanura. Next base: position 63,919,364 of record OY757311.1, read on the forward strand.
TGTAAATTGTGTTCAAAATGCCGCAAATTTATACAAGAGATGAAAAAGTGGACATGTTAATTATTTATGGGGAAAGTAAAGAAATGCAATTGCAGCTATAGACCTTTATGGCTGACGATATCCTGATAGACAATGTCCAGCGAAAAATTATTTTAAACGTGTTGAAAACCAATTCCGAAGAGAGCCCAACAATGATCCCGAAGAAAACTTCATTATTGACGAAGGAACGGAAATTAATGTTTCGGCTCGAATATAAGTTGATAAGACTGTTTCTTTAAGGCAAGCTGGGTTTGAATTATACATCGGTCTGCTTCATTTCAATCAGTTAGTCCTTGACTTGTCTGCTTCTACATAAATATCAGTAATTAACATTACCGTATTCTTTAAGTTTGTTGCTCTTGTTAACTTAGTTCTTGAAAATTTTGGTTTTGGTCTTTGCTGTTATTTTGTTTTAAGTATCATGGCCGCGTATTCCAACGCAGAATATGCTGATATCTTGTGTACTTATGGTTATTGTAATGAAAATGCTGCTGAATTTCGTCGAGAATGAACTTTGGTTCCCTAACCGTCGCTTACCAAGTGCACGTGTATTCAGTACTACATATCGAATTGTCGCTCAAATTGGCTCCGTGAAACGTAGACGAGGTGACGCCAGTGCTCCTCCCATTTAACGACCAGATGATGAGGAAAAAATATTGAGACATTTTGAGGACGACCCAAATATTTCAACTAATAAAGTGGCAAGACTAACCGAGCGTCACAATGGAAAGTTTGGTCTACGACACGCAGAGTTGGATGCCATCTTTATCACTATACCCCTGTCCAAGGCTTTGAGGAAGGAGATTTTGGAAGGAGAGTGGAATTCTGCCGCTTTATCATAAATTCAGATGCAGAAAATGCAAATTTCCTAACAAGCATTTTGTGGACGGACGAGTCAAAATTTAATGGCGAGGGTATAACAAATTTCCACAACCTGCACTATTAGGCCGAACAAAATCCCCATTTAACAAAAGAAACTAGTTTCCTAAAAAATGTTTCCGTTAATGTGTGGATGGGAGTAATTGGCCGCTATTTAACAGGGCTACACTTTTCCCCCAACATTTAAACAGGGAAATCCATGAAAAATTTTTAAGGGATGATTTGCCGGTGATCTTGGAAGAGGTTCCTCTCGCCATAAGAAGGCGAATGATGTTCCAGAACGACGGCTGTCCAGCACATTTTCGGCTGACTGTCAGACAGTTACTCAATCGATATTTCCCTAACCGTTGAATTGGAAGGTCAACTCCGGTACCTTGGCCAGCGCGAAACCCTGACTTAACACCTCTAGATTGTTACTTGTGGGGGTCATATGAAAGAGATAGTCTATGCAACACCAGTGAAAACAATAGAAGACCTTAGACAAAGGATAGTCGACGCTGCCCAACACATACGGCATAAATTGACAACCAAAGTAACACGGAAATAAGAAGACGCTGCCGTGCATGTATACGGAATAGGGGCTCCCATTTTGAGAAAGACATGTAGAAATTAAGTACAACTGTGAAATTACAGTAGTGTCGCGATAATCCGGATCAATTAAAACCAGGCTAATCCAGATTATCAAATAATCCGGATTATCAAGACATTTTAAATTCAGCTTTTAAAATTGCAAAAAAATAAATAAAAGGCTGTATTTAACAAAAGTAAGCGCTGTACTTATATAAAAAACAAGACAAATAAAAAGGAGGATCCTATATCATGAAAACGAAATATTAAAAATATGTAACTACATGTATGTACATTCATAATTAACATTTTCATCACTTTCTTCTACATTGATTTCATCGGCTTCGTTAGAATTGTGTGGTACCCTCTTTTATAATTTTCGGCACCGACTGAATAAAGTGAATTTACTCTGATGACTTATGTGCATGTGTTGTTGTTTTTCAAAGGCAATTTCCTTGAGATTTTGTAGCATCATAATCTTTTAAAGGAATGTTATTTTCTGTAGCCCTCTGTAAAGCAAGATTTAAGCTTTTGACAACATCTTCGTTTTTAATTCTACCGGAGTGGCAATTTCCATCACAACATCATCAGTCAGCACTATCATTTACATGAGTTAAATTTTCTTGTTCAATCATTTTGTTATCACTATCAATCCAATCAATAGCTTCACCGGCATCTATGTCAACATTCCCAATGCTATGAAGTATTGATGAATCCGCATTAATTTCTTCTGCTAGTATCTTTTGTTGCATAGTACTTAAAGAGATCAAATCCTAGGGGTCATCTTCTAAGTCATTCTCATTTTTGTTTTTAAAATGGTTTTCCAGAATTTTTCTAAGGAACTGGCTGTTTTATCATGTTTTAGTTTAGCTCTTAAGACACTTTACAAGCTCAAAGAAGAGTCACCTGAATGAATTCGGATTACTGAATCAAGTAAAATCCGGATTACAGAGTACTTCAAGAGGACAAGAAGGTAATCCGGATTATAGAAGCATCCGGATTAACGGGGGGTCGTATTATCGCGGCACTACTGTAATAGAGAATTAAACTAAACTTTACATTATGTTTTTTTTAATGTTTATCCTAAAATAAGTGTCGCACTACTTCCATCATTTTTACCAATTTATTTATTAGAACTCTCAAGGGTACGTTGAACATTTGTATCTTGTTAGATAGCTGTTGAAATAAGGAAGTATTTAAAACAAATTTTACGCACGTAACGTTGATAATTTTGTGAAAAACCTTGAAGGTAAAATTCATAGCTTATTTAAATAAAAAAAAAGTAATAGTTTTTATTTGAAATTTTCACGTAATGGAAATATTTTCGGATATTTGTTCATTCTAAGTGGATGATCATAGTGTTGGACAAGTAATCCAGTTAAAAAGTTAAAAAGGTGTCAAGCAGATTTTTTGAAAAATAAATTTTAAAACATAAAGATATACTTCTTTGAAAAAAAAATTGAAATATCTCAAAAACTATTGAGTTTTGGATAATGCATATTAGGGTTAAATTTACTCCTTAGGTCATGTCCTATCACGTCTCCAAAGGAATGTATCGAATTACCAGTAACCCTGCACCTATATACATACATAGGCTAGACCCTTTTGATTTCTTCCTTTTGGCTTGAAAACTCGAGGAGTTCCGAAGGGTTCCTTAAATCTTTGTTTCCAAATTGAAACACCTACAAAACTTTACAAAATTATTTCCCACAAACTTTCACTGTTTGGCCCCTCGATTTTTAAATATAGAATATATTATATACTATTTGAAAATGAAAAAGTAATGAAAGCTTATTATAAATGTAAATCCTGCAAAAATATATAAAAGTACAGCTCCCCAATACAATATAATACATAACAGAAATAAATTAAATTATGAGCTGGCTGACTATGTTTTCATAGGATTCGCATTTATGAGTTTTATTACTCTTTTTTATTTCCAAATGGATTGATTATAAGTGGAGAAGTACACATTACTCATCAATATTTAATATTTTACAAATAAAATTATTTCTTAGGTAAAGCAAGTAGCCACTATAAATTGTCTAAAAAAGGTAGCTGCAAAGATGAAAGTTATTATTTGTCAGAAGAAACGAGTCAGGAAGTGTCAGTACGTTCCAAACTTCTCTTAAGTAATAGTCTAGGTGCCCGCCGACATAAAGTGCAATTTATGAATATCCTCTTATAACATCTTGTATGGCATAGTTGCGTCTAGTCTACTACTCTGCGAAAATTTTTGTAAACGCGGCTTTCCCCCTCCCATTTTTCGGAATTTTATTGTTGAAAACCTATTTCAAACAACGAAAATTTGAAAATTTTTATAAGACCACTTTTTTGTAAAAAATTAAATGTCCCATCCAAATGCGTTGTTATTTTTTTTTCTATTCTTAGTATTTAAAATAATTAAAGAACAGAGTTAAAAATTGAAGAAAATTCACTTTCTTTTTCTTTTCAGTAATTCTTCTATACCTTTTCTTTACGGCATCCTAGATGTATGTAAATGTTCAGAGAAAAAAAAGTAATTAAAAAGACGAAGAAACTGCTTTTTTCCCTGCTCTGTACGAGCAACGGTGACCGAGATTCGCCATTCAAAGTTGACCATTTTTTGCCATATTTTATGACATTTGCTCTCATTCTTTTTATTTTCAGAAAATTAATATATTTTTGTGCAATACAACAACAATTTTAATATCATTTAATAATAATACAAATGTTTCTATAACGTTCTAAAATAAAAATTACGTTTTTACGAAAGTGTTATTACAAACAATTAATGTTGGTTGAGCTTTATTATAATATTAAAATTAAATTTTATGCATTATTTAAAATAAACTGATTGTTAAATAAATAGATATTGTAGGAAAACATTATGATTCTTCATTATTAATTCTTTCGATGGCAATATCAACTTCGTTGTCAATATCTTTATCGACATTTTCTTGTGATGGTTCTGGCACATTTACATTTTTGCAATTAATTCCTTCACATTCCTTGCAAAATATGGAGCATTTGATGCCAAACTGTCTACAACCACGATTTCCATGACAGCCTTTTAAACAGCCACATGATATTTTTTTCGAGTAAAGATTGCGGTGCAGGGGTAATGGCAATTGGCATCAATCCATTGTTTGTTTTCCTCCAACCCCATTGGAGGGGATTTAACATATTTCCCTTCCATTGTTGAATCTGTAAATATGTTCCCTGTTCAAGCAATCTAGCAGTATCAGCTGTTGAAGGTAACTGTGATAGTGGGGTACAATAAGCTTAAGCTTCAGTACAGCGGGGATCTGGTACCGCAACCCATAAGGAAAAAAAAAACTGTGATAGTGTAAACGTCTCATTCTTCGATAATCGTTTAAATATTTTTAAGCGATATTTATCTAGCCACTTATCGTTCGCTTTTGAATCAATATTTTCGTAACTTTTGCCAATTATGATTCATTATACATGTCATTATCGGTTTGAAACATAATTTAGCCATCGGTTATTTATTAAGGGAAGAAAGATAATGATTCTGCTGCTATTTACTCACAATAACTCGTATTAATACATACAATTTGTAGTAGGACGGAGTAGTTGTATTATAAAATTGGTTCTTAAAATAAATTGTATATTTACAGAAAATAATTTTTATTATTCTCTTCAAAACAGTGTATCATCACCATCAAGAACAGCTACTGTGAGTTTATTAGATACATCTACTACTGAAAGACTTAATGTGGAAGATCGTACACACCCAGTGACTCCTTTAGATTGATCTACAGATCTACTTCTTGACACAACCAGCAAACGTGTAAAGAGTGAGTTGCACAATTGTATTCCCCACTTTTGTCGGCGCACTTTTAAAAGCAGTTCTACACAATTTTAATTTAACTTGCTTTATCCTGGCCCAGAAATAAGTTTGGTCAGTCTCAATTCGCTCAGTTTTGAAGATGACGTACAATTCTTTCCCAAGTGCTGGCATTCTTATTGCATCAATCCGAATGTTTTCGCTGAAAACAGCCTTTGTGTCGATATTGGTAAGGTTGCTGTCATCGTATGACATTGGATTTGTTGAATTATTCATGATATTGAGGACTATAGCCACGTCAAAATATTGGCGTTTGGAATTTGATGTTGTAAGGTGTTGATGATGCAAGTGACCATGTTCTGTCATTCCTGTTAACTATTTTGCTTCTTTGGCTAGCCTTGATAGTTCAGGAGCGATAAAAGAAAAACCTTGCCAGTGCACTTTTCTTTTGGGTAATATTTACAAGACCTCCTGCTACCTCGCTCTATTTTGATGTTCTAGAGCCTCGTCCGGACCCAAAGCACAAAATGGTATGCTACTCTTGTTTACTATCCAGTTCCCTTTCATAAACCCTTCCCAGAGATTTGGGTTTGTCTTTTCTATCTGCCTTATATTAGCTAAATACCAAGCGATCATACTGGCACAGTTTCTTAAGTCAAGAGCAAAGAAACTTTTGATAAAATCTTCTAATGTAGCTAGATGTAACTCCCAATTGGGAGTTACATCTAGCTACATTAGAAGATTTTATCAAAGAACTGGTAATTACCAGTTCTTACAGATCGTATGTAGCTCAACATCTTTTCAACCATTTCCATGTATTGGCGAGCAACTTAAATGTGGGTGTGTTATGTGCTCTCCTTCACTATTGTCAAACTCCTCTATTTTCGACAGTATGTTCAAGTTCATTAGAGCAAAAACAGTCTGTTTATGAATTAATATCTGTAACGTTACCTGCCTGCAAGGCAGCAATCAATTTTTGATCTCTCTATCAAATTTATTTTTTATATCTTCATGATGGGTAAAAAACAAGGCAGCATGTGATTTCCATGCTTCCCTGCTAGGATTTGTGACATTACTGCATCACCATATAAATCACTCAATGTGCGCTCAATTCCTGTACGTCTACAAAAGTACCTATTACTCTAAGCATTGCCATTATTGTGTGCAATTCCCCTGGTCTTAGTACCCAATTTTTAGATAGATTTTGGTTTTGACATTGCTAAATGACAAACTGGTTTATACAGACCGAGGTCAAAAGTTACAACAATTTTTCAACCTGAACCTGCAATGGCGGTTGTCAATTTTTCCAACCTTTTCATGCTATAGGTATATTCGATTTATGGGCAATAAGTGCAGTAGATTATTTATTACATTTATTGCAGAGACAGGGCTTTAAATAAGCTAGGCAATAAATGTATACTAATAAATTTGTGTTATGTGGTAAAACTGGCGTGTAACTCCCAAATGGTAAAAAATACGAAAAAGTTGATAAGAACTAAATATGTTCTTTGGCTCATGTAGAATGTTATATGCAAATTTTGCGTATGAACACTCTGGAAGGAGTTATTCTTGATGTAAAGAATAAATGACTCGCATGGCGGCCATCTTGGATACATAACGCCATAAAACCCAAACAACGCAATTCTATGGTACTACACCATTATCTAGCATATAATAAAGAGATTCCACATAGTTGCATCTTCCCTTCAAAAAATCCCACGGAATACATTATGCCCCAGGACTATGTGGTATCACAACCACTAAATGTGTGTATGAAGCCGTTGAAATTCTGATACTGTAGATATTGAAAGCTGCTCTGGCTGTACAATTTTGCGTGCATTTTCCCAATATTCGGTTTCAATAAAAATACATTGTTGTATTTAAACAGAAGATCCACATCTTGGTTAACTAAAACTACATTGACTGATTGTGTTCTCCAGCAGTATTAATAATATTCATAATAATAATAATAATCAATAATACATCAGCATCTTCAGAAGCTTGCTTCGAATCAATATTAGCTGCTTTCAATTTTTCCGTTAAATAGGCAATAATTTTTTTTAATTATTTTTGTTGGCAAAAAATTTTCTAGCTTTGATAGAGGTTTTATATCATCTTTTACTTATATTCTGGGACAAAATTGTTTTTTTGGCGTAATCTCTCTGCACTTTTAGTGAGGATATTGTCAACTATGTCAGAATATCCATCGAAAACGACGGTATACTTCTCATATAAAGACTTTAAATAATTTATATATTTTATACGAATATCAGCAAATGTCTCATTTGTACTCCAACTTATTTTATGAACCATGTAACCACCATCAATTATATAAACTACATTAACAATATCTAAATCAGCAGGCGTGAAAGAATGTATGAGAGAAAATGCGGTAAAATGGTCAATTTGGCAATATCTCGGTCACTGTTGGTTATGCGGAGCTGGTAAAAAAACAACTTCCTTGTCTTTTCAATAATTTTTTTTCTCTGAACCTTTATATATACCTAGGATGCCGTAAAAGACAGTTAAGGACGAATTACTGAAAAGACAAAAAGAGAAGTGATTAAGCGGTTAAAGTATATCTCAAAAACGAAGAATCGGAAAAAAATTGATAAAATTATATGTTCATTACATGTGAACTGAACATCACTCATTAAAGTTTTAATAATTTAGATTAAAACATTATGAAAATTATTTAATTTTCACCACAAAATATACCCATTTTTAACGAGATTCTCGTCACATTAAACTTTAAACTTTAAGTCTCGAAAACCACGTATTATTTTTGTGTAAAATTTTGATATGGCATGAACGAATACTTTTTTATATGTGGCAATATTTTAAAACATTTTTATCCAAACTCCTCGTTATTATTTATAAAAATGTGCCGCCGGTGTCTGTTGAGGAGAGACGAGACGAAAATTCTTTTTCGGATGTTCATCCATTAATTAATTATAGCATTTGAAGTAAGTAAATAGAGAAAGAAATTACTCGATCCGAAAAGGTGAGGTGCCGTGTAGCGCGGGCTTGCTTGCTTACTGCTTAGACGTGTTCGAGAAAATCTATATTGACAAAAATTGCAAAATCTGTACTTTTAATGCGTGCGAATTTTCGTTTATTTGAAATTTTTTGTGTGCTGCCTATAGAAAGAATTGAATTGCTTGAAAACTAAACAAGCTATGAAGAAAACTCAAAAGGGGTTTTAAATACCCTCTTGTGTTGCCATTTTTGAGGGCTATTGATATTTATTAGTATATAAACATAATATAATGTAGTTAATATAAGTTATAAATGCATTATCTTTTAGTTCAAGATAGTACTTCAATGCAGAAGAAATTAGGAATAAAAATATTCATATTTACAAATTTAGCAGCATGTTAAAATTAGCCAAAAAAAAATCCAAAAAAGGACGCATATTCAATTTTTTTATGATGTTTTTTTAATACAATTATTTAACTATTAAATGATTAGAAACAATAGTTATATGATACATAAATTTAAAAAAAATGTTTGAGCTAAATTTTCAAGTTGTTTCGGTGTTTTTTTTATTTTTAGAGAACAATAAAAAATTTGCCAAAATTTGGCTAACTTCAACATGCTGGTAAATTTGTCAATTGATTATTCTTATTCCTAACTTGTTCTGCATTGAAGTACTACCTTGAACTAAAAGATAATACATTTATAACTTAAATTAAAGTCGGTTATTTTTTATGGGCCTGTGAATGGTAAAGAGTGCAAACAATCAAGAGGTAGCTATATTAAATTGTTATTTTTATATACTAATAGATATCAATAGCCATACAAAATTGCAACACAAGAGAGTATTTTATAGCCCCTTTAATAACATTTTGATTTTTCTTCCTAGCATGTTTGGTTTTCGAGCAATTTAATTTTTTCCATAGGTCGCGCGCAAAAAATTTCAAATAAACGAACATTCGTACGCATCAAAAATACAAAGTTTGCATTTTTTCAATATTGATTTTCTCGAAAACCATGGCATATACAAGAAAATTACAAGATGACTTTTTTTAGGAAGTTAGTCAAGCTTTTATAATAAACAATTTTTCTATATCTCTAACGGTTAACGAGTTATCAGTAAAATAAGGCTTTTTCACCGAAGGGGTGGTTTTTCGGGGGGTTGCGCGGTACTCCCAGAACTTATTTTTATGGTTTTGTGATGTATATAATCCATCCACTAACAGTTAGTGAAAGAAAATCTCAGATAACCTTTTTTGTTATGGAAATCTTTATAATTATTGAATTGTTAATAACTCAATCAATACTTGATACACCCTAATTCTTTTTTACAAACATGTTTATAATTTATATAATCAACTATTTTATCAAACATTTTTTGGATACTTTGATAAATAACCGAATAAACATAAGATCACGTTTTTGAGAATAACTGCAAAATTTTAGAATAAAAAAATATGAAAAAGTGTCGTGTAAAAAATGCCCTAATCGATGTCTAAAATATTATTTACATTGTAGGTATGTTTTCCAAGATATAATGGATTTAAAACTGGTATGGTCAAATTCTCCTTAAAAAGTAGGATATTTTTCAATATAACTTAGCAGAACTTCAAAACTTATTCAAATTTTAGTGAATGATTTACAATAGACGCATAATGAACATATAATTTTTTAATTTTTTTCCGCTACTGCGTTTTTGAGATAGTCGCGGTTAAAGTGAGGGGTCAATACATTTGAATCGTATGTTAGTGACGAGTATTTGGAATATCGCAATTTTTACATCAACCCCTGTTTTAATTCCTTTGAAGCATCGATAGGATTCGAGTAAGATTAAAAATGAGATCAGCATCAAAAGGCCCTGAAGAACAACTTTTGATCACCTATACTTTGTATCTCGAATTTTCACCACCGTAAACCTTCAACTCCTATTTTAACCCCTTAATAGGGTTAGGTTAACTTAAAGCCACTTTGCCGCAGCATTACTCTAAAGTACAATGTCTCTATTCTGCGCACCTGCCTGCTAGAAACTTTTTCTCATCTGCACATTCTCCGTATTTTCTAACCTTTTAGTAAAAGTTAATTAATATTATTTAGCCTTTTTTGTTTAAAATGATCTAAAAAACCTTTAAAAAATTGTCCAGGGGTAAAAAAAAGATTGGAATTTGTTTAATAAGAATTGTTTAAACAATTTATGACCGTGAACGGCAACATGCAGATTCGTTATATGGGGACTAATTGAAGTAAGGTTATATGCAAAAAAATTGAACCAGAATATTTTTCCTAGCGGGGGCGCCGAAACTACCCGGGCTATATATAAATGTTGTAAAAAATTGCTGTTTTTTTGTCCGACTCTAGATTCGCCGTGATATATTTGTCAGCCATCTATCCCACAGATTAGGTACAGGACTTAGACACATATGTTTTTTTTGTTCGACAGTTATTAATAAATATTTGGTCGTCATGAAACCGACGATTTCCACGCGTCGGACTGGAAAATCGGAAAATGTATTTTGTCGGACAATTCGAAAATTGTATTCTACATAGTCTTATTAAGCAATCCTGAAAAAAACCAGATGGTTATCAATACATTTTTAAAGTCGTTATTTCAGCATATTTAGGGTGGTAGACACCCTTATCGTTTCAAAATTATTGTCGGACAATTTTTTTCTCGCGTGTTTTATCAAATTTTCTTGCAACTACATTTTGTAAAAGTACAGTATCTATAAATCTTTCATACAACAGGAAATGCACGTCTCTTTCGGAAAAATCGGAGGGGAACACCCGCGTTTACGAAAATTTTCACAGAGGAAAAAGTGGTAGACTAGGCGCAATTATACTATACAAGAAGTTATAAGAGGATATGTATAAATTGTAGTCTATGTCGGCGGGCACCTAGACTATAAATAACAACAAATATCACAAATATTTTAGTCGAAGTATGCAGGACTAGAGTGGGTAGTAGAAACTGAAGATCGGTATGAGATAATTACATTTAAGAATGGAAATGTATACAAAGGTCAGACATCCGAAAATTTGATGCATGGATACGGAACTTTCTATTGGTCAGATGGAGCTAGCTATGAGGTAATAACCATATCAAAATTATCTTGGTCAAATATAGTCACGGAATTAAAAACTGCTGCGTTGTAGTCCAGTAAGTCAGGGATTTTACCCACAAAAATTATTAACAGCAAACCGAGGTATGTAAAAAATCGGAAATTTTCCGTACAATTCAATGAACTATTTTTAAAACAAATGACAAACTTGCATCCTCTTCAAAATGGCGGCCAAAGTTTGCGAAAAACAGTTTTTTTGCGTTAAAAAAAAGTTGGCGTTGTACAAAAAAAAAGTTTAATATCAGAGTTGTGTAACTTTTTAATACGGATCGAGCCGGTTCGGTCCGATCTCAGAAAATTGCAAAATTAATTAGTTGTTGCAAAAAAGATGTTAAAAATTGCATTTTTTTGAAATAATTGTATCTCCGTGAAGAGAAGATATTCTTTAACGAAACTCGGTGAAAGCGTAGTCCAAGATATGTGGAATAAGAACATTTTTACATATTTGCAAAATCTTGCAAATTTCGTGCAAAAATCGATTGTTTCGAGGAAAACTCGTTTTATTCAATACCCAATAGCTCATACAGGCTATCATATTTCTATACCGCACCGGCCCGAATAGTTTCTCTAACAGTTGCGCTAACCTGTGCAATTATTGCACATATCATGAAACGATCCCTAATATGCGAAAAATCGGTCAAAAAATCGATAATTACCCCAAAAAACCTTGAATATTTTTGAGATTTTAAATTATATTGGAATGCCATTATTGCCAATAGATAGCTGGCATTTTTCTACAAATTTACAAAAAAAATGTTGCTCTCCGACCTTCCGGAGCCGAGATAATTTTCTCTTTTAAGAAATTCTTGTGGCGCCATTTTTTAAGGTAAAGGGCTGCAGTGGTTATTGTACAATATTTACATTTTCAATAAAATATTTCGGCACTTGAATGGCCGTTGCTGAGCATTGTAAAATCAATTAAACTCGGAGCTCGATGCTGCGGAGCGTATTATCTAGCGCTAGCGGTGAAGAGGTGGGTGAGAGCCAGCTCTCAGTGAAGCCTTGCGTAAAACTGATCTCTACCCTGTTTACACTACTTTGGGGGGGGTCATTATGTTTATTGATTGTATCCGTGAAAAGTAATGTACCCCTTTCAAATGAGACCAATTTACAATATGTACCACTACCAAGGAATACTCATGCATCAACATTGGGCCTATCTTTACGTCTATACTCACACTACACAGAGAGAAATCGCTTTGGAACATTTTGCACAATGTTGTGGAACAACGTCTTGTTGCATTTTTTTAAACAATTGTAAAATTTTAAGGCACAACGTTATATAGTTTTACACATTTTAATTGTGCATAATTCTTGTGCGTTTTATTTATCCAATATAAAGATTTAGTTACGATGCATTTATTGAAAACTTCTACCAACAAATTGGCGAAATTTAGAGTTAAATTTATTTATTTTTTCTCAACAAATCATAGCCAATTTAACTAAATTAATTGTTAATAGTATCCTAAAACTATATATTTTGTTGCCATTCTATTTACAATTAGTTTTAAGTAATTGTTTAAAGGAATTGCACAACTTGTGTAACAAGTGTGATTTTATTTTATAAACGGTTGTTGACAAACTTGTGAATGTAGGAGTCCCAAAATATTTATTTCCGCTGAGCAATAATAGTAATCTATGCCGCCCGCACAAATTGCACAATTTAATGACATACTATTCACAATCAGTTTGATGATATTGTTTTAAAAATTTTTATAATTGTTTCATTTGTTTCACGTAAAGTTTATTGGTTAAAAATTGTACTGACTGCGCCGGCCATGCTACACATATACGCGCAGGCAATTACGCATCAGATCCAGGCGATATTTCGTTAAGTGAAGACGTACACTTCGTACACCGAGTTATACAAGTACTTACATTTGTGATGGAATTTGTTGAAAACTTATTAACCGAGTGGGGTTCCCTAGATGTAATTCCATGCAGCATTCACAGAGGTAAGTACTTCACACAGAGTTACAGATTTGCATATATTTTCTCTTAAATTAACTTCGTCAACATATAAATATAAAAATGGTTTCTTGTTTATATGCGAAGAATGCATGATACCTGTCTTCTAATACTTGATTTAGTTTACAGCTTGAGAGTAATTTCGTTTTCTTATGCGAAGCGACAGAAAGCTGTTCCTAAACTACTAAACCCAAGACAAACTTGTAAAAGAACTGCTTCAAAACGAAAATATTCTGATGGTAAGCAATACGTTTGATTTTGGCGATGAACTGATAAATGTTATTTTTTTAAGAATATGACGTGACTACGACATAACCTTTATTACTAAAAACTGCGTTAATAGAAGCTAAAAAGAAGGAGCACTGGAAACCTTCCAAATTAGAATTATTAAATGGATTTATTTTAAGCATAAATGTAAGTCACCTCTCTACTTCTTTTCAACTAGAACTTTATGCATATAAAATTTATTTGTATTTAAAAAAATAGAAATGTTTTCATTTACTATATGATAATATATAAATGCATGCTCTATTATGTATTGTTGTTGTGTTAAAATAAAATATTTTTTCTTTAATTTTTTTTATTGAAATCCTTTAGGAATACCTCCAATTTTGGAAATAATATTTCACAATTTGTGTTATAGAATAATACAATTAAAATGAAGTGGATACACATAGTGTGTGAAATGAGTGCACAGTGAACCGAAAAATATATACATAATTTGGAGATTATAGAGTAACAAATTGTGCAAAACTAACCCCGGTTCATACATTACTGAACAGCTTCTTTGAATTAAGTGTATATATTGTGCAAAATGAATTACAAAGTTGACAAAATAAACATACAATTTGAGGATTTCTCATTTAGAAATTGTGAAAAACTAAAACACATTCTTTTAAAAAACTATAAACATTGTGTCACTTAAGAGCACAATTTTTTGTAAATATGTTTTACAAATGAAAAGGTTTAGATGTGAATGTTTGTTTAGGAAACCTTCAGAATATATTTAAAAATTTCACACAAATTGTAGAAACTAACTTCCACAAGTGGAATAAAATTATGTATTTTTATGCAACCATAATTCAAATTTGTAAATAATTCAATTTATGTGATTTTTAAGTTTGTACAAAAATTTCAAACAATGTTAATGCATAAACTGTACAAAATCATTGCCCCAAAAATGTATTTATTTGCACAAATTGTTCCTGTCACCATTTTAAGACCAATTTGGAGTACAATTTTCTACAATTGTGGTAAAATATCACACACATTTTTCTCTGTGTACCCATGCACTGTGGGCAACGTAGATTTCGACCGTTTTATACGTGGACCGTTCTCAGAGATATGTGTATATTTAAAAGATTATAGTTCAAAACTTACCCCTGTTTTCCCTTGTCAGGCCTGTTGCTTCACTACGATTATCTAACCCTGTTGATTCGAGTTTCCACTAATAAGCAAGTAAATGAAACACGCATTATCAACAAAACTTAAACTATATTTTACAAAAGAACACGTTACAAAAGAACAATCGGTTTGGAAAATAGAACAACAATAATTAATACTTAAATTAAAACAAAAGAAAATGCAACTTAAAAGTTAAACAAATAAGAAAATTGGACCTTAGTCTCGAACTTAAACGAGAAAAATTACTTTGTTAAAGGAAAAAATCATTTACACTCAAATTCAAACTGATTGCCAGAAGGGCCAAAAAATATAATAGCCTTAACTAGCATGAATTTAATTATTTCTGAAAAATACACTTTATAAACTAGGGCAGAAACGCCAGTTGCCAGTGACAATTTGAACGAGGTATCGTTTAATTTGAGAAATCTGATGACATGAAGTTAAATTTTATAACAGAAGCTCAAAAATACAAATACCTATACCCGGTAACACTAAAATTATCACGATAAAAGTAGGCCAATGTCACACCACCAATAGCTGATCGGAAAGTGTCTTTCTTTCCGGGCAGGATTATCCTGGTCAATTTTTAGTTAGTGGTCCTGATCCACCCCAAAGCAATCTAGACCAATGAGTGAAAGTCCGCCCCTTTTAAGAGGCCTCAAGTCATCCGGAAGGTTGCGTCCTCTATAGTAGAAATTCTGTACCGAAATAGTACTCGCCTGGCAGGTGACGTCCTCTATAGTAACTATGGCCAAAATGGCTTCCCCTAAATATAAACACGTCCATTTAAACAACTTAAAATATTCTAGGTACATCTAAGCTAGCTAATTATACCTAGTCGGTGAAAAAACCTATTTGCTTTACGAGTGGACTTAGAAAAGGAAAAACCGACTAGTTCCTACCTAATGTACAGTTTGGGGAATACTTGTAATCAATTACCCCATTTATGAGTTGATTATTTTACACATTCACCTCGTTTAATTACCCGCGCGTTTGTTACATTTCTAATAAAAAGCAATTTGACGATGACATCGATCGTAACGGATTTTTATCAGTTTATGAGGGGTATTTTACCGGTAATAAAATATTTCCGATTTAGGAAATTTACTACAAATTACTTTATAGCTATGACCGAAAAGTCTAACAGCACTCTGCACATGCAAGTATTGCTGACTGGCTGGTTGGCGTACGCCGCAGCATCGAGCTACGAATTTCATTGAATTTGCAATGCTCAGCAACGGCCGATCAAGTACCGAACATTTTTTATTGAAAATATAAGTATTGTACAATAACCACTGCAAATTTCAACCCTGTACCTTAAAAAATGGCGCCACAAGAATTTCTTTAAAAAAAATTATCTCGGCTCCAGAAAGTCCGAGAGCATTTTTTTTTTTGTAAATTTGTAGAGAAATGCCAGCTATCTATTGGCAATAATGATATTCCAATATAATTTAAAATATCAAAAATATTTTAAAAAATTTGGGGTAAAAAGAATTTTTGACCGATTTTTCGCATATTAGGGATCCTTTCGTGATATGCGCAATAACTGAACAGGTTAGCGCAACTGTTGAAAAAACTTTTTGGACTGGTCCGGTATAACAATATGAAGACCTGTATGAGCTATTGGATATTGAAAGAAACGTGTTTTTTTCGAAAAAATCGATTTTTGCAAGAAATTTGCAATATTTTGCAAATCTGTAAAAATGCTGTTATTCGACATATCTTGGACTACGCTTTCACCGAGTGTCGTTAAAGAACATCTTTTCTTCGCGTAGATAGGAGGTATTTAAAAAAATTGCGATTTTTAACGTCTTTTTTTAAATAACTAAATAATTTTGCAATTTCCTGTGATTGGACCGGGTCGGCTCGATCCGTATTAAAAAGTTACACAACTCTGTTAATAAACTTTTTTTTGTGGAAGGCTAACTTTTTTTTTAACGCAAAAAACTGTTTTTCGCAAACTTTGGCCGCCATTTTGAAGAGGACGCAAGTTTGTCATTTGTTTTAAAAATAGTTCCTTGAATTCTACGGAAAATTTACCATTATTTTACACACCTTGGTTTGTCGTTAATAATTTTTGCAAAAAAAACGCGGTATTTTCGACAGATTTATTGGACTATTAGCTTATATCATCCTTTTGTAATGATTTGTCGATTATCTTTTGATTTTCAAATTATGAGAAGCAGTTCTGCTGAAGTTTTCTTTCTTTTCTTATCTTCAAATCATTTTAATTGCGGTTTTCAGTCGTCTTCACCACAGAGCACAATATTTACATAATGGTAGCCTATATCTGGTGTGTTAGTTAATGGAATTTGGGAATACAGTCAGACTTTATGTTTGTACGATTTTCAGGAGCGCGTCTCAGACTTAGCAATAATACCAAAGAATTCTTATGCACGTGTTACTAATTGTGCTGATGTGTTTCGCGAAACTGGTTGTGTGACTCATAAAAGAGATGCTAGTAGGCCACCGGTTTGTCAATAATTTAGTAAATGACGACCTGCAAAATTTAACTTTTTTTTTTGTGATCGTCATGAGTTCCTCTTTCGAGGTACGTCAATTCTCAAAACATGCGGATGTGGAGCACTAATTATTTATGTTGAATTTCCACTACATCCTCAAGAAGTGCGTACTGGATGACAATTTCTCGCAAGAGAATAATTATTGTGGTCATTTTTTTTCAATGTCAGCGTCAATGCTGAGAGGTACAGACACAACGTATTGTCTGTATTTGTTCAACATGGATTTTCTTCGAGAACTTTTTTATGAACGGCTGATGAGTTCTCCATGGTCATTTTGTTTGACCATTATGGACTATTTTGTTATCCCTTGAAAATAGTACTTTCCCGTATACCTAATTTGCAAGAATTGGAATAAAGCATTGTTGAAGAATGTGCAACCATAGGATTTTCTTCGGAACATTAAAGTAAAGAATAATGTGTTGCTAATATTTTTAACAAAAAAATGCTACATTTCTGAAATCTAAAACAGTATAAAAAATAACAGTATATATTATCATGCTTTTTTAGACTTATTTTGCTTTTCTCATAAATATTTAAGGGTCTCGCACAATCGTATGGAAAATGACTTTCGATGAAATTGACTGAAACTTCAGTACCTTGTAGATATTGACATCCTAGTAAAATATCCCAATGTGCACAACCTTAAAAAATGGCCAGTTTTCTTTCCTTCAGTCGTGTAATACCATAAAATAGAATAAGGTTTAATCATGGGTCTACGTTTATCTTACCAATATAGTACAAACTAATATATGATTTAAAAGTATTGAGCCCTCACTTTAACGGCGAATATCTCAAAAACACAGGGGCAAAAAAAATTTAAAATAATAATGATATAATGATAATAATAAGTAACTCAATAAAAGAACTTATATCCAAATGATAATTTTATCCTCCCAACAAGATAATTGCTCCATACATACTGCGCGTAATACAAAAGCAATTGCTCCGGGATAATAATGTGTAAGAGCTACCGTGGTCTTCTAAAAGTCCCTATATTAATCCCATTGAGAGTGTTTAGGGAATTATAGTGAAGCATGTAAATAAATTAAATCGTCCTCAAAATACGGAACAACTTGCTACGATTGAAGATGAATGAAAAAGTTTATGTAATACCTACCTAAATTGCAGAAAATTTAGATTTATCAATGTCTAGGAGGCTACAAGCAATTTTAGTTAGAGATGGAGCAATGACTAAATACACAGCCACACTAAAAAAAAATGAAGTTCAGTTCGAGCAACGAAGAGCAGCAGCAGCAGCGGCAGCAGCAGCAGAAAGCAGCTTTCAGCGAGAACCTGATGATGGCAGATGAGATTTCGCCTAAACATTGTTCAGGCAACAAAAATAGTGCTTAACATTTTTTTATAGACGTGTTTTCAACAAAATGTTTGTGAAAGTTTTATTCTACTTTAGTAGATGTTATAGAGAAAACTGATTTTACACGTATTTTTCTTGATAAAATTTGCTTCTAAAATAAACATTTATAATTTAAAGGGAAATTTTGAAAATGGCTACCCTCATGGATTTGGCAAAGTAGTCCTTCCAGATCTCAGTAAATATCAAGGCGACTTTTGCAAAAGTTATTTTCATGGAATGGGGGCATTTCATATTTCATCAGCGCCAGCTGTGTATAGAGGCAATTGGAAGAGTGGAAAGAGACATGGTGAGCTTCCATAAATAATGTATAACAATGAATTATTTAGATTGACGTAAGAGCCCCTGAAAGCAGGCTATCCGCGACACAAGCCACAGCGTAATTTTTTAGTTATAGTAAATCTTATGTACCGAATTATTCATTTCACAGGTTTACAAAAAAAAGTTGTGATCTGGTGATTTAGACCATGACTCCTTATGTATTTCTGGGTGCTGAAACCGAATAATCAATTTACAATATTTTCTACCACATAGATATCGAGTAAATCCCGGTTTTTATTGTAAAAATACGGTTTTTGACAGTAATAACCGGTACTTACTCGAAATCTACGAGGCAGAAAATTTTTTAAATAGAGAATTCGGTTTCAAGCACCCAAAAATACATAAGGAATCATGGCCTAATCACCAGATCACAACTAGTCCATTGAAATGTAACAGAATTTTGGCTGAACCTTGCATTTTGGGTAGGACAAGATTTTTTCCTTTGATGATTAAAAGGGGTCAGTATGAGTATAAAATTTGATTTTCTGGGTTGAAAGCAGAGCTGCTCAAAATACCCAATAAAAGCATTTCAAATATCAAATACCAAATACCATCTAAAGCAGTGTTTCTCAAACTGTGGTACGCGTACCCCTTGGGGGTACGCGAAAATTTTTAGGGGGTACGCGAATGAAAACAGAATAAAATATGTAATACATATGAAGATGAAAGATAAAACTGGACAATTAGTATGAATCCGAAGCTTAATGAAAACCAGAATCTAAACTGTGATGTGCAGTACGGATCTGTTCAAAATAGTTCGCCGTCCTTTGACGCCACGCCGGAGTTTACTGCTTCGGCTCATAGTTCGCGTGTTCGTGCTTGTTTGTCACAGACATTTTTAATCTTTTATCAGAGTCTTAACAGATCACAGAGCTATACCTGATCTATCACGTTTTAATTCTCTTTAACGAGTATTTTTCTCTTGTGTTCAAGTTAGTGAATGGAAAAGTACAGCAAGAAATGGATAAATGGCTTATAAAGAAAAGTACGTCAGCCGTAGAGCAGGAGCCCACGACTGCCGACTCATCGCAACATGACGTAAGTGAAGTTAATCCTGATGGACTATCACTATCCGAAAATGGAAGAAAAAAAGAAACTGACGCGCAGCCAAAAGGCAATACTTAAAAAAAGAAAATATGACGAGTCTTACTTGAAGCTAGGTTTTACGTGAACGGGAAGTTCAGTGGAACCTAATCCACAATGTGTCGTTTGTGGTGAAATTCTTTCAAAAGACTCTATGAAATCGTCTCTTTTAAGGCGGCATTTTGAAACTAAGCATATGCATTTAAAGAACAAGGATGTGAAGTATTTTGAGCGTCTTTTAGATGGCCTGCAGGGGAGAGAAAATATAATTAAACAGTTCTCGGGTAAGGAAAATCAAAATGCGCCCAAAGCCTCTTACAAAGTCAGTTTTCAAATTGAAAAATCTGGAAAAAGTCACACAATTGGCGAAAACTTTATTCTTCCCGCTGCAGAGCAAATTGCTTCATGTATGTTTGGTGAGAAAGAAGCAAAAATAATAAAAAACAGTCCTTTGTCAAACGACGCTGTATCCAGGAGGTTAAAAGATATGACTTCAAATGTTAAAAACCAACTTGTAACTGCCATTCAAAATAGCCCGTTGTTCGCTTTGCAGCTAGACGAAAGTACAGATGTCGCTGATCTCTAGCTCAGTTGCTTGTTTTTGTACGTGCCATATTTCAAGGTGAAGTATTTAAAGACATTTTATTTGGAAGCCTCTTAAAACTTCAACTACTGGTGAAGACATTTTTAATTTGATTAATGTGTTTTTTAAAGAGAACAACCTCGAATGGAAAAACTGCGTATCATTAGGTACAGACGGTGCTAAGGCCATGACTGGCCGTATTCCCGGACTAGTGGAACAAGTAAGAAAAGTTTCCCCTGAATGCAAGTTCAGTCGCGGTTGCCTCCACCGTGAAGCTTTAGTCGCTAAGTATCTGACTGATAGCTTGAAAGAAGTTCGGGACCACTGCGTTAAAATTGTTAATTTTATAAAAACTCGTTCTCAGAAATCCAGATACTTCACAGTTATTTGCCAAGGAATGGGCAGTCCGCTTGAAAAATTGCTGCTCCACACTGAAGTCCGCTGGTTTTCGCGCGGCAATGTAATTTCGGGCTTATTCGACCTGCACAATGAACTGCTTCTGTTTTTCATGGACCACAGATCTCATTTAGGGACAGTACTGAACGATTTTGAATGGCTTTTGCAGGTAGCATATCCATCTGATATTTTTGAAAAGATAAACGCTTGGAATTTGTCTGTGCAAGGGGACACTGTTGATGTTTGCTATGTTGAAAAGAAAACAGGAGCAATGATTAAAAAGTTGAATCTTTGGGACAATGCATTAAAAGATAACAAATCTGAACAGTTTCGAAGAATGGATTCCTTTTTGAAAGAAAATTGAAAGAACATTTCTGAATTTCCTGCAATCAAGTCTAAAATTACGCTTCATATGAGCACTCTCAAGACTCGTATAAGGGAGTATTTTCCGCCTCTAGACAAAACTATGGACTGGATCCGAGACTCTTCCGCTTTCGAAGTAGAAAATTGTGATCTATCACTTCCCAAAAAGGAGCAGTTGATCGAATTGCCATGTGATCCTTCTTTAAAAGAAATCCATGCCAATCAGGCTTTAATACATTTTTGGGGTAGCAATAAAATGGAGCATACAGTGCTCTCGGAAGTTGCAGTAAAACATCTTTTTCCCTTCACAACTACTTATTTGTTTGAAAGTGATTTTTCGTCCCTGACTTATTTGAAAAACAAGCATAGAAGGCGACTAGATGTTGAGGATAATTTAGGGCTTCATTTAACAAAGGTCGACCCAAATATTGACGAGCTTTGTAGGCGCAAACAAGCACACCCTTCACATTGATTTCACTAAATCGATTTTCTTGTTTTTTTCTTGAAAACTTAATTACTAAGTTTATTACCATGTGAATAACCGAAGTTTTTACAAAAGATATTTCGTATTACTTCTTTCAAATACCTAGTCTTACTATAGTTACTTAAATTATATAATAATATGTATTTCTTAGAAAGTGGTACGCATGATTACTGCACAACAAAAAGGGGTACGTGAGATCAAAAAGTTTGAGGAACACTGATCTAAAGTATTTGCAGTTTCAATTACCAAATACTCTGCTTTACAGAAAGGATGTGAAATGCCAAATACTCAAGGGAAATAATTGAAATTTCCCTCAAATAAAGTATTTCAAATATTCTGTAATATTTGAAATACCTGAAGTTGTATTTCAGATATTCTCTAATATTTAAAATACCTCAAGTTGTATTTTTAATATTTAAAATACCATAAGCTGAATTTCAAATACCCAAAAATTATTAAAAATTATTGTGAATGTTTGAATATTAAAAGGTTTTTCAAATCCTTTATAGATATTTGAAGTGATCACTTCGAGCTTCGAATAATGTGATATATTATACCTATTTTTACCGGCTGAAATTTTACGCCTGAAATAATACTGAAATAAGTATAACAAAAAACAAACATAACTTTTATATACTGTGGAATAGGGAACAAAATATTCACATTCAATAAAAATAAATGGGGCATTTACAATAATTAATTAATATTAATAGCCCACATCAAAAATCAAATATGATGTAAAAATAAAAAAAAATAGCACTCTTTGTCAGTCTAATTGCAATTTGCAATAAATTGGGTAATCTTCTTGCAATTACAAAAATGTTAAACAAATGAACTTTCTTATTTTGAATGTCTGTTACCGTTTGCCTTCATAAGTACCAAATTCTTATGTCACTTAGTTCATTCCTTCATGGCGCATTTATAATTTCCGCAAGGGAAAACAATCATTCGACTGGAGCCGATGAACGTAGGTAAGTATTATAGAAATAGAAAAGGTTTCTTATGGACAGGTACTTATTCAAGACACTTATTTGAATATCAGCAACATTTAAATATTGAAGTAATTCGAGTTCTATTCTTTTCTTCGCACTGCTTTTCATAGTTTTAGTATTTGAAATTATCTAGTTCAAACAATGTTTCTTCAATTGATGTCGGCTTACAGTGTTCAGTGACGCCGCTCAATACATCGTCATTATTATTAGATTATGATTCTTTATGGTAAATCATTTCTGTATTCATATTTGGAATCGATTCTCTTAAATCGTGATTTATGTAATTTTTGAAATTGCCTATCTATCTGAGGCTGAACTGTCGAAAGACGCAATAATAGCTTCTTTAGCTAGCTGGGCTAGTTAAATAAAAAAATGAGTACTTCAAATCTCTTGAGGAGTCCGCTTCTACAGCTAATAGTTCATTCCCGTAGTTCAATTTTTCTGTTTCAAACTTTTCATATTTTTTAAGAGCTGAATCTAAACACCGCAATAAATACAAAAAGTGTTATGTTCTTCTTACAAAGTATCCAAACGCAGTAACAAGTGGTCTCAGCATTATACAGTATTCACATACTCGAACTTGGAGTCTTTGAAATGCTGATCTTCAAATCGCAGTTCTTTAAAAACAGTTGGCAGTTTTTCTGTATCTTGAATCGTTGAATTCCAACGCCTAGCTCCAGGAGTATGTTTAAAATTTTTTTGTATAACTCTGGGTCGGCCTGACTTTTATAGAGTATGGAACATTTATTTATACAATTGTTGTATGTTTCGTTCATATTCTACGGCTTTTTTAGATAATATTTTTCACATCTGTTGTAATTATTAAGTTTAAGGTGTGACTAGCACAACGGATATGTTTTGGTAAATTTTCTCCTCAGCAATCGTCGACATTCATGAACGGCATATTTTCCTCACCTGAATACTCGTCGTCATCATAGGAAGTGTTTTCATTACTGTCATTATTGTCTAAACCAAATCTTCCAAAGTCTTTACGATGTTCAATCCATTATCTGTAATAGTGGCAACTAATTTATCGTTACTGATGCGGAATTAAGAGTGAATATCACTGTACTCTAGTACACTGTGCACTGGGCTGGAATTGGCAACGCTGCAGCCACTGCTTTTGTTAGTTGTTGCCAATGTTCAGTGCTGCCATATGTTTACCTACGTTCAATGTGATGTGATTAGGCAGTAGGATAATACGGAATGGAAATGATTTCATGTATCCAAATTAAGAATAAGGAAGAAGTAGGTCAATTAAGAATTAAGACCGAAACGTTCGTTAGGTACCTATGTTGAATAGTCATTCTGGTGCTTTAAACAGTATTTGAAATAAGTTCTAGTACTTCAAATACTGGGGCACTGCTTGAAATACCGCAGAGTATTAGAAATACCAAGCAAAGTAATTCACATACCAGTATTTCTGGAAACCAAATACCAAATCCAAATACTCAAAGCAAAGTATTTCAAATACCAAGTACAAAATACTGAGAATCGAAAGGATTTGAAGCAAAGTGCTTCAAATACTGAAAGTATTTGAAATACTTCTTTCAAGTACTTTTATTTGAAATACTCCAGTTCTGGTTGAAAGCCCCCCCATTTGGCCACCATATTGAAAAAGGGGGCGTAAACAGTTTTTAAGCAATATCTTGAGAATCGTAAGTCTCACCAAAAAAAAAATATAAGCCTTTATTTTGCAGAGAATTGAATTCTCTACAATCTTGGTCTAGATACTTCTTACCAGAAAATTAAAAACGAAAAAATTATAATTCAAAACAGACTAAAATTTTCAAGAAAAATATCATTTAAGGGTTATAACTTTGTTTCTATTGATTTTGTTGAAAATACACATCAGATGTTTCTTGTACATCATTTTATTGCGTACAATTTTCTCTACCCCTTTTTAAATTTTTCTTCTTTGGAGAGGTGTTAGGATGTTGCAAATGGATCAATTGCATCAAAAAGGGCATTGGACAATTCTGAAAAAAATTGGAAACATTCCTGGCATGTTTCCAAACTCTTTTTATTTCCTACAATTCTTGTCCAAACCTCTTCTTTTTCGAGTAAAAAAATCGAAAAGTTTTTAATTTTTTGATTTTTCCTCGCCAGATAAGTTTAAAAAATTACAATTTCAGGAAAAAATTCCTCAAAAGCAGTCCATTTTTAGTTAGACAATCCGAATTTACAATGAAATATAAAATATGGGTTCCCAACTAAAAAACTGAATTTGACCTTGAATGACCTTCCACTCAAAGTCAAAATGACATATACTGCCGAACTGCCCTCAATCAATTCTACAACTTTCGTTTGAAACATACTTTCGTGGGGTGCTTATCACTCGAGATATTTGAAAGTTTTACGTTGAAAATATCACCCAGGTAAGCAACTTTCAAATATATCGAGTAATAAGCACTACGAAAAAATGTTTCAAACAATACCTGTAGAATTGGATGGAGGCAGTAAGGCGGTATATCACTTTGGCTTCTGGTGGAAGGGTTAAGGTCATTCAAAGTCAAATTCGGTTTTTTAATTAGTGACTCCTATATTTTATTGCAAATTCCAATTGTCTGACTAAAAATTGACTACTTTTGTTCGAAGTATTTTTTCTGAAATTGTCAGTTATCTGGCGAGGAAAAATGAAAATATGCGATTTTTTCCTCGAAAAAGAAGAGGTTTGGACAAAAATTACAAGAGACAAAAAGGATTTGGAACAATCCCAGGAATATTTTCAATTTTTTTCAGAATTTTCCAATGCCATTCTTGATGCACTTGATCCATTTGCAGCATCCTAACACCTCTCCAAAGAAGAGAAATTTAAAAAATGAGTAAAGAAAATTGCTCGCAATAAAATGATGTACAAGCAACATTTGTTGTGTATTTTCAATAAAATCAATAGAAAAAAAGTTATAACCCTTAAATGGTGTTTCTCTTGAAAATTTTAGTCAATTTGAATTATAACTTTTTCACTTTCAATTTTACGGTAAAAAGTATCTAGACCAAGATTGTAAAGAATTCAATTCTCTACAAAAAAAGGCTTGCATTTACGGTTCTCAAGATACCGCGGAATAACTGTTTACGCCCAATTTTTCCAGATGGCAGCCTATTGGGGGGGGGGGGTGCTTTCAACCCCGAAAATCGAGTTTTAAGCTCACACTGACGCCCTCTAAACATCAAAGGAAAAAATTCTGTCCTACCCAAGGTCAATGTAACATTTCAATGGACTAATCCCTTTTTTTGTAATATATATATTATATATAGTATATATTTTAACCCTCCTTTAGTTCTTTTGTCTTTAGCTTTCTAAAGAAAGTTAAATGCAGGATCTGTATTTCCTAATATACAACTAAAGAAACAATATCCTGCATAGGTAATGTGATTTATCAAGGTGATTTTTTTAAATGGAACACACTATTTATAGGCCAGTCAATTTATACATCCGACCTTGCAAAAGGTCAAGATGTCCTAATTACTTCCACATTCACGTAGTGGATTGGAAGTATACCTAGTAATGGTAAAATAAAATTGATTTTATTTGTTGAAATAGGTTTAGAATGTCATTAAATGTCGAGATTTTAAATTTGACCGAAAAAAATTTTCTGTCTATCTGTCGATCTGTCTGTAACTTTTTTTTGTCCGCACGTTTTCTCTAGAACGGTTTGAGATATTGACTTGAAATTTTGTACACGTAAGTATTATAACGAGATCTGGAACTGGATTGTTTTTTTTTAAATATCCGGTGAAGGGTTGGGGGGTAAACAGGGATAATAAGGAGAAATGACTGAAACAAGCTGGAAAGAGTACAGAAACTTGAGATTCGGTGTATATACTCGAAGGCGCCAGATTTTTTTATATTTTCCATCCCTCCTACCATCCCCACTCTATTATTAAAGGGGTTGATAAAATAAAATTGAGATATTCACTTGAAATTTGATACACGTATGTATTATAACGACATCTGGAACGGGAATATATTTTGAGATGATTCCGTTAAAGGGTTGGGGGTTAAGTAGGGGTAGATAGGGGAAAATAAGTGAAGCAAGCTGGTAAGAGTACAGAAACTTGGATTTAGTGTAAATAATAGAAGCCAAAGCGTCATATTTTTTACAACGTTTTTCAACCCCTCCGCCACCCCCACTGCATTATTAAAGGGGCTGATAAAACTAAATTCAGACATTCACGTATTTGGTACACGTATGTATTATGACGGCACCTGGAACTAGATTATCTTTTGATATGATTTCGTTCAAGGGGTGAGAGTTGTAACGAGCGGAATGCACAAAAGCATCCTTCGTTACATTTTCTAACATTTATTAGAAAAATTTTAATAATCAAACATTTTATTCTCCTAAGCTCTGGTACTATAACGATGAGAAGTTGGTAGTAGCCTATGCTTACGCATCAGTATATTAAACAGCGCACGCTCGATAATATTCAAATTAAATTAAATAAATAAATCAAACTAACTGAAAAATGAAGTTGAGTCTAGTATTTATAATAAAGTCGGATAGTCACATGAAACGTAGAACTATCAGTAACAATTGAGATCCTTTGGTTAATTTAATATTTCATTAAGATAAGAGAACTACTTTTTGGGCGGAGTCACGTTACTGTCGGTCCGGAAGATATCTGACAATACGCCGCGTTTGACTAAATTCCTTCTCTTTCACTCGAGCCATCCTTCGAGATGGACGTAACAGAAATTTTGTAAGACCCAAACGGGGATATTAAAATGAAGGAACCTTATAGACGTATAAGGTAATAGTTAAATAATTATATATCGTTAAATACCATCTAACGTATAAAAATATTGTTTCAGTTTTTTTTTTATGTAAAATTACAAATTTCATTTCAACGTCGAAGTGATCTCAATGTTACACTTTTGCTTCATGAACAATTACCTATGTTCAGCTTTTATTAATAATTAGTAATTAAATTCTACAATACTACGTTTCTCTTTATTACGGAATTTCTCGACATCTTTAAGATTTTACTACTAAGCAAATCATTACAAGTCAGCAAAATGGAGGTACCAAACATCAGCCTACATAACATTTAAATCCGTATTCATCCCAGAACAGAAGCGCACTTAGTAATTTCTCTCATTAGGACTTTTAAAACAAAAGATAAGTACTTTTGATTATTATTTCATATAAAAGGGATTATTTTCACTTATAGTAGTTCTTGCAATGTACCTAGTTTTGGTTCATAAAGCCAAGTATCTTAAGTTTAAATCTTAGAATCAAGCGTCTTTTGTAAGATTTCATCATAGTATTGTATATGCACTTTTGTTTGAATATATATGGTAATAGTCGTGGTGCATTTTGTGTAACGAGTATATATAGAGTTGATGTGGTAAAGCCATGGGGCATTCTGTTGTAATATATATTTTGTGAGTATTGAGAAGCCGTTACGAGACATTTTTGTAATATAGTTATTTTGTCCCTCGTAAAATTCTCAAGTAGCCGCAGGCCTTATCGTTGTAATATATTTTTTTGTCGCCATTTTAGTATATCTAATGGTGTATTTTGTGTTGCACTTTAGTATATCTAGTGCTGTAAATATCTTGTTTATTGGATCATTTGTGAGATACCTTTGTAATATATTTCGGTTTAAATCTCGTAAGTGCTCACATTTTGTTGTAATATATGATTTTTAATATTGAGGTAAAGTTGCGAGATGTATCTTTTGTAGTATATTTTTTTGTCTCGTAAACACCTCAGGTTTATCTTGCTGTTGAGCAACTTGTAATATAGTAAACCTTGTAATATAGTTTATCTTGTAGATATTTCTGTTTGATATTTTGCTATACAGTATCGCTGATGCTGTGATAGTTTCACTTTTTGTAATATAATATTTTTGTAATATAGTTCTATTGTATATATGTAACATTTGTCTTTAGTTTATCTTTATCTTTATCTTTAATTTTCCTTGATTACACTAAGTAATCGATGGCTCCCAAGCCTTGAACTCAACGCCCTTTTGCTCTCCGTATCTTTACTGTGCTAGCCAGGTGAAACCAGTGACGCTAACCACATCGCTCGTAGGGTGGCCCACACTAGAACACTTGGGCAATATATTAACATCGAATAAAACCTTTCAAAACAACGCCACAGGGTAAATAGAGGTAAATAGGGGGAAATGAGTAAAGCAAGCTGGTATGAGTACATAGACTTGAGATGTGGTGTATATACTAGGAGCCAGGGTCTCAGATTTCTTTACAATATTATTCAGAACCCCTGCCACCTCCACTCCATTATTACACGGTTGATAAAAATAAATAGGAATATTCAGTTGAAATTTGGTATACGTATGTATTATAATGCCATCTGGATGTAGAAGAATTTTGTAATATGTTGTTAGGACCTTTGCCAAACAAGTTTGCAGCTTCGAAAGACATGTGCGAGCTACACAATGCCAAAGAAACAGTGAAATTATTGCTCTTGTTTGGGTTTTTGCCCAATATCTCCTTAAGTATATTATTACTCCAGTTTTAAAGCAGATAAATTTGCTACAATTAACGCCTAAACCAAGTTCCGTACCTCCAGAATATTTCGAGATACAGTTCTTCAAAAATTGGCAATTGTCTCCAAAAAGTGAACGTCTTACACTTGTTTCCACGGCAAATAACGCATAATATAATGCGTTATATCCAGTTTTGTCGTAGAAGTAAGGTTTGGAACGTTTACTTTTTGGAGACAATTGCCAATTTTTTAACAACTGATTCTTGAAAAGTTCTGGACGTACATAACTTGGTTTGGGCTTTAGTTGTAGCAAATTTAATCTACTTTAAAAATGGAGCAATAACCTCTTCTGTGGGACGCATACTTTAGGAGATATTGAGCAAAAACCGAAACAAGTGCAATAATTTCGCTGTTCCTTGGGCACTGCGCAGTTCACACAGGTCTTTCTAAGCTGCTTGTGTCCATCCAACTTTAATATTTATATCATTAACATTTATTTATCAAAATGTATCTTTGCAAGTGTGTAAGTGCAAATATGCCCCATATGAGTGATTTAGTTAAAGCTGGTGTCATTGCCAAAGCAGAAGATGGTTGGTCAATAAGACAAATTGCACTGCGTTATAACATTAACAAAAATTCGGTATTTAATATCTTAAAACAGTGGAGAATAACGCAAAGTTCTCATACCATTCCCAAAAACTATGGGTTCAAGAAAGGTCTGGTCATCTTTTCCTAGAATTTCAGGTACCTAGGTCTGGACAGTTTTGCCCTACAACTCCACAAACATTACATGTATAGTTCATTGTGTTAACCGTGTATTTAGTACCTCGAGTTCCATGAGCTGTAAGAGACATATCACTGTGAAAAATTTCTGTGTAATAACTGTTAAATTATTGAAGAATATTTCACAAGAAACCAACCGTAGAATCAACCCAATGTACAGAATTTTTTCAATGTTATAACGCAGTGCAATATTAATGAAACATATTCTTTATAGGATTTTGCAAATAGTGGAAAGAAAAGCTATCTATGAGAACTAAAGGAAAAAACTATATATAAAAATGTTAATGAAATATTTGCATTCTTTCGATAACCTGACTTCTGGTTATGCTAACAAGTAAAACTTTTTTTTTATTTGCCATTCTCATTTTAACATTAGCATCCAACTTAGTCCCCTACGGCTAAGCAGGCTAAACTAGTATCTACATGATCTCCTACGATATATAAATTCAGTTAAAAATGAGAGCAAAGGCCTGAAATTAATTTATTTACGTACCTTGTCTTTAAAATTTTTTTCATTCTAATGAATTACATTTTCATAAAATCTCATTCAGTGTCTTGGAAATGCTTAGCCTTTGAAACGTTTTTCGTCCTTATTGTGGACTCATCAGAAAAGCCTAAAGCCACTCATAACGATGTTCCATGCAAAACTAAGACAATAAGGACGAAAAACGTTTCAAAGGCTAAGCATTTCCAAGACACTGAATGAGATTTTATGAAAATGTAATTCATTAGAATAAAAAAAATTTTAAAGACAAGGTACGTAAATAAATTAATTTCAGGCCTTTGCTCTCATTTTTAACTGAATTTACATATCGTAGGGGATCATGTAGATACTAGTTTAGCCTGCTTAGCCGTAGGGGACTAGGTTGGATGCTAGTGTTAAAATGACAATGGCAAATAAAAAAAAAGTTTTACTTGTTAGCATAACCAGAAGTCAGGTTATCGAAAGAATGCAAAGATTTCATTAATATTTTTATATATAGTTTTTTCCTTTAGTTCTCATAGATAGCTTTTCTTTCCACTATTTGCAAAATCCTATAAAGAATATGTTTCATTACTATAAGCAAACAAATAATAAATAATTCACTTTTAAGCAGTGCAATATGTCTCATTGACAATCCATCTTCTGCTTTAGCAATAACTACAGCATTACAGTAAAAAATATTTTTTTTTGCATACAGGCTTATAGTCATACAGCCAGCTGCAATTTAGTAAATAAAAATGAATAACTAAAACATTAACCTAACCAATAAGAAGCATGACATGTCACAAAGCAAAGGATGTACATGGGTCACAAACTTCTCGTCCAGGGGTCTATCAGGACATTTTTCTAACGCACAACACAAGACCACGGTTAGGAAGGTATATATAACATGAGGATGTAGAACATAGGAACAAAGCTAACCTACTAACCTATAACTTCATTTTCGTCTCTTCCAAAAACCCAATTTAGATAATCAAAAATATTTTTCTTATTTGAGGATAACAGATGAAGTATATTAAAGGGCGGCGAGATTTTACCATTTTTTATTATATTATTATATAGAATTGAGGAAATGAATATATTACTAGCAAAAATACTCGTAATTATTTCAAACTCTTACTAAAGACTCATCATAGATAAGTACAAAAACATATATCCTTCTAAACAAAATACTTTGCTGGCTACATGCCACGAACAACATTGAATTATAAGAAAGAAATATGCACATTACGTACAGATAACTGTCACAATAATGTTAGTTTTAATTTTAAATTATCCCAAAAAACAACTAAAGACAAAAACACTTACCAAAAACTTTAAAAACTTTCACAGAC
Source organism: Stenurella melanura (assembly GCA_963583905.1). Classification (NCBI taxonomy): domain Eukaryota; kingdom Metazoa; phylum Arthropoda; class Insecta; order Coleoptera; family Cerambycidae; genus Stenurella; species Stenurella melanura. Next base: position 63,951,281 of record OY757311.1, read on the forward strand.
ACGTGTTTCTGTATCCTACACAAGGATACTTCTTCAGTGCTACTTCTTTCAAAGTTGAAAATGAAGTAAACAGTCACTTACCAGGTAATACGTATTTATGCAATATATATTTATGGTTCTAACGAACAGGATAATCCAAAACAGATTTCGGAGAATTACCAATACAGGTATCTGTATGTATCTGTATCTGACAGTTATCTGTACGTAATGTGCATATTTCTTTCTTGCTAGTAATATATTCATTTCCTCAATTCTATTTTAGATTACTCTTACATTGTAGGGAATTTGCATTTGCATTTGATTATGTATTATTATATAGCTTATTAGTTACTTCTGTGTGCATTTTACATTAAAAAAATATATGCTCTGGGTCACCTGTAATGTTACAATATTCACAAATATCAGAATTGTAAACGTTTATTCTAAACAAATGTGCAGGGTAGCATACATATATAACGTAGGTATAATCGTTGTTACATATTTTCTTGAACACTTGTATTTTTTGTGCCAAAAGTCATGAGGCAATTCAGAGTGAATTAACAAATATTTGGTTGGTTTAATAAAGGACGATTCTTTCCGTATATATAGTCCCAATGATTTCTTAATTTAGATCTAAGTATATTCGTTGCCGCGATAACGAAAACCCCCGAGTTCCCACTTTCAGCCCAAAAACGAAAAAGGTACGAGTTTTTCTTGATAAATTGACTTTACTTGCGGTCCGCCATTTTGAATTTACCAAATTAGACCTCGGATTCATAATCAGCAACCTCGAAAACCCCCGAGCACAGATTTTCAAGGCTAAGATATCTATTCTCATTTATTATGAAAAATGGCCCGATTTCCAGTCCGCCATTTTGAATTTCCCAAATTGGACTTTAGATTGGTGATCAGCGACCCCAAGAACCCCCGAGTGACCATTTTCGTCTAATTCTAAGGCATATTGTGAATGATAACGAATTTTTCAATTAATTTAATTAAATTGGCTATTAATATATTGACCAATTATTGGCCAAAAAATGAAACCAAACATTTCCGCCAAAAAATAAAAGGTACTGTTTAGAATGCCTTTCTGAACTCTTTGCAACAAAAATGAAGTCAATTGACCCTGTATCTTTTTTTTAGAGGTAAAATGCCAAAATGACGCGACTAGTTAGAGCTTTGAAATTTTACACACGTATGTAGGTCCGGTAACAATGCATATCTAATATCGTCCTAAATCCAATATGGCGGACGTCTCAAGATGGTGGATTACCTATCTCTTTACAACCCCCTTGATACGAGTATCAAATGAAATGGTTTGATGCGTAAAATACAAATAACTATGTGTCGTTATTCTATATCCAATATGGTGGATGCACCAGGATGGCGGATTATCCTTTTCTCCGTGACCCCCTTGACATGAGTATGAAATGCAATTGTTTTGTCTCTCTGTCTATCTATCTGTAAAATAAGTAAAGACATAAAAAGTAAAAATAAATTGTATGTAAAAAAATGTATTTTTAAAACTGTAACGAGGTGAGTTTTCCGTTGCCAAAAATGAAATTTACTTCGTTATTTGCCCCGTTTACTTTCGAACATATGTATTTTAAATCATAATTATAGGTTCCCTCTGATTTAGCTAGTTTAAACCACGATGTAAGATACTATTTTATAGAGAAAATGTGAAAAACCTGGCCGTGAGAGAGATGTCCGTAATATTAACAATAATTACAAAAATTGACATTGACGGCGTTGGTAAGTCAGCCGGCGTAAATTAGTTTCATTAGAGCAGATTTGAATATCACTTCTCTCCGATCTGTTAAATAGTCAAGTCGACTATTATTCCGCTGTAAGTACACATCGAATTATCATCGCTGCTATGGTTTCTTGTCGTGGTTATTATATTAACACCGATAAGGCTAATTCACTGAAATGCGTGATTTAAAGAAATAATTTGAAATCTTTTCCGCCTAAATGTGTCAGAATATAATTGTTATCACTTTCCGACTTAGGGCCGGTTTTTCAATGTCCAGTTAAATAGCTTAGCTATCAGATAAAATTTATCTGGCGGATAAACTGTTTTTCAATGTGCAGGTAAAATTTACCGGAGGGTTAAATTCACTATCTGAAAGTAAATTTAGCAGAGAGTTGAAAGTACCAGTTAAGGATTTATCCTACTGTTAGTGGATGTGCACATGCGCATTTGGTTCAGTTTCTGACAATTCTAAAACATTCTAACCTAATAACCAATGTGATTGATTGATATGTTCGTTTTTAATTTGTGATTTATATTAAATATATTATTGCCAATAATGAATAATAATAATAATATTCTGGATATGAGTGATGATGACCATGATATTATAAAATTTATAAAGTATGAAAGGAGACCCTATACCATAAGGGAACGAGAAAATAATTTTGAGAATTATGACGATAAAGATTTTTTTAATAAGATTTCGACTGCGTAAAGAATCTATTTTACATATCGGTGAGATGATAGAGGAAGTTGAAGGAATAGTTCTGTTTCTCCAATCGCTTAAAGTGTAGTTAACATCTTTTTTCCTTTTTACGCTCTCTATTGCAATTATTGCTGATACACAAACCCACAAAATTAAGAACAGAACATCAATCAACACGCTAGACAACGCAATGATTTTTGAGGTTAAATTAGATAACCTGTCACTAAAACACGCGTGCAATTTGAATTAAACCAATTGAAAGAAACTTCACGTAGAATCAGTAGTGCCAACATAGCTAAGAAATAATTTAACTCCTGAATACGTAGCTGGGAGTTAAATTACTGTTGATAAACACTACCATAGATATAACTGCCAGCTAAGCGTAACTAGCAGCTATCTATCTGGCACTTTTAACTGGACATTGAAAAACCGGCCCTTAGCCAAGCAAATTTCAATTTAAGGTTAAATTATTACCAGAGTAGGCGAGTCTAGATCTAGATCTCTGCCATTTACTGTTGAATGTAAGTGTAGACTTTCACTTACATTCTGCCATCCAGACCCCTGGACATACCGTGCCTCCAGCCCTACTACAATATGCTGCGTTAAAAATTGCAAAGGTGGCGCTCGAGATAACCCAATTTTACCGAAATATAGCTCAGCGCTAAAGTGACGCTTCCGCTTGTCTATGCGCTAGGCAACCTGAGGAAAGCACGTCACAAAATGGCGTCCGAGCAAGGACTTTATTAAATAAAAGGGACCTAAATTACCGAAGTAGAATTAATTAAATTAAATTAAATTTGATGAAAAGAAAGATTAGATTTTAGCTATTATTTAAATAAATGTACTAAAAAGTGAAATAACTAATTTTTAAATGAATACCACTGGAAACTGAACGCTTTGAGGGCGATCAATTGAGCAAAGTAACTGTACAATAGTTTTATATGACCGCCTCCAAATCTTTTGGTTTCCAGATGTATGTATTTAAACATTATTTTTTACTTTTTGGTACATTTATTTAGCTTTCAGCCTTGTTTTAAAAATATTTTTTACATATTTTGTAACTAACATATGTCCAATTTTAGTTCATAAAATGCAAAAAGTGTTAAATAAAGTGAAACAGTTTTGGCGAAAAATACTTATATTCTCTTTCCTTTTGTACGAAAATCGGATAATCTTGTGTTTATATAATGAATTTTCTTTAAAATGTATAAATAGCTTGAAGACTAAGCTTTATGTTAGTCGAGGAAATGAAGCAGGGAAAGGGCCTATAGATCCCAACATGAGACTCCGCCTCACCTGATTTTTATGTGAGACGGTGCAAAATGTGCAAAGATGTATAAAACAAAGTGGGAACTGGTGCTTTTTCGATTTCCGGTCGTAAACTGGGATAGAAGTGCGCTATTTCCGGCCGCCAAAGATTTTTCCTAACTTGAAAGAAAATATTGGATTTTATATTTTGGACAATTTTTGTCTCTTGGCATTTTTCAACTTAACAAAAAAACTGTTGGTGAACGGAAATAGCGAACTTCGGTCCTAGTTTACGACCGGGAATCGAAAAAGCTCCAATGGGCTTGTTCCATAATATTCTGATACGAATATTTCGTTATGAACACTTTCGTATCTAAATCAGAAAGTAACGTGTGTGTCTAGCTTTCAATTCTAATTAACGCGCAGTGCGTGGATTCATTGTGTTCATAACGAAATATTCGTATCATTCTCCCCTTACTTCAACAAAAAAAAAGGTAACTTTTTTTTAATCTAACTTTAAGTCTTTAATATGCCAAGAACCTATTGGTTGTTTGCCATCAACCGATTCAAGCTCATACACATTAGTACTAATTTTACGCCTAACCTTACACTTAATAAATTTTGGAGCTAATTTTGAGGAATAATAATTCGCGGCGTCAGACAAAGTATAATTTTTCTTCCAGACTATCTGCCCTACTTCCAAAGATATTGGTCTATGTCTCAAATTGTATCTGTTAGAACTTTGTTGGTAACTTTTCTGTAGGCGATCTCTAACCTTTACACAAACATCTTTTAAAATCTTAACATGTTCAGCTAATTGGTGCCTCTCAGAAAATTGTAATGGTGCATTACCCTGTATATTTTGGAAATCTTTATACATTTTACCGGAAATAAATGGATCTCTACCGAAATTTAAATAAGCTGGACTATAACCCGTAATTTCATGAACTGCAGTACGGAGTGCAAAACCTAACTTGGGTAAATTCTCATCCCACTCTCTCTGATTTTCATTAATAAAGGACCTTATCATGGTTTTAAGAGTTTTATTGACTCGTTCACAAGGATTTGCTTGAGGATGGTAGGCCGCATTATAAACAAATTCACAATCGTATGATTTTACCATTTTACTAAATTGCTTACTAACATACTGCTTACCATTATCACAAATTAGTCTTTGGGGTACGCCATAGATGAGAAAAACATCTTGTTCAATATGCTTGGTAATCGATGAACTATTTGCAGTTTTAAGGGGAAATAATAAAGAATATTTGGTGAAAATATCATGCACGACTAAAACAAATCGGTTTCGCTTTTTCGACATCGGTAGTGGGCCGATTAAATCTGTACATATACATTGCCAAGGATAATCAATTATACGTGGTCTCATAACACCATGAGAAACTTTTTGTTCAGGTTTTTGAGATTTACAAACCTCACAATCCCTCACATACCGAGCAATATCAATTGACATTCGAGGCCAATAATATATAGCAGCAATTCTTTTCAGTGTTTTGAAGAAACCTAAATGTCCTGCTGAAGCATCGTTATGATTTTCCAGAAGAACAGCGCGACGCAATTTCTTAGGAATTACAATTTTCCAGTCATACTCACTTTGATACTGCTGATAGCCGGAAATAACCAATTTATAAATTTTATTATTCTCAATTTTAAATTTTGGGTACTGGTTAGGTTTTTCGCGAATACTTTGAAACAACTTAGAATACCAGTTATCGTGATCACCTTCCGTGACATCTATAAAACAAACAGCTCTTGATAACGCATCGGGTACTGCATGCATTGTACCTTTCCTATGAACTACAGTAAAGTCATAACCTTGAAGACGAAGAGCCCAACGTACTAATCTTCCACTCGGATTTTTTAAATTATGTAGCCATTTCAGACTATAATGGTCTGTAATGACGGTGAAATGGACACCCTCTATATACGGTATAAATTTTTCCACTCCATATATCCAAGATAAACATTCTAATTCAGTTGTACTGTGCTTCGACTCTTGAGTCGTTAAAGAACGGCTTGCATAAGCAATTACCTTTTCTCCTTCTGGAAATTCTTGTGTGAGCACACAACCAAGACCTACCATTGACGCATCAGTTTGAATAGTAAATGGGCGAGAAAAATCAGGACATGTTAAAATTGGCGCTGAAATTAAACATTGCTTTATGTCCAAAAAGGCTCTCTCAGCATCGTCATCCCAAATAAAAGGTTGATTCTTTCTTGTTAAACGGGTCAACGGAGATACTCGCGTTGCAAAATTCTCCACGAATCTACGGTACCAAGATATGAGACCTATAAATCTACGAACTTCCTTTGCTGTCTTTGGAGTTGGATAATTGACCATCGATTCAATTTTTCCAGGATCAGGCCTCAAACCATGTTTGTCAACGATATACCCTAAATATTTTAACTGATCCTTAACAAATTCACACTTCTCTTTGTTTACAGTCAACCCTGCATCCAAAAGCCTTTCAAATATTTTACTTAATACTTCAAGATGAGTAGAAAAATCCGGTGTAGCTATAATAATATCATCAAGATATACAAACACAAACGGCTCTAAATGTGCACCTAAATTGTCTACTAATCTCTGAAAACAAGCGGGAGCGTTTTGAAGACCAAAAGGCATTCTCTTAAAATGATACAGACCTCGTCCAGGAACTGTAAACGCTGTCTTCTCCTTGGAAGTATCATCAAGCGGGACCTGCCAATAAGCGCTTTTCAAGTCAATAGAGGATAATACCGAAGCACCTCGTAATCTATCCAATATCATATTTATGTAGGGGAGAGGGTAAGCATCTCGTTTGGTAACCTGATTTACTTTTCGAAAATCTACACAGAAACGATACTCTCCGTTCGATTTCTTAACTACAACAACTGGTGAGGACCAAGGTGAATTGGATGGTTCAATGACGCCCAACTTTAACATATTGTCAACCTCATCGTTAATAATTTTTTGCATATAAGGGGAAACAGGATAATATCTTTGTTTTATAGGAGCCGCATCTCCAGTATCTATAGTGTGACATACATTTTTCGCACAACCCAAAGTTTTAACGTGCCTATTGAAAAAGTTTGTTGTCAATTTATCTAACTCTAATGTTTGTTCGACCGTCAAAGTTTCCTGATTTACCATTGAACAAATTTGCATTGACTGAACAACAGTATATGAATTATTAGTTAATGTACAAGTACAATATTCATATCCCTCCAAAAATCTACTCCAAAAATAATATTATCACTAATTCCTAAAACTACCAAAGCCTTAATTAACCTAATCTTATTATCTAACTTAATCGGTAACTGAACAACTCCCAAAACTTCACAACTTGAGCCATTAGCAACAGTTACAGCGGAAACATTCTTTTCTAATTTCAACTCCATATTTAATCCCTGAAGTTTTGCCCAACCTGAACTACCAATAACTGTTCGTGATGCTCCAGAGTCCAAAAGACCAACAAACGTAAGCCCATATATCTCCACAGTTAAATAAGGACGAGGATCACCTTCCCTACATGTGAACATACTACAAATGCGTTGTCGACGATATTCCGTACCCACAAAATTTAACCATGCATTCCAAGAATCGTCAGCCGGTTTCCTAAATGCCAAAGTCGCCGTCCGACTTACCGTCGACTTCGAGGAACGTTTTTTTGAACAAGTACTGCAAGAATACCTAGTAACATCCGGTTTCCCACATCTGAAACAAAATTTGCGTTCTCGTTTTCTCCTGCAATTCTGAAAAGTGTGACCAACTTCATTACAATTCCAACATGTGCGACCTATCGCAGTGTTCATCGAGTGAACCGAATTTGTCCTGAAGCTACGATTTCGATTGCTAGAATTGGATGGTCCGGGCTCGCCAGCTAAGTCAGGTTCCAGTGCACTAATACTTGTATTCAGCGAAGGTCGAGGTCGAAAGGCTATCTCTCTGTTGATTTCCCAATTTTTACACAACTTCCTAAGATCTTCGACAGAATTTATTTCTCCTTGTGAACCTAATTGATGGATGTAGTACGGCAAAATATTTCTCTTCAGAATATACAGCTTTTCCTGTTCAGTGGCTGGATGATCTAACCTATTAAACAAATTTATCATGCAAGCAAAGAAAGTACCAACCGACTCATTCTGATTTTGATTGCGGGCTCGAATCAATTCCCATAGCTTTTCATTATGATCATGCGGCAAATATTCCTGCTTAAATAACCTTACAAATGTCTGCCAAGAATCGACCTGTGAACGAATAGACGTATACCAAATTAAAGCATCACCGTTTAAAAGATCAATAATAGAATTCTTCAAATCCTCCTCTGAAGTATTGCGAGCAACCCTGTAAGTTTCAATTTTATCAAGAAATGCGGTAACACTTAGACCAGATTTTTTTGCATCAAAAGTAATACCCCACTGACTCACTGGAGTCCGATTTGAATGAATAACTGTCATAGAAGTAGTAGTAGGCTGAGAAATGGAAGATTGACCTTGGTTGTCTCCTAAACGAGTAGTCCTTTGCCCCTGAGAAGAAGAAGATCTGAAAGAAAAACATTTTCTATCCATTTCCGTTTCCAAAGTTTCAAGTTGTCCTAGCAAGTTATTAATGCAGTCTTTCCACGTCTGTGCACCATCACGAGTATCATCAACCTGTAACCTATTTAACCTTCCATACAAATGCTGTAAAATAGAAAAAATAAATTTTGCCTCTTCAGTATCAGCTCCTCCCTGAAAGGTATCCAAGAATTTTTCTAAGTCAATAACCTTTTTATTACAAACATCAATTTCCGTTTCAATATCAGGATTAAATGACTCATGGCTTATAATTTCACCAAAAGCCTCGTTTTTCTGTTTGTTCTTTAATAACCGACGCATAGACCTTAAAGTTTCCGCTCCAAACTCCGATATACCTCGCACTGAGAGCTCATATTCGAGTTCGTCTCGTTTAAGATGGTCGGCATCCATAGTTCAGTAATATATGAAAGCAAATAAACGAAAAAGAACAGGTAAATATATATGTATAATTACCTAAGGGAAAACGTATCCTAGTGATATTATTATTATTATTATTGATAAGTATCCACACAATAATATTTAATCAGTTAACCTTCAGTTAAAGTAAAAATAAACAAATATGCAATAGTAATATATAATAACGATTTTTCTATTAAGCGGTGAAAATCGAATATATTAATAAATGCACGTAAATATGTAAAATACAGTAAAATATTTTACTAAATAACGATGCCCAATAATTTTGTTAAGCAATAATAAATAATTAAATATAGTCGATAAAATATTACCAATGTTTACTAACTATAAATCTAATTCAACCGTTTAAATAAAGTTCGAAACCATCGGTATGAAGATTAAAAAAACTTACTACCACCTAATATCAGATTCTAGCCTAAGGACGAAAAAGTAATACACAGAAAGTGTAATTAGATAAATAGCCAGCGAATTAATAATGGTAAACTTTGTGTCTGTAAACTTATAAATACACAACGAAGTCATGTGCATAAAACACAAACAAATGTTAGCGTTTATCTAGGTAACTTTAAAAACATGTATACGTATCCAACAAAGTTCCACAGTTTTGGTTAACACTGTAATTATATTGCTAATTTATGCCGAAGGAAGAAAAATGACTTATCCAATCCTTTCTTTACCCACTTATAACTAAATGTATCATATATAAAAAACAACTATTTAATTTAGCAACTAACTCCGCTTAATAATGTATTCTATCACAACATATAAATAAATAACAATAAACGCAGAATTATTTCATTTTTACCAGTACACCTCTACTATTTTTGTGTGTGTAAGAGTTAAAAAGAAATATACGTAAGTACAAAAAAAAATTATCGCGACGGTTATAAATAAATAATTTTACTAATTGTCATTTATCAAGAAATTAGTACCCCCAATATATCAATCGAAGTTCAATAAATACTTATATATAAAAAAACTGCCAGTGTAGTTGCTCAAACAAAAACTAAAATTTAATTTAATTTGATCAAGAGAATAATTTTTAACAAATGCTAATCTGAATGAAAAATAAACTCAGCCGTAAGAAATATATCACAGTGAGTAACCCGTTATCTATATGTTTAATGTTCCTGAAAAACTTTGCCATAAAAAAACTACTTCATAAATTCTAAATATGCCATATATGAGAGATTACTAAATGCCAACAAATAGCGTTCTTAAAATATATAACAAAAATGTTAACAAGAAACATCTATAAGAAAATCTTAAATACATACAACAGAATAAATTATAACAATACAATAAGTACAGTTATTTCTTAGAAATAAACACAGATATATTTTACGTATTGTTTCTTAAACAGAAATTTGCTTTGTTTCAATAAGTATCACAAAAACTCTCTCTGAAGATGTAAAAACTACTCAAAAAAATAAAATAAGTCCCCACGTCTTGGCGACAAAAATAACTGTTACGTGTATTTGGCTAAAACACGTTAACAATTGAAATATGTATAAGCCCTTGGTTCGCTCAGCGGCTGCGGTAGGGCGTGGGCAGTAGTTTTAAGTTTTTAGAGGCGCCAAGTAATTTGTAAGTCCCTATACATATCCCTCTAGGTAGCTGAGATACAAATTACTAAATTATCTCTGAAAATGATTAGCCAAATATTTCTAATATATAAATAAAAGAGAGAGAGATAGAGATATATACTAATAATTTATTAACACATTTGAAAAGACAAAAATAGAGAATACCTAGCTCTGGCCAGAGAGACAGAACTACAATACAAAAAAAAACACATATACATATACTTAAATGGCTATTTGACGGCATGTAAAATTAAAATTATATGGCTTTGGCATAAAGTTTAAGTGATTATAAGCCCAAAAGCAACTAATCGTAATAAAACTTTCAAATAAATAATATAAAAGAAAATGCCCACGTTCGGGGGTACTTATACTTTTCCAGCGCCGGGTGTAGCTCTGTGGGGGGGATCAGCTTTATCCAAATCAATTGGCCTGGCGCGGCGGTAGCCGTCGAAGTAGAACTCCGGGGTAACAGGTAAAAACAAGGGGAAAAGAAAACGCCTAATGAACGAGAGAAAAAAACGTATTACCTTACGGAATGTAATAAATGAACTATAAATTAATTTTTACTATATAAAAATTTGATATGTGACTACTGTCCATTCTAAAATGAATACTAAATAATTTTTATACCAACCTCTAACACAGAATCCTTATTGTTGGAGGCGTTTCACTGTGTCATCAAAGAAAATCCGTGATTTCACGACTAAAGACGTAATTTAACATATGCAACAAAAATCCTAAACATTACGTCTTTTGGGCGACTCAAACATAGATCCGTCTACCACGGGAGAAAACTTTAAAACAAAAATTTGTTTGTAGTCGCTGGACACAAGACAGTCAAACGGTAAATGCTAATATCCCGATTTTTATTTCTAATCAATCGACGATAAGTTTTTTTCTGTTACAATGAATCCACGCACTGCGCGTTAATTAGAATTGAAAGCTAGACACACACGTTACTTTCTGATTTAGATACGAAAGTGTTCATAACGAAATATTCGTATCAATTCTTTTTATATGGTTTTTATACTTTTTCATATAGTACTCGATATTCTCATTATACACTTAAAATTTCGTATCATTAACTTTTTCCGTTATCGAGATATAAGGAGCTGAAATTAGTAATAGTTGCAAAAACCGAGCGCTCATTTGTGACGTCACTATACGCAGTGACGTAAGAAAAATGGCTTTCTGGGACCTTTCAAATTTAACCTAAAAAGTCGAAAAACATGGAATTTTTAAACGCTGGTAACTAAATAAATACGTCAAGTGGAAGTTCGTTCTATGTGTCTACGGAAAGGAGAAGGTCGGCGATGAATTATAATCGTAAATTGCAGGGTCGAAATCGAAAATTCGTTCTGGCAGGAGCGAGAGAAAATTGTAATTTTTTGACATTTCACCAAATTGTACTCCCCTACTGTCAAGTAGTAAGCAAAACAAACAATACTTCAAAAACACTTATAATTATAACCAATAAGGAGCATCAAGTCTATTGAGATCGCCGAGTCTATGCGTATAGTGACGTAGCGCCTGGCCACGCCCCATTTTCGCGAGATGGAAATTTGTAATGGTTTTTAAGATACTAAACGTGCGAATAAGATTCTGATTTTTTGTAGATCCATTAATTTATACTTGCACTTTCGATTTATGAAATAAAAAAAAATGCCGAACAAGCCCATTCCCATAACCCCTGACTTTATTCTATACATCTTTAGGAACATTTTGCACCATCTCACATAAACATCAGGTTGGGCGGAGTCTCATATTGGGGTCAAATGCTTCATTTCCTCGTCGTTTCAAAAGGGATCCGTAAGTTTGAGCTTCTCTTTCCCTCTCGGGCCCGTATTTTCTCTCCACAGATCCCGACGGTAACGTACGTGTTTTTTCAAAACTATATCTTCGAGCCACAAATTCAATAATAGGGTGTATAACCCTATTATTGAATTTGTGGCTCCTAATTCCTGATCATGAACATATTATTTTATATTCACCTTCGACTCGCTTTCAATTGTAACTGGAAGGTAATATTATAAGCAACAGGTGATCTGAGCCACAATCAGTAACAGATAGAGTTTTACAGGGTTTTATTGACAATTTTCGCAAAGTCCGTACACATATTGATGATTTATCTTGAGCGGTCGAAGAACGAATTTAATTGTCCGAAAAAACCTAAATTCCTTCACATTCTTCTTCACTTCTACGTAAACAATATTTTTATAAAATTCAGAAACACATAAGTTCAAACTGAATATTTCCAACATTTGCATCAATAACTTTATTAAATATTTTTTTAAATATTGATATTTTGCTACGAATAGATTTTACTGGAACCCTCGGTATGATCCAATATGAATGCAACAATTTTTTTGAATATTACATATATTTTTTTTACGCAGGAAAGGGCTGGATGTTATACGGTCCCGAGAATTCGTACGATGGTGAATGGTTTGAGGATAAAAAACACGGCTTCGGTTTCAGACAATATACGAACGGAGCCAAATACAAGGGAGACTGGTTTGATAATAAAAAAAATGGACAAGGAAGTATGATTTGGGAAAATAACGATGTATGTATAAATTTTCTTTTAAATTCAGAGTTTTATTTAAATACACTTCTAGTACTACATTGGTGACTGGATGGATGATAAACCTCATGGGTACGGAGAATATACTTGGAATATATTCTTTAATAGAAATTTTACATTTCCATATTACAACTGGTATAAGGGTTCCTGGGTTGAAGGTCTTAGGACTGGCGCAGGTATCTGCTTAACACTTAGTATTATTAAGACAAGAAGATTCTGTCAGATCCATGAATATCCATAATCCAGAAAGCATACTAAATATATGTTTTCTATCCGAAATTTCGTGTACATGGAGCTATCATGGGCTTTTGTGGTCAAAATAAGTCAATTTAACCAGATTTCTGGAATATTTCAACCAAATGTTTGAGGTGGGGTACTGTCCTCTTGATTTCAAAGCATCAATAGTAAAGCATAAGCTTTACAAAGTCGGAAACAAAATGTTGATTACTAATTATTCACTTATCATAATTTTTTAATACGACTTATTAAGATGTATGGTATCCTATCTGACAGACGGTTTGGGTTTATGGAAGGTATCAGCACTGGATGTCAACGCTGAACTAACTAAAAAAAATTAACCTGCGACATTTGACACGCTAGTCATACACAACTCCTTGAATGTCTTGAGCTTTTTTGATTAGAGGTAGGGGTATTTTCCGCACTTCTATTAATGAAAATATTTTAATTATAATGTCATAAAGCGAGATCCATATGAAAATATATTAGCGTGTAGCGTTTAAATAAAACTATATCGAGAGTGTCAAAGTCATTAGAAAAAACTAAAAACTTTAGTGACCCCTAGTGGCTAAACAACGCAATTTGAAATAGAAGTAACTTTAATGGAATTCTACTTATTTTTTACTGTAAGAATTTGTGATAATTCCAAGTACTGTGATTATGGATTATTGAGACACTGTACATTAAATTTAATATTGCAATATTACCTACATTGTATATATTTATATTTAGACCAATGCAAATGATTTTTGGAAAAAAAATTAATAACAGCATGAGAATTGTTGAAAAGGGAAGGGAATATAGCGCAACCAACGGAAAAAATAAATTAAAGTGGATCCTAGTTACGAGGGTGAAATGGAATGAGGGGTAGAAAATGGTTCTTCACGATTTTCAACGAAACTAGACATTCCACCGAAAAAAGTTAAATGTAAAAGTTGTAGGTCATGAAAAGTTCTATAACTTTTGTATAAACCATTTTTTCACATAACCTAAAATTTTCCAAAAAAATCGAAAAAACCGGATTTTTGGTTTTTGACTTTTATCTCCCACAGAAAAAAATTTGTTTTCACGAAATTTGGTGGAAACTTACCTTCTTATGTCCCACACACGCTGTAATTTTTTTTAATCAAAATATTTATTTTTACATTTTATTGTGATTTTAAACCAAAAAAGCCGCATTTTCATCCGAAAATACCCATATGCTGGAAACAGTTTTCTTTCAAAAGAACAGTGGTCTTTATTTTCGTTGAAATGTCTACTTTCAGATGATTTAAGAAAAATAAACATTACTATGAGAAAATTTGCCAGAAAATGCGAAAAACTGAAAAAAGTTATTTTTCAATCATTGTTTAAAATTTTTCATTATTTATTAAAATTTACAGTTGAAATCCTTGAAAAATGTGGGATATAATGTTACGTTAATAAATTAAGTAATTAGAAATCGTTGAAGTATGGGGTTTGCAAAAAACATGCGAAGATAGTCAATTTTCCAAGTATTAAATATTAGGTTTGAAATGGTTTCATCCAGAAAAGAGTGATTACTACCATATTTCTTAATATAACAAAGTTGATTAATTAGATTCAAGTGACATTTATGGAATAGAAAATCTTATAATAAAACATTTATTTATACAGAATTTACATTTAAATTTAAATAAAAATTTATACCTAAGATTGTAAACTATATAAATTAAATATTCATGAACATTATTGCTATCATTTTTACAATATTATTATTTACATTTATCACACTAATTAGAAATACAATCAATTGTCCATTAGTCTTTGCCTCTTTAATGGCAGTTCTTCATCGTCAAATTCGATAAAACTTTTGGATTCTGGTGGATCTTTGAAATCTTCAATACCGCCATCGTCTTCAAATCCAATATCTTGCCTAATATTTATCGGTTTATCATCTATGATTTCTTCTTAATCACTTACTTTCTCGTAGATTTCTTTTTCAATATTAGAGCATTTTTCAGAACCATAGCAGTTTGAACATAAATTTGTGCATTTCAAACCGTGTTTTCGACTCCCATTTTTGACTGTCACAGACACCTTTCACACCTGCAACAAATAGTTTCAAACAGTACTTCAGTATGGTGTTTACGAAGTCATTTGAAACTGGTCAGTGTTAAAGCACAGGACTGTGCACACTTAACTTTATATTTTGTCCTATGTATTTAACAATGGTATCGAGAATAGAATGGTAGTTGAAACTGTGCAGGCGAGTACGAGACTGGCAATGTAATCAGCCTGAATGAACCATCTACGACTGCACTAGTTTAAAGATAATAAAACGGACAGGTCCACAAGCATAAAAATTCCGTAAATCGTTTCTCAGCAGTCAACGTGAACTTGTGAGATGTGCCGAGTTCTTTATAACATTTTTCCAGTGCAGTGCAGCAATACCTATTATAATATCAAGTGTGGTTCAGTTTATACTTATTGTTCATATTTATAAATATTTATTACTATATAAAAGGTAAGATATTTTATTATTTACTAATTTACCACGGCTTTCTGGAGGCCATTTGAAACAGAGGATAATATGATAACGCCCGAAAATCCCGAAATAGTTGAACCGGTTATTGTCGAAGAAGCCAAAATTAATTTAGAATGTAAAAATCAAGATTTACACGTACAAAGTCAGCGCATTATTTTAAATATATACATGAACGTTTAAAAAGCGAAAATCGTGAACAATGTGAGAAAAAAATAATAGAACATATTAACGAATTGACTAAAATATCAAAATCAACAATTTATCGCGTAATTAAAAAAAGGAGATGTTATAGATCACCGTACAAATAGGAAACGGAAAAATACGAAATTAAAAAATATTGATGATGCTACCAAAAATCTATAAGGCGTGTACTTTATAATATTTATGAAGAAAATATAGTTGCTACGTTAAAAATGATTCGAGAAAAATTATGCGATTGTGCTGATTATAATTATAGTTCTTTAGATACACTACGAAATGTTTTATTAGAATGCGGTTTTAAACAAAAAACTTGACAGTCGTATGGTAATTATGGAATCACGACGTATAGTAGCACTTCGGGTAGATTATTTGGAAAAGATCAGAGAATATCGTAAACTAAACAGGCATATAGTATATCTAGACGAGACATGGTTTGACACTCATGATGTTCAGTGTGGTTGGGTAGACGGTTCAAATAATTGTGTTTTACATACTTCGTGTTCTAGAGGAAAACGCGTTATCATACTTCATGCGGGAAGTGAAAAAGGGTGTGTATCTAATGCGTTGCTCTTGTTGGCTAAAAAAATATCGCAGTCTTCTGCATACTATCACGAAGATATGACAGCTGCTCTATTCGATAATTGTATTAGATAATGCTTCTTGTCACTCACGAATATTAAATAAAATACCAAATACCAGTACAAGAAAGGAAGACATTTTAAAATTCATGAGAGAAAAAAATAAGGAAATTCCTGTAATTTTGTTTTTATTTATGTTTTATCTATACAAATATTTATTTTTGTTGCACTTATTCTTTGCTTTGGTTAAGAAACATTTTTATTTTAGAAGAAACTTAAATTTTATTTTTTACTATATAACACCCGTGCCCCTCGCTAATCTAACCTGTCCCATTCCCTCATCCTGGCAAGGATATGTTCATACCTTTTCGTTCGTCCTTGCTGAGCAATAACATATTTCAATATAGTATGGGATAACTTTAAAACTAAACCCAATAAATTTAAATATTTAGAC
Organism: Stenurella melanura; assembly: GCA_963583905.1. Classification (NCBI taxonomy): domain Eukaryota; kingdom Metazoa; phylum Arthropoda; class Insecta; order Coleoptera; family Cerambycidae; genus Stenurella; species Stenurella melanura. Next base: position 63,968,111 of record OY757311.1, read on the forward strand.
TTTATATCTAAAACTGATATAATGCCTACTTCAAAAATATGTTATTGGCGAAATGAACAAAAATAGCCTATCTAATAAACAAAAAATAATAAAAATTAATACAATTTTCAAAAAATGATAACATTTTCTTATGACAAGCATGTCTATTTACCTCTGCCTATGTACAACAAAGAATTGCCGACTGTTTTGCAGACTTTTAGTTTTTATACGGTTTCAATTCTGATCGTATAAAGTATAATCAATTCTTTATCTGTCAATTTGGGCATAATTCCATATTGGTATTGCTTCCAGCCCCAATCCGTTGCTGTTAGTTTGTTATCGAGTCAAGTTTGAAGACCACTGTATTTTTTTCTTAAACTGTTTCCAGCACATTAGTATTTTCGGGTGAAAATGAGGTCTCTTTTTGGATTTAAAATCACAATATAATGTAAAAATAAATATTTTTATTTAAAAAAATTACAGCATATTTGCGACATAATAAGGTAAGTTTCCACCAAATTTCGTGAAAAGACAATTTTTTTGTGGGAGATAAAAATCAAAAACTAAAAAACCGGCCTTTTCGATTTTTCACGGAAAATTTTAGGTTATGTAAAAAAATGGTTCATACAAAGGTTATTGACCTTTTCATTACCTACAACTTTTGTTTTTAACTTCTTTCGACAGAAAGTCTAGTTTCGCTGGAAATCGTGAAAAAACATTTTCCACCCCTAAAAGTTCACTCCATTTCACCTTCGTAACTCGGATCAACTTTAATTTATTTTTCTCATTGGTTGCGCTATATTTCCTTCCTTTTCCAATAGTTTCCCTGCTGTTATTAATTTTTATGATTTTTTGCATTTTTAAAATGTATTTGCACTGGCCTAAATATATCTTCTCTTAGTTATCATTGTTTGTATAACAAGGAGAAAAGATTCTTATTATTGTCATTATATAGGCCTACAAAAAAACGTTTCTCAAGGATTAAACCTATCACGCCTTCAGTATTTTTGTGTGCTGAAACTTTGGAGGGCAGAGTGCCCTTTTTTAACATCGGATACCTGTTCAACATTAAAAAATACATAGGAGAACACACCTCACACTTCTTTTTTCAATAAAATTGAGTTTTTGCCCTTATTGCCCTTTAGAGGGCAGAGCGTCCTTTTTTGAGGACGGATTCGTAATCATCGCCCAAAAATACATAGCGAATAGTAATTCTTATTATGTTTTGGGGTAAGGACCCCTCATGTAAATACTTATAAACACATTGTACGTTGAAATTTGGCAAAGATAATAAAACCGGAACTTACTAGAAAACTATGCAGTAAAGAATTTTTTAAATTGAAAATTCGATTTCAGCATATAAGAATACTTTATAGTAGAGTAGATATAGGTTTTTGGGTGGAACTAATTCCCACAAGGGCGGAGGTTGAATTTTTTTTAGTTCGTGTTAGTATCTAGAAAAATCTGAGTGAGCAAAATGCATCTTTTTGATCGACATCTTGATTTTTTTAATCATAAAAAATTGTATGCGGTATCAAATTACAGAAAATTTCAGGCTGAAATGATTATAATATTGGTTTTAAAAAACATTAAAAAAATAACACTAAAAGTCTATACGCCAGTCAATTTATATACAAAAAAGGGGTTCGACCTTCCAAAAGATCATATATACTTCTAATTATTTAATATGTTGTTAGGACCTATGCCAATAATAAGAAACTAAGTTTGCAGCTTGCGGTGCGCGCACCGAGAAAACAACCCGAATCGCATTATAATCAAACCGGCCAAAGTTTGTGGCCAATGTTTTCAATTGTCCAAAACATGAAAGAAATACAATGGGGGGAAAGAGGGGAGAAAGAGTTATTGGAGCAATCATGAGCATAAAATCCAAGTTTACACTGTGAATGTCATCAAACAAGGAATTCATGCTAAAAACTACAAACACCCTATAAAAAATTATATTATCATCGGCGAGAATTCTTATTAAAATAAACCGAAGTCGAAGTCGGTTTTCTTATGTATACGAACTTTGAAAATTATTATTTTCATTCGGTTTTATCCGAAATTTAAGGGATGAATTTACCCCTCAACCCCACCCCCTGTGTAGAAGAAAGGGATAAATAACCGTTGCATCATCATATCCTCAAAAACATGTAATCATAAACTAATCTACAGGACGAATGTTATTTTGATTAAAATCAATTAGTTTGCAGTGAGGACTCTCATTTTCACCCCTTGTAGGGGTGGTTTCAGCGTTTTTTGAGGGTAAGCACCGTTATCAAATGACACTAGAGATTCTGCTCAATGGAAATGCTCGAAATTGCAACAGACGGCAATATAGTTAACGTTACTACGATTCACCCCACCCCCAATGGGGTAGTTCTGGGGGGTTTGTTTTAATAAAAACTCTCGCCGAGGATAACATAATATTTTATAAGGTGTTCGGAGTAAGCAAAAATTTAGGCGATAGTTTTTAGCTTGAATTCCTTGTTTGACGACATTTACAGTGTAAACCTGGGTTTTATGCTCATAACTGCCTCAATAACTCTTCCTGCCCTCTTTCAAAATCGCCGCCAATTGTATTTCTTTCATTTTTTGAAAAATTTAAAACATTTGCCACAAGCTTTGACCAGTTTGATTATAATGCGATTCGGGTTTTTTTTCTGAGTGCGCGCACCGCAACGCTCAATGAGAAAACTCTCGCCGACTGTAGTTGTTTGATTATGATGAAATACGTTCAATTTTTCACAGGCCCGCACTATTAATTTCCGGCACTTAAGGTCCATATTAACAAGAGACTAATTTGCTTGTTTCGACGAATGCTATCATCAAACCACTTCGGTTAGTGGTTTGATAAATTTTTCACTTTTCTACGCTAGCTCCTAGGATATAACCACATAAAAAATTAGAGCTACGTGACCTTTTGTAAACTCGAACTGTTTTTTTGTGTATAATTTAACTGACGTATAGACTTTTATTTATTTTCATTTTTTAAAACCAATGTCATAATCTTTTTCGGCATAAAATTTTCTGTAATTTGATACCACACACAATTTTTTATGATTTTTAAAAATAGTTTCGAAATAGCGGCGAAAAAAACGCATTTTGCACACAAGACTTTTAGTATGTCAAAAATATACCAACAACGAACTAAAAAATTCAAACACCCCGTTTTTGTGGGAATTAGTTCCACCTATCACCTATTTTTTTCATATATCTACTGTACTATTAGGGCATGATAGGTTTAGTCCTTGGAGCAGATTTTCTTTGTTTTTTGGCAGACCTGTGTTAGTGTTTCATTTTTTTTTTAACTGTGACTCCATTTACCGACCAACCTAGAAGGGCAGTTTTATTTTTTATGTTAATATTTTAGTAAATATCAAGTTGGTTTTTACAACATTGTCGCTTAGTTTTTGATCCCGTTGGCACTTTTAGAGTAAAATATATGACCTTGTCAGATATGTTACTTATGCCCTGTGGATTACGAATCCACTTGTCGTCAAAAAATCGTCATGAATATAAGGGCACAAATCAAAATTTTCTAACTAACCACACCACGCGATAGAGTCAATCATGAAGCGTATTTTATCCAAAAATCATTAAATTCTCTGTAGAATTTCTATTTTTAAAATAACTAAACAGACGAAGTTTTATATAGGCTTATATGGCAGTAAAAAATAAAAAATCCTCAATTTCTCTGTTCGACTACGGCTGAAAATTAATTATTTTTCGTCTACTTTTCCATTCCCACGACGATATCTCCCAAACTATTATAGTTATTTATCATAAAAAATATATTCTTTATAAAATATTTGCCATATTTTCCAGATTACAATGGTTTTTAAATCAGATTTTTTGAGAATTTAATAACCAAAATATTTAATCATGTGTAGCGTGATATCAATTTTCAAAGCTTATCAGCGGCATGAGTTCGTTACAGATTCTCGCGCTAAGGTAAGGTCATACATTTTACTTTAAAAGTGCCAACGGGGGGAAAGATAGAAATTGATTTGCACTCTACTATCAAGTTACTTTAGGTTTTAGCCTCGGAAAAAACAAGAACGGCTAAAAGGCGCATGACATTACCAGCATTACGCTTTAAAAAATAGGAATGTTTACGTCTGTATGCGGGGCGCGTTTTTTTTTAAATATCTCGAGAAATATTTATTGACCAAAAGAAAAGTTAAATTATTTTTTAAAGAAAAGGATTGAAACATATTCTTTGTAGGATTTCGCAAACATCAGAAAAAATAACTATCTATGCGAACTAAAAGAAAAGCTATGTGTAAAAATATTAATTAAATCTTTGCATTCTTTCGATAACCTGACTTCTGGTTATGCTGTCAAATTAAAATTCCTGAAATGAATTTGTATAATTTCTTATTTGAAAATTCTCATTCAACAACTAGCATCCACACAGTCCCCTACAGCCAGGCAGGTTCAACTAGTATCTATCTACATAACCCCCTACGGTATATGAAGATTCAGTTAAAAATGAAAAAAAAGAAATAAAATGGATTTATTTACCTATAGTACAGGCAATGAAGACCAAATTTTGTAAAAACCTCGCAAAAATTACTAAAAGGATCATCTCCGGGGTTTAAGTAGGTAATAACCTGTAGAATGGAATGATGCATTCTTTGCACTTCCAAGTTCCAGGAAAGTTCAAAAAAATTTGGAAAAACTTTTTGATTTTCGGTTTTTTTACTCTAGCGACTAAAATAATGAAAATACAGAAAAAAGTTTTTAACAAAATCTGTAGCTCGTCTCTTTCTCTACAAAAGAAGTTTTTACAAATTTTTGCCTTAGTTATGCCGTCTAGGAGATTAATCAAGTTTTCCACTTATGGTTTTGAGCCGCTCCGAAATGCGCGGAAAATGAGAATTCTCTGGGAGTTTCGTACGACCGGACACAGATCAATGATTCTCACTATTTAGAGCCGCTAAAAAAATGAAAACAACATAAAATGTAGAGAAAAGTCTCAGCTTTAATGTGGAACTAATCACAAAATTCATACAAATTTTTATCATAGAGAAAAAAGTGTTAGAATATGGCTTAGTAAACTTTATCAGTTGATTTATTCATATCTTTGAGTTTTATGCATCCTGCCTATTTCTTCCGCAACAGTGGATGCTTTTTCACTACATGTATTCGATTCCATTCACTTTAATCTATATTTTGTGAAAATTTCATTGACGAATGTTAGAAAACAAATAAGTTGTATATGTTTTACTGTATAATTGTGCATTTCCTGAACGTGTATGAATAATGTAGACATATTCAAAAAGTACTGCACGCATTTAAAAAACTCCAAAGTCATTCGAAAGAATATGTTTGTTGTACTTACAATCCAAAAATTAAGATTATGCTATTATTATCAATTAAGATATAGCGAATTGAACTCCAAAATTTGGAGGTGACTGATCGATGAAAAATATACTCTCTATTTTGATCGCAAGGCATATTTTTCCAACAAAAGTAATTGCAATAAAATGTTAATTGGATAAATATATCATTATATAAGAGTATATAAGCAAAATGAATTATCATTCTAACGACTCCCGGCAAAGATATTAATAAATCTGTGGATCAACTGTACAAAGTTTACTAAGCCATCTTCTGACACTTTTTCTCTATGATAAAATTTTTTATGAATTTTGTGATTAATTCCACATTAAAGCTGAGACTTTTCTCTCCATTTTATGTTATTTTAATTTTTTTAGGGGCTCTGAATAATAAGAACTATCGATCGATAAGCCCGGTCGTACGAGACTCACGGAGAATTCTCATTTTTCGCGCATTTCGAAGTGGCTTAAAACTATAAGTGGAAAACTCGGTTTATCTTCTAAACGGCTTAAGTAAGCCAAAAATGTGTAAAGACCTTTTTTGTAGAGAAAGAGACGAGCTACAACTTCTGTTGCTTGTTTTTTCTCTATCTTCTTTATTTTGACCGCTAGAGTAAAAAAAACGAAAATCAAAGAGTTATCCAAATTTTTTTGAATTTTCCCGGAATGTATCATCACATTCCCCAGGTTATTGCCTACTTAAATCTCAGAGATGATCATTTTATTATTTTTTGTTACCCTAAATGGCTAATTTGCCTGTACTACTACCTTGTCTTAAAAAAATTCTGTTTTTGGAAATGCTTATCCTTTGAAACGTTTTTTCGCCCTTATTTTTTCTGATGTATGAAAAATCCTATAAAGAACATGTTTCAATCCAATTAAGCAAACAAATGATAATTTACTTTTAAAAAGAAAAGGATATTTAGATAAAAAGGTTACATGATTTTTTTACATAGATTCAATGATATTTATGTAAAATGAAGTGGAAGGATTGCAGAAGAAGGTGTGGACTTTCAGATATATCGATTTATTTCTTTCAGGGGTTGCTCCTGAAAAATGTAGGTAAATGCATTTTAAAAGATTACATAGCAAGTAAAACACATTTCTACTTAAAATGTTATTTTATCTTTAAATATTGACGAAAAATGATAATTCTTGTAGGATTACATTTTCAATAGCATAGTATATTTTAATATAGTAACAGTGCAAACCGTTTTCTTTTTATTAACTTTAAAGGAATAGACCAGGCTAAATACGGGTTGGACAACAAGATAAGTCGTTACAGCAAACTGATAGTGGAATATTGTAGAACATATCATAACAAAGGAAGGAAAAATAGTCCAAACCACCGTCGACTTTCTGTGGTGAAATGGGGTGGATTTTAAGAGATGAGAAACGGTTTTTTACAATTTCTGGTTAAACTACGCATCCTATGGAAAAAAGTTAAATACAAAAGTCGTAGGTAATAAAGAGACCTATAACTTTTGTATAAAGCAACTTTATCCTAACCTCAGAATATTTCGAGAAATACGCAAAAAGCCGTTTTTTTCGGTTTTTTAGTTTGTTCTTCAAAAATAATTCGATTTAGCTCAAACTTGGTGAAAGTATGATGTCCCACATAAGTTCTATTTTTTGTGGACCAAGATATTCAACGGTTGTTGTTTAATTCAATTTATAAAAAAAAAGTGAAATTTTCAACTGCGATTCCTCATAAAAGTATTTATCCAACAGAGTTCGTACAAGGCTCGTTTTTTTGTTTTTACTTCTACTTTCAATAAATAAAATGGCCTGTGCACATACACACAAAAAATAGTTATCTGTAGCTGGAACCCGACATAGTAATAATAATAATAATAATAATAATAATAATGTGGGGTATGGACAATGTATATATAGTACCCATTGTACTGTCAACCACCGGCGTCATCCCTATGAGTTTACACGAAAACATCAAAAAATTAAATTTACACAAGGGTACTTATCTAAACTTACAAAAAGCTGTGATTCTAGGAACAACAAGAATAGTCCGCAAGTTCTTGAATCAAACATGAGGGTGCTTGGCTTAGCCCGTACCTCATGAAAAATTGCCAGCATAGAAAGAGCTGAGAACAACAGAGATAATAATAATAATAATAATAATAATAATAATAATAATAATAATAATAATAATAATAATAATAATAATAATAATAATAATAATAATAATGATAATAATAATAATAATACTGATACTCTTCACTGATAAGCCGATAGCGAACAACAGGCCGGATATAACAGTAGTAAATCAGAAAGACGAAGTGGGATATTTTATCGACATCGCGCATCCGAGTGATCACAACCTGGAAAAAACAGAAAGAGATAAGATCAACAAACATTATGAACTTTCCGAAGAATTTCGAAAACTGTATAAATTAAAAACAGTACTTACCATTCCACTAGTGATCTCAGCGACTGGACTAGTAACCAACAACTTGAAGACGAACCTACAAAAGATCAATCTTACAGAAAGTGGCATACTTACAACTATGCAAAAGTCAGTAATACTAGAAACTTGTCGGATAGTGAGGAAGACGTTAAACTTACCTGAATACATGGCAGCATAATACGTCACCTTGAAGCGGAATTCGAGACTGTTGACAGTCCGATCAAGTACCTCATCTTAGTGATTGGTCAACTGACCCCACTAAGTGATAACCCATTTGGAGGAGAAAAAAAAATATGTATAATAATAATAATAAATGCAGAAAGCAGTCGTCTTGGGATCCCTGCGTCTACTTAGGGCACACGATTCTGGAATTTACAACCACTAACCCTGCGGGATGTGGGGAGTGGTTGTAGATAATTCACTGGCGCTTCCGCCGTGAGAATATCGGAGACGCGGGAGAACTGTCCAGCATCGCTAACGCGAAATAATAATAATAATAATAATAATATTTATTAATTTCAGAAAATGTACAAGTACAGTTAAGAAACATTGTCGGTAGAAATACAAAGAAAATATCACAAATAACTTTGTAAAAATATATACACACAAAAGAAAAAAAAACATGTGAACAGTGAGAAATTAAACAAATATTATAACTAGAACTATAGAAAAGTAGGCCCACATTTTGTATAAAATTCGTCAACACTGTAGCTGTTTATGTCTAACAAAAATGACTTTAAAGCCTTTTTAAACTTAAAAAATGTTGTCATAGATTTAATATGCCCCGGCAAACAGTTAAAAAGTTTACAGCCCATGAAACAGAGACTTTTTTGTTACAAAGCCGTCCTGTGTTCTTTTGGTAAAAGGAGATGTTTATTCCTAGTGCTATACGGATGATCAGTTCTAATCTCGTTAAATTTACTTCTATTTTTGTAAACAAAACATAACAGCTCATAAATGTAAATAAAGTTCAAAGTAAGAATGTTTAAGCTTTTAAAGGCTTCCCTGCAGGAAGTATTATATCCCAGATTGGCTATTATACGTATTGCCCTTTTTGTAGTAAAAAACCTCTATTTGCTTCAAATGAGGAACCCCAACAGGCCTTTGACAGTTTAACACACATATCATGAATGTGATTAGACCATTTAAGACTACAGTCGATTTTCAAACCGAGCATTTTTTATTCATTGGCATACTCCACACTTGCAGTAGGAGATAGAAGGATATTAGTGTTGAAGACAATATTAGACTGCAAAGTTTTAAAGAGAATACAGGTTTTTTTACTTTGGTTAATACATAGTTTATTATTTTCAGTCCACAATATTGCTTTGGCATACATAGTTTTTACGCAGTTTTCAGCATCAGCAAGAGTATTAGATTTTATTAAAATGTTCGTATCATCGGCACATTTGACTTAACTTACTAACTACATCATTAAAATGAACAGTGACCTTATCAATCCTAATTGTAATCTCATCAAGTTATTCCCAACTAAGAAAAATGTAAATGTGTTTCAGGCTGTGCTCCAGGTGGATAAAATTTCTTACGGAAAGGTAATGAAAGCTGGTAATCTATTTATCGGCTATGACAAATGTAGAGTATTTGACGCAGTTGATATATACCGATGTTTTAACTGTAATGAGTTTCATCACTCGTCCAAATTCTGTAAAAATAAGGCCTGCTGTCCTCGCTGCGGAGAAAGTCATTCGGTCGAACAGTGTAAATCCAAAGTATTAAAATGTACAAATTGTGTCTCTCTTAACAACGCGGAAAAACTAAATATATCTACAAGCCATGCGGCTTGGGACATCAACAATTGTACCTCGTATATTCAAGCTAGGGATAAGTTGAGATCTGACTTAATAGGTGTTAAATAGCAATCATCTACATCTCCAAACATTCCAGCCATCACTACCTTAACTGCTACTCATAATCTTATCACTAATTCTACTCAGTGTCGTTCTCGTTATAACATGGACATTTATTATCAAAACGTTAGAAGCATCAAAAACAAAACATTTGAATTTTTCAACTCGGTAGCCGCCTGTACATTCCCTATCATTGCATTAACCGAAACATGGCTTGATTCCTCAGTGTTTGACAATGAGTTATTCGACCACACTTACAATATTTTTCGGGAGGATAGAAATTTTACTGCTGTAAATAAGTCCAGAGGTGGAGAAGTTTTACTCGCGATCGATTCCAACTTACATGCAGAAAAGTTAAATTTACGTTTTGGGGATTTCCTTTCTATTCAGAACATTGATATAGTAGCTGCCAAACTCACAATTAATCGACAATCATTTTATATTTTTGTAGTGTATATTCCTCCTGAGTCAAGTATTAATGTTTATGAAACTCTATTTGAATCAATTTCTTCATTGGATTATATCCAAGACAGTAATACGCTTATATTAGGTTGAATTATTGGTTTCAGAAGATATACATCATCCTGCTCTTATTGTGAACTTCGAAACTCAGTTTGTAAATCCGAATATCAAATTTCCAATGAAATCTACTAATTCTTTCAACTTTCGAAAGGCAAATTTTCCTCTTCTGTATGAACAATTACTGCACATTAACTGGTCGTTCCTAAATGACTATGATGATGTTAAAATCTGTGTTGACTTATTTTATAAGAAATTAACTGAAGTTTTTAATGAGAACATACCCAAGTTCAAAACTCCAAAAAATAAAAGACAGTTTCCCCCTTGGTTTAAAGGTGAAATTATAAAAAATATAAAGCTAAAGCATAAAAAATTGATATCATTTAAACGTCATGGTAATAATGAATCGCTAACTGAATTTCGTAGACTTAGATCACAAATTTTTTTGTTTTTGTTTTTTTGTTTTCTTAACCGCTTCTCAAGTCGCCGACGCAACTCCTTGAAAATCCAGAGTGATTTTGTGTAAGGTAAAGAGAAACGAGGCCCTACAGTTTATAGTGGAGTCCGAACCACATCTTGGGGATAATTTTATAATTAAAATTATTTGGCGGTGAGCAGGGATTGAACCTGCTTCGCTAGGTATGCCAGTATGCAAGCTAGACGCGCTACCACTGGGCTACAAGTCGGATATTAAAATTGCATTTCAAATTTATACAAATCGAATCGAAAATAATATCACATCGGAACTCAATAAATTCTGGGCTTACATCAATGGAAAAAAAGGGAAAACTAGCATACCTAAAGACATGACTTATAACAATGAGCATCTAGAGACCCCTAATGATATCGTCGATGCATTTGCTAACTTTTTCAAGCAATCTTACTTCCTTAACATCTCGGACGCCCCTGTAACCGAGTCTAATAATCCTTCGTTTGACTGTTTGGACATTAAACGCTTTTCCGAGGCTGAAGTTTGCATGGCGTTAAAAAGAATTAAACCTAAACTTACTGCGGGCCCAGATGGAATTCCAGCATTTCTACTGAAAGACTGTGCCAGCATTTTTGCATATCCTCTCTGCATAATTTTTAATGTCTTAGGAAATGCTGTTTTCCTGATATTTGGAAATATTCCAAAGTGTGCCCTGTGTATAAAAAAGGTGAAAGAAATGATGTTACCAATTATAGACCGATAACAATCATATGTAACTTTGGTAAAGCTTTCGAAATCCTACTACATGATAACATTTATGCACATGTTCAACTGAAAATATCTATGCAACAACACGGTTTTATGAAAGGTCGCTCCACCGTAACGAACTTAATCTGCGCTACTCAGTACATTGCTGAATCAATTGATTCTCAAATACAGGTAGACTCAGTCTATACTGACTTTTCTAAGGCGTTTGACAGACTGAACCATAGGAAACTTCTCTGTAAACTTGACAAATTCGGATTGTCTGACGGTTTACTTCAATTTCTTGAGAGTTACTTGACTGATAGAGTTCAGTTCGTATCATATAATGGATATAAATCTGTTGAATACCGAGCCACGTCAGGAGTACCCCAGGGATCAATACTTGGACCCCTTTTCTTTAATATTTTTATTAACGACATCAGTGATCACTTAGATGTATATTTCTTAATATATGCCGATGACGTCAAGATGTTGCATAGGATTAATGATTTTAATGACTGCAAAAAACTTCAAAACAACTTAACTAAGTTATCGGCTTGGTGCGATGAAAATGATCTTCACCTAAATGTTGGCAAGTGCAATGTTATGAGTTATACAACCAAGGAATCCCCAATTATATATAATTATAATGTTAATGGCGACATGCTAAACAGACCATCTACGTTCAAGGATCTAGGTGTAACTTTTGATAAAAAATTAACCTTCACTAACCATATTGACGCTGTAATTTCGCATGCATACAGAATGTTAGGCTTCATTTTGCGTAACAGCCATGATTTTAATGATGCGAAAACCTTAAAGATGCTTTATTTTGCTTTCTGTCGGTCTAAACTGGAGTATGCTTCACTTGTCTGGCAATCTGGGTATAATACTCATAATGATAAATTGGAAAACATTCAGCGCCGCTTCCTGAAATTTTTAAACTGGAAAACTGAAGGTACATATCCACCAATTGGAGCTTCTCAAAATCAGTTACTTGAAAAATTTGATATTATTAGTCTTTCCGAAAGGCGTGAGTCCTTTGCTTTGCGTTTTCTAGATAAAATTATGCATAATAAAATAGATTGTAGTGAAATATTAAGCCAACTGAACTTCTATGTCCCACGGATTAATTCTCGTCATTCTCATACTTTTTATTTATCCACTCCTAGATCTAACGTATTAAAGTTTTCTCCTCTTTTTAATATTTGTACTAGTTATGATACTCATTGCAGTGAATTGGACATATTTGCCTAGCAGTCAGAAATTTCATCTACTGTCGTGCAGTATAATCGCCTTCATAATTTCTATTTGTACTTTTTAGTTAGGTTAGGTTAAGTTAGTTTAGATTTCCATCCTATAAATGGTTTTCTACTGTTGGATGATGTATGATTAAATAAATAAATAAATAAAATAAATAAATACGAAACTGTCAAACATGATGGATATTGAATATAATTCAGCATGTCATTAATATAAATAATAAAAAGTGTGGGCCCCAAGATAGATCCCTGAGGTACTCCAACGCTGACAGTCTGCGGGTCTGATATAACATCCTCAATACAGACCTGCTGATTCCTATTTGCAAGATATGACGCAAACCAATCGTGAGCAACACCTCTAACTCCATATTTCTCAAGTTTTGTCAATAATATAGAGTGATCTACACAGTCAAAAGCCCTTGAGAAATCTGCAAAGAGTCCCAGAGTTAGTTGTCCTTTGTCCATGGACGTTACAATACCGTCCACAAAGTCGCTTAAAGCAGTGTCAATGCTTCTTTCTTTTGTAAAATCATGTTGACTGGGAGAAAGCTTATTGTGCATCATTAAGAAGCTTATTGAGAGTTTACTGCAGACTCAAAAATTTTTGACATACTAGGAGAAAGGCTAATGCCCCTATAATTCTCAAACAAGTTTGGGTCGCGGAATAACTTTCGGCAATTTTAAATCCGATGGATACATTCCCTGCTCAAGAGACAGATTTATTAGATAGGTTAAAGGTTCAACGATATATGTAGCTATACGTTTTAATAATATATTTAATATTTCGTCATGTCCCGAAGAGTTGGAATTTTTCAATTTTCTGATTAAAACTAAAATGTCCTCCTTAGAAAGAGGCCTAAGAAATAGAGAATGATTCGAGACTTCCAAACATCTACCTATAAAGTGGTAGTCAATAATATATGACGGTATGTTAGAGGTAACAACTTTGGGAGCGGTAATAAAGAAAGTATTGAATTTTTCTGTTAGTTCACTATTATTTAAAAGCTTGTGATTTTCTTTTATTTGTATACCGGTTTTATTATTATTATTTTTTTATTTTCCCAGAGTATTATTTAGTATGCTCCACATAGCCCTGCTCTTATTATTAGAGGACATAACCAATTTATCGTTACGGTCTTTAAAAAAATCTGATAAAATATGTTTATATTTGTTATTTGCTGCCTCTAAACTATTTTCTACTTAGGTCTGCAAAGAGTGATACCTGTTTTTTAGCATCAATTATTTTCTGATTAGAAATTGGTCCTGAAATGGCTTTTTTTTATTTATTTATAATTTTATTTGTAATTTTTCTCGGTGGAAAGCATGTTTCAAAGTGAAAAGAAATAGTTTCCATAAAAGTCTTAAAAGCTACATTGCAATTAGGGATTGCATAAACATCCGCCCAGCAAGTATTCTCTAATAAATGACAGAAATTGTTGATATTGTTTTTACTAAAAAAACGTTTACATTTAATGCTCTCATCAAAATTTGACACTGCTCCAGTTACAATGGCATACTCTTTATAATATTCGCTTCAGACACTTTATCCATGTCATTCACTATTATGTTATCAATGCATTTACTGGAGAAAGGTGCCACCCCGGTGGACTCATGAATTGTTGTGTACATATTCTTACAATTCAAAATAAATGTTAGGTCATGAAGTAATTCCTATGTATTTCGACATGCTGAACACGAATCCGATGTCAGTTTAGCTCCATCGCCCACCATTTTTTTGTAAATCGCGAAAATAGTCTAAGAAACCTAATTTCTTTAGGTTATTTCCGCGATTTACAAAAAATTGGTTGGTGATGGAGCTAAACGGACATCGGATTCGTGTTCAGCACGTCAAAACACATAGGGACTACTATGTCGGGTTCCGACTACAGATCACTATTATGTTTTTGTAGGCCAGTATTATAAAACATACATCGAAAAAGTCATTTTTTTGGATTTTTCGATTTTTCGGCAATTTTCTCTATTGCACTATATATATATTGTTTTTTTATTTTTGAAAGTAGAAGTAAAAACAAAAATAACTATCCTTGTCCGAACTCTGTCGTTAAATTGAATGAAACAACAACCGTGGAATATTTTAGTCCACAAAAAATAGAGCTTATGTGGGACCCCATAAGGTATACTTTCACCAAGTTTGAGCTAAATCGAATTCGTATAAAAACCATTACTCACCCCTAAAATTCCACCTCATTTTACCCCAGAAAGTCGGCAGTGGTTCGGACTACCTTTCCTTTCTACGTGATGATGTTCTACAATATTCCACTATTAGTTTGCTATAACGAATTATTTTTTTTTATTCTAACACTTATCTAGCCTGGCCTAAAAAGCACTTTGAAATTTGTGAATACAGACAGTTTCCAAATTAACCACAAAACTTCATTTAAAAATATCTATGAAATCGCGAAATGTATTCCTTGAAAAAAAAGGAAAATGTGAAATGAACCTAAAATTGCGTACTACACAATCAATTTTTTTCTTAATTCACTTTTATGCAGGTATGTGAAAATTGAGGGTGTTTTTACGTTATTAAACATTATTCGGTAACATCATTTTAGCACTTGTAACTTATGGATTTTGTTCATCAATTCCTATACTTTCAATTCCTAACAATCCACTTTGATCTGGTTCTGCTAGAAAAAAGTATAATGGGTCAAGAAGCACAAAGAATTCTCTAAGAAAAGATGTAGTAACACAATCATTTGAGAGCTGCGCGCGGCAAGGCGCGCGTTGCCGCTGCTGTTCAATCAATCTTACTCATATTTATTCACCTCATGGCTCGTGACTTCATACAAGATCCTCAAAATTTTTGAGGAAAATGTAAATTTTTTTTATTTTTCAAATATTTTTATTCAGAATTATACAGGGTGTCCCAGAATTGAGTTCCCGGATGGGAGCCTGTGATTCCTGAGATCAATTTGGGCCCGTATAACCCAACTTACCTTAGTCCAAAAATGCATCCCTGAGGAAGTACATTCTCTTAAAGTGAGACAGAGAAAAGCAGTTTTTTCCAATAATTTCCGTTATACTGAAGATAAAATTTTCAAATTTTGATAGGAGCTGTATCTCTATAAGTACTCTATGTAAACTTGGCAACAACCAAATGTCTTTTTTGTTTTACAATCTTTTTTCATAATAATTAATATTTGATTGGCTATATTATTTTAATCGCCCTGTAAAATTACGGAATGTTTTTGCAGAGCATTGAGAGAGATGTAAAAAGGTACTCTTAAAATTGTTTGTAATATTAATCAAAATATGAGGAATTATTGTTATTTCCTCCGTTTGTATTTTTTATTTACAATTTTTGAATAAAATGTTGTAATAACAGAAAAGTACAGTTTATTCTAAAAAATACATTGGTAACAAATGCTCGTTTAAAAATGAATTATTATTTGTTTGCTTATAATTGTATTGAAATATATTCTTTATTGGATTTTGCAAACAGCAGAAAAAATAACTATCTATAACTATAAGAAAAACTTTGTGTAAAAATATTAATGAAATCTTTGCATTCTTTCGATAACCTGAATTCTGGTTATGCTAGCAAATTAAAATCCTAAAATGAATTTGTCTAATTTCTTATGTGACAATTCTCATTTTAACACTAGCATCTACATAACCCCCTACGATCATGAAGATTCAGTTTAAAATGAGAACAAATATGTTTCAATACAATTATAAGCAAACAAATAATAATTAATTTTTAAACATGCATAGAGTACATAGGCTCCAATACTAGTTAGCTAATAGATAGGAGAGGTTGTTTTTGTCAGAATGTCAAATATAATTATTTCACACAATTGTCTTGGTTTTGCATGAAACATCTTTATGAGTGGCTTTATGTCTTTCTGATGAACTCCAGAATAAGGGCGAAAAACGTTTCCAAGAAACAGAATGATAGATTTCATGAAAATGTAATCCATTAGAATGAAAAATTTTTAAGACAAGGTAAATAAATAAATTCATTTTAGGCCTTTGTTCTCATTTTAAACTGAATCTTCATGATCATAGGGGGTTATGTAGATACTAGCTTAATCTGCATGGCCGTATGGAACTGTGTGGATGTTAGTGTTAGAATGAGAATTGTCACATAAGAAAGTAGACAAATTCATTTTGGGATTTTAATTTGCTAGCATAACCAGAATTCAGGTTATCGAAAGAATGTAAAGATTTCATTCATATTTTTATACAAAGTTTTTCTTTTAGTTATAGATAGTTATCTCTTCTGCTGTTTGCAAAATCCTAGAAAGAATATGTTTCAATAAATGCTCCACATAACGTCCACCTATTTCAGTACACAAATCAACACTTTTAAAATTTTGTGTAATGTCAAAGAAAAATCAAGTATTATCTTTTATTCTCCGTAGATCATAGGTGCTTGTGAAACAGGAAAGCTTTCGCGTTTGAGAAACAAAGGATATTTAGTTGTTATCAAGCTTACATAGAATACTTATAGAGAAACAGGCCCCATGGAAATTTGAAAATTTTGTCTTCAATGTAATGAAAATTATTGGAAAAAATGTTTTCTCTCTCGCTTTAAGAGAATGTACTTCCTCGGGGATGCATTTTTTGACTAAGGTAAGTTGGGTTATACGGGCCCAGTATGAACTCAGGAATCACAGGTTTCCGTCCGGGAACTCAATTCTGGGACACCCTGTATAAATTACGGTAAAATTTACAAGCTAACATATATTCATCAAATTTAAACAAGAAAATATAAAAAGCAAAAAAAAATTACGTGGACCCCACACAAAATACAGTAAAGTAAAAGTTTTACAGTTTGTGTTAAAACCAGATGAAATGTATTCGTTGGATCATTCCAAAGAAGAGCTCTTATGTGCAGTAGGTTCAAAAAGTCCATAGATTTCAAATTACGGACACTTGAAGGTCAAGTAATGATTATACTTGAAGTTTTTAACTTTCCAAGTGCTGTAGTTACTCACTGTTGAGATTTAAGGGGAATTGGCCAGAACGAAAGTTGTATAAGAGTAAGCTACCTTGTGATGACCTTGACTTTGACCTCTAGCAATATTATCAACAACATTTGATTGTAAACTCTTTTTTTTTCAATAAAACCCATATTATGGATCGTGGATTCAGAAAAAACTCATAGTCTCACTTTAAGATATGAATCTTTCAAGAAAAGGTTATATAGAATTATATAGAAGGTGAGGATGTTTACCCATGAAGGTCATCTGAAAGTCAAAAAGTTATTGTTACAAAATAGATTGGAAATTCTGATTTAGTAAGAAATTACTCAGAAAAATGCTGTAGGAAGTCAAATAAAATAACTTTTGGTGACCTTGGCTTTGACCTTGGCGTAGGTACAGTTTTAAGATTATTCATTGTGGCATGAATAATTTCATTTTGCTAAATAGGTTATATCCCGTTCTTAACGTTAGTCAACGACGCGGACGTGTTTGACTCTTTTTATTTTTTTTTTGTTCGTTTTTTGTGTTTTTTGGAGTTTTTCCTTCAGTTTCTTGAAGATTATTAACAGTTTTGAATCATCAAAATAACATTAGGTTTAAATATTTTTCAATTATTTTGTAAAGGTTTTGTATTCAAAACTGTTAATAAACTTCAAGAAGATAAAGGAAAACCCCAAAAACACAAAAAAAGAACATAAAAATTAACAATACAAAAAAAAACAACAAAAAAACATGGAAATCAAAAAGGGAGTCAAACACTCGTCACGTCTGTGCCGTTGACTCTGGGTAACGCTAAGAACGGATTATATTCAGCAAAGTGAAATAATTCATGTACGTCAGGTCAAAACCAAGGTCACCAGAAGTTAGTTTATTTGACTTTTATCTGGGTAAGTTCTTACTAAATCAGAATTTACAATCTTGTAACAATGACTTTTCTGACTTTCAGATGGCCTTCATGGGTAAATATTGAAAGATTCATAGCTTAAAGTGATATTATAGTCCCTTCAAATTAGGAAAATTGTGGGAAATTTTTCCTACAGCTAAGCCACCCATATAGAAAGTTGTCTTGGGGTTGTGTAACATATTTTTCACCAAGCGCATGAAAAAAAAAGGGTTGTTTTTTAGATATAGATACAGATATGTTTTTTTGGCCATTTTGGCGGTTTTTTGCGTTTTGCTGTAAAACTATGCACTTTTGAGCAAATACGACCTGCTTTGATATTGTAGATCTCTACAATTTTTGTTCTTATCTTTTTTTTGAAATTCCGCTTAGTTGCGCCGCTAGAGCGCGCTGAAGTTTATGTAAATGTATACATTTTTTTGCTCTTTGATTTTAAGTCAAAACTATGCATTTTATAAAAAATATCGAGATATCAAAGTTGTAGATAAAAAAATTTTCGACAAATTCTGTTCTCTGTTTTTTTTTTCAAAGTCGCGTGGTTTTGCCGCTAGAGGGCGAAAAACATTTCTTCAATACTCTTGAGCGGATAAAAAAAATATAGGCATTGTGAACAGCTGTAGTATTTTGCCCGTCCACCTCCCTCTACTCAATATTTTTTACCGGCTAAGCTAATATAGATGACATTAAGGATGACATATACAAAAAGGCCCATCACGACCACCACAGCTGAATGCGCGTAGTTCATACTATTAGATGCACCGTTCTATGCGCAGCTGTGTAAGAAATGATAAATAATAATTTCTTTTTGCTCTCCAAATTTTTATATAATTGACCAGCACTTTAAAAAAAATGCATAGTTTTGCCTGTATATCAAAAATATATGGGCTATATTTTTTTTCCGCTCAAGAGTATTGAAAAAATGTTTTTCGCGCTCTAGCGGCAAAACCGCGCGACCTAAAAGAAAAACAAAGAACAAAATCTGTCGTTTTTTTTTATCTACAACTTTTATATCTTGACATTTTTTAATGAAATGCATAGTTTTGGCTTAAAATCAAACACCAAAAAAATTTATACATTTACATAAACTTCAGCGCGCTCTAGCGGCGTAACTAAGCGGAATTTCAAAAGAATGAAAAGAATAAAAATTGTAGATAATCGCTAGATCTACAATATCAAATCAGGTCATATTTTCTCAAAAATGCATAGTTTTGCAGTAAAACGCAAAAAACCGCCAAAATGGTCAAAAAAACATATATGTATATGTATCTATATCTAAAAAACAACCCTTTTTTTGCATGCGCTTGGTGAAAAATATGTTAACACAACCCCAGACAACTTTCTATAAGGGTGGCTTAGCTGTAGGAAACATTTCCCAAAATCAGTGATTCTTCTTCTAATTTGAAGGGACTATTATGAGTTTTTTTGAATCCAAGGTGCAAAATATTGATTTTATTGAAAAAGAAATAGTTTACGATCAAATGTCGTTGAAATGTCAAAGTCAAGGTCATCACAAGGTAGCATACTCATATTTCTACAACCTTTGTTCTGGTCAATTCCTCTGAAACCTCAACGCTAAGTTACTATAGCACTTGGAAAGTTAAAGACCTTCAAGTATATGACCTTCAAGTGTCTTCAACTTGAAACCTCTATGGACTTTTGAACCTACTGCACATAAGAGCTCTTGTCGGAATGGTTCAACGAATACATTTCAGCTGGTTTTAGGTCAAACGACTGATAACTTTTGTCGAGTATTTTGTGTGGTGTCCTTTTATGTTTATACCTTTATAAATTCCATTCTATCCGAAAACTGCTTATCCTATAAGTAAATGTCGTGAGATCTTTTTTGTTTTAAATCTGCTATTCAAAACGAATTTAACGTTCTTTGGCCGGATCAATATTTCTCGAGATATTTAAGAAAAACGGAATTTTCAAAGCAGCTCAATTTTTTCACTGAGGCGCCCCCTATAAAGAAGTAAACATTTTCAGGTAAAACACTTTGAAAATAACCGTGTGCCCTATTTCAGCTATTTCTGTTTTTTTTCTTTTCGAAGTTCGAGCAATTGTTCGACTTTGGTAACTGAACTATACTGTCATTTTGATCTGAAATATTTCTCCACGTATACATATTAATTTTAAGGGATTATGAATTTCGGAACTGAAAGTGGTGCGAAATTAGCTGGAATATGGAAAGATAATTTGAAGCATGGTCCAGGGATTATGATATGTGGTAACGGGTTAATACTGCAGCGTAACCCGCTTTTCGAAGATGACAAAGCTGTACATATGGTTCAACAAAAAAAATCTAATGAGACGATTGCTTCTCGCCCTAAAGAACCATTTGACATGGGGAAAAGCGGTGAGGAAACTATGTTCGAAATAGGTATTAAAACATTACCAAACTAATGTCTTGCTAACATTAATTCAGTTCGTAATAACTACAACCCTCTTACGTAATAGCGTGAATTATGGTAACGGTAACCACATGGATCGTGAACTAAATTAAATACTAAAAACATTTTGATACAAGTTCATGCTTTTTGTGAAGTTTTCTTCCACTTCAATATAATTAACAAACATGCTAACTATTATGCTCCGCGCCCATTTACGGCAGTTTATAAATAATTGTTGTACATTCTATAGGATACTCTTCGCAGCAATAAACGAGTGGCGACCTATTCTAACCGCGAGATGAATGAAAGCCGCCAAACCTTGGTCCATAATCTTATGACATTTATGACAGATTTATTGCCGTTAAGTTGATAAACATTAGGAACTATTGCCTAATTAGCCGGTTCTGCAATATAACAATATTATATAAGATAAATATATAAATAAATTGAAATAATTAATAACATTTTTATTTATTTATTGATTTTGTTGAAAACTGTAGGGTTCTTCCTCTAGCTAACACTAATTTACAGGCAGACAGACGGACGGACGGACGAACATTTTGAGAGTTGTTCCGAATTCGATCACAAACACAGTAATATGATGTTTTTTTCTCTACGAGCGATATTACCGACAAGGATTAGAGAATGAACAAGATAGGACAGCCGGCGAAAAACTTTTTATCTTTTAGCAATTGACCTCGACATTTATATTGGAGTTATCGCGCACTGGCCACAATGTGGCAATCAGTCGGCGAAGGTAACATTAGAGAGACCAATAGTGAAAAATCGACAACACTATCCTAATAGAACGACCGAACACAATTGACAGTCAGAACCCAAGGTCACTAAAGAAACAGGTTGCTTCATAACATATGTCACATGAAGTATTGCTATTGTTATGCATTACACTCCCTAGGATACGCCTATGACTAATAGTGACTATCCTGGAAACTTATAGAAAGAGATAGAGTTTTCTGGAGTGTGGTAGAAGAAGATTCTCGATTATGTACTAGGTAACTCTAGAGGCAATTTCAGAGTATATAAGACGAAATTCCCCACGGAAGAAGAAGTTGAAAAGTGCGAAGTGAGGTTAGAATTCGGAAGTAAATACAGAGTGTAAATTTGAAGTAATAAACTTTATTAAAGGTTGTTTTAGTCCAGTAGAAGCGGAATTTTAAGAGGATTTTTCGGAAGTGTTTGAGAAGACTGGCTCGCAGAAGAGCTAGTGGACACCGGAATGTGAAAAGGCATGGAGAAAATTGAAGGCGGCTCTATGCACTAGTCCTGTGCTAGCATACCCACAGAGGAATGGATTTTTTATATTAGATACGAATGTCAGCAATTCTTCGGTTGCTTCTGTGCTGTCCCATATCCAGAACGGACAAGAAACAGTGATCGAGTACTTCAACAAGGTGCTCTCCAAACCGGAAAAAAATTATTGAGTAACTAGGAAAGAGTTGTGGGCTATCGTCAAATCCGTGGATCATTTCCATAAACTTCTCTATGGACGACAATTCAAAATCCGGACCGCCCATGCCGCATTGAAATGACTTGCAGTTGAAAATCCCGGAAGGTCAACTGGCTCGTTGGATAGAACAGCTGCATCAGTATGTCTTTAAAATTGAGCATCGACCTGGAAGATCTCATAAGAACGCAGATGTTTTATCTAGAAGACCGTGCAAGGACGACTGCAACCACTGCCGCCATGTGGAAAAACAGCAGGGCACGGGAGTAGTCAACACTATTAAAATAGGCGTTCCGGATGATTGGACAACTGAAGCCCTGAGACAATACCCTGAACTCTGAACGATACAGAGATCGGGGCTATATTGAGAGCAAAGGAAAAGTAATTCGACTAAAGTGGAAGGATGTTTCGGACAAAGCTGTTGTATTGAAAGCTTTGTGGGCGCAGTGGGACTCACTTAAATTTGTAAACAGGCTGTTAAAGAGAGCATGGGAAGGAAGTTGTTATGCGTCTGGTGATTTCCAGGTGCCGAGTAAAGAAAGTACTTCAAGAAGTGCATAATGGAGCATCCAGTGGACACTTCGGCGTTAATGAGACCCTGAATATAGTCCGAGAACGATTTTACTGGGTAAATAGTCGTCAAGATGAAGAAGCTTGGTGTCGTAATTGTAAAATTTATACAGCCAGTAAGGGACCAGACCTGAATAGGGGTGCAATGAAGCAATATAACGTTGGAGCTCCATTTGAGAGGATTGTGATCGATATAGCCGGACCATTCCCAGTAACCAAAGATGGTAACAAGTACATACTGGTTGCCACGGACTATTTTAGTAAGTGGCCGGAAGCCTACGCGATTTAGAACCAAGAAGCGGTCTCTGTTGCCAAAGTCTTGGTAGATGACTTGGCATGTCAGTTTGGTGTACGGACAATAGCCCGCAATCAGATGGAATGGTGGAGCTACATAACAAGACTATGAAAGAGCATCTCTCTAAAGTGGTTCATAAGAATCAACCTGATTGGGATCTCCACATACCGTTTTTCCTTTTCGCATATAGAGCAGCTATCCGCGAGTATACAAAACAGACACCGGCCCGTGTAGTATTTGGATATGAGATCAGACTGACGCATGCCGTGTGAATTGATGTTTGGAACATCAGGCGGAAAACGGCTTCCTGTGAATAGCTATGTGGATAAAGTGAGTGAAATGTCCATGAGCTGGTTAGAGACCAAATCGCCATAACCAGTGAACAAATGAAGGTTCGATATGACAGTAAGGTTAGTTCAGAAGTGTTGAGGGCGGGAGATCTGGTTTGGCTGTACAGCCCACAGCGGAAGAAATTAAGGTCACCGAAACTTCAACCACCTTGAGATAGGCCATTACTGTTACTACCCGAATTATTGACGTCATCTATCGGATTCAACGAAGCAAAAAGTCCAAAATGAAGATCGTACATGTGGATAGACTGGCGAAATACATTAATGATTCTGAATTGCCTGATCGGGACGATCAGGCTTAAGGAGGGGACAGTGTTATGCATTACACCCCTATGATACGCCCATGACTAATAGTGACAGTCCTGGAATCTTGTAGAAAGAAATAGAGTTTTCTGGAGTGTGGCGAAAAAAGATTATCTGTTATGTTCTAGATAACTCTAGAGGCAATTTCAGAGTATACCGGGTGGCCACGGGTCAATGTACGCCCCCAATATTTTGGTTGTTTTTGTATTTAAAAATTTGGTTTTTGGCACAAATAAATTAGACAATAATAGGCTACTTTTAGACTAACAGGAACGAAAATATCACTTCCGATTGAACCGAAAGTGACATCAATTTTTTTCTTAAATGGAATGACTATATTTTTTTATGGTTTCTCATTAAGCATGAATTTCTAAAAGTGCAACAGTCTTTTCAGATGTAAAAAATTCCAAAAAATAAGTGAGATACGAACAATTTTTAAATTTTTTCAAAATGACCACGTCAGATGAATGCGATATAAGAAAATTACTAAGTAGGCTATGGAAATTATTAGTAAGGTTGTAGACTTGTCTGTAAAGCAGAAAATAGTTGTTTGAATTACTGATAAGTACCAGTATTTTTAGTTTTTTTTTCAAAAAAACGGAATTTCATTTTCATTTCCGTAGGGGTCCTATGGAATTATTTTAAAGGGAACTGTGCTATTTCTTTTATTAATCAGACATAATGATTCATAAACTATAATTTTTTCGCCATTAATCATTTCTTAACGATATGCTTCGTAATGATAGAAATATTTTTTAAAATTAAACACAAATTAAACAAGAAATAATTTTAATAGGTGTAACGTTTCAACCATGAATAAATTACCAAGAATGACAAAATTATTTAAAACCTAAATCATAATAAACCATTATAAAAATTGTTCAAACTGTTCACCGTTATGATTAATACACAGAGTAGCGCGACTTATCGTTGCACGTCTAACATTCTGTAATTGTTGAGGTGTTATTTGTGAAATTTCGTGTCGAACTCTTTCTTCCAGATCTTGCCTTGTGCCTGAAGCAGTAATGTAGACTCTATTTTTCAAATGCGCCGAAATAAAAAAATCGAGTGGGGTTAAGTCAGGCAATCTTGCAGGCCATCTGACTGGACCATGGGTCCCAATCCAACGATCTGGAAATAATTGATTTAAGTAATCCCTAACGATAATAGCATTGTGTGGTCCAGCCCAGATTGTTGGAAGTAAACCTCGTCAATATTGGTATTGGGAATTTGATTAATCTGTGGAACTGTTATATTTTGGAGAAATTCTAGATATCTTGGTCCAGTTAGAGTTTCGCTAAAAATTATTGGACCTATGATATAGTCGCCCAGTACGCCTAACCAAACATTGAAGCCAAACCGCTCCTGAAACCGCCTCTATCTCATAATGTGAGGATTATCAATTGCCCAATATCGAGTGTTGTTTCGATTAAATAACCCAGGGTTTGTAAATCTCGATTCATCAGTGAACAAAATGTTTTTGATAAAATTCTCATTTCTTAATTGGCGTAACAATTACAAAAGGTTATTCTTTGTTGATAATCATTCTCATACAAAAATTGATGCAATTGATATTTATAAGAACGATAACAGTGTTTCTTTAAAATTTTTCTGGCTGATTCTTAGGAAACTGGTAATTCATGTTCAATTTGTCTTATCGAAATGGTTGGGTCAACATGCACTAAAGCTAATACATTAATTTCCGTTTCTTCATCCACAATAAATCTTTCTTCATTTTCTACATTAGGTTCAGTTCTAAATTGTTGCTCCAACCGGGCGAAATAGTTTCTCGGAGGTTGTCTTCTTTCTGGATATCTCCGTCCATACAGACTTTGTGCTCTAATTGCATTACGTCGAGTCTCTCCATAAATAATGATCATGTCAACTTTTTCATCTCTTGAATAATTTTCAGCCATTTTATATAAATTTTCTTGTTTATAACAACTTTGTACACTTGCTTCGGAAAATTAGTGAGTAAGTCAAGACTAATTCAATTGTTTCAAATGTCTGTCATTTTCATGACTATCTGCAATTTTGGATTTAAATGTAGATAGGTACCTTATTAAAATGATTTGTTGGCGCTTACTTTTTAAAAATACTTCTATTATTACGAAGGATATCGTTAAGAAATGATTAATGGCGAAAAAATTATAGTTTATGGATCATTATTTCTGATTAATAAAAGAAATAGCACAGTTCCAAAAAAAAAATTCCATAGGACCCCTACGCAAATGAAAATGGAAATGAAATTCCGTTTTTTTGAAAAAAAAAAACTAAAAATACTGGTACCTGTCAGTAATTCAAACAACTGTTTTCGTCTTTACAGACAAGTCTACAACCTTACTAATAATTTCCATAGCCTACTTAGTATTTTTCTTATATCGCATTCATCTAACGCGGCCAAGTTGAAAAAATTAAAAAATTGTTGGTATCTCACTTATTTTTTGGATTTTTTTAGATCTGAAAAAACTGTTGCACTTAGAAATTTATGCTTAATGAGAAACCATCTAAAAATATACTTAGTCATTCCATTTAAGAAAAAGAAGTTGATGTCACTTCCGGTTCAACCGGAAGTGATATTTTCATTCCTGTTACTCTAAAAGTAGCTTATTATTGCCTAATTTATGTGTAAAAAAAACCGAATTTTTAAATACAAAAACAATCAAAATATTGGGGGCGTACATTGAGTCGTGGCCACCCGGTATAAAGTTATCTATCATTCTGTTTCTTGGAAATGCTTAGCCTTTTAAACGTTTTTCGCCCTTATTCTGGAGCTCATCAAAAAGGCATAAAGCCGCTCAAAAATGTTACATGCAAAAACCAAGGAAAGTTCCAGAAATATAAAATATTTTCACATTATATTTGACATTGACTGATAGAAACAACAGCTATCTATTTCCTAGCTACTTAATTTTGGAGCCTATATACTCTATGCATGTTTGAAAGTGAATTATTATTTGTTTGCTTGTAATTATTGTAATGAATTATATTCTTTATAGGTATTACAATCAGCATTATTAGCAAGTGACATACTTTCAACAAGCTTTCTAGGTACATTAATGAAGTAATTGTTAAAGGTATTACTGATTGCTCGAGAATCATTCACTACTTTATTATCTATATTTAGATGTACATCATTTTTCGTGTTAATTTTAGGTTTGATGATATTCCATGCCGTTTTAGACTTATTTGCTGCGTTTGACACTAGAAAATTATTCCATATTTTTTTAGCATTTCTAATAAGTTGCCAATATATCATTTTATATTTTTTTATAGTACGTTATTATGTCATTATTACCTGATAAAGTCAATGAATACAAGTCTTTAAGCCTTTGAGCCGAGATTATCAAACCCTGTGTCATCCATTTATTTTTTAGTTTCTTGTTTACAATATTTATAGAAGTCTCCGGAAAAGTCGTGTCAAAGTGGTATAGAAAGTTATTAAGGAAATTTTTGAATTTTGTATTAACATCAAAATTATTGTTACGTCAGACCAATTTATTGATGTTGTTAATAATAGTACAACATGATCAGATATAGCATTTCTTATAACTTTACTTACGTAATCATCAATATTTAAATTGATACATATATTGTCAATACAGTTCCTTAATCTAGTTGGTTCGTTAATAGTAGGTACAAGACAATAAGCATTAAGTACATCATTCATTTTGATAAGATTGTTGCTATGTGCTAAGAAATTAATATTAAAATCACGGCATAATATGATCTTTCCATTATTATATTTACTAGTTACCATTTTGAGTAAAGAATTTAATTTATCAAGAAAAACATCAATATTTCCATGAGGAGATCTATAAAGACAGATAGTCACAAAAAAGTTATAATTGTCAATTGAATATTTAACAACAGTAGCCTCAAAATGTGTTTCCATATTTAAGACATCAGTGAGATCAAGTTTTTCACTTGTTAAGTTGTTTTTTACATAGATCGCCACACCACCTTTGTGAAATAATTGTCTACAGTAGGAATTTCCAACGTAGTAGCCGTCAATTTTTAGGGAATCCATTTTTTCTATGCATGCATGATGTTCACTAACAGAGAATGTCACAGTTCACATCACTTCAAAATAATTCTAGATCTAATAACTTCTTACCTAGGCCTTGCACATTTTGATGCATTATTTAAATTTTAGTGTTTTTAGTAGTTTCTTTTTTTTATGCAATCTTAGCATTGTTCTTTTACGCTCATGTTTGGTTGGCACTACATTTGGGTAATTATTATTGGCTATAATACTCACGTTGGTTGAATTGTATGATTGGTGACCAGAAAATTAGACTCTACTGGATCATTATTTTCAAGGATATCGGCTGATATGGGTACGTGTGTTAGAATTTCGTCGTCTATTTGGGGTTGCGATTTTTCGCTGCTGGACAGGCTTACCTATGTAGTCCTTAATCGCGTACAGTCGCTCAATGGCATAGGTACAAATAGAAAAACTTGATTGCTCAAAGCTAACGGGAAGGACCCTGGTGACGCGTTCGGTGAGATGGTTCAACCATGTTTGTTATCTCACATCACAAATCAAATGAAATGGTAGAGTGGTTGTAGATAAATGCAAAATGAATATAATGAAATAAACAAGTAATTTTAAACATTTTTAAAACGGGCTTTTAAAAACAAACTGTTAAAAAATGCACTAATAAGAAAAAACAATGTTACATGTACTTACTCCTATCGCTTTTATTAAGAAATCCTCTAATAATTTTTGTTATAATGAAGATAGAATTTTCAATTATCTCTATAAGTTCTCTATGTAAACTTTTCAATAACCAAATATCTTTTGTTTCTCAATTATTTTTCATAATAACTAATATTTGATTGGCTATATGTTTTTAATCGCTCTGTAAAATTACAGAACACTTGAATATTTTTGCAGAGCATTGAAATGGCTGCAAAAAGATATTCCTAAAATGTTTGTAATATTAATCACAATACAAGGAATTATCGTTTTGTCCTCCATTTGTATTTAATATTTATTTACAATTTGTAACGCTCGCGTTTTGAAACACACTATAAGTTATTTTATAAATTTCAATGATGTGTCCAATGCGATAAAGCGCGCGATTATTCCATTTATTATTTAAATTTAAATTATAAGATACTGATCTACTAGACAAATGCTTGGACCAATAGCATAGTAGCTTGTACGACCAAGTTTAGCGAATAGTAGACGAAAAATGGCTAGAAGGCGGTTTGGCCGTGTAGGCTGTAAGAATTAAAGCTGTCAAATATTTGTAAATATCTGTATATAGTGATTATTAACTGCTAGTAGAATCAGTAAAGTAGTTATGTTATGTATATGTATGTGTTTATTGTGTAGCATTGCCCATAGCTACAGCAAGGTAATGTTTTCTTCGAATCAACTATAAGTACACTCTTCAAATATTGCTGTTTGAAGCCGCTTGCAACCATGCAGAATTATTGATGGTTTCATTACTTCATTCCACGTTTGGCCAGTATTGTATCCAGTGTTCGATTAAGACTTCTCGTACCCCATGAGAAGACTATTAGTTCAGTTAAAATGCGAGGGGGGGGGGGGGGGGCGTGAAATTGGAAACCAAAACGAGCTTACCTTACCGGTACGTTTTTTGGGTCGCTGAATCCGAAAATCGGGGTCCCGAGGGCTGGACTCTGTCCGTTCACCCTTAATTTGCAAAATGCACCCCTTTTTAAGGGGTTACTAACAAATTTATGTATTTGAGGTCTCAGATTACGTTTTTTGGGTTGCTGAATACAAATTTACGGGTCTCGAGTATTGCCAGCACCCTTAAATTTGCAAAAACTACCCTTAATTAGGGTATTTTTGCAAGATTCTTAGTAAACTGTATTTCAACAAACTCTTACACGTAGGATACGTTTTTTGGGTCGCTGATTACGAATTTCAGGGTCCCGAGTCCAAAAAACATTGCCAGCACCCTTAAATTTGCTAAAACTACCCTTAATTAGGGTATTTTTGCAAGATTCTTAGTAAACTGTATTTCAACAAACTTTTACACGTAGGATACAGTTTACTAAGAATCTTGCAAAAATACCCTAATAAATACCCTATTTCAACAAATTTTTACACGTAGGATACAGTTTACTAAGAATCTTGCAAAAATACCCTAATTAAGGGTAGTTTTTGCAAATTTAAGGGTGCTGGCAATACTCGAGACCCCTAAATTTGTATTCAGCAACCCAAAAAATGTAATCTGAGACCTCAAATACATGAATTTGTTAGTATTTATGACGTAAGTGCAGAATATTTCACAAAAACACCCTAAAAAGGGGTGTATTTTGCAAATTAAGGGTGAACGGAGTCCAGCCCTCGGGACCCCGATTTTCGGATTCAGCGACCCAAAAAACGTACCGGTAAGGTAAGCTCGTTTTGGTTTCCAATTTCATAGCAAAACTCGCATTTTACTATATAGTGCGTGAACAATTTCGTTTGAACGTTATGGCTGCGTCCCGTTTTTTAAACATCTCCCGTGTGTTTTGTGCGTAAAAACGCAGTGTTCAACTAACGAACAAGTTTATGTCGAAATTATTAATTGTCGGACCATTTTTTTTGTCAATAATATTACGTCCAGTTTGTATTATTTTCCTTTTGTGTGTCTATATGTAATTTAGTTGAGCTTAATTATGTTATCGTAAAAGCTATTTGTTTATAACGCTCTAGCCAGACCGCGTTTAGTTAAGTTTCATTATTTACTTTATCCGGATTCCTATTATGTACAATTTTGTCTTGTATTTTGCTATATGTCATATGGCCTTTCAGTTATTTTACTTTATTATTCTGATGAAAGTTTTTTGTGGTTTACCTGCACCCTGATGTCAATTGCTCTACCATTGTTTGTGTCTTATTCTGTAAAACATTAAAGTAGTTAATATGTAAGTGATTTGTTTTATTTCTAACGAGTAAAACAAAGAAAGTTAAACGTTTCAAATTCTAGAATGAAATGTTATAACAAAAAATTACAATTTATTCTAAAAAGTATATTAATAACAAATGCTCCCCATGACGCCCACCTACTTCAGTACACAAATTGATACTTTTAAAATTTTGTGTAATATCAATGAAAAATCAAGAATTATCATTTATTCTATGTAGGTCATACATAGGTGCTTGTGAGACCTGTCGCGTTTGAGAAAAAAAGATATTTAGTTGTTATCAAGCTTTTCTAGAGTACTTATAGAGATACATGTCCCATGAAGACTTGAAAATTGTATCGTCAATATAACAGAAATTATTGGAAAAAAAATCTGTCTCACTTTAAAAAAATGTACTTCCTCAGGGATGCAATTTTGGACTTAGGTAAGTTGGATTATACGGGTCCAATATAAGGAAGCAGAGGTTCCCTTCCGGGAACTCAATTCTGGGACACCCTGTATAGCTAAAACATAAACATGATCAAGGTCCCTTCACATTTTTCTCACAATCGTTATAGAAGAGATAGTGCTATATGCACATTATTTTCATCTTTTAGTGCATTTCTTAAACGGTTGGTTTTTAATAGCGTGTTTATTGACTATTTCAAATTATTTTTTACTAAGAACTATATCGATGCATATAGCATCGAAGTTTTCTATTTTAGCATCTCTAAAGACAGAATCTCGTGATCCATCATTGCTTTTGAAGAATAGCTATAAAGAAATCATAAAGGACATTAATTCAAAGGTAATTTATTTGTTTCTATAACTATTATTTATATAACTTACTAAGCCGCCGCAGTCAGTGTGGCAAAATGGACAAAATTCGCTCTGAGACTCAGTTTTTGAGATATCGTCTTAAATTTTTTTTAAATACTTAGAAAGGAGTCTGGAATAGGGAGTCACTGCGGCTTTTTTGAAATTTTTTGTTTGCATGGAAGGGTTAAGGTCATTCAAGGTCAGATTCGTATTCTATTCTTTATTGCACATTCGAATTGTCTGACTAAAAATAGACTACTTTTGTTCGAAACATTTTTTTCTCAAATTGTCATTTTTTTCAGTTATCCGGAGAAGAAAAATCAACATTTTGGAACTTTGCAATTTTTTTACTTTGCAATAGAAAATAGAGGTTCCCTCTTAAAAATACGAATCTGACCTTGAATGGCCTTAACCCTTCCATGCAAACAAGAAATTTCAAAAAAGCCGCAGTGACTCCCTATTCCAGACTCCTTTCTGAGAATAAGCAATTTTGATTTTGAATTGAAGTTTTACCTCCAAAAGCACTACACCAATTTCACTACTTACTCATGACGTGATTGTCAGTAAATTGTGTATTATAAACACACAATATTTTGCAGTCTTACCATTTTATAATGAAAACAACTAATTGTTGTTTTGTGCCAAAATGTAAAGATACATCCAAAAACGTACCTGGACGAGTTTTAATGACAGTATCAAAACACTTTTACAGATAAATTTCTATGAATAGCTTTTACAAATCCCTTATTAGACATATTATTTATTTATTTACGTGTAAAACGTAAATAAAGCGAATAAAATGTCGTGTTCAACACTATTAAAACGTAATGTAAGCCACCAATAAAATCGATGACATCACGGGCAATCATAGCGTGTTTTGCAATTATTAATATTTTGTTACTTGTACAGTGTGTCCCAGGATAGATGTAACAAGAGGTGTAATGGACCAAAAATTTTGGAATTTTGGAATAGTATTTGGGAATTGAGTTCTGCTTGTTGTAAAACTAGAGTATACCAAAAATGACTTGATTTGGTGTTCTACAGGGTGTTTTATGAGCAAAGTTGTAAAAATCACCACTAATAAAGTAGCCTTATTTTTCAAGATATGAAAAAAATCCACTAAGAAAAGTTATTTAGAATGCAATTTTATACCTCTGTACTAAATTTCAGGAATATAAAATTTTGTTTTTTAAACTTCCCATTTTTTGCGAATTAAGAGTTGAATTCATACTTAAAATTGTGTAGGAGCAAATGTTAATCATCTGAAAAAGTAGGCTATTGGTAAATAAAAAATTGAATATGCGAGATGTAAGAAGGTATAATGTTAATCGAACTAATTGTAAAACAAGAAATAATTACTAACAGAAGATTCATGAGGTTTAAAAATTATAACAAGTAATAAATGTCAAAAACATAAGAGATTCACAAATAAATTAACTATTGACTAATACAAAACAATGTTACAATTTTTTTATTATTCGACGTAGCTACCACCCACATCCACACACAGTTCGATCCTTCGCCTGAAGTCCTTAAAACTGTTTCGAATATGATCTAATGGTATGGAGTTTACGGCATTTGTAATTCTCTGCTTCAATACTGCTACATCGTTAGGAAGTGGTTCAGCGTAAATCAACTGCTTGAGACGACCCCATAAAAAGAAATCCAATATTGACAGGTCTGGGGATCTCGCCGGCCACTTGATCGGTCCATTCCTGGCAATCCAATTTTCTCTAAAATTTAAATTCAACCACCGATTAACCATTTCTGTGGAGTGGCCAGGGCAACCATCATGTTGAAAATGAACTAAAGGCATATCTCTTAAAATATTTAAATGTTCTTCAGAAAATCTTTCAAGAAGCTGTAAATAAGTGTGCTAGTTTAACCTTACCTCAGTAAAATAAGGTCCAATAACTCCAACGTGATAAGAAACGGCACACCACACATTCACTTTTTTATAATATTGTCTTCTACAATGAATTCTAAAGTTTGAATTTTCAGAAGCCCAAAACTGACAATTCTGAAATGAAACAACATCATTGTTTGCGAATGTGGATTCGTCTAAGAAAATTATGAAATTATGAAAAAATCTCTCTTTCGTGATTTTTCTCCAATAGTCAAAGAAAAATCCAACCTACGGCCGTCATCTCCCTCTTCAAGCGTATGTTTATAATTTGCTTTATATGCCCTAATTTTCCTTGTTAATAAATTTGCCTTGTAAATTCTTTGGAGTTCAGACTTGCTAATATTAATAAGAGCTGACATCTCTCTTACTGGCATCCTAGGATTTTCTATAACAGAGACATGAGCATAATAGCCCCAACATTGTCTTCATCATATGCTTTTATTTTTCTTTTCACGTTAAGAACACTACCAGTAGCTAGAAACTTTTTAATTAAATAAGTAATAATTAAAATGGCTTATCACTTCTCTTAGCGAGTTTTCACCGCCAATTCCGTAGCATTGCACAATATAAATTTTTTCACGCACTGTGAGTACCATTTACACTTGGCTTACACAATGGCTTATCCCTTCTCTTAGCGAGTTTTCACCGCCAATTCCGTAGCATTGCACAATATAAATTTTTTCACGCACTGTGAGTACCATTTACACTTAATTTTTTATGCTTGGTTCGTTAATTTGAAACAGAAATTATGGATAATATTGACTACGTTTCACAGATATGTCAATAATAAATGATAAATGTGTATCGACTGCTTTTCTCATAGCCTACTTTTAACTTCTACATAACTTTAAAATGTTAATTACCAAAAAATAATTTCTATGCAGTTTTAATTGAATGATTCAAAATAAAATACTAATTTATTGAAAAAATGGGAAGTTTCAAAAAAATAATTTTAAATTCCTGAAATTTGATACAGAGGTATAAAATTGCATTCTAAATAACTTTTCTTAGTGGAATTTTTCCATATTTTGAAAAATAAAGGTACTTTATTAGTTGTGATTTTTACAACTTTGCTTATAAAACACCCTGTAGAATACCAAATCAAGTCATTATTGGTATACTTTAGTTTTACAATAAGCAAGACTCAATCCCCAAACACCAATCCAAAATTCCAAAATTTTTGGTCCATTACACCTCTTGTTACATCTATCCTGAAACTTTAATGTGATGGATGATAGACGCTATTTAAATATCTAGAAGTGCGTTAGTATAACAATTACTTGATTTTAATAATGTCAAAAAAGCAAATTTACACAGTGAAATCACCTAATATGACATAGTGCATTACGTTCAGTGTACATCAAACTTAAAAGTTGTCTCAGTGTAAGCTATTGTGTTTCACTCATGTTCAATGCCAATACAACCGGACCACCAAATATCAAGCGATCCGACGATACCGTCGCTTCTCTGTGGTGTAATGTTCTCTGGTAATGATCCACCTGACTATTTTTGTGAAATGAAACCGCAAAGTAGCCTAAAACGGAATTTTTAAATTCGGCGCGAAATTGCTAGCGGTCATCATTTGTTTGGACGTAACGTCAGTAACGTCACTATTATAGTATTGCAATCTCTATCATTGATGTGTGGTGACGAATTGCAAAAATATAAATATAAGAAACGCCAGAGAAATTCCGAATGATATTACAATGAGAAACTGTAAGCTGGTTCTTCGCTTAGGCGATGTAACCACATCAAAAGAACAATCGAATGCTTACAACCACCTTGAGAAGCAGGGCAATCATGACACTGAACACTAATTACATAAGATTCTTCTTCATTTGTAGTATGCGTAACCGGTAAAAGGGAGGCGCAAGAGACGCAAGACGAGGTAAAAGGCGCCGACAACATTGTCCGTCTTTCACCTCTTACTTTATAAAACGAGACAGTAGGTCATGGGCTGTTCGAGTCGCGTGCCAAAGCGTGCAAACAATAGTCAGGACCGTGGCAGCAACTTTTTTCGCAAATTTCCATGAATTTTTTTTCCACAAAGCTGCTTTATTTTATCTTGGTAGTCATGATATAAAATATGCATTTTGTCCTGTGGCTCAATTCCAAGATATTACCAATCTATATTTCACAAGACGCAATAATACCTACATTGAAATAGTAATTCGAAATAGTAATCGAGCGAACAATACCGGTAATCCGACTCTGCCTTTTACCGCGTCTTGCGTCTCACCCGTTCCTTAACAGTTGGCCTCTTGGCAACACTATACAATACGTGTAACTGAATATAGTTAGAGCACAATTTGTGCTCAATACATGTAGTCCATAGAAATGTTACATTAACTTTGCATTTTGGGTAGAACAAGATTTTTTTCTCTTAATGCTTATGAGAGGTCAGTATGAGTATAAACTCAATTTTCGGAGTTGAAAGCCCTCCATCATTGTATATAGACTACCTAGTAGTATAATACGCGTGTATCAACTGTTGGATACGATGTCAAGCGTCATCTACACGGACCTAATGAAAGTAATGGATTTTTAACCTATGCAGATGTGACCCCTATGCAGCCTTCCTTTGAACTAGTAGTTATCGAGTCAGGAACGAATTAAGGTTTTTTCAGGTGACTGTGCGTTGTGCAAGCTAAATGAAAATGCGTAATCGGAAATTTAAAAATAACGAAAACAAATGTTACTTTGCTAAATTTAGTGATATTTAACAAAGTTACTTTTGGTTGGTTATTTTTACAACAGAATTATTTATTACATTTCTACAAATAAAAATTGTTTTATCACATCTTAAAGTTTTTAAATTTTTATGAGTAAAATATACAAGTTTTTAGAAGTTTAGTTGCATGAATTTAAAAATTTTAAGATATGTGCTAGAAATATGTTTAGTTGCAGAAATACAACGAAGAATTTGATTGTCTCAAAAGAAAGTATTTGAAAGAATTAGAATTAGGATAAACTTTACTAGTTCACGTGTACAAAAAAATACAATACCCAAAATATGTAGAACGTGTCTGTAATTTAAAGCTAACAGTAAAATAAAAGTAAAGTGATATGTATACATACATTAAAACACAAGACAGTTGTTAAAATTAAGAGAAATACAACGTTTTATTATATATAGGTACTAAGATTGAACGCTATAAGGTAAGGGGATTTTAAAGAGAAGAAAAATTTATTTTTAAAATACCCTCTATCGCGCACCGAGCGGAATTTTCGTCTGCCGGTGCAACTGGGGCATGTGAAGTACATATACTAACTACAAAGAATTTATATAAATAGAAGCAGAGATAAAGTGTAAAAGTTATACAATACTGTTGCCAACATGTCCAACATACCTTTTTCTCACCATTTCCTTCTAAGATGATACAACATTGCCTATAACGCTATCTCTGTTGCAGCCTGTCCAAGGCCGTGGTATATGAGCGTAGTAGCATAGACGCCATAGACATATATGTCTACATCTAGTTATTAATAACAGCTGTTCATGTTTACTCACCAACCTTTAAATTATTTTCATGTTTAGTGCAAATACTTTTGTACGAAAATATATAAGTATTGTAAACGATTGTTCTATTCCCTTTCCCCTTAACATTCCTGCTTGCAGATGCTCAAGTTCTCAGTACAATTTGTGGCCGGGTAGAACTCCATTTTACTAGACAATCCACTATTTATAGCAGCCTTGCAGGAGTTAAGAACAGTTGGTAGGTAGGGGTCTGGTGCACTTTAGTTCGTCGCGATTTTGAAAATTTTCTAAATGGTAATGAAGAGTATAAGATGAATAGAATATATTAAAAAAAAAATTGTTGGATGAACCATAAATTTAAGAGAAAAAAAAACCCGAGAGAGGCAATACAAAATCGCGCAACAATCTATATTCATAGCAAATGTCGGAAATATTTCGAACGATTTAGCGAAAAAAAGGCGGGGGGAAACCCCCGGAAGTATAAATATTATTATTATCGATCCTCTACAGTCGTGGCTGAACATTTTCTGCCTTGACCTTGTCTTCTCACATACTCTGCAGTTAATGGTGGGTCTTCTAACCGGTCTTCTAGCCGACTCAATAGACATTTGATACTGATGGGTCTGACAAAGGACGCAACATGCAGATTCTGCCAAGAGGCAGAGTAAACCTCAGTCTATGTATTGTGCCATTGTGAAAACCTCGCTAGACTGAGATTCCAGCTACTTGGTGAGGAAAAGCCAAGAGTTGATAGCTACCCTGCCAAAAATGGCTCATAGAAACTTATAAAAAAAATATATACGAGGATCTATGAGATTTAAGTTGGATAGTGAAATCGTAATTCCAAACAACCTCTCATAGAAGTTTACCAGTTTCAAACAGGCTTTGCCTATACATCTTTAATTATCATAAAATGGTTATTCCGTATATGACTGCTATAAATCTGTATAAGTTAAGTGATGGGCAGGTAACAGCAATTTCTGATATATTCTTATGTAAAAACAACAGGAAATCCATATAGACTAATTTTGTAGTTTATTCGAATTTTCCTATCTAATAATTACTAGATCTTTTGAGAACGTATGCGGAAAAAACAATTCAATTAGTTGTTATTTACGAGACTTGATGTGACCTCAAAATGATATGTATGAGGATTTACCTGGGAATTAAGGCCCAAATGATCTGCACCTATTAGAGTCTATCAGTCCCTTTAATGGTAATCATGAAATTTTATGAGAATACATGTGGGAAATTTAATGGAGTATATGAGACTTGATGTGGTTCCACAATGGTTTATATGAGGGTCTATCTGAGAGTTGAAGGCTAAATGATCTAAACTTATGAGATTGTATGAGTCCCTTCAATAATTGTTATAAGATCCTATGAGAATATATGCAGAGGCCATAATGGAGTATGGCTGGATGCATGAGTCTTGATGTGGCTTCAAAGTGATATTTATGAGTATTTATCTGTAAATTGAGGTTCAAACGATCTGCATCTATTGGACTGTATCAGCGCCTTTTATGGTAATCATGATATTTTATGAGAATACATGTGGGAAACATAATTGGAATACATGAGACTTGATGTGGTTCCACAATGGTTTATATGAGGGTCTATCTGAGAGTTGAAGGCTAAATGATCCAAACTTACGAGATTGTATGAGTCCCTTCAATAATTGTTATAAGATCCTATGAGAATATATGCAGAGACCATAATGGAGTATATCTGGATGCATGAGCCTTGATGTGGCTTCAAAGTGATATTTATGAGGATTTATTTGTAAATTGAAGCCCAAATGATCTGCATCTATTGGATTGTATCAGCGCCTTTTATGGTAATCATGAAATTTTATGAGAATACATAAGGGAAACAATGGAATACATGAGACATGGTTCCACAATGGTTTATATGAGGATATACCTGAGAGTTATGAGATTGTATGATTGTATGCAGATACCATAATGAAATATTGCTGGATGCATGAGTCATGATGTGGCTTCAAAGTGATATTTATGAGAATGTTCTTGTAAATTAAAACTGAATCGATCTGGCATCTATGAGATTGTATTAGCCCCTTATATGGTACATGGCCATGAAATTCTAATATAAGTGGGAACCATAATGGAATATATGTGACATGACGGTCAAAATGGTATGGATGAGGATCTATCAGAGATTAGAAAACCAAATCATCTTAATCTATGGGATTGTATCAGTTCCTATAATAATTATTATAAGATCCTATAAGAATATTAGCAGAAATCCTAATGGAATTTGCCTGAATGTACAAGCTTTAATGTGGTCCCAAAATGAATTTATGGGGTTTTATAGTAGGACTTAACTTACTAGAGACAAAGAAAGCAAAGCAAAGGTATGGTAATTGAATCTTAATGACCACTATCAATAAAATTATATAATCTATTAACGGTAATTATGAAATTCCTTGAAAATATAAGTTGCAACCACAGTGGAATAATATAAGACTTGATGATATTCTAAAATAATATGTAGGTACGAGGATCTATTTGGGTTTAGTGTGAGAAGTCTTGTCAAACTACAAACTCGTGTGTTGTTTTTCTTTCCTGTTAAATAAAACATTACCTACCTGTTAATACGACTGTAAGAAATAAAAGATACATAAAAAATATTGTTTGGTATTCTTTTCTTTTATAAGGACATGCCCATACTGCAACCAACAGCTATTCTCCGGACTGCTTGCCCCACCGATTACAATGGACATCGATCACTAGATTGAGCTTCCTAATTATGCTGCATTTCTAAATCTTAAAATTTTAATTTACTAACTGTACCAATGGGCATTAAAATATATCATAGGTATATAGTATAGTATTCTCATACTCACATTGTCTTGATTAGGTACTGTATTATTTGCTGGGGAAATTGTTCTAGAATAGGGGAACTTCTTGCAATGCAGAAGAAAATAATTAGTGCAATGACTTTTAACGTGATTCCTGTAAAACTTTATTTTCAGAACTAGATACATTTATTGCACATATATTTTTATCTGTATATTTTAACACGTAACTCTTTACTTACTATTAAATTTGAGAATTATTATTATTATACATTTAAGATCCTTTTTTAACATTTCCTTTGTTTTTTTTTACTAGAGTTCTATACTTTGCAGTCTATGAAAATAAAATTATTATTATAATTATTATCAGTAAGGCTATCTTTGTTGATACATAGGCGTAGAGTGG
Source organism: Stenurella melanura (assembly GCA_963583905.1). Lineage (NCBI taxonomy): Eukaryota > Metazoa > Arthropoda > Insecta > Coleoptera > Cerambycidae > Stenurella > Stenurella melanura. The sequence continues at coordinate 64,008,206 of OY757311.1, forward strand.
CAGAAGTCACGGTTATACAATGCAAGTAACTTTCTGTCTACAATTAAGTTAATTTCTTGCAGCTATATATCATGCTTTGTAGTAGGTGTATCGAAAACACTTTTTTAAAATTTAAAAGTTCAAATTGATAGAAAGTTGTCTCTATGAATCCACACACACCACTCAAAAATGTAGCCAATTGAAAAAAAATTAGGTCTCCTGCAAGAGGCTGACTGACTGATTATCACAGGCAAATTGTGTCACTTAAAACCTATTGTCAGTTCACACAATTTTAATTCAATATTACACAAATGATGGATATTAACATTACGAATATGAATTTAAAATAGAGGACCTATACTACCTATAAATCTATTATCATTTTATGTAATTGTCATTATAGTCCACTCTCCTATCGAGCAAAAAATATTGATATCTGCAAGTTCATCGTTATCGCCTTAGAGTATTAGCACTAACCTCTTTAGTTCTATTTCATATTACACCACAATTTAGAATTTTAGAATTACCTAATTACAATACTTGACTACTAACAGTTTTCTTAGGTTTCTTCATCCCTAGGCGTTGTCCAAGTATACTCCCATTTCTCTAGCTTGAATACTGATATATTTATCAAACAGCTTTACAGGGTACCTGCAACACAAAGCAAATAGGAATAACATATATATTGAAATTTATTAGATACCTGAGCTGGTTTTTTCGATTCAGCGTATTGATGTGCTTATAAGCGGACAGTTTTTCTTGGTTAAGCGGTGACGTTATTTATGAATGCGCTTTAGTGCGCTATATAGCGTCCTCCGAGACCGCTTCAAATACGTATTGGGGATTAAAGTGGGGATAAACGTCACATTTGTTGTTTCTTTCTGAATTTGAGGTTATTTATTATGTATCTTGACAGTGTACAAATAAAAACGGAACAAGGGCTAGTCGAAATTACAATAAAGGCTTATTAATCACAGTCGATTCGGAGACTGCTCAAATTTTGCTGTTATTTGAGTAACATACATATTATTGGAGTAACGTCTTCAGTGCCATTTAACAGATGATGCAATAATAATAAATTGCTTTTGGTTTGATCATTTACTAAACTAAGATAAAGGTTTAGAGAGTCAAACTCCAAGGGCCAAAGACTTAAAAACAAAACGAAAAAACCAATGGCGACAAGGTCGAAGATGTCAAATCGAAGCGTATGCATTTTCTGCAGAATTCATTTTCGTGACGTCATCGTACAATGCGCTTATAAGCGCTCCATTAATACGCTCAATCAAAAACAGCTCTAGTAGCTGACAACATTTTGAGTATTTTGTTTACGTAAACATCACATATAAAACAAAGCTGGGTGCCTTCTTAATTATACACAAAATACCAGTTTTGCAAGTCATCAAGGTTCTTAATAATTTTACTATAAAATACAAATATATACGATCAGAGTTAGTGTTAGAAACATATCAGTATATAATCATTGTCTAACTTAGACAATAATTAGAATGAAACAATGACTACAGCAGTTTGGCAGTTGATTTGAAATTTAGACAAAAAATCTTTAAATTCATTATAGTATAAATGGGTCTGAAGTTAATTGCCATTATGATACGTACAATAATAGATTATGGAGATGTGTATAATTATGTATAAATGGATTCGTTCTTTAATATATGAGCCATTTTTATAGCCAAGCGAGCTTGCAGGCAGGGTTAATAAGAAAAGTAAGTCAAGTAAAATTTTATTATGTATGGGTTGTTTACTTATATAAAACTTTATCCAAGCTCAATTCCGAAATTCAGTTTAGCAAGTATATGTTTTCTGTCAATAAAATATTTGATATACCTATTGTCATACAATAATACGATGTCGCAAAGTATCCTTTTGGTGTTACTAATAATAGCTGGAGTGAATAAAAATAGCATGCATTGTATGATTGATATTAATCGCATAAGTAAACGACTTAATGTTAAAAAAACTTGTTTTAATAAATTTTATTTTTTATTCAATTCTGTGTTAAAATTTGGTAGCTTTTTATTTCAATAAAACGTTCACGACAAAATTTTAATGCTATTAATTGAAGTACAAATTTGACATTGCTTGTAATTTTTTAACAAATTTGTTATTGACGAGTGAATTCAATTTACCCACATTACGATTAAGGTTCAGTTATAAACACATAATTATATAGAAACTCCATTGTATATTATAAATAAAATATCATTTACCTGGGTATAACTGCATAAAACAATTTCATCACAGAGAAAGCTGTTATTTATGACCCAGAAGGGCTATTCAGGCTCATATTGTACTATCATCGGTCTACTACTCTGCTCAAAATTTTTCTAATAAGTACATTCTTCTTTGAAATAATTTCCTCCAATTTGAAAAGGACCTGTAAAATTTATTTACCTAAGTAATACATTTTGTCATTGGAATTCAGAAAATTAGGATAACGATTAATTTAAGTACCGTAAATCGGGGTGACTTGATCAATGTTTTGAGCAATTGACAGCTGTATCTAGCACATAAAAGTCATTTTGCGGAAATAAAAAATATTTTGCATTACTTTGGTGTATGAGGAAGACGACCTATGATATTTAAAAAAATATGTGTCAATCAGTTTCGAGAAAAAAAATATTATCGTTTTGGTTTCATCTCGCCCCACGATGGGGCTAGATGAAAACAACGTAAATTTTTTATTATATTTCAAGTACACTCACATAAGGGGTCACTTGAAACAGAGAAAATGAAAAAATATATAAGGGATGAGTTACTGGTTGTGTAATTTTTTAATAAAACAACATGATAGCTAAGTCTTTCGCTTTGGAAAAGACGTTTTTAAAAAGATTTTAAAAAGTCAAAAGTTCACAACTCAAAGAAATTAACTTATTTATTTTATAGTGTTACAATTAAACACATGTGGCAAGTTCGAGAATGGATATAAATCTAATGAGCTCTATAGCAAAACTCCTATTTATAAGCTAGGTATTTATTGTCTAGTAAGCAGCATGCATCATGTGGCCATTAGGTAACATCAGCATAATGTAGATAAGGATGCTCACATAACTCCTCCATCCCTAAGCTGAAAAAATAAAGGATTTTGTTTTTTCAGTATTTTTCGATGAATTCTCAGGGGGTGTGTCCTGGTTCTCTCGTTCGGCATCTTTCTTAAAGCTGAACAATGTGTGAAACATTTTTTGTTTCTTAGGGTAGATAAATTTCAGAAAGCAAATTAATAAAATAACAATAATTATAGATAAACATATATATAAGTCCGTATGATCACTTCTGTTAATATCACTAAGTGTCTTTAGTTCGTGTAAATGGGTTTCGTCAGCCATGCGTTTGATGTCTGCGAGTCGATTCACTTCTATTTGTTTGTAGGGGATGACTTCTTTGTTGTTCTCCTTGGTGGACAATGTTCTCACTGGGAGGATTTCCAAGGGTGTTCCAGGGATGAAACCGGCAATGTTGTAGAATTCATGTCCATGGATAGATATACTACATTTTTGGGGTATATATATCAGATGGGGTTGGTCAATGATATTGTAACCATGTTCTCCGCATTGCTTTTCTATTGTCATCTTAGTGGCTGGTATGGCTAATACATAGGCGTTGTTTATTCGTTCCACAATGTCATTTTTTATGACGACGTCTGTAGTTTGGCAGGGTGCTGATCCAGCGCCGCTAAGTATTTGGGGTAGGCAATCTCCTTGTGATACGGTTTGTGTCACATGATACAAACACAGGTCCTCGATACGTGGGCATGGTAGTTCTTCGTAATGGTGATAAGTCGAGTTTACAAGGATAAATGGTTTTAGGGGGATTATGGTTTTATTTAGAGCGGGTATAGGGAATAGGTGGTAATAATCGTATAAACCTTCGCTCAAAATAGGGAAGTGAAATATGAAGCATATGGTTTGCTTTACATAATAAATTTCTGTTTTTATTAATTCGTAATAACTCTGAATGTTTTTAAATTCTGGGGTTCCGTCGATATACAGGGTATTCATTATCCTTGTCAGATCAATTAGATCATTAATAGGTAGAATAGCACTATGTATTGATTCTAGGTGTGCAAATAATATTGCATCTTGTATGTTGTCTAGTATGGTAATTAACGATAAACAATCTATAATCATATTGTCTAGAAAATTTTGCAATCTTAAAAATAGTGTAAATTTATTCAAGCTTTGTTCAATCGTTCTTATTCTAGTATTTATTTGATTTTGATTAATAGTGATTTTTTCGAATGTTGATATTGTTTCGTTCATGAAATTGTTTGTAATTGTTAAATAATTTTCTAAATCTGTATGCATCTCTTTCTGGTTTGACTCTAGGATGGATATAGCGTTGTCATATCGTTTTGCGTCGTCCGAATCTAAGGTGCCAAAGGCCCATTTGGAAGCTTTTCCAATTATATTAAAAAGGCCTCTTTTTGTTCGTGTATTTCCTAACGGTTTCACGTTTTTCAGTTTATTTTCCGCTTGATTTAGTAAGTATTCTAGATGTTCATATATATTGTTTAATTGCGGATATAGTTCGTCGTTTACATTTATAATGGGTTTTATTGTTTTCATATTTATTTTTATGCTTAATATGGGGGCATCAAAATTTGTTAAATCAATGTATTTTATAAATGAATGTTTTTGTGAAGTGGTTCGGGCTTTGCCTAACGAAAAAGGAAGGATAGGGTTAGAAATTTTGTCTATCTTGATTTGTGCTTGTACTAGCGACGTCAGGTACAATATGGCTAGTAGTCCCAGCATCTGAAACAGGTAATTTTCCTTTTAGATTTCTGGCTGGTTTAAGCGTAGATTTGTGGCGTGTGCCTTTTGTTGTTAATATTTTATTTTGTTGGTCTTGAACGACCATAACTGATTCGTAGGGAGTAGCGATTTTATTTCTGAGAGTTAATTTTGCATACGCGGTTTTGTGCGTGGTAATCGGTTCTGGTTCATTTCTATTTTCGTTGACTTTCGAAAGGTCTTTACTCTTTTCGTTATTCTCGTTAACCATTCTTTCTATTATTTGTAAGTTTGTACTGTGTCTGTTAACGTAATCATTAATAATGTCGTGTTCGGACATTTCGAATGCCGTTTTATTATCGAAATCTCCTTTTATAATTTGAAAAGGTGTGAATTTTGTTGCTGAATGCATGGAGTTATTATATCCTAAAATCGCGTAACTCATTAACGTTTCGATCGTTTGTGTCTTGTTTAGTCCCGTATTTAATATACGTAGTCCTTCTAGTATAGTAGAGTGAAATCGCTCTATAGGGGATTTACTACCGGGATTTCTTACAGTTGTAAAATGTAATTCGATACTATGTTTAGCACAAAATTCTTCGAATAAATGATTTTTAAATTCGGTTCCTAGGTCGCAAGTGATTTTTCTGGGGATACCGTAGTGTGACATGTATTTTAGTAAACCTTCGCAAACATGAGTAGCTGTAAGGCAAATAGGGTAAGCTTGTCCGAAACGGCTAAAACTATCTATTACAGTTAAAAATTTCTGTTTGCTCACAACAAATGTGTCTATGTACAAATGTTCAAAAGGACGATGTCCAATAGGGGTTGACTGAAATACAATTTTATGTGGATGTCGTTCATATTTTGTTTTCTGACAGGTGACACAAGTATTTATATAATTTATTACGTCATTGTTTAAATTTGGCCAATAGTACAGATTTCGCAGGGCGAGGGTGGTTTCGTTAATACCGCGATGTACAGTTTTTTGTTCGTGGTGGTATTTGATTTTTTCTTGTTGCGATTCTGGTTTTTCGATATCGTCAACGTAGTTATTTGTCTGTACTAATTTGTAAGCAGTATGTTGAAAATGTCGCTGCAAAATGGGAATTATTTCTTGCATAATCCGTTCGTCAATCAGTATTCCGTATAGTGTTTTAGGTTTTACATATTCTTTAAAAGTTTTCACTACTTCGTTTTCAAACATGTCTTTATTTCTACTAGGAAAAACTATCTGATATCTAGTTTTTGTCCCGAATGGTTTTGCGAGTTTTACGTGGGTACTGGTAATGTCTTTACTAGCTGTAATCATTAGTTGATTTTTAAATGTATTTATTGCATTTTCTGAAATGGGAATATTTAATATTGGGTTTTCGGTTGCAGAATGTATTGTTTCATTTGACGCCTGTGATCTAGGGGGACAAATTTGCGTATCCGAGATTACATTAATTTTCGGAGTGTTCTGCACTGTTAAGTCGGCGGGGGAAACATCTTCGTCTGATCGAAATTCTAGATCAATTAAGTCATCTAATGTTAACTCAGGGAAATCGGTTTCTAATTTGTTTTGATCCGAATCGTCTATATTGCCGTCAATAGATTTGTTTTCTATCGGATGTATTTCAGGCTGAATTTCAATACGCGAGAGAGCGTCTGCTACTTTATTTTCTTTACCCTTTTTGTATATTATGTCATAGTCATATTCCATTAATTTTAAACGCCATCGCATAAGGCGACTGTTTGGCTCTTTCAAGTTATTAACCCACTGTAGGGGTTTGTGGTCTGTGACTATGGTGAATTTTCGGCCAAATAGGATTGGACGCCAGTATTTTGTAAAATTCACGATGGATAATAACTCTTTTTCTATAGTACTGTAGTTTATTTCCGCAGGGTTAAGGGTGCGACTAGCGTACGCTACTGGTTTATCATTACCTATAGTTCCTTGTGATAAAACCGCCCCGATTGCGTAGTTACTAGCATCGGTGGTGAGTATAAAAGGCTTGGTGAAGTCGGGGTATTGTAACAGTGGTTCGTTAGTAAGTATGTTTTTACAGGTCTCGAATGCTGACAAAAATTCAGGTGAATGAATAACTTTTTCGCCTTTTTTCAAGCACTTCGTAAAGGGTTTTGTGATCTTTGCAAAATCCTTTATGAATTTCCTATAAAATCCAAGTAGTCCTAAAAATGATTTTATTTCACGTGCTGTTCTAGGAATAGGAAAATTTTTGATGGCTCGGATTTTGTTGGGATTAGGTTTTATACCTTGTGGTGTAATAACATGTCCTAAAAATTCGACGTTCTGTTTTAAAAATTCCGACTTGTCTAATTGTATTTTTAATTTAGCCTCTCTCAATTTTGAAAATACTTGTTTTAGATTTTGAATATGTTCCTGAAGGGAAGTACTGAAAATAATTATGTCGTCCATGTAGACTAAACATATTTTATTTTGAAGTTCTCGTAAAACATGGTCCATCACACGTTGAAACGTGGCTGGAGCATTCTTAAGGCCAAATGGCATACGCAAATATTCGTAATGGCCATTTTCGACGTTGAATGCCGTTTTTTCGATGCTGTTTTGTTGCATCTCGATTTGGTGGAATCCACTAGCTAAATCTAAAGTTGTAAAATAATTACACTTGCCTAATTTGTCAAGTATATCGTCTATGTTTGGTATTGGGTATCTGTCGTCTATAGTTTTTTCGTTTAGTCGCCTATAGTCAACTACAATACGCCATTTCTTTATTCCGGATGCGTCAGCCTTTTTTGGGACTATCCAAATCGGACTGGACCAGGGTGATTGACTTGGTCTAATAATGCCGTCTTTTAACATCTTGTTTATTTGTGTGTTTACTTCGGTTTTGTGATAGTGTGGAAACCGATAAGTTTTTACATGAATGGGGATTTCGTCGTTAGTTTTTATTTCGTGTTTTACTTTGTTGGTAAATGATAGTTTTTGATCAGCGTGATGAAAAATATCGGGAAATTTATTTATAAGTTTTAATATTTGTTCGCGTTCTTCCTCGTTCATATGACTGGTTCTAATTAAATCATTTAAATTTTTATGTTGGCTTGTTTGACTAGAATAATCGGGTAATGCGTCTTCAATATTATAAATTTCAAATTGTTCAGGATCATAAAGTGTGACATCAAAAGGTGTTCTAATTTCTACACATGAAGCCTGATCAGTATTATTTTGAATTTCAAATCTAGCACGAAAATTTTCTGCATAAGTTAAAGTTTCAGGAATGTATAGTCCGAAAAGATTTTGTTCGGGAACTAAAATATTTCCTTCACGTTTATTTACATAAAATAATTTATTAATAGTTTGATGGGGTGGTATTTCGATTTTTATATGCGTTTGCGTGTGTTCTTCTCGATATTTGAACGGTATTTGAACTTTATCGTTGTATAAAACTTGTTCTGTAAAATGCATTTGTAAATCTAATTTTCGTAATTCGTCTAGGCCTATAATTCCGTCGAAGTAGTCTGAAAAAGGATATAACGTAAATTCTATTTCTTTATCTGACTGTAATTCTTTAAAAGCTGGTATTTTTGCTTTGTACACAGCTTCGCGAGCTTGGCCTATCGATTGTAATAATGAAGGTGCTTTATACATACAATTTGGAAAATATAATTCGGCTACAATTGGTCTCAACATGGAAACGTTACAACCGGTGTCGATTAATAATTTTAAATCGGGATTTGTTGTTTGTATGTATGGTAAAGCGTTTATATATGCATTAAATGTTATGTCTGTCTGTCTGTTTGAGGAAGTTTGAGAAAATTTGGATTCTCGAGATTTGGATCATAATTATCTATAGGGTCTTCTCTATATTCTTGGTTATATGGGTTGTGGTATTGATCGGGTATTTGATACATTTCATTTTCAGCAATTGAATATTGATTATCGAAATTTTCATTATTTTGTTCTTCAGAATAAAGGTAATTTGCATTTTCGGTATCGTATGTGACGTCGGATGGTTCGTCATTTATTGCGTGTAGCTCCTGAACAGTGTATTTTGGATTTTGGGTGCGTTGTACCCAAGGAAACTGTTGTCTCACCTGGCCAGAGGTAAGTCTCGGCTGTGGGTGATTTTGATAGTTTCTGTTTGTGGGGAAACTTTGCCGCGATTGTATTGACATGGGTTCAGGTGCATGTTGAGGGGTTCTATTCTGATTTGGTCTGAACACATTTTGTTTTTGTTGATTTCCAAAAACTTGGTTATTTGTGGGAAATCTAATATTCATATTTGGTCTAGGCTGAATTGGTATAGGTTGACTAGGAAAATTTTGCTGTGGTGGAAATTGCAAAAATTGGTTTTGATAATTATATTTATGTGGTATTTGAGTCTGGAATTTGTTAGAATTTTGTTGCGTTATTTGTGTTTTAACAGGTTGTTTGTTAATTGAATTTTGGGTCTGAATTTGAGTTTGTATAAAGTTTTCATTTTCGATATACAAATTTATGGCTTCTTCTAATGCTTTAGGATTTCTAGATCTAATAAAATCACAAGTTCGCATATTTAAATTCCGTAAAAAGACTTTTAGACTTTGGGACTCATATTGATCTATATAAATTAATTTTTGTTGTTGGGTAATTTCTGTGACAGGTTTTGAGTTTAATTTAAAACATAATTTACTACGGTTTGTTTGAATCCGTCTAGCAAATTCAATAGGATTTTCATTATGTTTTATCGTCATGGTAAATAATGTTTGTTCTAAAATGTCTAAAGATCGGTTGTCTCCGAAAGTACTTCTAAGATTTTCTTTAATTAGTGCCCATGAATTTAATTCTGGACGAGCGCCTATTAACATACGGGCCCTGTGTCTTAGTTTACCCGCTATTATGCGTTCGACACATTTATTTAATCCGCGATCTGTGGTATTTCCGTATAGGTCATAAAATTCGTCAACCGCATTTATAAATGGTTCTAATTCGAGTTCCGTACCATCATAAGGTGCTATTGAGTCTGCATACAATTTCAGAACATTAATATTTATAACATTTTCAGTAGCCATTTTTGGGCTTTCTGTTTTTTCTGGTTCAGGTTTATCTAATGATAAAGAACTGAGTGAACAAAGTATTGAGTCTAATTGATTATTATCGTTCATGAGATGAAAAATATGATTTTACAATGTTTTCTTATAAAAATTAAATTTGATTGTAAATGATAAAATTTTGACAAGATCTGATCAAGAATTGTTAATTTTTGAAATATAAAATAATGCCAAAAATTGTTACTTGTTTTATTTATGATGGTTCTTTGAAATTTGGAAACGGTTCACTTATTTTACGATGTGTGAAAAATTAATAAAGTTTTCAAGTTTCTTAAAATTACTTTTTCTTCTTAAATCTACGTTTCACGTGATTGTGAATTTGAACAGAAATGTTCTCACCTAATTAAATTGTTGAACAGAAATGTTCTCACCTAACTAAATTTTTGAACAGAAATGTTCTCACCTAATTAAATTTTTGAACAGAAATGTTCTCACCTAACTAAACTTTTCTTGGGTTTATACGATATAATACCCAGGAAGTGAACAAAGGAAAACAAACTCGACTTACTTTGATTAGAAGAGGTGTCTGCTGCCTTTGGAGAAGTTATCCACCTGGAACTGCACTTGGTTCTTCTTGCAAATCTACTCAATTCAACTTGCAGTGGCTGTTGTCAATTTCCTTGATGGAAAAGTTGCACTATGCACTCACAACACGAGGTTCTTTTATTTAAGTCTTAAGAAATCAAAATTTCACGTCGATTTCTGCACGATGCACGGACCGACGGACTTAAATCTACACCGACTGCGCCAGCTAAGTCTTTCGCTTTGGAAAAGACGTTTTTAAAAAGATTTTAAAAAGTCAAAAGTTCACAACTCAAAGAAATTAACTTATTTATTTTATAGTGTTACAATTAAACACATGTGGCAAGTTCGAGAATGGATATAAATCTAATGAGCTCTATAGCAAAACTCCTATTTATAAGCTAGGTATTTATTGTCTAGTAAGCAGCATGCATCATGTGGCCATTAGGTAACATCAGCATAATGTAGATAAGGATGCTCACATAACTTGATATGAATGAACAGCATTTATTTAAAAAAAACATTTAAGAAAGTATTGCAAATTTTATTAAACAATAAAAACTAAATCTCCGCAACAAAAAAATAAAGTAATAATATAATAAATTTTTGCAAATAAGTAACTTCAGAAAAAAAAATAAATTTGATATAAATTTATAGGGTATCCCAGACCCTTATCTGACCTCTTCTTAGCATCTCAACTTTTACAAGTTTCTGCTCTATTTCTTTTTTTTTCAATTAAAGAAATTTCATCAACTTGTGCATACAAATAAACTCCAGTTTGTTTATTGCTTGGTCTTAAAAATTTACATAAATAGACCTGGTTCTCTTCAACATTTATTATCTTTGCAACGTATTTTTTATAATTATTTTTTTCAGTTTTCATATTTATCAGTATAGTCATTGCAATTGAATTCCACAGAGTGATTGCCAAAGCTTCATTTAATTTGTCTTCACTGTAGTCACGATATTTACGGGAACCGGGTTTTCACTTATAATTTCTCGTTTTCAAGCCGCCCCTGAAATATCACGAAAAAATAAATTGATACGCCCCTGGAATTGGGTGCTTTGAAATTGCAGAATTAGATTAGGTATTTCTAGTCATATAAATATGTAATCAGAAAAAAATGTGTCACTATGATATCATTGCTTAGAGCAGCTACACAACATGAAGTATACAGGTGAAAAAATAGGGTCTTTTCTTACCTTAAATGAAAAGAATTTTAAATCATCTACTAAATCAAGTATTTGCCGCAACCACTTGAGGAATATTTAACGTAAGTAACGGTGAAGGGCTGGTTGCAATTGCAAACTGAAAATGATATCCAGTAGTTGGCAGCACTTTTAATTCCATAGGTGTACCAAAAAGTTTCAACTCGCCCCGCATTTTCAAGTCACCCCGCTTTACGGTATATGTTATTGTTTTGATTGAGGTTATAATCTTGTAAACACGCACCAGTAGTAGATTCTTTACCGTTAATTATACTTCAAATATTTATTATTCTGAACTTCCTTTGGTACACCTTTTCTACCAAGCACTACTTGCTTGGATACTTTGGTTTATTGTTATAAATGATACCTATAAGCAAATAAAAATGCACAAGAAATATTAAAAATAAAGTATGTAAGGTACCTACCTTGTAATGACGATTCATGTATTAAAAAACTTCTTTATTTTCAACTTTACACCAACAGCTAACAAAACAAACAATTAGGTATTATTAAAAGCTTTTACGACACAAATTACAACGAACAAATGGCGTCAGCGTTCAGCGTGCATAAACAACTCTCAACCTGTAGGGAGCGAGGAGACGTATTTTCTACAAGTGCGCAGGCGGTAAATTCAAATTTTCAGTTATTAACGTAGAAAAATGAAACTTTATGTACATATTTACCTACTTTAATGGATAGACTCTGAAAAATCCTCAAACATTTTATTCGGAAAATTGGCTAAATTATTCTGAATCGTGTTGTATAATTCAAAATTAAGTTATATTGAGAAAATCATGAAAACATTTGATGAATACAGAATTCAACATACCTATATGCAAATAGTTCACTTCGTAACAATTATTCTTAAAATTTTCCTGTAATATGATATCAAATGTATTCTAATGGGAATAATACTGAAATATTTCGCAAGGATAATTTTGGGATATATTCGGATATGCATATTCCGATGACAGGTACACTTACATTCCAGGAAAATGTAAGGATTATTCAGATACTTATATTAATGTGAGAAAGGAGATTTACAAACACACAAATTAGAATGGTATTTGTCTTACAAAAACTTGAAAATTAAAAAAAAAATTTCATGTGTGATAAAAACTTATATATAGGCTTTGATTAAATATTAATACTGTATTATCATCATCACAACTCATAAACCCGTAGTCTGATAAAAAACTAATAGGATACGATAGAAATTATAACTGTAGTTTCAGTTAAAAATTCATAAATCTTTAAGTATTTTGTGCCAGATAAATATACTTATAGATAATTATAAGAATTTGATCTGTGTTGTCTTATTCGAACTCGTTTATCCCCCAAAATATCTTGCCTAATAGAAACTAATAGAATACGATAAGAATTAAAACTGTGTTGCCTCATTATAACTCACAAATCCTTAAACAACGCTCTTCTCGTAAAAGCTCATAGAAACCAAAAATAGTTAATAAGAAACTCGCACTTAGTATATATTCTTAATTATTTCTTTTAGAGGATAAAAACTGTTGGGATGCAATGTAAACTGAAATTCTGCTCTCCAACAAAAACTCATAACTCCTCATGCAAGCACCTAATCTGTCGTACAACTCATAGAATATGATAAAAATTAGAACTGTATTGTCTTATAAAAACTTGAAAATCCAAAAGAACTTCATGTCTGATAAAAACGTATAGGGTTTCATAAAATATTAATACTGTATTATCATCATCAAAACTCATAAACCCGTAGCTTGATAAAAAACTGATAGGATACAATAGAAATCATAACTGATGTAGTTTCACTCAAAAATTGATGAATCCTTAAGTATTTTTTTCCGGATAAATGCTTATAGGTAATTATAAGAATTTGATCTGTGTTGTCTTATGCGAACTCATTTATCCCCCAAAATTTCTTGCCTAATAGAAACTAATAGAATACGACAAGAATTAACACTGTATTGCCTCATTATAACTCGCAAATCCTTAAACATCGCTCTTCTTGTAAAAGCTCATAGAAACCAAAAAGAGTTAAGAAACTCGTGTATAGCATATATCGTTATAATCATTTCTTTTACCGGATAAAAACTGTTGGGATACAATGTAGACTGAAATTCTCTTCTCCAGTAAAAACTCATAACTCCTTATGTCATACAACTCATAGAATATGATAAAAATCAGAACTGCATTGCCTTACAAAAACTTGAAAATTCAAAAGAACTTTATGTCTGATAAAAACTTATAGGGTTTCATAAAATATTGATACTGTATTATCATCATCAAAACTCATAAACCCGTAGCTTGATAAAAAACTGATAGGATACGATAGAAATTAAAACTGTACTTTTACTTAAAAATTGATAAATCCTTAAGTATTTTTTTCCAGATAAATGCTTATAGGTAATTATAAGAATTTGATCTGCGTTGTCTTATTCAAACTCATTTATCCCCCAAAATTTCTTGCCTTATAGAAACTAATAGAGTACGATAAGAATTAACACTGTATTGCCTCATTATAACTCGCAAATCCTTAAACATCGCGCATCTTGTAAAAGTTCATAGGAACCAAAACAAGTTAGAATTGAATTGCCTTATAAAAACTGGTATTTTCTCATTTAGCCCTAGAAACCTTATTAAAAATCATGAAAATTCTTAGAAAATGTATAAGTAACAGATCACACACTCATACATTACAGGTTTGGCTCATAGATCCTTAAAGAGACTCTTAATTTGTTTATATTTTTTTATAAGTCTGTATTGGGCATTTTTGGCAGGGTACACTAAAGGGCCCCTTATCAAGACTGTGCAGTCTGATACAAAGACAAAGCTGGATAAGGAACTCTAAGAAAACAAATATGAGCAGCACAATAGATCCATGGGGTTAGGGTTGGTCAAGGCCAATCAGCCAGCTCCTCCTTCCTAATATAACACTCTGCAGTTTGCCTCCAACGTACTCCAATACGATGGATTGTCGATTTTCACTTACCAAACATATCGGCAACATTACTGTGAGATCGACCATTTTCGATCATTGCTGTAGCTTTAGCGATATCAGTCACCCACTGTGGACTGTTTCGCAATCAAGGTGACGAGAGTAAACAAAAATAAAACTAATTTAAACAATTACTTGTGAAAACACAACGAACTGTAATGTAGAGAAAAAAAACGCGTTTAATGCAATAATTAACGGATCTTTACACGTTGATCTCGAGTTTGACATTGACCAACTTGATAAAAATGTGCAAAATAAACAAAAACTGTATTAAGAAATTCATGGCTGTCTACATCTTCAAATTTGTTAGGAGAAAAGAGAATTCTGTAGAAAAAGTGTCAATTAATCTCCGTTGCTTTTTCCCTGTATTTGTATTTCTTTATTTATTTAAAAATTTTGGTATTAGTAATTTGCAATTTTGAGCCCGTTAAAATCCATTACGTAAGGAATATTGATCTTTTTTCAATTTATTTCGAAGTCAACCCTCGAATTTCCTGACATTCTTTACTGGGCCCTCTGTATAGCGTAAAGTTTAAAACAGACTTTTCAAGTTGTCAACGCCTGATCTAAAGTATATATATATTTGTATATAAGGTATATATTATATTAGAGGAGAGTCATGCGAGAGAGGGGAAATGAGAAACGTATAAACTCTAGACGGCTTACAATCCCGGTGCCGATCATCAAACCAACGTGGCAGAAAAATGAAAAGCTAAATCCGGTTATCATAGCAATTTCCACGGCGCTCCGTGGCGAAGTGAAGCAAATTCGTTCAGCGGGAGTTACCTTTGCCTTGCACTGGAGCATTAAATATCATATATATAATTCTTTATCTATGGCATTAAACGTCGCTTCAGGATAACCTTATACTCGTCCTTAAACGACTGATGACACCGGTGGCAAGCGGCGACCTTTGAGGCTTACCGCAGTCGATCTTTTATTGTCTTTTACGGCACTTATATTTAATTCCCTGCTCTGCATTGCTGTTACAGCTGCATTATTTGCAAGAGTTCACAGTTCTTTCAAAGAATCATGCTATTTCCGCTCATTATTGAAAAACAAATAAACAGAAGCAATCAGTATCAAAACGATTCCCAAAAGTATGATTTCTTAACTTCTGCAAATGCAAACGTAAGGAATCTTTATCTTACAACATTGCTAGCTATATATAACAGACGTTGCCCGCATGACATGAATTAAACTGAACATCATTAGATAAAAAAAACGCATTTTTAATTCATGTGGTTTTAAATTAATGACCAATATATACCTACAAATTTCGAACTGTTAGAGCTAAAATAAACAAATGATCTTCTACTACTGAGTCTGGAACATGCAACAGAAAATTGCAATATACATATGTATAGATATCTACCTGAGCAGCCGGTTTCCCCCCGCACCCCCCTTTTCTTTATCTGCGGCGGTAATAGTGCCTGCAGCGCAAATAAATATGAACAATTAGATATCCCAATAAAAACGTACTAACCTATCCTAAAGAAATCACAGAAAAGAATGAAATTAATTTCAAATTATTTTGTGAAAGAAGGCGGGGGGACACCCCCCGCACCCCCCCCGTTCTTTGTTAAAAAAAAGCAAGAAAAATTTAATTTAAAAGGTATATTTCTCTGAAATACGTAAATATCCGAACAAATACAATCTAAGTAATCCTTGCAAATGTCAAGATAGAAATAACGACAATATCCGAAATAACCAACGAACATTTCCGAACTGGTGCAATCTGTTACAATGTCAAATGTCAACATGGAAGTCGTATTCAACATATAAAAACATTGTGAAAATATATAAAAAAATTTGTATATTTCAACCATTAATTGTGATCCTCATCCTCACCTAAATAGACTCGTAAGTGAACTTGTACTTCATTGTTATGGAATTGAAGTGAAAACAACAAATACCTTATTACGAACTAAAATGCACCTGAGCCTATAAATGAACCAATAAGGGGTCATTTACTTAAAATCCTAAGAAATGAACTGCCGCATAATTTCCTATAAATTACTTCCTTTTTTTCTGATTCGTAAGGAATGTAAACAAATTTCTGAATCGGCTTATTAAATGAAACAACCTCTACTTAATTCGACTCTAGTACACATTCTTTTCCGAATCCATGGCCCCTTCAAATTAATTGTATTGCTGTAGTTTGATGGTAAATAAAAGTGTTAATTTTAGGAAAATAAATATGTAGGTATACAGCTTAGAATAGGTTGACAACCGATACATATTTTGTCTTTAAATTGTCGTCGCTTTATAGAAACAGCATATAAACGTTATTTGATGCAATTTTAAGTCATATTTTTGCTCCTAATCACTTGAAAATTGTTTATTTAGAGATCAAAATGCTTCGCAAATTGAGTGAATAAGGTTATATTTACATTTATTTGCCACGTCAAAATGACGGTGGTTGCAACAAAGATGGGGTTATGGTAATTTTGGTCATAAAGAAAGAGATGATTATAAAATGTAATGTCTAAACTAGGTATGTTGTCAACACACTTGTAAATGAACTGCCGCATAATTTCCTATAAATTACTTCCTTTTTTTCTGATTCGTAAGGAATGTAAACAAATTTCTGAATCGGCTTATTAAATGAAACAACCTCTACTTAATTCGACTCTAGTACACATTCTTTTCCGAATCCATGGCCCCTTCAAATTAATTGTATTGCTGTAGTTTGATGGTAAATAAAAGTGTTAATTTTAGGAAAATAAATATGTAGGTATACAGCTTAGAATAGGTTGACAACCGATACATATTTTGTCTTTAAATTGTCGTCGCTTTATAGAAACAGCATATAAACGTTATTTGATGCAATTTTAAGTCATATTTTTGCTCCTAATCACTTGAAAATTGTTTATTTAGAGATCAAAATGCTTCGCAAATTGAGTGAATAAGGTTATATTTACATTTATTTGCCACGTCAAAATGACGGTGGTTGCAACAAAGATGGGGTTATGGTAATTTTGGTCATAAAGAAAGAGATGATTATAAAATGTAATGTCTAAACTAGGTATGTTGTCAAAACACTTGTAAATGTGTATCTGCTTTTATTTATATAAATTCTTTGACTAACTACCTATGGGGACAGATATCGATAAACATTCGTTTAAAAAAATATCCCCCCCTCTCCATATTCTCCCACCATACCAAAAATTTTCAGAGAAAAAAATGTTTGTAGTTATATGCTCTTTTCGATTACCAAGTGGCAGACAGTAACTTTTCGTCGTGAATTTTGCACGCCATTTCCCTAACTCCTTACCCTATTTCATGTTTTCATTCAAAACAAAGTAAAACAAATATAAAATGTACTCATATTATGCACCACGCTAAAATAATGCTGATAATAATTATAAGGAACACAATAAACACCAGAAATATAAATCACTGAGACCGAAACCATACTTGACAAGAACATTTCCAAAATACATGTATCTATATTCAATTTACCAAACTTGAATATTTTATATTATACCAATAAACTACAGTAAACCGATTATCCGATGACAACAATTCTAATTGGTGGGCGGCACATCAAAGGATCCAAGTAGCTAGAAATTTACTACACATTTTATTACGTTCAAGGACATATTTACAACCGAGACAAAACTTTGATGTGTTCCCATAATTTTGATAAAAGTTTCTTATTTAATTCAAAATTAATAATGTGGTTACATTTTAAAATAATACTAGGTACTTAATTTTAAAATTTATACAATATATCCCTATATATTAGCTGTACACGGCATGCATTATGCTCACCTCCATTTTCGAATTTACCTAACCAGATTCTAGCTGTATTTTACACGCAATTAGGTAATATTTATAATTATAATTTCCAACATAAGTATATCTTATAGGTACCTACTAAATAATTTTTTTTTGCATGTGGCAACACGGACATATAATTCGTACAAATATTGAAACTTGCTAATAAAGTCGAATCGAATCAGTTTAAAAACTACACAAATTCAACTAAATTTGAGACAAATTGATCTTTAAATAGAAAGTCGAAACACGAAAATATTAACACAGGCGCCTAATTTTGCATATGGAATATTATTATTACTCAAAATGAATGGACGGAGAATGAAACTAAATGCGGACCTGTGTATTTTCAGATTCGTGAACGTCAAGATCAGAGATTTCAACCAATAATAATCATTTCATTCCACCAATTAAATCGCTGGCATCCCTCGATCATAATGCCATCTACATTTAGTGTCCTTTCACATCCAACGAAATCTCCATAAGGTTATACTACTAGGTAGTCTCACTGAACTGTACCATATAAATGGAATGCCAATGTCTATTCCTACTTGTATGTAAAATTGAATCTCGCGCAAGTATGGCGACGGGAGGTCTCGGCGCAATCGCATTGTGAAACCCGCCAGGGCCGGCTCTATTTCTATTGTAAGTGTTTTTAATATGTCTTTTTTTCAGAAATCATCAAAAATACGCGTGTATAGATTGACATTTCTTATATAGTTAACCTTTGTCTTAATTTCTATTAAAGAACAAAAAAAGTTGCCATTCCAAAAACATAATTATTTAATTCTTTCTAGTAAACGTTCTTGATAATGCACGATCATGCAGAGTCCACCAAAAAATGAAGTCATATTTTCTACCTCAGAGATCGAAATATAATTTAGAATAGAATAGAATAGAATAAAAATGTATTGTGTTACAAAGTTACACAAAAGATATGAGGGTTCAACATCCTACCCGCATGAAATAAAAGATTACAAAAAAGCTATTATGATGATAAATGTTTTTTCTAATTATTGTTATGAAATAATAAGTAATTAATTGTAACATAAATAATATTTATATACAAAATAATTATTAATATATGATATGATAATATAAATACAAAATACACATAAGTACAAAAAATAAGATTAGGTAATGAAAATAATACTAATAATGCAATAAGAATTACTGGGAGTTAAGTTCACATAAGAATAAACACAAAGCAACAAGGATACATAGAGTATATAGGTATAATTGCATATCTATTAAACATAACCTCTTATTTTGTTTTGAAATTGAAATTAGAATAGATCAAGTCAATATCAGTAATGCAAATAATGTTGGATTGTTTAAAATTATTTAGGTAGATTCACAAATAGCAATAATGAACTTTAAAATTTGCAACGGAAATTATGGAAAATATAGGTGAGGTTAGAGAATTTTGTATCCTAAATTTCCACCGAACTCTATATATTTATCATGTAGAGTTAATAAGTAGATATCTAGGAAAGTATATAGCCTATCGAAAAATTTTCAGACAAAATTACCCACGTTAAAAAAAAAGATCCCAAAACTCGGAGTTGTCGCCGATATTTAGATAGTAGTATATCTAGAATAGGCAAGAACAAGGTACTTACTTAAAATATAACAAACCTTTGGCCCGATTCTTGCAAAACAGTATCTACAATACCATTCCGGACCATATTATTTGATTAACTTATCACGAACTGTAAATACCTGCTAAATAAAACAATCGATAAAAACGAGAGAATTGTTTGACGACGGCTCTGAAATTCTGTACTAATCCAAGACCTCCCGCTATGGGAGACAAATTAAAGAATAATGGCGTCGGCGCATAATGTCTTCAAGAAGCATTCTGACTCAAGCACCAACATACTTTTAACATTAGATTTCCACTGCGGCGACGCATATGCCGCCGACCTTCAATCGCATGTAGGCCGTATTTTGTTCACGCGCATATATCTGTATTGGTCTTCCATTTATTATGTAGAGTTCAGTGGGTAGTCTATATACAATGCCTCCATTTGGACGCCATCTTGAAGAAGGGGGCATCAACAGTTTCTCCGCGATACCTTGAGAACCGTAAGTCTCACAAAAAATTTTGTAAGGCTTTTCTTGTAGAGAATTGAATTCTTACAATCTTGGTCTAGATACTTCTTACCGTAAAATTGAAAATGAAAAAGTTATAATTAAAAATATAATAACATTTTCAATAATAGTATCATTTAAGGGTTATAACTTTTCTCTATTGATTTTATTGAAAATACACATCAGATGTTTCTTATACACCATTTAATTTCAAACAATTTTCTCTACTCATCATTAGAGTATGTTTACTGAACAGCCTCTACCACACACAGGACACAATATCCCTCGGGTGTTCATTTTGTGTCTATAATATATCTAGGATGTTCATGGACACACTTTGGACAAACAGTAGATATCTATCCAATGACATACGCAAAAAATAGATCGATTAGATTCGTTGACATGCTAGATGTCCGGAGGACGTCTTTATCAAGGCATCCTCTGGGTGTATTTGAAACGTTATTTAGTGAAAACATATATCCATTGAATGTCTAAGTACACCAGTGGATGTCCGTATTAAGACATTCAGTGGATGTACTTGAAAACTTATCCCTGTTCTGTTGAAAGCTGGTGGAATTTAATTTAAGCGTTTTGTTTTAATTATCACTTATGTATTTGCTTTATTGTCGCAGGAAATATTTCATATTCTATATCAATACAACAGTCACTCCGAATAGCTATATCGACCTCTAATATGTATATTATGTTACTATTCAGAATATTATAAAGTTCAAAAACATGAACATTTAGAGAAGTGCTATAATAGTTTAATGCTGTTTCATACTAATCAGAAATTGACAGAAAAGTTTTTAATTTATTTTTGTTTAAATTGATTAACGTTAAACGGATTATTGTCGGTTTCGTCGGGACGACGGGACGTCGCTGGACTAAATAATATTCGGCACAAGGTCCATCCTTCGGCTCAGCGCGCCGTAGAACTTTTCTAGGTCAAGATATATTCGCTCCGGAGAGTCACGTCACCTAGCACACAAATCAGCAAAGTATCTTCGGCTCAGCGCGCCAGAGGCAATTTACGAGGATATGTACCCAGTGCTCTTCTCGATTCGCGGCTGGGCTTTTATACACGAAACTATCCCTTCTTAGAGACGGCCGTGGTCGGGTGGTGTGCAAATTAGAGATGGGCGGTCCGGTTCCTTTAGTGGATTCGGTCCGTTTGGATCCGTTCCGCTAGTGGACCCGTTCAACTGGATTCGTTCGATTGGATCCACTTCAAAATTTCCTCATCGTGATGTGTGACTGTAATGTGAGTGTGACTCACCGAATATTCTTATTATTAATTATTGTATAATTATACTACACCTCGATAAATCATATAATAAAATAATTTTGCAGTAATGGGCTTGGATAAACAGTAAATAAAATCCTGAAATCACGACGCAGGCACTTCCTAAGTATTAAGTGTGCACGTGGGGTATTTACTATTTATGGAGCGACGACAATCAACTCAAACCTCATCGAATCTATCCAAGCAGTCAGTCAGAGTCCAGGGTCCGGAGTTCAGGAGCTCAGCTCAGAACAGTACCAGGACTTACATACCATAACAGATCAATGGACCGGACCGCGGACCCGGTTCGATCGACATCGTGGATTCGGTCCGACCCGTTCCACCTTCGGATTCGTTCACTTGGAACGGGTCTGCTCGGACCGCCCATCTCTAGTGCAAATTTAGTACATTGAATATGAATCGCCGTCGTATGGCAAATGTGCACACGGCACTACACTGAAACTTTTAGTAATGAGGTATGATTTTAGGATGCTTCATTACAGAGGGAATAAGGAACTTGTGTGAACAGGAGTGCCCATTTTCCTGGTTTAGGAGTGTCCCCAAGAAGAGCTCGTAAGAGAGTTCCTTAGCGCAAATCCAAAAAGTTTTCTCATAAATTATGACTAAAATTTTAGAAAATAAATCCCTTTACAATTTTACATTATTTGTAGAAATTAGTAACTCACCATGTTTTAGCATTCCAAATGTACTCACATCAAAATTTTTTATTCAACATTACTCAGACTGTGACAACGCAATCAGAGAAATGTTAAAATTATCGTCCAAGACATACCTTCCTAAAAAAGCAAAACGATACTATGGTATATTGGAGTAAATCGATTTATTTTTATATTATAATCCGACTCGAAATATTTGCCGCTTTATTTTCCAAACGTTTTGTATAACTAAATACCTACCATGCAAGCAACTTATCCTTATTCTAAATATTTAACTCATTTTTAGGTTGCTATGAAAATGTTCGATGATGCAATTCTATTAAACATAACAAAGAGTGGTTTAAATATAACTGAGAGCCAGTTTGTAAAATTAGATATGTCCGACGAAAACGTTTTTATTAATGAAGAAGTTCGTAACTTTTGTCCATTGGAAATACCTATCCACACAATTGCAGAAGAAGTTAATTTGGAATATTATATTGACATAATAGTCGATTATTATGAAAGAGCCGACAAAATGAAAAAGGCACCAATTATCGATGATGATAACAGGTTCATATTCTCAAACTGCTTGCTAATGTTTTGTTCGCTAATCCTTAATCGATGGAAGAACATTTGAGTAACTGTATCTTAATTAATAACCCACATAACATCCCGTGGATATTTACATCCATAGCATATACATTGGATGATGACATTTGAATATGTATTTTTAAATATACATACAATATGAATGTATATTCAGCTACTATTCATATACAATGTATATTGCTGGAGGTATATATTTAATAATTTATACATAACATGTCCATTAAGGTATAATTAAATCATATACATACTCGAATTTTATCTCATTACCTGATACGCATGCGCTACTAATTTATGGCATAGCGCGTCGACGCACCACGCATCATTCGTTTACGGATTGTATTTCGCAAGTTCGCAATAGCCGGTAGTCATTAAGCCCTATAGTGTTGCGTGCATAGTGTTTATGTGTGATAGAAGTTAACTCTTTCTTATTCTCTGTATTTTATATTTGCTTATTGCTATATCATGCTGTTACATTTGCATGAAGCTCCCATAATGTAATAGTATATTCATTATAGTGCCATTCTTTAGATTCGTAAATATGTACTCTTTTAGGGTTAGAAAATTTGCAAGTTTCATATTTAACTGATTGTGGCAAGTGTGTGTTTAGTTAAGATGGCGCAAAGTGACAGTAGCCTAAAAATTTCCTATTATGTCAAGTCATATTGCGTATGTATTTTATAAATATAGTGAATAAAACTTACATAAGTACGTTCATATTATATAATTTACTGATGATTGAGAATGTTTTAAATACACATGTAGGACATGAGTAACTATAGTATTATACATATGCTTACAATTTGTTAAACTACCATACCGGAATATATATGAAATATACGTAAATATTGAAAATTTTAAATATTGTGTAATTATTTAGGTTATTTTGTAAATGTAATGTTTGTGTATGGTTAAAATAGTTATATAAAATATATTTCTTGTTAAACTATCTGTTTTATTGCCCCTTATATGGATACCTCTGAAGTAGTTCCCACGAACATCAAAGCACTTCAACACGTTCATTCGACGTGTGCTGCACCAATCGTGTTGGTATCATCAACATGATTAAAACTGTTCGTTTTAACCATCTCCTAATGATGCCAACATGACTGGTGCAACACGCGTCGAGTGCATTGATTGAATATAAGTGTTTTGTCGGGCAAATAGATTAATTAAAAGTAGATAAACAACTAGGATCTCCAGTCATACCATCGGCGGTTGACATCTTTTGTTTATATTTTTATAATTTAAATATGTTAATGAAATTTTTTAAATACTAATATAGTCCTAGTTACTACAATGTATCACAGTTAAAGAAAATTAGCAAATGTTAAAATGGAAAAAAAATGGATATGAAATATATATGGAAGTCTGCGACAAACGTATATGCTGGGAATGTTAATTCCACATCCATTCCTGGTTAAAAACAGACTATAGCGCCATAGGTTTGATGTAACTAAATGCATTTTCCAAAAAATATTTTATCACCCAGTAATTTTTTTAATGTGAGTGGTCACGCGATAGGGGACCTGAAGGAACTGAACTTTTCATTTTTATTTTTCCTGCGATTTTGAGTCGTACTTTCAGATTTACGTTTGTCTAAACAGAACATTAATTAGTGAAACAGTTTTTTTTTTTAATTATTTTTAATCTGATCCGAGTCGGAAGACAGGCAAGCTCTACTCACACTCACCTCACACATGCTGCTGTTTACTGCGGAACTCGCTTCCTAACCAATAACATTAAATCAAGACCACATACCCACATAACAAAATGATATGCAATGTACATACACTGTATCTTCAATCTATGGATATGTATATCCACAAGATGGAGAAAGTATATCTAATGTACATCTAATGGATGTGTAATTAACATTTCTAACATATACATTGGTCGCCGACTTCCATATCTATTTTATAACCAATGAATGTACATAAACATCTGCAATGTACATTAACTGGATATGAAACACACATCATATACACAATCGCATATCTTATGAATATATATTACATATCTCTGAAATAGTTTCCAAGGACATCAAAACACTTATTGAACACTGCACTTGACGAGAGTTGCTCCAGTATATGCTCCTATAATGTATAATTCTATAGTTACTCATGTCCTACATATGTGTTTAAAACATTCTCAACACTCAGTAAGTTATATAATATGAACGTATGTAATTTTTATTCACTATATTTATAAAACACATACCCAATATGACTTGACAACATCAAATGTTTAGGCCTCTGTCACTTCGCCCCATCTTAACTAAACACACACCTGCCACAATCAGTTAAATATGAAACTTGGAAATTTTCTAACCCTAAAAGAGTATGTACTTATTTGCAAATCTATTATAATAAATATACTCTTACATCATGGGAGCTTCGTGCAAATGTTACAGCATAATATAGCACTAAGCAAGTATAAAATCCAGAGAATGAGAAAGTTAACTTCCGTCACACATAAACGCTATGCACCCAACGCATATACATATTAACTATATACTATGAGTTTCGTTCGTAACTTGACGCCAAGGAAAGCCTGTCTCTCTATCCTTTAAGAGTACTCTGGGTATGGTGCACATGCCTTAGTGACGCGAGATTGTGACAGTTCAACTGAATATAGTAGGTAAATGGTCACAATCTAATCGGAGAAATTGGCTACTGGACTGTTATATATAGCGCGCTTCCTTACTCCTTCATCAAATCCTGTTGTCGAGCGTGCGCGTTGGGTCCCAAGTTCCCCACAGAGATAGAAAACTAACTCCTTCTCTGGCCTCAATTCCGTGCATAGTGGCTTATAGCGTGTTACCAGTATATAGTTAATAGGTATATGACCCAACACTATAGGACTAATGGCTGCCGGCTGTTGCGAACTACAATCCGTAAACAAATGTGCGCCGACGTACTATGCCATAAATTAGTAGCGCATGCGCATCAGATAATGAGGTAATACGTGTACGTATATAATTTAATTATACCTTAATGGACACGTTATATATAAATCATTATGTATTATACTGTTTTATTTTTTTATAATATTTTTTTATATAAAATTTGAATTTTGTTGAGCGCCAGGTTTGTTGCCAAACCGATTTTATTTCTTTTTATAAACAGTATAATTTATAGCATGAGATTATTGACTCTTTCAGGGCCAAGAGTGGATTCAATTGCTCAAAATTGCACGTCTCTTTCTCCTAAGCAAACTGTAGGTTCCAATGAAAAACACAACCACTGGTTTTATACAAAATTTTAATAAGCTAATCAATTTAAAGATAAAAATGAAATGTGACAAAAGAGTATAAAATTTGGATATAGTTTAAACTTAAAACTAAAATAAAATTACAAATTGGCCTTTATTTAGTTGAAAAATAATCATATGTTTGATTTCAATTACCTAGGGTTTTATTTGTTTGGTTATTTAGATGTTACCTTGAGTCTATCGATCGGTGCTCCTTATTCTTCTGCGTGCGCACGTTCAGCTTTCAAACTGTCGCTTCCTTTATGCCGTTGGCAGCACTGTTTTGACGGAGCTCTTGGCGTTTCGATGAAATTCACTTTGTTTAAAATATCACTGGATTTATTATTAAACCTAGGTAAGTATTTACCTGATTACTTGCACTTCAAAAAATATGCGTTGCACAAATTATTACCTTTTAATTTAATTCTTCTCATTCATAAACAAAACTTGTTGATATATTTGGTTATAGAAATTTTATTTTAAATTATGATTTCTTTCAGGAACGGAACTTTTGCTTGTTCAGCATGTATTTATCCACTTGGATATCAAATATTTTAAATTTTATCTTCAGCCTGGTTTACTTTTTAATGTGAGTATGCTGATTTCATTATTTATTTAGATTTTTTTTTTTTTTTAAAGTGAGGTTATTTTTTTTCTCTTAAATTTAGCGTGCTTACGCCTTCAATACCAAAAACATACTTTATATTTTATTTTAATAAAAGTGAGGTTATTTTTTTCCTCTTAAATTTAGCGTGCATACGCCTTCGATACTTTCAACATACTAAATTTGAATTTGTGGAATTCTATTGGCCCACACAAGCCTAGTTTGACATTTATATTACAAAACAGACTACTTGACTTCTGTCATTTTATTATGAAAAACTTTATTTTAATATAATTCTTTTTGTAGGTTGAGAATGATAAAGCTAATTTCATATTCATTTACTAGAGCTTATTCTGCGTTTTCTGATATGCCATACTATATGTTTTTGTCAATATTTAAAATTTTTCTATTACCAACTATTTTTACAAATATTCAATTAAAAACTATCTTA
This sequence comes from Stenurella melanura, assembly GCA_963583905.1. Classification (NCBI taxonomy): domain Eukaryota; kingdom Metazoa; phylum Arthropoda; class Insecta; order Coleoptera; family Cerambycidae; genus Stenurella; species Stenurella melanura. Next base: position 64,035,442 of record OY757311.1, read on the forward strand.
TACTAATATAACTATTATGTAAATTGATTAGCAATCCTCTCTGAACAATTCTATACTAATAACACTTATCCTACTATATTTTACATCAAAATAATGACCAAAGCATTTTTTGCCTTTTTAGGGTACCGCAAACTGTCATTGGTTTTCTTGATTGGCTTACAACTTATCTACCTTGATGAAATTTTAACATACAACTTATGAAAACTACTGGGAAAAGTTCCCTTCAACACCATGTCTGTGTTTTATCAACATAAATTTTCTCTTTTGTGAGATACAGTCTGAAATATGTAAGGTTATGCACCCTTATTTTAATTAATGGATCTTGAGACCTCTAATAGTCCAGGTATTCTAGAACTTTCACGTTCTTTAGTGAAATATAGTAAGTATCTACCATATTCATTACTTTAAAGTCAATACGATGTGAAATTCTACAGTTTTTATCACTTTTCACTTCTGCGGTGGACTCTACCGTTCTTACTAATGATGTTTTTTGTATCCATGATTTTGGATATGCGTTTATCAAGTCTTTTAGTGTTTATAGCTCACTCATGAGTACTTATTGAAAATTTCACTACAGATAATGTTTTTATTTCACATTTATATAGATTTTTGTTAATTTTCATCTATATTTCCCACTACTATGCTGCTTATGTTGACCATGGGTCAAGTCCTTACTTATATCTACATGTTATAGTTCATGGTGACGTAACTTAATAGATATTAAACCATTTTTTAAGTCCTGTACATATTATGTTATATAAAATATTCGGGTATGATACATTTAAATATTATTTTTGGTCATTTGACCTTTTACGTTTCGTTTACAATAATTTAATACTTTTGGTTGTGTTTCATTAGAACTTAGGTTTGTTATCCAGTTTAAAATATCATGCTGTTATTGCTCAAAGATTTCAATAAAGTTTTACATCTAACGCATGGGTTTTTATAATTTGATTTGGCCATTTTGTAGTGGATTTTTCAGTTTTCTCTGTGAAATCAAATTTTTTAACAATCTGTACAATTCCTTGGGATGTGACTAACTTGTTGTCACAACAAATCCCCCTCAGCTATAAGAAAATTTGAAATTTTGAAAATTTTATTATTAGCTCTACATTTTGTGACAACTGTTTATCAAACTTTTATTCCAGTTTACTCTACCTTCGGTTCAGGTTCGTATGGATACATTAATTCAATATGGAAATTTCCCCTTTTTATATTTCTCGTTATATCTTTTAGTTCATATGTGTTTTCAGTTAAAACCTTCTCTACTACATATGGTCCTTCATAAGGATTTTGAAGTTTAGCACAAATATTGTTTTTGTAGTCAGACACTTTTAATCTTTTGATGACTACTAAGTCCCCCTTGTCAAATTTTTTTCTCTTTTTAAAGTTTTTGTTAACCCTACTGAGATATCGTTTAGCATTTCTGTCTATCCGTGTTTTTACCTGTTTATAAATATGTTCTAAATTTAGGTTTTCCGTATTTGTCCACGGCCTGTCAGGTAACTGACCTAACATAGTTAGAACTGGCGCAATTTGTGTCAACGTATTCGGTACATTATTGATATAATCTTCTATATCAGATACTGAAAATAACCACTCTCGATGATTATGTTGTATGGTTAGTCTCATGAATCGTATTACTTCTTGAATATATCTTTCCGCAGGATTTGCCTGTGGATGTCGTATTGTGGTGAATGATAGTTTAATGTCTCTTTTTTGTAGAAATTCCTTTAGTTTATCATTATTGAAATATGTTGCATTATCAGTCAATATCTTTTTAGGCTTTCCTATATTTTTACAGTAATGATAGAGTTTTTTCTTAACCGTTATGGTGTTACATCTTTTGGTGGGATATAACTTAATAAATTTCGAAAATACATCAACAACAACCAAGATGTGTTTATATCCATCTTCACTAGGTATTAAGTTGCTAACAAAATCCATCGCGACTAATTCTAATGGTTTACTCGTTATTATAGTTTGTGGTACGTTCTGATTCCTATAGTTTTTTGATTTTCCTAGACAACATTCATGACATTTTATAAGTAGTTCTTTAGCGAGCGATAAATCTCGCTTACAATAATAATTTTCTCTAAAAACGAGCCAGGTTTTCCTTATACCAATATGACAATACTTATTATGCAAATCTAAAATTATCTCTGCTGCCAAACTTTCATCAATAACATATTTTTCCTCATTATGGATAGTTTTTATTATAAAGTTATCTTTAATAGTGAAACCTCTGTAGGTGTGTGGTGTTGATTGTATTTTGTGTCTGAGTTCTTGGAGTTGTTCTTGACTGTGTGCGACTTTATTATATGAATACAAATTGTTTGTGTATGATAGTGTATTGAGTGCTACTGTGAAAGTATTTGCGTTGTTTGTGTCTATCTGTCGGTTGCGTGTCAGTGCGTCTGCAGTGATATTTAGTCTTCCCGGTTTATGTTTTATGGTGAAGGAGTATTCTTGTATGAGAAGCGACCACCTATAGATTCTATTGTTCGCAAATCTGTTCTTCATAAGGTAACAGAGTGCTGAATGATCTGTCTCAATAATAAAATGGTTTCCTATGAGGTAATAGGATAGCTTAGATAATGCGTATGTTATGGCAACCATTTCTTTCTCGCTTACTGAATAGCGTGTCTCGTACGGTCTCAATACACGTGAAATAAAACATATGGGTATTTCTATCCCCCCTTGTATTTGTGTGAGCTCAGCTGCCACACTGTTATCCGAAGCATCAGTACGTAAAGTAAACGGAATTGAAAAGTCTGGGCTATGGAGTAACAAATTTTCATGAAATTTTTTCTTTATGTTTTGAAACGCGTTTTCGCGCCTCTCATTCCATTCCCATTTATTATTTTTGCGTAAAAGTTCGATTAATGGTAATTCTAATTCTGACAAATTCGGAATAAATTTCTTGTAGTAATTCAGGATACCTAATAAACCTCTTAAAGTTTTTAAATTTGTGGGTCTAGGATAGTCTTTAAGTTCTTTGATTCGCTCTTCCCCAATGCTAATGCCCTCTTGTTTAATCTTATACCCCAGATATCTTACATAAGTTTTATAAAATTCGCATTTTTCTAAATTTAATTTTAAGCCTGCTTCATTCAAAGCATTTAAAATTGTATCAAGATGTTTAGCATGTTCTTGTTCTGTTGCAGAGAATATTAAAATATCATCGATATAATGCACACAAAAAGTATCAAATTTATCAAGAATGTTTTGCATTGCCCTTACTAATGCGGATGAGGCTGACTGAAGTCCGAACGGAACGACTTTGAATTGGAAAATATGTCCATCTATACTGAAACCAGTGTACTTGCAAGAATCAGAATGCAGTGGAATTAACCAGAATGAATTCTTTAAATCTAGTTTAGAAAATATGGTGTTCTTACCCACCTTTGATAATAATGAATCAATATTTTGGGGCGCATCAAATTGCGGTTTTGTAATTTGGTTCAGATTCCGTGCATCTAGACATAATCTAATAGTGTCATCTTTTTTTCGTACTACTACTATCGGGTTAATGTAATTTGTTTTTGCGGATTCTATAATATTTGCATTTAACATGTTATTTATTTCAGCTTGTACTTTATCTTTATATTTATACGGTATAGGATATGTCTTACACTTGAATGCTTTATTTTCATCTACCTCTAATTTGTGAATGTAACCTTTTGCTACTCGCGGTTCGAAGTTTATTAAAGAATTATACTTTAGTAATAATGTTTGTATTATTTTTTCTTTTTGAACAGGACAACTAATCATTAACTCCTCGGGCTTTATAAAATTTGTATTCATTACATACGTGATTGATCCCACTGTATGTTCCCCATTTTCCCCATTTATACACTTGGTTTTCCCACCATTTAATGTATTATTTACCTTGGCTTTTTCGCCATCATTTTCATATTTCACCTTGGCTTTTTCGCCATTATAATCATATTCTACCTCGGCACATTTGCCTTTTAAATAACTTAAATTGAAGATAGGTACTTCCTGACCTTCTATCAATAATAACTTGTCCCCCAAATCTATCTTAGCCCTTATATCCGAGAGTATGTCCTCCCCTAATAGTACATCATAATTCATATTATTTACTAGCACAAAATCCCCTTTAAACAATTGATCTTTTATTTCAAATTCTGTATTTAATATTCGGTTACACTCCGCAAATTTTTTTCCATTGGCATTTACCAGTTTTATTTTTGACACCCTTATACATTTGTTTATTTTGTTTAAATATTTATTATATACCTCTTCATTTAACAAACTAATCTCAGAACCCGTATCAACTAAAGAATTTAGTTTAATATTATTTATTTTTACTTGAATAATTGGTAATTGACTTATTTTAATATTTTGTTTTTGATTTCCTTCCTCATCGCCTATAAATTCTCGCATGTGTTCGTAACTAGACCTAATTGTTAAAACCATCTTATCTAAAAATCCTGTGCCCCAGGTCTCTCATTAATTTGAGCAACCGTATCTATTTGATTAAGATTTATCTTACTCGTGTCATTTCCCGTGCTTTCCCTGACAATATTTGTGTTTGCTACTTGAGCATACGTCCTGTTATTTCCTTGATTTTCATAAGAATTTCGCCTATCATCCCATTTTACATATTTCCTTTCATTTCGATTATTATTTTCCCCATTTTTATTTTCTGAATTGTTATAATACTGATTTGAATTATAGTTTCTTTGTTCCCTCTTATATTCATTTTCCTTATACCGATTAAAGTTTCCCTTGTCATTATTTTCCTTTTCATTTCTATTTTCGTTTCTATTATACCGATTTCCCTCTTTATTATAGTACCTGTTGTCATAATTTCTGTTTTCATAGTTCCTACTATTATTTCCGTTCCTGTATTGATTATTATTATAGTTATTATATCTCTGACTTTCCCTATCATCATTGTAATATCGTTTAAATTGGTTTCCCCCCTCATTATTGACAAACCTGCTACTATTTTGACCACTCTGATTATTTGTGTTTTGACAAGGTCTATAATCATCAATTTCCCGAAGGTATTCAATTAGCTCATCAATTGTTGCTATTCTTTGAGTGATTATAACATTTTGTATGTCACTCGTGAAATGTCTAGCAAGGTATCTTACAGTTTCCCCCTCAGTAAATTTAGGTTCTAAATGAGTTATGTTGCAAATCTTTCTCAACACGTAGTTCTCCCTACTCATACCGCCTTTTTCGTTATATTTTCCATTGAATAAATTATGCCTATGTTTTTGTTGGATATAATCCGACCAAAATTGTTTTAATACAAGTACCTCAAATTCATCGATACAACTAAACTTATCAACTATTACCTGGAACCAATATTCCACCTCACCTTTTATCATGTTCTGTATTGTAGCTTTTAATTCATCCTCCGTATGCATCGGGTTTAACTGCTGTCTTAATCTTGTTAAAAATATCTTCGGGTGTACCCTGTTGTCTCCATAAAAATAGAATGGCGTTTTATTACATGGGTAGTTGTACGTCACTGTGTGTCCTCCCTTGATTCCTTCTCTCAACATCTTCGTATTTTCTTTTATCTTGTTCTCCTGTTCCTTTAAACCATCTTTCAACATCTTCGTGTTCTCAATTATCTTGCATTCCTGTTCTTTTAAGCCATCGTTTAACATCTTCGTGTTCTCAAATATCTTCCTTTCCTGTTCTTTTATGCCATCGTTTAACATCTTCGTGTTCTCAAATATCTTCCTTTCCTGTTCTTTTATATCATTTCCCACTTGTATCATGCCTGTGTCCACAATATTTTCGACTTCTTTTATAACTTCATCCCTTAAATCCTTTGTTGCCTCTCTTACTGATGTATTAATTTCATGGGTATTTGTTTCTTTCATTGATGCCCATTTATTTTCCAATATTTCCATTTTGTTTCTAAGTTCTTGATTATTTTCTTCAATTCTCTTACCAATATTCGTTTCTAAAGTTTCCATCTGTATTTTATTCAAACTCAATTCTGTATTAATGCTCTGTAAATTCTCCTCCAGTTTAGTATTATGTGTTTCCATTTCCGTATTTATGCCCTGTAATTTTTCCTCCAGCTTGGTATTTTGTGTCTCTATTTCCGTTAATATTTTTTCTTCCAATTGTGTGCTGTTCTTGTTCATCTGGTTGTTCATGTTTGCCATCATTTCCATTAATTTTTGCATCATGTTGCTTTCATTGGATGCACTGTCGCCAGTTTGTTGCGAGGTGGTTGTATGAGAAGTAGTTTGTTCTGGATCCATTGTCTTACCTGACCTCAATTTCATAAATTTGGAATAAAAATTTTAAAGTTTCTTGTCACAATCGTGGCAAAAATTTACTATCAAAGCGCAAAAATATTGTACAGACTATCAAATTTATTTGGCCTCACTGGAAACCTAGTTTGCTCTTAACTAACAACCGTGCAAAACCCGCCTCACGTTGTTGGGCTGCCACTTTATACTGTTTTATTTTTTTATAATATTTTTTTATATAAAATTTGAATTTTGTTGAGCGCCAGGTTTGTTGCCAAACCGATTTTATTTCTTTTTATAAACAGTATAATTTATAGCATGAGATTATTGACTCTTTCAGGGCCAAGAGTGGATTCAATTGCTCAAAATTGCACGTCTCTTTCTCCTAAGCAAACTGTAGGTTCCAATGAAAAACACAACCACTGGTTTTATACAAAATTTTAATAAGCTAATCAATTTAAAGATAAAAATGAAATGTGACAAAAGAGTATAAAATTTGGATATAGTTTAAACTTAAAACTAAAATAAAATTACAAATTGGCCTTTATTTAGTTGAAAAATAATCATATGTTTGATTTCAATTACCTAGGGTTTTATTTGTTTGGTTATTTAGATGTTACCTTGAGTCTATCGATCGGTGCTCCTTATTCTTCTGCGTGCGCACGTTCAGCTTTCAAACTGTCGCTTCCTTTATGCCGTTGGCAGCACTGTTTTGACGGAGCTCTTGGCGTTTCGATGAAATTCACTTTGTTTAAAATATCACTGGATTTATTATTAAACCTAGGTAAGTATTTACCTGATTACTTGCACTTCAAAAAATATGCGTTGCACAAATTATTACCTTTTAATTTAATTCTTCTCATTCATAAACAAAACTTGTTGATATATTTGGTTATAGAAATTTTATTTTAAATTATGATTTCTTTCAGGAACGGAACTTTTGCTTGTTCAGCATGTATTTATCCACTTGGATATCAAATATTTTAAATTTTATCTTCAGCCTGGTTTACTTTTTAATGTGAGTATGCTGATTTCATTATTTATTTAGATTTTTTTTTTTTTTTAAAGTGAGGTTATTTTTTTTCTCTTAAATTTAGCGTGCTTACGCCTTCAATACCAAAAACATACTTTATATTTTATTTTAATAAAAGTGAGGTTATTTTTTTCCTCTTAAATTTAGCGTGCATACGCCTTCGATACTTTCAACATACTAAATTTGAATTTGTGGAATTCTATTGGCCCACACAAGCCTAGTTTGACATTTATATTACAAAACAGACTACTTGACTTCTGTCATTTTATTATGAAAAACTTTATTTTAATATAATTCTTTTTGTAGGTTGAGAATGATAAAGCTAATTTCATATTCATTTACTAGAGCTTATTCTGCGTTTTCTGATATGCCATACTATATGTTTTTGTCAATATTTAAAATTTTTCTATTACCAACTATTTTTACAAATATTCAATTAAAAACTATCTTATACTAATATAACTATTATGTAAATTGATTAGCAATCCTCTCTGAACAATTCTATACTAATAACACTTATCCTACTATATTTTACATCAAAATAATGACCAAAGCATTTTTTGCCTTTTTAGGGTACCGCAAACTGTCATTGGTTTTCTTGATTGGCTTACAACTTATCTACCTTGATGAAATTTTAACATACAACTTATGAAAACTACTGGGAAAAGTTCCCTTCAACACCATGTCTGTGTTTTATCAACATAAATTTTCTCTTTTGTGAGATACAGTCTGAAATATGTAAGGTTATGCACCCTTATTTTAATTAATGGATCTTGAGACCTCTAATAGTCCAGGTATTCTAGAACTTTCACGTTCTTTAGTGAAATATAGTAAGTATCTACCATATTCATTACTTTAAAGTCAATACGATGTGAAATTCTACAGTTTTTATCACTTTTCACTTCTGCGGTGGACTCTACCGTTCTTACTAATGATGTTTTTTGTATCCATGATTTTGGATATGCGTTTATCAAGTCTTTTAGTGTTTATAGCTCACTCATGAGTACTTATTGAAAATTTCACTACAGATAATGTTTTTATTTCACATTTATATAGATTTTTGTTAATTTTCATCTATATTTCCCACTACTATGCTGCTTATGTTGACCATGGGTCAAGTCCTTACTTATATCTACATGTTATAGTTCATGGTGACGTAACTTAATAGATATTAAACCATTTTTTAAGTCCTGTACATATTATGTTATATAAAATATTCGGGTATGATACATTTAAATATTATTTTTGGTCATTTGACCTTTTACGTTTCGTTTACAATAATTTAATACTTTTGGTTGTGTTTCATTAGAACTTAGGTTTGTTATCCAGTTTAAAATATCATGCTGTTATTGCTCAAAGATTTCAATAAAGTTTTACATCTAACGCATGGGTTTTTATAATTTGATTTGGCCATTTTGTAGTGGATTTTTCAGTTTTCTCTGTGAAATCAAATTTTTTAACAATCTGTACAATTCCTTGGGATGTGACTAACTTGTTGTCACAACAGTATATACCTCCAGCAATATACATTGTACATGACACTGATGGATGTCAGTAGCTGAATATACATTTCATATCATATGTATATTTAACAATACATATTCGAATTCCTACATCTAATACATATGCTATGGATGTACATATCCATAAGATGTTATGTGGGTACTAAATCAAAGCTACATGACATGTTCATACACGTATTCAAACTTTAAACGAATGTTTCTTTAAATCTGTTTTTCCCTTCAGGTCTTTTTTCTCTTGACCACTCACAAATATGCTTTGGCCAAGGGCAACTTCTCAAACTCAATGCCGTTAATGATTCTTAATAACCCAAATACATTTTTTAGGGTTGACGCGATATATCACCAAGAGCAGCATATAAGTAGTGCTGAAGACAGTTTCCACTTCGATAAGAATAATGAAATAAGAATTCTACGAAATATAATAACCATGCAATTGCCTGAACTAACTGCAATATATGATAAATATACAACCATTGCCGGAGAAAAGGATACCAACTCTAAATCTGTCTTAACACGATTATTTCTATGGCAACTCCTTCGAGATATAGAATTACCCCGTCGAGGTGTTACGTTGATTGAAGCAGATCTATTTTTAGCGGAGAATCCCGTTAGTTGTGTTGACAGCAACCACAACCCATTTGAGCCCATATTCTTTTGGCAATTTTTGCTTTCACTATTCGGATGTTCGTGGTTGTTATGTCTTTCCGAAAAAAGTCATAGATATGAAAAATTTTCTAATGGTACTATAGGAACTATTTTTCAAGATTTTTTGGAAGAAATCGTTTTTCCAAAAGCAGGAATATTTCAAGGTAAATATTGTCAAACATTAATCATCTTATGTAACATTATTAAAATATTTTGTTAACTAGTTCCCTTGCTATTAAGAATACTCATCCGATGATCTAAAATTTGTGTTAGCACCAATGTAACTTCAGTTGAACAGTTCATAACAGGGAAGCCATTAAATATTGCAGATTATACGGTTGACACTATAGGTAGAGAACCGGCTGTATAGATTTCCTATGAATAAGATACTTGAAAAACTTTATGTGAGTGAGTAAGTGCACAGACATACAGGGAGCCAGTTTTCATATAAGCAAATTTTGCCCGCGTCATGGAATTTTACCGGAAGTGACGTCAAAATGGGAGGGTGCGGGCAAATAAGAAGAGGCAACCTATTTTCTTTAATAACTAGAAGCCTTGTACTTTAACAAAAAAAAATAGTTCATGTATTCCATGACTTAAAAAAACAGAAAATAAAATACTTTAATCGAGGGTGTCTCAGGGTTGCGGGCAAGTTAAGCCTGGCAGCCCACTACAATCTCATTATATACCTCAAAACCTACATTTTGACGTAAGTTTTATTCATGTATTCGATGACACAAAAAATCGTGACCGGAAGTGACGTCAGAATTCCATGACGCGGGCAAAATTTGCAACAATGAAAATTGGCTCCCTGTATGTCTGTGGTAGTACTTACTCACTCACATAAAGATTTTCATGTATCTTATTCTATTCATAGGAAATCTATACAGCCGGCTCTCCACCTACTAGGCCGTTATAGTTCATACATATTTAAGGCACATAAAAATTGCCATAAAACCCGACCATAAATCACTGTCTCCTTATAGTATAGTAAAACTAAAATTTGTAGGGAATTGTCATAGAAATTTTATTGCTGGAGCTTGTAAGCATTATAAGAGGTTTAGGAGAAAGTTTTGGATTAAATCCGTGTGACGGAAAGCTTTTGTTTAAACAAAAGAATGTTAATAATCATGTACATTCGCAGTTTCTCTTCAATAACTCTGGTTCTATGACTCTGCTTATCATAATAAGGAAAGAGAAACAAATTATTCGCAATGAAACTGCGAAGAGAACTATAGATGTATCCGAACTCTCTTGGTCAATTGGTTAAATTGCAATTGGGGGTGGCCATTTTTAAACAATTGGTAATAACTTTAACAATAATGCATTCAATTTAACCAAACCTTAGAAGAATATGCCAATAATGGAGATAAGTTATGGTGCCAAATTTCAAGTCGAAATGTTCAAAAACAATAACAAAATCGAAAATTGAATAGTTGACCGTGTTTAGGCAACAAGTCTTACAATAAACTTTTTTTTCAGATTGTAGCTTGTTTTATGTACTATTCAGCGGCGTTAAAAAAAAACATTTTTAGTTTTTGGTGCACGGTTGAGTGGAAGAGCGGGTGGTGTGTAACCTGAACTTCGCCTATGTAAACAAACACTGCTTGTTTAATAAAGTAATTTATTGTTATTTATGATTATTTTTGGAAATCATTTTTTTTATTTAAATATTTTTTTTAAAAACAAATACATTTTACTCATCAATATTTTACCTAAAATTAAAAATTATTAGCATACATAAAATTACATAAGACAAGAAACAATTTTTTAAAAATACGTCTACCCCAATTGGAAGCCGAGATGTCACATTTATTGCATTTTAGTCATTTATAAACAAATGAAGTTAAATAGTGACTTCAAATTAACAGTAGACATTTCATAATATTTAAAACTATTAATGGACTATGTTAAAATATTTTTAATCACATAAGTTGTTGCAATATTTAACGAATTTAATTTGCCTAACAGCATGCACAGCTTATTCCCGCAGTATAGGACGTTTTGGCGCTCATTCGAGGTGTATTGCATCACCCTTCAATTTCATCATATCGGGATTTTTTTTTTTTTTAACAATTGTTTTTACTTGTAGACTTCAGCTTTGCTGCACAATTTTGAGATAAACTATTTAATTGAACGATAGTGCCCGGGGCGGCAAAATACCTGGAGCCAGCCCTGTAGACGGAGAGATGGCTAGGGAAATTAAAAATGATAAGGTGCAGTGAAAATGTTTATGTATCTATCTATCTATATTTATAATCTATGGCTGTGGCTGCAAAGCCATTCGCCCAACACCGAAATGTTTATGTAAAAACCATCCTTACTAGCTGGAAAGTACATAGCTCTGCAGTCAGAAGTCCATCCCGGAGATGGAAGAGTAGGCGGGCGGTCAAACGCATTAATTTCTAATTAAAGAGTAGCTCTGAAATTTTGTGTAGTTATAGTTTTTAACTGTAGAAATAAATAAATAAACGCGTTGTAATTTTAGAATAAAAAATATCAGCCAAAAAGTTCAAAACAAATTTGAAAACTACACTCGTACATGATTCGAGCCGAGATATCCGCTGTGAAAGTTGTCGCTTAACGCGATGTGCTACGGTCGGGGAACTTGACAAAAGTGAACGAAAATGGCATTTTTGACATTTCGCGAATTTGATTTGTTTTTTAGTGTCACTGGTACATTAATGACCGGAAAACCTGGAAGAATGGGGATATTTTATAGGCCAGTTGAGACAGAGATATAAAGGTTTTTTTCGAGTAGAAAGCTGATTTTTTTGTGTAGTAAAAATCACAAACAACATATATTTTCCCGACGCTTCAAATCGTGGTAGGTCATTGTTGAAAACCCGATAAACATGTGATTTTAACCCTCTATTGCATGATTTATTTTAATTTGGCAAAAAAATATTTCTTCTACTATTTTGTTCTTAAATATTGTCAAACATGATGTACACATACAAATTTTACATTTGGCATCTTTTATTTAAAAAAAAAATATATGTTCCCATTTGGGAACATTATGTACACAAAGAAGTTTTAAAATATAAACAGTAAAATATTTTGCAAACACATTATTTTAAACTAGTCATTTATAAGTGGGAAAACAGTGGAATTCTTTAAAACAATTGTTTTTATTATTGAGACACAAATGCACTCCACATTTATCACAGCGTATGCGAGATTTTCCCTTGCAGTTATTTCTTTTACACCTTTCTCTATTTTCAGTATGGGAAAGCCAATGACTGATATTGTCAGTTTGAATCATATTTGTAGGGCGTGGTTCTAAACATCTTCTTTTCGGGGTGAAGACTGTAGGTGAATTACGAGGTGAGTTGTAAGTAGAGGGATTACTAGAACTGGGGCGCCCCCTTTTTTTTTCAGTTGTTTTGCCAGCCAAACATAAATCCCGTGCTAACATTGTTCTAAATTCAATTAGTGAAATGGTTTCATTTCTTTTTAGTTCCTTGTTGATTCTCCTTAAGAGCAACCAAGCATTGACTATAACAACATCAATCATATGACAAAATATCCGCATATACCATTTTCTACTCTTCAATTTTATTGGGTATAATCCCAAGAGAGAATCTTGCAGGTCTACGCCACCCATGTGCATATTATAAATATTCACAATATCTGGGCGTTCAATGTCTTTATAACCATTCTCAGATTTGAAGAATCTTTTCACTTTAGCGATTGGTTTTGTTCCAGAAAACGTTGATATTAAAAATGAATTATTTATTATTTGTTTGCTTATAGTAATGAAACATATATTCTTTATAGGATTTTGCAAACAGTGGAAAGAAAAGCTATCTATGGGAACTAAAGGAAAAACTATATATATAAATATTAATGAAATCTTTGCATTCTTTCGATAACCTGACTTCTGGTTATGCTACCAAGTGAAAATTCTTATCAGCCACTCTCATTTTTTCAAGACAAGGTACGTAAATAAATTAATTTCAGGCCTTAGTTCTCATTTTTAACTGAATTTACATATCGTAGGGGATCATGTGGATACTAGTTTAGCCTGCTTAGTCGTAGGGGACTAGGTTGGATGCTAGTGTTAAAATGAGAGTGGCTGATAAGAATTTTCACTTGGTAGCATAACCAGAAGTCAGGTTATCGAAAGAATGCAAAGATTTCATTAATATTTATATATATAGTTTTTCCTTTAGTTCCCATAGATAGCTTTTCTTTCCACTGTTTGCAAAATCCTATAAAGAATATATGTTTCATTACTATAAGCAAACAAATAATAAATAATTCATTTTTAAACATGCATAGAGTATATAGGCTCCAATACTAGTTAGATAATAGATAGGTGTAGATCTGTTGTTTTTTATCAGTCAATGTCAAAATTATAATTATTTTAAACTTGTTCATGGATATTGTCTTAGTTTTGCATGGAACATCGTTGTGAGTGGCTTTGGGCTTTTCTGATGAGTCATCAATAAGGACGAAAAACGTTTCAAAGGCTAAGCATTTCCAAGAAACTGAATGAGATTTTATGAAAGTGTAATTTATTAGAATGAAAAAATTTTTTAAAGACAAGGTACGTAAATAAATTAATTTCAGGCCTTAGTTCTCATTTTTAACTGAATTTACATATCGTAGGGGATCATGTGGATACTAGTTTAGCCTGCTTAGTCGTAGGGGACTAGGTTGGATGCTAGTGTTAAAATGAGAGTGGCTGATAAGAATTTTCACTTGGTAGCATAACCAGAAGTCAGGTTATCGAAAGAATGCAAAGATTTCATTAATATTTATATATATAGTTTTTCCTTTAGTTCCCATAGATAGCTTTTCTTTCCACTGTTTGCAAAATCCTATAAAGAATATATGTTTCATTACTATAAGCAAACAAATAATAAATAATTCATTTTTAAACATGCATAGAGTATATAGGCTCCAATACTAGTTAGATAATAGATAGGTGTAGATCTGTTGTTTTTTATCAGTCAATGTCAAAATTATAATTATTTTAAACTTGTTCATGGATATTGTCTTAGTTTTGCATGGAACATCGTTGTGAGTGGCTTTGGGCTTTTCTGATGAGTCATCAATAAGGACGAAAAACGTTTCAAAGGCTAAGCATTTCCAAGAAACTGAATGAGATTTTATGAAAGTGTAATTTATTAGAATGAAAAAATTTTTTAAAGACAAGGTACGTAAATAAATTAATTTCAGGCCTTAGTTCTCATTTTTAACTGAATTTACATATCGTAGGGGATCATGTGGATACTAGTTTAGCCTGCTTAGTCGTAGGGGACTAGGTTGGATGCTAGTGTTAAAATGAGAGTGGCTGATAAGAATTTTCACTTGGTAGCATAACCAGAAGTCAGGTTATCGAAAGAATGCAAAGATTTCATTAATATTTATATATATAGTTTTTCCTTTAGTTCCCATAGATAGCTTTTCTTTCCACTGTTTGCAAAATCCTATAAAGAATATATGTTTCATTACTATAAGCAAACAAATAATAAATAATTCATTTTTAAACATGCATAGAGTATATAGGCTCCAATACTAGTTAGATAATAGATAGGTGTAGATCTGTTGTTTTTTATCAGTCAATGTCAAAATTATAATTATTTTAAACTTGTTCATGGATATTGTCTTAGTTTTGCATGGAACATCGTTGTGAGTGGCTTTGGGCTTTTCTGATGAGTCATCAATAAGGACGAAAAACGTTTCAAAGGCTAAGCATTTCCAAGAAACTGAATGAGATTTTATGAAAGTGTAATTTATTAGAATGAAAAAATTTTTTAAAGACAAGGTACGTAAATAAATTAATTTCAGGCCTTAGTTCTCATTTTTAACTGAATTTACATATCGTAGGGGATCATGTGGATACTAGTTTAGCCTGCTTAGTCGTAGGGGACTAGGTTGGATGCTAGTGTTAAAATGAGAGTGGCTGATAAGAATTTTCACTTGGTAGCATAACCAGAAGTCAGGTTATCGAAAGAATGCAAAGATTTCATTAATATTTATATATATAGTTTTTCCTTTAGTTCCCATAGATAGCTTTTCTTTCCACTGTTTGCAAAATCCTATAAAGAATATATGTTTCATTACTATAAGCAAACAAATAATAAATAATTCATTTTTAAACATGCATAGAGTATATAGGCTCCAATACTAGTTAGATAATAGATAGGTGTAGATCTGTTGTTTTTTATCAGTCAATGTCAAAATTATAATTATTTTAAACTTGTTCATGGATATTGTCTTAGTTTTGCATGGAACATCGTTGTGAGTGGCTTTGGGCTTTTCTGATGAGTCATCAATAAGGACGAAAAACGTTTCAAAGGCTAAGCATTTCCAAGAAACTGAATGAGATTTTATGAAAGTGTAATTTATTAGAATGAAAAAATTTTTTAAAGACAAGGTACGTAAATAAATTAATTTCAGGCCTTAGTTCTCATTTTTAACTGAATTTACATATCGTAGGGGATCATGTGGATACTAGTTTAGCCTGCTTAGTCGTAGGGGACTAGGTTGGATGCTAGTGTTAAAATGAGAGTGGCTGATAAGAATTTTCACTTGGTAGCATAACCAGAAGTCAGGTTATCGAAAGAATGCAAAGATTTCATTAATATTTATATATATAGTTTTTCCTTTAGTTCCCATAGATAGCTTTTCTTTCCACTGTTTGCAAAATCCTATAAAGAATATATGTTTCATTACTATAAGCAAACAAATAATAAATAATTCATTTTTAAACATGCATAGAGTATATAGGCTCCAATACTAGTTAGATAATAGATAGGTGTAGATCTGTTGTTTTTTATCAGTCAATGTCAAAATTATAATTATTTTAAACTTGTTCATGGATATTGTCTTAGTTTTGCATGGAACATCGTTGTGAGTGGCTTTGGGCTTTTCTGATGAGTCATCAATAAGGACGAAAAACGTTTCAAAGGCTAAGCATTTCCAAGAAACTGAATGAGATTTTATGAAAGTGTAATTTATTAGAATGAAAAAATTTTTTAAAGACAAGGTACGTAAATAAATTAATTTCAGGCCTTAGTTCTCATTTTTAACTGAATTTACATATCGTAGGGGATCATGTGGATACTAGTTTAGCCTGCTTAGTCGTAGGGGACTAGGTTGGATGCTAGTGTTAAAATGAGAGTGGCTGATAAGAATTTTCACTTGGTAGCATAACCAGAAGTCAGGTTATCGAAAGAATGCAAAGATTTCATTAATATTTATATATATAGTTTTTCCTTTAGTTCCCATAGATAGCTTTTCTTTCCACTGTTTGCAAAATCCTATAAAGAATATATGTTTCATTACTATAAGCAAACAAATAATAAATAATTCATTTTTAAACATGCATAGAGTATATAGGCTCCAATACTAGTTAGATAATAGATAGGTGTAGATCTGTTGTTTTTTATCAGTCAATGTCAAAATTATAATTATTTTAAACTTGTTCATGGATATTGTCTTAGTTTTGCATGGAACATCGTTGTGAGTGGCTTTGGGCTTTTCTGATGAGTCATCAATAAGGACGAAAAACGTTTCAAAGGCTAAGCATTTCCAAGAAACTGAATGAGATTTTATGAAAGTGTAATTTATTAGAATGAAAAAATTTTTTAAAGACAAGGTACGTAAATAAATTAATTTCAGGCCTTAGTTCTCATTTTTAACTGAATTTACATATCGTAGGGGATCATGTGGATACTAGTTTAGCCTGCTTAGTCGTAGGGGACTAGGTTGGATGCTAGTGTTAAAATGAGAGTGGCTGATAAGAATTTTCACTTGGTAGCATAACCAGAAGTCAGGTTATCGAAAGAATGCAAAGATTTCATTAATATTTATATATATAGTTTTTCCTTTAGTTCCCATAGATAGCTTTTCTTTCCACTGTTTGCAAAATCCTATAAAGAATATATGTTTCATTACTATAAGCAAACAAATAATAAATAATTCATTTTTAAACATGCATAGAGTATATAGGCTCCAATACTAGTTAGATAATAGATAGGTGTAGATCTGTTGTTTTTTATCAGTCAATGTCAAAATTATAATTATTTTAAACTTGTTCATGGATATTGTCTTAGTTTTGCATGGAACATCGTTGTGAGTGGCTTTGGGCTTTTCTGATGAGTCATCAATAAGGACGAAAAACGTTTCAAAGGCTAAGCATTTCCAAGAAACTGAATGAGATTTTATGAAAGTGTAATTTATTAGAATGAAAAAATTTTTTAAAGACAAGGTACGTAAATAAATTAATTTCAGGCCTTAGTTCTCATTTTTAACTGAATTTACATATCGTAGGGGATCATGTGGATACTAGTTTAGCCTGCTTAGTCGTAGGGGACTAGGTTGGATGCTAGTGTTAAAATGAGAGTGGCTGATAAGAATTTTCACTTGGTAGCATAACCAGAAGTCAGGTTATCGAAAGAATGCAAAGATTTCATTAATATTTATATATATAGTTTTTCCTTTAGTTCCCATAGATAGCTTTTCTTTCCACTGTTTGCAAAATCCTATAAAGAATATATGTTTCATTACTATAAGCAAACAAATAATAAATAATTCATTTTTAAACATGCATAGAGTATATAGGCTCCAATACTAGTTAGATAATAGATAGGTGTAGATCTGTTGTTTTTTATCAGTCAATGTCAAAATTATAATTATTTTAAACTTGTTCATGGATATTGTCTTAGTTTTGCATGGAACATCGTTGTGAGTGGCTTTGGGCTTTTCTGATGAGTCATCAATAAGGACGAAAAACGTTTCAAAGGCTAAGCATTTCCAAGAAACTGAATGAGATTTTATGAAAGTGTAATTTATTAGAATGAAAAAATTTTTTAAAGACAAGGTACGTAAATAAATTAATTTCAGGCCTTAGTTCTCATTTTTAACTGAATTTACATATCGTAGGGGATCATGTGGATACTAGTTTAGCCTGCTTAGTCGTAGGGGACTAGGTTGGATGCTAGTGTTAAAATGAGAGTGGCTGATAAGAATTTTCACTTGGTAGCATAACCAGAAGTCAGGTTATCGAAAGAATGCAAAGATTTCATTAATATTTATATATATAGTTTTTCCTTTAGTTCCCATAGATAGCTTTTCTTTCCACTGTTTGCAAAATCCTATAAAGAATATATGTTTCATTACTATAAGCAAACAAATAATAAATAATTCATTTTTAAACATGCATAGAGTATATAGGCTCCAATACTAGTTAGATAATAGATAGGTGTAGATCTGTTGTTTTTTATCAGTCAATGTCAAAATTATAATTATTTTAAACTTGTTCATGGATATTGTCTTAGTTTTGCATGGAACATCGTTGTGAGTGGCTTTGGGCTTTTCTGATGAGTCATCAATAAGGACGAAAAACGTTTCAAAGGCTAAGCATTTCCAAGAAACTGAATGAGATTTTATGAAAGTGTAATTTATTAGAATGAAAAAATTTTTTAAAGACAAGGTACGTAAATAAATTAATTTCAGGCCTTAGTTCTCATTTTTAACTGAATTTACATATCGTAGGGGATCATGTGGATACTAGTTTAGCCTGCTTAGTCGTAGGGGACTAGGTTGGATGCTAGTGTTAAAATGAGAGTGGCTGATAAGAATTTTCACTTGGTAGCATAACCAGAAGTCAGGTTATCGAAAGAATGCAAAGATTTCATTAATATTTATATATATAGTTTTTCCTTTAGTTCCCATAGATAGCTTTTCTTTCCACTGTTTGCAAAATCCTATAAAGAATATATGTTTCATTACTATAAGCAAACAAATAATAAATAATTCATTTTTAAACATGCATAGAGTATATAGGCTCCAATACTAGTTAGATAATAGATAGGTGTAGATCTGTTGTTTTTTATCAGTCAATGTCAAAATTATAATTATTTTAAACTTGTTCATGGATATTGTCTTAGTTTTGCATGGAACATCGTTGTGAGTGGCTTTGGGCTTTTCTGATGAGTCATCAATAAGGACGAAAAACGTTTCAAAGGCTAAGCATTTCCAAGAAACTGAATGAGATTTTATGAAAGTGTAATTTATTAGAATGAAAAAATTTTTTAAAGACAAGGTACGTAAATAAATTAATTTCAGGCCTTAGTTCTCATTTTTAACTGAATTTACATATCGTAGGGGATCATGTGGATACTAGTTTAGCCTGCTTAGTCGTAGGGGACTAGGTTGGATGCTAGTGTTAAAATGAGAGTGGCTGATAAGAATTTTCACTTGGTAGCATAACCAGAAGTCAGGTTATCGAAAGAATGCAAAGATTTCATTAATATTTATATATATAGTTTTTCCTTTAGTTCCCATAGATAGCTTTTCTTTCCACTGTTTGCAAAATCCTATAAAGAATATATGTTTCATTACTATAAGCAAACAAATAATAAATAATTCATTTTTAAACATGCATAGAGTATATAGGCTCCAATACTAGTTAGATAATAGATAGGTGTAGATCTGTTGTTTTTTATCAGTCAATGTCAAAATTATAATTATTTTAAACTTGTTCATGGATATTGTCTTAGTTTTGCATGGAACATCGTTGTGAGTGGCTTTGGGCTTTTCTGATGAGTCATCAATAAGGACGAAAAACGTTTCAAAGGCTAAGCATTTCCAAGAAACTGAATGAGATTTTATGAAAGTGTAATTTATTAGAATGAAAAAATTTTTTAAAGACAAGGTACGTAAATAAATTAATTTCAGGCCTTAGTTCTCATTTTTAACTGAATTTACATATCGTAGGGGATCATGTGGATACTAGTTTAGCCTGCTTAGTCGTAGGGGACTAGGTTGGATGCTAGTGTTAAAATGAGAGTGGCTGATAAGAATTTTCACTTGGTAGCATAACCAGAAGTCAGGTTATCGAAAGAATGCAAAGATTTCATTAATATTTATATATATAGTTTTTCCTTTAGTTCCCATAGATAGCTTTTCTTTCCACTGTTTGCAAAATCCTATAAAGAATATATGTTTCATTACTATAAGCAAACAAATAATAAATAATTCATTTTTAAACATGCATAGAGTATATAGGCTCCAATACTAGTTAGATAATAGATAGGTGTAGATCTGTTGTTTTTTATCAGTCAATGTCAAAATTATAATTATTTTAAACTTGTTCATGGATATTGTCTTAGTTTTGCATGGAACATCGTTGTGAGTGGCTTTGGGCTTTTCTGATGAGTCATCAATAAGGACGAAAAACGTTTCAAAGGCTAAGCATTTCCAAGAAACTGAATGAGATTTTATGAAAGTGTAATTTATTAGAATGAAAAAATTTTTTAAAGACAAGGTACGTAAATAAATTAATTTCAGGCCTTAGTTCTCATTTTTAACTGAATTTACATATCGTAGGGGATCATGTGGATACTAGTTTAGCCTGCTTAGTCGTAGGGGACTAGGTTGGATGCTAGTGTTAAAATGAGAGTGGCTGATAAGAATTTTCACTTGGTAGCATAACCAGAAGTCAGGTTATCGAAAGAATGCAAAGATTTCATTAATATTTATATATATAGTTTTTCCTTTAGTTCCCATAGATAGCTTTTCTTTCCACTGTTTGCAAAATCCTATAAAGAATATATGTTTCATTACTATAAGCAAACAAATAATAAATAATTCATTTTTAAACATGCATAGAGTATATAGGCTCCAATACTAGTTAGATAATAGATAGGTGTAGATCTGTTGTTTTTTATCAGTCAATGTCAAAATTATAATTATTTTAAACTTGTTCATGGATATTGTCTTAGTTTTGCATGGAACATCGTTGTGAGTGGCTTTGGGCTTTTCTGATGAGTCATCAATAAGGACGAAAAACGTTTCAAAGGCTAAGCATTTCCAAGAAACTGAATGAGATTTTATGAAAGTGTAATTTATTAGAATGAAAAAATTTTTTAAAGACAAGGTACGTAAATAAATTAATTTCAGGCCTTAGTTCTCATTTTTAACTGAATTTACATATCGTAGGGGATCATGTGGATACTAGTTTAGCCTGCTTAGTCGTAGGGGACTAGGTTGGATGCTAGTGTTAAAATGAGAGTGGCTGATAAGAATTTTCACTTGGTAGCATAACCAGAAGTCAGGTTATCGAAAGAATGCAAAGATTTCATTAATATTTATATATATAGTTTTTCCTTTAGTTCCCATAGATAGCTTTTCTTTCCACTGTTTGCAAAATCCTATAAAGAATATATGTTTCATTACTATAAGCAAACAAATAATAAATAATTCATTTTTAAACATGCATAGAGTATATAGGCTCCAATACTAGTTAGATAATAGATAGGTGTAGATCTGTTGTTTTTTATCAGTCAATGTCAAAATTATAATTATTTTAAACTTGTTCATGGATATTGTCTTAGTTTTGCATGGAACATCGTTGTGAGTGGCTTTGGGCTTTTCTGATGAGTCATCAATAAGGACGAAAAACGTTTCAAAGGCTAAGCATTTCCAAGAAACTGAATGAGATTTTATGAAAGTGTAATTTATTAGAATGAAAAAATTTTTTAAAGACAAGGTACGTAAATAAATTAATTTCAGGCCTTAGTTCTCATTTTTAACTGAATTTACATATCGTAGGGGATCATGTGGATACTAGTTTAGCCTGCTTAGTCGTAGGGGACTAGGTTGGATGCTAGTGTTAAAATGAGAGTGGCTGATAAGAATTTTCACTTGGTAGCATAACCAGAAGTCAGGTTATCGAAAGAATGCAAAGATTTCATTAATATTTATATATATAGTTTTTCCTTTAGTTCCCATAGATAGCTTTTCTTTCCACTGTTTGCAAAATCCTATAAAGAATATATGTTTCATTACTATAAGCAAACAAATAATAAATAATTCATTTTTAAACATGCATAGAGTATATAGGCTCCAATACTAGTTAGATAATAGATAGGTGTAGATCTGTTGTTTTTTATCAGTCAATGTCAAAATTATAATTATTTTAAACTTGTTCATGGATATTGTCTTAGTTTTGCATGGAACATCGTTGTGAGTGGCTTTGGGCTTTTCTGATGAGTCATCAATAAGGACGAAAAACGTTTCAAAGGCTAAGCATTTCCAAGAAACTGAATGAGATTTTATGAAAGTGTAATTTATTAGAATGAAAAAATTTTTTAAAGACAAGGTACGTAAATAAATTAATTTCAGGCCTTAGTTCTCATTTTTAACTGAATTTACATATCGTAGGGGATCATGTGGATACTAGTTTAGCCTGCTTAGTCGTAGGGGACTAGGTTGGATGCTAGTGTTAAAATGAGAGTGGCTGATAAGAATTTTCACTTGGTAGCATAACCAGAAGTCAGGTTATCGAAAGAATGCAAAGATTTCATTAATATTTATATATATAGTTTTTCCTTTAGTTCCCATAGATAGCTTTTCTTTCCACTGTTTGCAAAATCCTATAAAGAATATATGTTTCATTACTATAAGCAAACAAATAATAAATAATTCATTTTTAAACATGCATAGAGTATATAGGCTCCAATACTAGTTAGATAATAGATAGGTGTAGATCTGTTGTTTTTTATCAGTCAATGTCAAAATTATAATTATTTTAAACTTGTTCATGGATATTGTCTTAGTTTTGCATGGAACATCGTTGTGAGTGGCTTTGGGCTTTTCTGATGAGTCATCAATAAGGACGAAAAACGTTTCAAAGGCTAAGCATTTCCAAGAAACTGAATGAGATTTTATGAAAGTGTAATTTATTAGAATGAAAAAATTTTTTAAAGACAAGGTACGTAAATAAATTAATTTCAGGCCTTAGTTCTCATTTTTAACTGAATTTACATATCGTAGGGGATCATGTGGATACTAGTTTAGCCTGCTTAGTCGTAGGGGACTAGGTTGGATGCTAGTGTTAAAATGAGAGTGGCTGATAAGAATTTTCACTTGGTAGCATAACCAGAAGTCAGGTTATCGAAAGAATGCAAAGATTTCATTAATATTTATATATATAGTTTTTCCTTTAGTTCCCATAGATAGCTTTTCTTTCCACTGTTTGCAAAATCCTATAAAGAATATATGTTTCATTACTATAAGCAAACAAATAATAAATAATTCATTTTTAAACATGCATAGAGTATATAGGCTCCAATACTAGTTAGATAATAGATAGGTGTAGATCTGTTGTTTTTTATCAGTCAATGTCAAAATTATAATTATTTTAAACTTGTTCATGGATATTGTCTTAGTTTTGCATGGAACATCGTTGTGAGTGGCTTTGGGCTTTTCTGATGAGTCATCAATAAGGACGAAAAACGTTTCAAAGGCTAAGCATTTCCAAGAAACTGAATGAGATTTTATGAAAGTGTAATTTATTAGAATGAAAAAATTTTTTAAAGACAAGGTACGTAAATAAATTAATTTCAGGCCTTAGTTCTCATTTTTAACTGAATTTACATATCGTAGGGGATCATGTGGATACTAGTTTAGCCTGCTTAGTCGTAGGGGACTAGGTTGGATGCTAGTGTTAAAATGAGAGTGGCTGATAAGAATTTTCACTTGGTAGCATAACCAGAAGTCAGGTTATCGAAAGAATGCAAAGATTTCATTAATATTTATATATATAGTTTTTCCTTTAGTTCCCATAGATAGCTTTTCTTTCCACTGTTTGCAAAATCCTATAAAGAATATATGTTTCATTACTATAAGCAAACAAATAATAAATAATTCATTTTTAAACATGCATAGAGTATATAGGCTCCAATACTAGTTAGATAATAGATAGGTGTAGATCTGTTGTTTTTTATCAGTCAATGTCAAAATTATAATTATTTTAAACTTGTTCATGGATATTGTCTTAGTTTTGCATGGAACATCGTTGTGAGTGGCTTTGGGCTTTTCTGATGAGTCATCAATAAGGACGAAAAACGTTTCAAAGGCTAAGCATTTCCAAGAAACTGAATGAGATTTTATGAAAGTGTAATTTATTAGAATGAAAAAATTTTTTAAAGACAAGGTACGTAAATAAATTAATTTCAGGCCTTAGTTCTCATTTTTAACTGAATTTACATATCGTAGGGGATCATGTGGATACTAGTTTAGCCTGCTTAGTCGTAGGGGACTAGGTTGGATGCTAGTGTTAAAATGAGAGTGGCTGATAAGAATTTTCACTTGGTAGCATAACCAGAAGTCAGGTTATCGAAAGAATGCAAAGATTTCATTAATATTTATATATATAGTTTTTCCTTTAGTTCCCATAGATAGCTTTTCTTTCCACTGTTTGCAAAATCCTATAAAGAATATATGTTTCATTACTATAAGCAAACAAATAATAAATAATTCATTTTTAAACATGCATAGAGTATATAGGCTCCAATACTAGTTAGATAATAGATAGGTGTAGATCTGTTGTTTTTTATCAGTCAATGTCAAAATTATAATTATTTTAAACTTGTTCATGGATATTGTCTTAGTTTTGCATGGAACATCGTTGTGAGTGGCTTTGGGCTTTTCTGATGAGTCATCAATAAGGACGAAAAACGTTTCAAAGGCTAAGCATTTCCAAGAAACTGAATGAGATTTTATGAAAGTGTAATTTATTAGAATGAAAAAATTTTTTAAAGACAAGGTACGTAAATAAATTAATTTCAGGCCTTAGTTCTCATTTTTAACTGAATTTACATATCGTAGGGGATCATGTGGATACTAGTTTAGCCTGCTTAGTCGTAGGGGACTAGGTTGGATGCTAGTGTTAAAATGAGAGTGGCTGATAAGAATTTTCACTTGGTAGCATAACCAGAAGTCAGGTTATCGAAAGAATGCAAAGATTTCATTAATATTTATATATATAGTTTTTCCTTTAGTTCCCATAGATAGCTTTTCTTTCCACTGTTTGCAAAATCCTATAAAGAATATATGTTTCATTACTATAAGCAAACAAATAATAAATAATTCATTTTTAAACATGCATAGAGTATATAGGCTCCAATACTAGTTAGATAATAGATAGGTGTAGATCTGTTGTTTTTTATCAGTCAATGTCAAAATTATAATTATTTTAAACTTGTTCATGGATATTGTCTTAGTTTTGCATGGAACATCGTTGTGAGTGGCTTTGGGCTTTTCTGATGAGTCATCAATAAGGACGAAAAACGTTTCAAAGGCTAAGCATTTCCAAGAAACTGAATGAGATTTTATGAAAGTGTAATTTATTAGAATGAAAAAATTTTTTAAAGACAAGGTACGTAAATAAATTAATTTCAGGCCTTAGTTCTCATTTTTAACTGAATTTACATATCGTAGGGGATCATGTGGATACTAGTTTAGCCTGCTTAGTCGTAGGGGACTAGGTTGGATGCTAGTGTTAAAATGAGAGTGGCTGATAAGAATTTTCACTTGGTAGCATAACCAGAAGTCAGGTTATCGAAAGAATGCAAAGATTTCATTAATATTTATATATATAGTTTTTCCTTTAGTTCCCATAGATAGCTTTTCTTTCCACTGTTTGCAAAATCCTATAAAGAATATATGTTTCAACGTTGATATTAGTGAAACTATACGATTATCTTACCATTGAACTGTATGAATATCTACGTTATCTACATTAGCAGTTTTCTCGACATGTGAACCCCTACCTTTTTTTTTCATTTCTTTTTCTGTTATAGTCTTCAAGCCTCTGAGGCGATTTGTTTTTACTGTAGCGACACTCTTTATATCTAGTTTATCTAAATAGGCCAGTAAACTCAAACCAGAAAAGTAGTTGTCATAGTATACCTTATGGTTCATATTTCTAGGAATAGGTCTACATAAACGAACTATAATGTTACTAGCTGCTCCAAGGTCAGGTTCGCCTGGCAATATATTTTTGTCACCTTTACTATTGCAAAGTTCAAAATTCGAAGTAAAACCACTTATTCCAGACAAAACATACATCTTGTAGCCCCATTTGTGCGGCTTTTTAGGATTATATGTTTTTAGAGTTGATCTTCCTTTAAATGGAATTATCTGTTCATCGCAAGACATATGTTCCTCAAATGGTATTTTCTGGCAGGCATTTTTTATTTGGTTTAGTACTGGCATAATTTTATCAGTGTTTTTAGTGGCCTGGTTGTTGTCAGAAAAATGGAGAAACCGTTTTATGGTTTCAAAGCGATTTACTGGCATTACATCCGCAATTTGTGATGTTCTTGTATCAGAAGCCCAGTATCTATATATGAGTTGAATGTTGCCTTATCAAAGACATCCATACCATTATTCCCAGGAATTGTTCAATTTCGTTTGAATTAGTGGTGAATGGTTTATCTGGCCTCTTCTGCACACTGTATAGGCACGACTGCTCTACTATGTGGGAAATAAAATCATCTGTTATAAAAAATTTGAACAAATCGTATGCACTATGCAAAAGTAGAATGTCTTCTGGAAGATTACAATCTCCCAAAAATAAATTTTTTTGGGGATCCCTGGTAGTCTCAGATTTTTTCCACGTGATTTCCACTTTATTTTTGCGGGAATATATTCTCTTATTTGCAGGAAGACCAAACAATTCTGCGAGAGGAATATCATCTTCGGGTTCATCATTATCTGACTCTGCAGCATTATCTTCGAAAACTTGTAGTTCCACTGTAAAAAATATGTTGTTTAGGTATATTTACTCACGGATTCAGATTTTTATCTGAATTTACCTTCATCCCCGTCATCAGATAATTCAGAATCTTCACTATCGGAAGGAATGTCTCGTACCACTTCAAATCTCTTCTTCCCATAAAACGAACTAGGTCTTATTTCTTGAAACTCCATTGTAATTCTGCAAGAAACGGCACATTTAGTCGTAAACAGAAAAAATAAATATATGCACCTAACAAACTTTGAAAGCATGTTGTTCCCAATTGGGAACATATAAGTATATAAGATGTCATTCTAGGTACAACTTTTTTAAAAAAGGGTCAAATTTTGTACTAATCTACTGCTAAGATCATCATATAAATATAAAAAAATATTTCACATACCTGTAATAAGTTTTCACACAGTATTTTCGACAGTAAACACACTGACACCAAAAAATCTAACTGATGACTAACCTACAAAGTTTTAATTGACAGAAATTATACTTGAGGCGACATCTATCATCCAAAACAGTAATAACCAGTGACTAAACATGTAGGAAGCTAATATATTCTGCACAAAAACAGAAAACTTTATAGAATCAGATATTTGAGTAGTTCAAAAGTTGTGTTCCCGTTCGGGAACCTTATGCAATAGAGGGTTAAAGCCATTTTGCGTGTTTCGCTTATAACTTTTTTTCCCTTTGATCTCACAGAAAATGATTCAATACTTTCTTGTTTGTTTTCAATAGATCTACAAAAACCACCGCGTTTGAAAATATTAATTAGACGAAGAGAAATTTACAAAAAACTTCTGCATTACATTTATTTCGTTAATTTTCAAATAAACCATATACAAGTAACTTATTATTAATATAACGTCTTCATATTACATTGAGTTATTCTTATATATGTTTCATACCAATAACCCACAGTCCACCAATTTTTAAGCAAAAAACTAAATTTTATAAGTAAATTATGTATACGATAACTTATTAAAAAATGTCGACAATATGGTAGATTTCAAATTGTTTATACACACAAATTTTCGAGAAATTCCCTTACTTGCAAAATTTAGTTTTTTGCTTAAAAATTGGTGGACTGTGGTTCCTTGGTATGAAATATATCTACAACAAATAAAGAGTTCCAGTTTGGGTAAGGCTCAGGCTCGTACAGGCTATAAGTCGTAAACTATTCCATCTATACATTGCAGATTTGGCATACATAATTTGTCTGTAGCAAAGAATAATTCAATGTAATATAAAGACATTATATTAATAATAACTTACTTGTATATGATTTGAAATGTCGGAAAAATATATGTTGTTTGTGATTTTTACTAGTTTACACAAAAAAATCAGCTTTCTATTTATATCTCTATCTCAACTGGCCTATAAAATGTTCCTATTCTTCCAGGTTTTCCAGTCGTATATAGTTTATTTCAAAATTAACGAAATAATGGTAACGCAAAAATTTTTTGCAAATTGCTCTTCATCTAACTTGGTCTTGTTTTGTAGATCTATTGAAATCAAACAAAAAAGTATTGAATCATTTTTCTATGGGATCAAAGGAAAAAAAGATATAAGCGAAAACGCAAAAATGGCTTTAAAATCGCATGTTATCGGGTTTTCAACAATAACCTACTACGATTTGAAGTGTAGGGAAAATACATGTTGTTTGTGAGTTTTACTTGTTGTACACAAAAAATCGATGATTTTCGAGCTATCCCAACTGGCCTATTAAATATAAAAACAAAATCGCCAGGCCCAGAACTGCACCTTGGCATTAAAATTTGAACAATGTTCTTACAACTTTACCGACTTCTGGCAACGTTTAATCCCCGACCTAGCCATCTGACAATAATTTTACTCATTTTCTACAGTTAAAAACTATAACTACACAAAATTTCAGAGCTGCACTCAAAGATTTTATTTTGAGTAATAATTAACGCGTTTGACCGCCCGCCCACGTTTCCCTCCCCGGGTTGGACTTCTGGCTGCAGAGCTATGTACTTTTCAACTAGTAAGGAGGGCTTTTACATAAGAATTTACACTGCACCTTATCATTTTTAAATTCCATAGCCAGCTCTTAGATTAGTACTCATTGTTCTAAAGAAGAAAGTGAACTTCAGCTGGCCCACTAGTGGGCCGTTCTAAGGGGAGGTAATGATGAAATGACGAAAAAAAGTTTTCTAAGTCATTTCCTACCGGTTTATTTTTTTTTCACACAGTTGACGTTACGAATATACAGAAAATGAGATACAGCTGCATCAAGAAAGTACTGAAATGCTTCAACTCTACCTTCGAAGTGTACAGAATTTTTGTAAGTAATTTCCTACCACATCAACTTAAAATATATGATAGCTGATATCATAAAAAGTATGAAAAAATTATTCAGCCGCATGCTTAATGGACTGCTCGTATTGTATGCGTAACCGGTAAGAGGTCCGGTGCAAGAGACGCAAGACGAGGTAAAAGGCGTTGACAACATCGTCCGTCTTTCACCTTTCACTTTATAAAGCGAGACAGAAGGTCATGGGCTGTTCAAGTCGCGTGCCAAAGCGTGCAAACAATAGTCAGGACCGTGGCAGCTGGCAGCACTTAGTTCTTAGATGTGTTTTAATGTGCGTGTAGATATTTTTAATTTAACAATACCGGTAATCCGGCTCTGCCTTTTACCTCGTCTTGCGTCTCACCCGTCCCTTAACAGTTGGCCTATTGGCAATTACGTATACTATACTATACTATGAAGATACCGTTCGCGGCATTGAGTTCGAGTTCCGCGCGGAGAAATAATTAGATCAGCTGAAAATGTTTGGCCAAGGATACGATCAGCTGTGTTCCCTGTCGTGAAATAGATAATTAGTCAAGAAAATTTTCAAAGTTTCAAGGGGTAGGGTATCACTTCCACGTATTTACAGCGACTTCAAGTCAGGCGATGATCCTTCAAAAAACTTTCTATGGAAGCAAAAACTAGATTGTATATTTGCAGATAATTTGAATAAAATTATTCATTTTGTTGTAATAATATTTATTTCCTAGCAATTATAAAACTATAGAAAATTGTTTCGCTTCAATTAATAATATTAATAGTTAACATCCATTGAATGTCATGAAACTTGGAAATTTTAAATTTGAGCGAAAACATTTTTTTCTCCAGCATCTGTTCTATAATTTAGTAGTAAAAATTTATATTTGAAATAGGTTAATTAGAGCCAAGAAAATGTTTTTCATTACCTGTTCCCTTTAGACAGTCCACTCTAAACATTTTCCAGTGAATGTCTGACTATTTCTTCGGTGGTAGTAGCATCAGCTACTTACCAAATTTGACTGTTCTCCGTCAAGCAATCATTTAGTTAATGCACCAACAGACAGACAAACAGACCGACGGAATTGAAACACCTGTATTTTCGTAATCTACATGATGTGAATCGTGAAAATTTGAAAAATCTCGGAGGGTGATTTCTTCTCGGTATGCGAGGGAAAATATATAGCTTTTTCAATTCCGTAAGTCTGTGTCTGTCTGTTGGCCTGCCTGTTGGTGTATTGACTAAAAAACTACTTAATGGAGAACAGTCAAATTTAATTGATATGTAGCTATAACGCTACTGACTTTTACTGGAAAACATACAGGGTCGACCGTCCAAAGGGAATACGTAATGAAAAAACATTATTTTCGCTTAAATTTAAAAGTTCCACGTTTTGTGACATTTTAAACCTATTTAAACAAAATGTTTTGAGAATTTTTTTACCACCACTGTACTTCCACTCCACTGCGTGGATGTGACAGATGGCAATAACATTTGGCATATGGTTAACACAATTGACAACGAAGATACCTACTACAGTTTTATTTAAAAATATACAGTCGTCATCCTAAGAAATAATTCGACCATGGCGAAAATTGTAAAGGTATTTACGCAAGCCATCCATATTTGGTACATTTTATTTAATATTGAATTTTTGCTGCCGGATGACCACTTTGTATATTTTAACCAAAAGTTATCAGATTTTCTTTCTCATAATAGTGATAACTATATTCCAATCATTATTCTAATATGTCGTTTCTTAGTTAATAATTTTTTAGAGTGACCGCCCTGTATAAATAAAGGAAAGTTCTGTGTAATACCTTTACCGATTGTCTTAACTCACTATCCATTTCATGAAAAATATCTTTAGCTGATCGTATCCTGGGCCAAACATCTTATTAATTATTTTTCCGCGTGAAATTCCAACTCAATGTCACGAGCGGAATCTTCATAGTACCAGCTAAGGCTCTTTAGTCCTTTAAGCATGCAGCTGAATAGTATTTTTACGCTTTTTATGATATCAGCTATCATATATTTCAAGTTGATGCGGTAGGAAATCACTTGAAAACATTTTTTTCCTGCACACTTCGAGGGCACAGCTGAAGCATTTCAGCCCTTTCTCGATGCAGCTTAAGCTTTTTTTCTGTTCATTTGTAACGTCAACTGTTTGCAAAAAAAAATTAAGCCGGTAGGAAGTGACTTAGAAAAAAAAATTTTATTGTGATTTCGTCATTACCTTCCCTTAGAACGGCGCGCCAGGGGGTCAGCTGAAGATCATTTTCTTCTTTAGAATAATGAGTACTAACTTTTTCAGTTATTTTCGGTCGGTAGGAAATGATTTTTTTTTAATTCAACCTCCTGGACTATATATTCTTCTAAAGTTTCGTTAGAATATGTGCATTATTGTTCAAGTTATCACCAATTCTTTCAAAATGGCCTCCCTAAAATGTTTTGCGACTTGACTTATTGACCAAAAAGTTTGGGACAAATCTAGTTTTCTTCGCAATTTCATTGTGAATAATTTGGGTCACTTGTTCATTGCGATGTAGGTTATACAACCAGGTACATTTAAGAAGAATTGCGAGAAAACAGAATTCTGACCATTATCTTGTTTAAAGAAAAGCTTTCCACCACACGGATTTAATCCAAAACTTTTTTACTACACTTCTTGAAATGTTTTCAACAAGTTCCAGCAAAAGAATTGCTATAGACAGTTTCAAAGAAGTTTTAGTTTTACTCCACTACTAGGCCAGTACTATTGTTATTGTTGTTATCCTCTTCCTTAATGGCAGTATCCGAACGAATGAAATGAAAGAAATATGGATCCATAAAGTTTCATTGGTGAGCACCACTAAATATTGCGTTGTAACAGTTTTTAATTTTTTTTAAGTATGGCGTACCACTTAAAATTGACAATAAACTACTCATAGCAGTGTATTTTTTGTAAAAGTTCTGTGTACGCGAATCGTTATTTTCTTGAATAAATCAGCACAATTTTTTCCCTAAAATGTACTTAAACCATATCTACATTCTTCATTTTTTTCACAATAATTAACACACCACTTGCAAAGATAATGAAAACGAAAAAATACATTTATTAGGGTACAGGGGTTACCAGTGATGAAAGGGGCTAATACTTGAAGAAAACATTTCTCTGCGCTATTGTCGATCTACTGACGCCGAATTAGGTCTAAACGCTTCTGGGGCCATTTTACTTTACTTATTCTGCTATATTCTTTAATCTGTAGTTCCAGATATCGTCATAATACATACGTGTCCCAAATTTTAAGTCAATGTGTTGCAGAATAATTGTGCACACAAAAGAAGTTACAGAATGACCGACAAACCGATTTTTTTTCGCTCAAATTTAAAATCTCCATGTTTCATAAAAGTAATGACATTTCCGATGTATTAGATAGTACCCACTCCCTTTCTAGAGTAACTCAACTAAACACTTTATTAACATTTTTTTTTTTTTATGTGTATCTCAGGATCAGCTTTAACAGAATATAAAGACTTGCTACCCATCGAGTGTGTATATAAGCTTTATTTAACAATTGGAGAACCTCATTCAGTAAGGCAATTTTTATACTTTACTTCAACGAAGAAACACAGGGACCCACCATGTTGTGCTGCATTAAATGTTGACGAGAAAACAAAAACCATAACAGAAGGCAAGAATGCAGTGCCAATCAGCCACCAAATTATATACTTGCAAGGTACTTATTAAATCATTTAGTTTTACTTTCAAAGAGTGTGAAAGACGTTTCTTCTTCAAACATCAGAAAATTATTACATTTCTTAACATGATATTAAAGTTTAACATTTTAGACGCCGGTTGTGCGTTGCCATTAGCAGCGGAGGTAAAAGAACTTTTTCTGAAATCTGTCAAGAATCCCTACTTTCTCGGCGCAATTTCAGATCCCAAAATACCCTATTCTAGTATTTTAGTCCATTGCTAAGCAACCATCAGAAAACAGTCCAGGGAAGTTTTTTTTTAGTCCGTTGCTAAGCAACCATCAAAAGACAGTTCGGGAAAGTTTTTTCCGTCCTAGGCCGGGAAAGTAGGTAACTTTCCCCTACCGGTTTATTGCTATGCATTTATAAAAATTTCCTTAATATATAATAATATTGATTGCGATTTCAGAAAAAATAGTATGTGTATCTCGTAGTAAAAGCACATTCGCGGACTTCGATGCTATTTACATCGTCGTCTGGGAATGTATTGCTTTTACTACTAGATACACAATATACTATTTTCTGACGATGGAAGCGGTAGAAAAAGTACGACAGTACAATATACAGGGTGTAATTAGTTTCATGTCATTAAAAAAAACTGGTGGTAGGGGACGACAAGACAAACAAAAAAACCTTATATAACATGGGGTTTAAAGCTCATAGTTTTGGAGAAAAAAAATAAACCAAAATTTCGCAAATTTTCAATAAAATCTTTTGAGAACTGCTGGAATATTGAGGTAGGTTTAGATCGTCGCGCGTGTCTGCCTATGATACTCAATATTTGTGTAGATAGCTATAAAATGTCGGCGGTCTTTAGCGGTGCGGTAAATGAGATGAAAGACGTCGACGTTTTCTGTGTTTAGTAGATCTGATCTGAAGAAAACTATACTCTGACTCTGCCTTGTGCAATATTTTAGTATCTGTGGGTGTTTCGTTATGTACACACGTCCAACCAGATGTTCGTTGTTTTTGTTATTTTTGAATTTCGGGTCGCTGTGTATTTATAGTGAAGATTTATTTTATTGACTTTACCGTTCAAGTAGTTAAATTCTTGATTACGTACAGACACAACTTGTTCGTTCTTTTTGTATTCCGTTTTGGATTTTGGACCAAGTTTTTCTTTTATTTTTCTTTATTGACAACGTTAGTTGATAGTTTATTGTGTAGTGTTGAACGGAGCACGTATGTCGTAGAGAACTGTGTATTGATGCAGATGCAGAATTCGAATAATTTACTTAGGTGGTAAGCTTTTAACCCAGGACACTCATTTATGTTACAAACATTAATAAATCACATTTAAATATTCTAAATTATAAACATTAATCCAATATTTTGTTCCAAATTAAAAGACACACCTGTAAAGAAACGCTCTGTTTAAACTTCTACGGCCATTATTTGCTTGCAGTTGTGCAGGAAAAGATAAAGAATTATTTACCTCTTTATAATTGTCTCAGTTCGGTTGAGGCGGTCCATCAAAGGCGGTCGATGATCCAATAAGGCCTTTGCACTTTTTATGACAATTTAAAAGTTGTATAATTGGGAACTACAAGTTCATTGACCAAGAAAAGCAGTGGTTTTCAATTATTTTCTACATTAGTATTAAAAAAAAAAATATTAAAGAAGTTGACCTAGGTCAGTTTTTTTCAAAGCGCCCCTAGAGGGAAAAGTCATAAAGGTTTTTTGTTTGTCTAGTCGGTCCCCATTACCAGTTTTTTTAATGACATGAAACTGATTACACCCTGTATACTGTACTTAATTGGTTATACTTACCTGACTAGTTTTATTATGAACTATTCTCTGTCCGCTAATCACTAAAGCATCGGAACGGGTTACTCCAGAACCTTGAAGACCTGAAGCTAATAGCAAACAGTTAGTTCAGTGCCGCAACATGAATTTTTTAGGCAAAAATGGTACTTCCTTATATTCATTGTTTTCAAGTGTACTTCAAGTGCTCATGAATAGTGAAAGTACTCACGAATATTTACGCGTTAAATGCTCGTAAATACTAAGAGTGCACACGAGTACTTTTTGAGGTAACTATATATAAACACTAAGCCTAAGCTCGAAGCTCTAAGTTCATACTTTAAAAAGCGAATTATTATTTGTTTGCTTATAATTGTATTGAAATATATTCTTTATAGGATTTTGCAAGCAGCAGAAAAAAATAACTATCTTTGACAACTAAAAGAAAAACTGTGTAAAAATATTAATGAAATCTTTGCATTCTTTCGATAACCTAAGTTCTGGTTATGCTAGCAAATTAAAATCCTAAAATGAATTTGTCTAATTTCTTATTTGAAAAATTCTCATTCTAACACTAGCATCCACACAGTCCCCCACGGCCATGCAGATTCAACTAGTATCTACATAACCCCCTACGGACATGAAGATTCAGTTAAAAATGAGAACAAAGGCCTAAAATGAATTTATTTACCTGCCTTGTTTTAAAAACTTTTCATTCTAATGGATTACATTTTCATGAAATCTATCATTCTGTTTCTTGGAAATGCTTAGCCTTTGATTTTTCGCCCTTATTCTGGAGCTCATCAGAAAGACATCTTGGGTTTGCATGTCTTTATGAGGAGCTTTATGTCTTTCTGATGAGCTTTATGTCTTTCTGATGAGCTCCTGAATAAGGGCGAAAAACCTTTCAAAGGCTAAGCATTTCCAAGAAACAGAATGATAGATTTCATGAAAATGTAATATCCATTAGAATGAACATTTTTTTAAAACGAGGTAGGTAAATAAATTTTAGGCCTTTGTTCTCATTTTTAACTGAATCTTCATGACCATAGGGGGTTATGTAGATATTAGTTTAATCTGCATGGGCGTAGGGGATGATTATGTGGATGCTAGTGTTAGAATGAGAATTTTGCAAATAAGAAATTAGACATATTCACTTTAGAATTTTAATTTTCTAGCATAACCAGAATACGGGTTATCGAAAGAATGCAAAGATTTCATTATTATTTTTACACATAGTTTTTCTTTTAGTTGTCATAGATAGTTATGTTTTTCTGCTATTTGCAAAATCCTATAAAGAATATATGTTTAAATTTAAAAAGCGCTCGTAAGCACAGTGCTACCAAAAGAAAACTAACCCTTGAGTATACCTAGTGGTAGCAATCAAACGCTATCGCATAGTAGGATTCATTTTTGAACGAAAGTTCTTTTTTAGCAAAAGATGATATGGTAGCGTCAAAAGAGGATCCTCCAATAGAAAATGAGAATAGTGACCCATTTGGTAAGAGCCTCTATGCTTTCAGAAAATTGGGGAGGAAACAAATGATCAAATGTTTAGCTATAGTATGTCCACGAATACATCTCTATGGAAAAGTTGATATGGATTATAAATTAAATTTTCTTGAATTTCATGAAGTGCTGTTGTTGTGTACATACGAAATAGTTGAAAGAAAAAGAAGACTTTTAGAAGCTGAATATAATCAACGTGCTACCAGTCATTCCTCTGTAGTTATTGGAAAAGTCTCGAAGGAAAAGCCTGCGAAGAAAAAGAAATAAAATAAATGTATATAAAATTATGACTGCAGTTTAATAAACAAATCAATACTTAATAAACAATATATTTCATATATATTTGCCTTTAACTAATAATTAGAATAAGGAGGCACAGTAAAACCATGACAATCTGTAAGTGTGCAGAGTGCTAATATTCAAAACGTTACGATATTCAGGAGGCAGAATCAAAATGCACAAGATCTTTATGTAGACTGGAATCAGATGTTAATTTGTTTCCAATGTCCTCAAAATGGCGATATATTATTGAGAACCTAGAAAATGTTCCCATTATGAAATTATTGACCTCTATGACAATTTCTGGTTATGTTCTGCATCTAATACTTTCTAGTACACTTAAAAACATCCCAACATTTTGGTCCATTAATAAATAGCACTATTAGAATGTCCTTCTTTACTTTCTGCCATCTTATTCACAATTTAAGTTTAGTTAAATCTTGTCCTTTATTGAATTGTAAGTTAAATAATTACAACAGTGGGCACTGGGCGAGGAGCAGGTGTCACCTGCCCTGCTTGAATCATTTCGTCCTGGAATAAGAAGAGGCATGATATAAAACAGAAAATAATTTAATAAATATGAAGCGTTTGTGCAAATTGATATCTAATTGTAGGATGTTATTTGAAACATGTATCTTGACTTAAATACCTGCACAATCTAATATTAAAAATTATGGTCTTTCGCACTGATTGTTTCCGTTTTGAAATAATTAGAACTCTGATATGAGATGAGCGACACGCGGCGATAAACGGAAATTAAATTGTGGTGTATTTAGAAAAAGTATAGTTAGTTTGACATAATTTGTGTTTGATGAATAATTTTAAATACATACACAGGATTATTACATTTTTTAGGATTGGTGAAGATTCATACGTTAAAGCAGTGTTTGTTTCGTTTTAAAGCAAATTTAAATTTGTTGTGAAATAAGCATACGAATGAAGTGTTGTACTTGTGGGTGTTGTAAACGCATTGAATGTAATAAATTGAAGATAGTAGAATTCTGGGAAAAATTATAATTGTTGTGATACATTATAAAGTAACATCCTAATATAAATTGAGATAAAATAAATTAAGTGTAATTTTGAGGTAGATAAAAATAATTATAGATTAGGGTTATTTCATGTTAAAGAAAAACTCAAAAATATTTATCAATTTGAATAGTAGAATAATGTATTGGTAAATACTATTTCTTTATTATTTGTTAATTATCCATAAATCAGTAAGAAGTATCGTCAATAATTTCAAATTTTATTAACTTCTGACGTCACGGTTTACAACTAAATCTAGGAATATTTGTTTGTGTTAAGATTCCTCATATCCTCACTGGCAATATAAAAGAGGAGAAGAAGAGCCGCACGTATGACAGTTTGCTTTGTGTTTATTATTGGTTTGTTCTGGTTTTGAGAAATGCCAGTCCTCGGATGTCAGGAACATGCGCAGTTAGTAAGTTCAGAACGCGTTTTACTAACTGCGCATGTGCCTGAAGTCCTCGGACAGGGTATTTCTCAAAACCAGAACAAACCCTACTGTAGTTTGTATTCAATTTTAGATGTTGTATTTTAGGTACAATAGTTACATAATAATATATTAGGAGGTATACATGCCCGTTGAAAAACCCCGGATGGCATTTTCTTTTTTTTGAAAACTCCCTTTTGCCTGGACTACATTATCAGTTGATAGGGTTTCTGGTTCATCTTGTAGCAGAACTTTCTCAATTTCCATTGGACAATTCTTTTTAACCTGAAGAAATAAAAGAAAATTAATAAATGTAAGGTAAAGTGGGGTAAGTGCACAAGCGTCTAGAGAGACCGAAATGCGAAAACTTCGACACGCCCAACACGTGATATCATTAGTTTGACTAGTTCAAATTCATATGTCCGCACAATTTTTTTTTAAATTTTGTAACGATTAATATATTTTTTTACAAATTCTTTTCTGATTTCTTTAGGTTTTCCTTCTTTTTATATAATAATTTCATTTTTTCGTGTGATTTCTTTGGGCTAGGTTAGTAGGTTTTTATTTTGATATCTAATTGTTAATAATCATTAGCGCCGCAGGCAGTAGTAGCGTCGCAGACAAAAAAATGGGGGGTGGGGGGGTGTCCCCCCGCCTTTTTTCCACAAAATAACAGGAAATATTTCAATTTCTCCACTTGCACGAATTTATTACACATTTACAAGGTAATGCGCATGCTCGAAGCTTTCGCGTTTCGGTCTCTCTAGACTCTTGTGGGTAAGTGCGACCCAAAATTTTATTAGTTCACCTTTAACAGCAAATGTGTCAGGTATTGTTAATGTTTTAGATTTGAATTTTTAATGCCTTTATTCTTACAGTATTTGATACATGTTCTTACAATTTTAAAAGTATATCTTTATTTTTCTAAGGCTGACATACATTTTTTTTAAATGATGTTTATGGTACCTACACACTTCCCCGGTCACCTGACGCAAGAGTGTCGTTCGATATACATTTTGCTTGTGTTAATATTAAGCTAATAAACGAGGTAAGTGTGTCTAGTTTAAGTATGTAGCAGCACATTACTTTTGAAATTTTTAAAATATGGTACAAAATATCTGACTTACGAACTTTTTAGTGTAACAAAGTCTGCCGATTCATCAAAATACATATTGTCAATCTAATAAAAGTACATTTTAATCCACATCTGAATCAATTTTAAAATGTTTGGTAATAAAACAAAGTGATAAGTAACTAATATTTTTGTATTAGAAGTAATATAATCTATTATTGCATATTATATCTGGCAAAAGAAACGTCAAATCGAAATATACTGCGACGCCCCAAAATTGTCGGCTTTGGTAGAACAAAAATAATATCATCTCGTGATATGTTGGAGATATCTTCCGGATGAGCCCACTTAAATGTTGTTGATGTACCTAAGGAAGGAACTTTTCTAGCGTATTTGACTTCATACTCGGTTTCTGTTTCTGTACGGATTGAAATAATTTGTCCAACATAGTGTTTCCTAGTTTTTTTGGTAGAAAATAAAACCACTACCCAGTCATTGACTTCTAAATCCTTACTATAATTGTTATCTATTTCGTCGGTGAACTGGTTCAACATTTCCTCTTCTTCAATGTCATCTATAATAATCCACTATTATCACTGTCATCACATGTTATCTCTAGTTCTTCTACTTCTGATTCATTTGAAGAATCATCATTTGTATTTTGTTTCGATGATATTTTTTTTTACGTTGAGCTGATACATTTTTTTGTTTTTTCTTCTGTTTCTCCTTCAAGCGCTTAATGACTTCTTTTGTGGTAATTACTTCAGCTCCTCCGCCAACCTTTGTCTTGCACTCTTTTATGATTTTCTCTTGTCTAACAGTAGCCATAAGCAGTTCTTCAAATGAGGTAGAAGTGCTTGATGTTCCTGCTACATTTAATTGATTTGTATCTGCTGCATCAAGTGGTATTTCAAGGGTTGGCTGTATGACGACGGAATCAGTATCTGGCACCACGTTATTTGATATTTGAGGTGTATTCTCTTTTTGCCGGGAATTTTCTCATCTTCGATAGGCATCAGGTGCAAACTGTTCTTTTGGAATAACATTTGCATTATATGGATAAATTCCACCTTTGCGGAATCCGCTGCAAATTATTTCAGAACTGGTCTCCAGCCACATCTTCCCTAACAATTTACTGAATTCTTTTTTGGGCATCTTCTGCCCATGACGTCTTCTCTGCCAAACTACAACTAAAGCATCCCATTCTGATTTTAAAGAACAAACAACAGTCAGATCTAGTGGTTGGAGAAGGTGACTTGAGTGAGGGGGCAGCTTAAGAATGACCACATTTTCAGCCATTGCCGAAAGTATTAAACGTTCATTTACATGAGTTGAATGGCCGTCATAAAAAAGCACAACAGGACGTATTGGCCCAATATGTAGGTTAGTAGGTTTTTATTTTGATATCTAATTGTTAATAATCATTAGCGCCGCAGGCAGTAGTAGCGTCGCAGACAAAAAAATGGGGGGTGGGGGGGTGTCCCCCCGCCTTTTTTCCACAAAATAACAGGAAATATTTCAATTTCTCCACTTGCACGAATTTATTACACATTTACAAGGTAATGCGCATGCTCGAAGCTTTCGCGTTTCGGTCTCTCTAGACTCTTGTGGGTAAGTGCGACCCAAAATTTTATTAGTTCACCTTTAACAGCAAATGTGTCAGGTATTGTTAATGTTTTAGATTTGAATTTTTAATGCCTTTATTCTTACAGTATTTGATACATGTTCTTACAATTTTAAAAGTATATCTTTATTTTTCTAAGGCTGACATACATTTTTTTTAAATGATGTTTATGGTACCTACACACTTCCCCGGTCACCTGACGCAAGAGTGTCGTTCGATATACATTTTGCTTGTGTTAATATTAAGCTAATAAACGAGGTAAGTGTGTCTAGTTTAAGTATGTAGCAGCACATTACTTTTGAAATTTTTAAAATATGGTACAAAATATCTGACTTACGAACTTTTTAGTGTAACAAAGTCTGCCGATTCATCAAAATACATATTGTCAATCTAATAAAAGTACATTTTAATCCACATCTGAATCAATTTTAAAATGTTTGGTAATAAAACAAAGTGATAAGTAACTAATATTTTTGTATTAGAAGTAATATAATCTATTATTGCATATTATATCTGGCAAAAGAAACGTCAAATCGAAATATACTGCGACGCCCCAAAATTGTCGGCTTTGGTAGAACAAAAATAATATCATCTCGTGATATGTTGGAGATATCTTCCGGATGAGCCCACTTAAATGTTGTTGATGTACCTAAGGAAGGAACTTTTCTAGCGTATTTGACTTCATACTCGGTTTCTGTTTCTGTACGGATTGAAATAATTTGTCCAACATAGTGTTTCCTAGTTTTTTTGGTAGAAAATAAAACCACTACCCAGTCATTGACTTCTAAATCCTTACTATAATTGTTATCTATTTCGTCGGTGAACTGGTTCAACATTTCCTCTTCTTCAATGTCATCTATAATAATCCACTATTATCACTGTCATCACATGTTATCTCTAGTTCTTCTACTTCTGATTCATTTGAAGAATCATCATTTGTATTTTGTTTCGATGATATTTTTTTTTACGTTGAGCTGATACATTTTTTTGTTTTTTCTTCTGTTTCTCCTTCAAGCGCTTAATGACTTCTTTTGTGGTAATTACTTCAGCTCCTCCGCCAACCTTTGTCTTGCACTCTTTTATGATTTTCTCTTGTCTAACAGTAGCCATAAGCAGTTCTTCAAATGAGGTAGAAGTGCTTGATGTTCCTGCTACATTTAATTGATTTGTATCTGCTGCATCAAGTGGTATTTCAAGGGTTGGCTGTATGACGACGGAATCAGTATCTGGCACCACGTTATTTGATATTTGAG
Source organism: Stenurella melanura (assembly GCA_963583905.1). Classification (NCBI taxonomy): domain Eukaryota; kingdom Metazoa; phylum Arthropoda; class Insecta; order Coleoptera; family Cerambycidae; genus Stenurella; species Stenurella melanura. The sequence goes on from OY757311.1 coordinate 64,077,416, forward strand.
GTGTATTCTCTTTTTGCCGGGAATTTTTTCATCTTCGATAGGCATCAGGTGCAAACTGTTCTTTTGGAATAACATTTGCATTATATGGATAAATTCCACCTTTGCGGAATCCGCTGCAAATTATTTCAGAACTGGTCTCCAGCCACATCTTCCCTAACAATTTACTGAATTCTTTTTTGGGCATCTTCTGCCCATGACGTCTTCTCTGCCAAACTACAACTAAAGCATCCCATTCTGATTTTAAAGAACAAACAACAGTCAGATCTAGTGGTTGGAGAAGGTGACTTGAGTGAGGGGGCAGCTTAAGAATGACCACATTTTCAGCCATTGCCGAAAGTATTAAACGTTCATTTACATGAGTTGAATGGCCGTCATAAAAAAGCACAACAGGACGTATTGGCCCAATATGTTTTAAGAAAGTATTTCGAAAGTATCCCAAAAACACGTCGGACTCCATCCATCCATTCTTTGTTGCGGCATACACCATATTAGGAAAGCCTTCTCCTTCTGGGGATACCCACTCGTCCCATATATTCTTTCCTTTAAATATAATCAGTGGAGGAGCCTTATCTCCAGCTGCATTTACCGCCATTAAGACACTAATATTTTCTCTCCCCACACCACCTGTCATCCTAGAGCATGGTGCCCCTCTTTGCCCGACAACTTTTGTTTTAGATGAGTCCAAACAAAAGCTCGTTTCATCGAGGTTCCATATTTGTGCAGGTTTATCATGAAGCGTTAATTCATCCAGTGTCTTTTTACTAATTTAAAATAATCATCTATGGTAAAGGGGTCCATGCCACACTTTTTTCTGGCATACTCTACACTTTGTGGTTTCTTAATAGATAGCTGATGACGTTTTGCAAAGCCCAGAAACCAATCTTCCCCTGGAACTCCATGTTTGAATGACGTCTTCAGCTTATTTCTAGACACATAGTCCCCAACAATCCTTAATACTTCTTTCCGGCTTAGCCCCCACCCCTATTTTTCCATTGTTTTTAGTCCACTGGCCAATACATTTTCCTGTTCTATGGGAATTACTAGGGCACGACCCAATGTTTGGCTAATTCGCGTGCTTAATGTCATTTTAGGGATGTTATACTTTTTAGATGCACCATACAAAGTTATGAAGCCAGTCTTTACTTCATTTATGGCAAGTTCTAGCGTTTCCTTTGAATATCTTTTACCTCTGTCACTCTTTCTAATGTATGCCCTTACCATCTTACTAAAAATAATATAAATATCTGATTAACAAGGGTTAGTGGGCAACTTGTTAAAAGAATTAAAATTCAATTATATCACGGATATTAGTTAAGACCTGAGAATATAATATTTCTCGCGCCCTCCGGGGCAAGTGTGTACTATAAGACACTCTTACCTCATATTTTATACTACACACTTTCCGGGTATGCTTTATTTCAGGGGCAAGAAGAACCCATGCTATAAGTGCCTTTTGAAATGTTATTGAATAAAAATACCATTTGTTTAGTAAACTTAATTAATTAAAAATGGGCAGAGGGGCGGGGCAGCCAGAAACCACTTTACTTGCACTGCGGTTTAATGGGTATCTCTTCTCTTGGAATATGATTAAGATGCCTTGGGTGGTTGTCTCTGGCCTTGGTGAACGTCGAATATTAAAGCTGATACCTATATCCATACAACTTTTAACTCTCGTAAAATCTGTTAAATATATGCAAACTTATTTAAAATGTTATTCTTATATTTAACAGATTTTACGAGTTTCGGTGTTTAAAATTATTTAAAAAAGTGACACATTTTCGGGATGCAACAAAAAACTTAAGATGACTATAATCGTCAACTTTGGTGTTTAAAAGTTGTATGGATATAGGTATCAGCTTTAATATATATGCAAACTTATTTAAAATGTTATTCTTACAAGTCATAGAGTGACAGTGATAGAGTGAAGACCTATTAGATTTAGCTTAAACAGTTTAGTGAAGAACTTAATAATATGTCCTCAGAAAGTGAGGGACGTTACAGTGAGATGGAGATGGATGATGATGGCAGTTGGAAAAAAGTAAAATATAAAAGAAAAGCTCGAAACAGTTTGGAAAATATCACAAAGAAAAACAAAAATCTATCCACACCCACAAATGCTGAAATAAATGATATCATTGGAATATCGACAAAAAACCCAACCTCATATAAAAACTTATCACCAGAAATAAATACAAGTTCATCAAACATTCCTAAAAACACAACACAAAACAACCAACAAAAAATCATCAACAAACAATTATTCGCAGCAAATGAAAAACATAATGAATCAACAATACAAAAACATGTATTACCTAACAACCACAAGAGAATTTACCAGAACACAAATTGCCGATTTTTGGAGCGCAAGAAACCCCCAATCCAAAGACGTTATTCTAAAAACAAGCAAAGGATTCTTACTCAAAACTAATTTAGAAAAAGGTATTGCATCAAGTTATCTCAATTCGTTAAAGCAATCTCAGATACTACAAAATTTCCAAGAAACAAATTCAAATCTCCGACCATCCAACAAAACTCATATTGCCACCTTTGCCTGTGTAATTGCAACCATAGAGCAAGACATTGAGGATGACAAAATCAGAGAACACCTTGAAGTAAATAATTACATGCTAAGATACTGCAAGCGTATAACTTCTAGAGCCACGGGAAAATTAACGCAGCTGATTAGAATAATAACAGGAGATTTTACATCGTTTCAAAAACTCCTCAATGAAGGGGTATTCTACAAAAACCGATACTATCCAGTCCACCCAAGCACACCCCCAGAACCGACACCAACTCCCTGCGCAAAATGTTCCCTCTTTACACATGTAACCGAACAATGTAATACACCACTAACGTGCAGAAAATGTCAAGGTAAACACCATACTAACACTTGCACATCACCTCTACCAGAAAAATGTATGGCATGCAACTCAGAGGAACACCAAGCATGGTCCCCCAAGTGCCCAAAAAGACCAGTTAAGCCCATAGAAGGAATTCCAAATACACGAATAAAATCTGTGAACAAAAAATCCAGTGAAATTGACAATAAAATCACGAAAAACAACAAGATACATACACCTATGACACTACACGATCACATTATAGAAACCTACACCAGCAAACTCAATAAACCTAATTACACCAACAGACAAGAATTAATTATACTATTAAAAAAAAGATTTATTAATCTATATAACATAGATTCACAGTTGTATTTAGTGGAAACCATATGTATATATTAATGTTTGATCTAAACAAACCAAACACGTCACCAACAGTACCAACAGAAGGCCTAGTGATTCATTATAGTAATATTAAAGTACTATATTCCAACATTAATAGTTTTCTCCCAAAAAAGCATCTTGTTAACCACTACATACAAAATAACAAAGTCGATTGTCTTATGTGTGTCGAAACAAAAAATAAGGAATACATTAATGCATATCAAGACTGGAGAATAATTCAACAAAAAGGAAATATATTTAACACCAATATTAGAGGGGGCTGCTTAGCACAGTCGAAAAAGAATCTCCATATGGGCAAAGAAAACCCTCCAAGTATTAATAATTCTAAAAATAGCAGCCTGCATTTTACAATGCCGTATATCAAATCCAAGCTCCACATATTTCTAGTTTATATTGACAACGGATCAATAATTGAAGAAACCGTTTTCACTAAGGCCTCCTTATATGGATACTGTATTATTATCGGAGATTTTAATCCAAACACTACCAGAAAGAAAAATCAGCTTAAAAACTTCTTAAACAACTCCAATTTTACAAGAATTCACACACCTCCCACGTTTCTAATGCCAAATAATCCAAGTTCAACCCCCGACGTATTTATGTGTACAAAAAATATTCAAAATAATATCACCGAAGTAGAATTGATCCCGGACCTTGGTAGTGACCATTTAGCCATACAATTTAAATTTAATCTACAAGCAAACCCAATTATTCTCCCGCCTGAAACTTATCTAGACTTAGCCAGATGTAATATTGAAATCATTAATGATGAAATTATACAATTTATAGAACGCAGACAAGAGGCAATTACTCCATTATATATCACTATGTTCAATGAAACACTTAAAAAATTAATTCTAGAAAACACACCAACAAAAGTAAAAACGTGCTATAACTACAAACTACCGCCGTTCATTTTAAACCTTATAAAACAAAAGAGAAGATTATATCGCTACATCAAGCAAAACGAAGATCATGACACAAAATCCAAATATAACGAACTTACGAAACAAATCCATGCATTAGTGCTGCAATACAAACAAGACAAATGGATAAATGCATGCAAAAACATAAATGACTCCAAAGGAAAAAAATATTGGAATGAAATTAGGAAACTGTCCAAATATAAATCTAATAAATCTGCAATCCCTGAAATTTCCTACAATAACAACAGCTACTCCACCGACCAAGAAAAGGCCAATGCCTTTGGGGACTATTTTGAGGAATCCGCTAAATTTACCATGGATGTTAACTTCAATGAGGAAAATTTAAACCTGGTGAATGACTGGTATGAAAACTTTTTTAACATATGGACCCTACAATAGTAGACGAAGATATAAATATAACAGAAGAAGAATACTACAACGTACTAAACTCGGGCAAAAATACAGCCCCTGGCCACGACCATATTAGTAGAAATATATTAAGAAAACTGGAACAGAACATACATCTAGAAATAATTAACATATATAACTACTGCATAACAAATCATTACTTCCCAATAGAATGGAAAACTGGAGTAATAATTACAATTCCAAAACCTAATCAAGACCATTCTCATCCACAAAGCTATAGACCAATAACTTTATTACCAGTAATCGGAAAAAACTTCGAGAAAATCATAAAAACAAGATTACATAATGAACTAGACGAACAGATCCCCAAGAATCAATTTGGGTTCCGACAAAACTCATCTACGATCCACCCCCTCATCATTGCGACGTCAAATATACAAACCAACAGCATAATTGGAAACAAATCGGCAGCAATATACATAGACTTAACGAAAGCATTCGACTCCGTCTGGCACAAAGGTTTGCTATTTAAACTACACAACTCACACTGCCCTAACTATATTATCTGGTTTCTTAAAAATTTCCTAGAGGGTAGGAAAACAAAAATTAAAATAAACGGAGCCTTTTCCAGTCCATATGAAAATGAACAGGGCGTTCCACAAGGATCTCCACTATCGCCAGTATTATTTAATATCTACTGTTGTGACATACCGAACAACCACCAACAAACACACAACGCAGAGTCTTACCTACTGCAGTTTGCAGATGACATAGCCTGGATAGCCCATGGAAAGAATATTGAAAAAACAATGAACACCCTGCAATTTTCAACAACTGAAACCATTCAGTGGTGTAATACGTGGAAATTAAAAATCAATCCTAACAAATCACAACTAATGATATTTAATCACAACATCTCAAATACTTCTCCGACTATACAAATTTGTAACCATAGATTGACACCAACAGCAACAGCTAAGTACCTGGGAATTACAACAGATCAAAAATTAAACTTCAACAGCCATACCAAGGAAATGAAAAAAAAGATGATAACTAGGGCAAAGCACTTTAGATGTCTGACTTATCAGAACCAAGGTATCAATACTTCCACAGCAAGTAAAATTTACAAAATGATATGTCGACCCATCATGGAACATGGATTCATCCTATTTAACACCTGTAGAAGACCAGCCTTGAACAATATAGAAGTGGCAGAGAGAAACAGTCTACGTAAAATAACAAAATTTCGTCATCCAAATAATCCTCTCCATAACATATCCAATAACTTACTATATGAAAAAACTGGTATCCAACCTATGCTAACACGCTTCAAAGACCTTACAAAAAGATATTTACAATCCCAAAACCTCCTTACCCTAATTCAACCCTTTATAATTTGACTACGAGAAGATACTATCAGAAGAAGAAGAAATCCTGAAAAAACACTGTTAAGAGGCAATTACAGAGGGCAACAATGAAGAATAAAGAAATGAAATACCTAATTGTTAAATTCACTGTTATATATGTATATATGTGTGTATGTGTATATGTATGTTTAAAAATAATTAGATATATAAAGTTTGTAATACAGGCTGAAAGACTTCGGTCGCTGGCCTTTTGGAATATTTTATCCAATAAATATTATTCTCTCTGTTATTCTCATCGGCATGGAAACGTAAAAATTGAACACTGAATACTATTTGCTCACGACAGTGTGTTTTTCTATATTATGAAAACGAGTCTTAATCAAGTTCCAAAATCCTAGTCAGTTTGTTACGTCATTACACTTTTACATGCCGGGGTTTTTCCAGTCCGTTGGAATTCCCCAAGATAAGATCGTGGGTTTTACCAGTCTGTTGGGTAATTCCAAAGCCGGTCCGCGGGGTTTTCCCACGATCCACGGAATTCCCCAGATAAGATCCCCAAGATCAAAATCATTAACGAAACCGTCCGCACTTCTACTATATCTTACCTGCTGGCAAAATATCACGTTAAAAACTTTTAAAATGTAGGAGATGTATCTGGATAATCTAATATACGTGCCCTCTCTATTCAAGCTAAATGGCAACTGCTAGAATGTGTGCAATATTTTGGTTAATAATAATGGCAGTTCTGCAACCCTACATACGCAAATGTGTAGATTGAATATGTTTCATAGATGGTAGCACCTATTCATAATTTTAATGAAATTACAATTTGTGGACACTAGGGTGGACCTTATTTTCGAACCTTCGTTTTTTCTTTACGCCGCCCTCTAGATTTTTCCATTTTGTGAAAAATTATCCTCTGTCAAATTTCAGATCAATCGGAAGACGAAAAGACGTGGCACATCGAATTTGAAATTTCGAATTTTAGTAATTTTCCGCTAACTGAAGAAGCAACTTAATTCTCACATTTATGGTTGAAATTTTTAATAATTCCTTATTTGATAATAAATTTTATCTATAAGAACAATAACTGTCATGATATTTTTTCAATAATATAAAGAATAACAACAGAGGAATGGAATCTCACTGATAAAGTACAGGCACTTTCTTGTGATACCACAGCGTCAAATACGGGACGTTTGCAAGGCGCCTGTGTTATTCTTGAGCAATTAATCGGAAGAGACATCCTCTATCTGCTCTGTCGTCATCATATTTATGAAATTGTCTTAAGGGCTGTGTTCCTGAAAAAAATTTCGATGTCTTCGGGCCCAAATATCCCAAATTTCAAGAGATTTCAGCAGACCTGGTTTAAAATAAATAAATCAAACTTTAAATCCGGAATTGAAGACAAGTATACTCGGGGGAAACTGGGGGATGTCACAGAAATGCTTCAGTTTGCATTGCGAAGTCTGCAGCAGGACAAGCAGCTTAGTGAAAATTATGGCGAATTTCTCGAACTTATAATTTGTTTTCTTGGTGGAACTCCTCCCCGAGGGATCTCTTTTCGGGTTCCAGGAGCCTTCCACCACGCTAGGTGGATGGTCAAGGCACTGTATTGTTTGAAAATGTTTATTTTTCGAGAAGAGTTCGTTATGGAAACCGCAGAAGAAAAGGGAATACGCGATATATGCATTTTTCTCGCACGATTATACTTTCAAGCTTGGTTTCACGCACCTGTTGCTGCAGAATCTCCTCGCCAGGATTTGCAATTTTTGCAAAACCCCAAGACATAAGTAGTGTCGCATTAAATAAGTTTTGCAATCGCCTGTGGTATTTAGCACCAGAGGCAGCGGCGTTGGCATTTTACGATAAAAACCTTTCAACCGACACTAAAAAGCTGATGGTACAAGCTTTAAAACTTAACGAGAGCTCTGATGAATCTATAAAAAAAGTGGCAATTCTCCCTAAGGACGTCAGCCAGTGGGGCAGGAATCAGGATCAGTTCATCTATAAAGATTCAGGAAAATTCTTCGAAAGATTTTCGATATCAACAGACTTTTTGGATAAGGATCCATTAGAATGGGAAGATGACGATGGCTATAGAAAAGGATTTGAAATCTTCAAAGGACTTAAAGTTGTAAACGATTCAGCAGAGAGAAAAGTTAAACTGATGCAAGATTACAATGATATTTTGTCAAGAAAAGAAGACGATAGACAGTTCATCCTACAAGTTGTTTCGGAGTATCGACGTCAGTATCCAGATGTGAAAAGTCTACGTTGATGAAAAATTTATTTTAATTCTGTTCGTACGTATGTTCGTACGTATGTACGTAAGTATGTTCATTTTTTCTTTACGTATTTAATATACTTATTTCTTTTATACTATACTTATTTAATATTTCTGTTTCCTAATGAATGTTCTTTATCTGTATTATTCTGTATTATTATATTTTTACAACATAAGAGAATTGAATTAATAGAATATTGCATGTTAGGTCTAATCCTTAAGATTTTAATATATAAATTTTAATTATTATTGTCTGTGTTAATGAAAAAACAAAATATATTCTGTCTTATATGACAAGATGTAGTACCTAAAACAGAATACTTGACTAATTTTTAATACTTGGTAGGTATTTTTCAGTTTCTAGAAAGGTATTATTTTCTCATGAATATGACGGATGTGCCACGTCTTTCCGTTATGTGATCGATCCCAGATTTTATAGGAATTATTTTCTCAATAAGTGGAACACATTTACGGGGCGGCGTGAAAAAAAAAATCGTCTTCATTTTTTTCATGTATAGTTAAGGTCCACCCTAGTGGACACTCTTACCCCGTATATACACTTACCCCACTTTACCTTATGTATAAGTATAAAAGTATCATAAAATTATGGAAATATTAAGTTTAATGATATTAAATAATGATAATAGTTTAAAAATGCTTACCACATCTAATCAAAATTATTGACAATTAATAATAATTGAATATTATTATGTAACTATGGAACATCCATGGCTAATATGATGAATTTGTTTGAATTAACTGTATTAATATTTGATGGAATTTATTAAATGATTTTGCAGATTTAATTATAATTTATATGCGATAGTATATATAGTATAGACCATACCAAACTTAGACGATTCCTCCCGAAATGAAATTGTCCTTTGAGAGTTTTTATTTTCGAGCTAATTCCGACCGTTTCCACGATATAGGCAAAAACCGCAAGAATAAGACGCACCTTTCGAAGCCGAAAAAAGTGCGAAAACGTCCATATTTTTCTAAATACACCTTCGGAGGGGCCGTACAGCGTCGCGACGGAAAGAGGATGGGTTTTAGTTAATCCGCATCATAAATTGCGCGGCGCAAATCGAAAATTCGGCGCCACAGGAGCGAAGGCGCATTTTTTGACGTTTCGCCAAATTTCTCGGTACTCTCCTACACTTAGTCCCCTCAACCGGTTTTTCGGAAAAAAGAGATAGAAGAATTTAATGAGTTAATTAAGGATAGACTCGATTAGTTATCTTAACGAAAAATGGCCTAAGATAAAAAAAAAATTATTACGATCCGACCGGAACCGTCCCAGACCGGCTAAATGCGGCGCTTATTTTTACATCTTAGCTCCCCCAGATCGCGTTGTACTACGCGTTTTCGGACTACTCCTGACGCGGTAAGATTTTAATATATCGTTGTTCTGTTTCACAAATATTCCAGCATTTAGTCAAGTCAATGAAGGTTTTTACTTCTTAGTCCTCAGGGACAGGTCCGATTTTGATGATTTTTTTTAAATGTGTGTTTGTTAATAATATTTATATTGTTTCGGGGTGGATGTCACCCCTTCTGGGGGGGGGGGGGGTGGAAATTAGTAAACTCAAAATAACCGCAGAAATCGATAGGGGGATGAATTCTAAGGAAAAAATGCTCTATAAAGTTTTTCCGATAAATCAGTATTTTTCGAGTTATTCGCGATTGAAAATGTTGATTTCTCATCCAAAAAATGCATGTTTTAGAGCGATTTTTCTCGAGAACCTACGTTTTGTAAAAAAAAAGAGCAAAAATAAGGCTTATAAAATGCACACAAGAAAAGTCTAGGGATATATGCAGGAACTCATTTAAGACATAAGGGAAATTTTTGTATCGGGTGAATTATACTTCTAACGTACTTACTAGTTTAATTTCTCAATCAGAATATGCGTATTCTATTCAGACAATAAAAACTTGATCAACACGATTGATGAAAAACCTAGAATTTACATACTTCGTGAAATTATCTGGTAGGTTCGATTTCAATCATTCTATAGTGCTCTTGTTTACTAGTTGCATTGAAAATATTGTTTTTTACAATGGAACTGCAAGACTTAACCTTAGACGAGATGAATCGAGCGGTAGCTCTTCTTTAAGATGACAAGAGGTAAGTCGAAGTAGCTCAGCGGATGAGTATTTCCCAAAGTATCGGAAGTCGATTATGGAGGCGTTTTAGGGAAACTAGAAAACCGGCCGAACAATATCCAGGAGGTGAACGCTCTATAAATGCCATTCAGGACAGATTTTCAATGTTCAATGCTAGAAGGCACCCTACAATTTATTATCTCACCTGAGTTGGTCACGGAGTTGCAGCGAGCACATAACGTGATCGTTAGCTGAGATACTGTGAAAATTCGACTCCACGAAGCCAATCTCCATAGTCGACGACCACTCAGATGTCCACCTCTGTTTAGAGGCTATCGCGCTGCCAGATTAGACTGATGTCTAGAACATCAAAATTGGGATGCAAACTCTTGGGCTACAGTTTTCTTTACAGATGAATCCAGATTTCGATTTCATCCAGATTCTCGTCCGACACGAGTATGGAGACGATTCGAAAATGTGGAACATTTAAGGCACGTTCAGAAAGTTCACACCATTGAGTTAGACTAACTCAATGGTTCACACATACAGAGACGGTAAAGTAATGGTATGGAGCGGAAAGATTATAGGCGACAGAACCGAGCTTGTTTTTCACAGTGGTTTCCTAACAGCTCAACAGTACCTGGATAATATTGTTCAACCCATTGTGCGTCTATTTGCGGGTGCTGTTGATGAAAACTTCCACCTAAAGCGAGATAATGCTTGTCCACATGTCGCACGTACTATGATGAAATGGTTGATCAATGACAGAATTAAAGTATTGCCATGGCCCGCACAATCTCCGGACCTTAATCCGATAGAGCATGTGTGGAGCATGCTTCAACATAGAATAGCTCCACATATGGGCAATATTCTCAATGTTCCTCCATTCTGGGAGCTCCTAACAACAGAATGGGCACGTTTACCCCAACCGGACATTAACGTCATTTTTCCTATGAACAATAAGTGTAGAGCTCTAATAAACTAACGTGGAGGTCATACTCTTATTAATTTTTTTCTCTTTGCATACTCGACAATTTTATGTATGGCTCAAAAGGCAATGATTTTTACTTTAGTTACTTTTTCGAAAATGTATTGTTTCTTTAATACAAAACATTAATTTTGAGACGTAGTAAACACTTACTAATACTATATAAATTTCTTTATTTTTTCCTAAATTACCTATTTTAAAGAAATACGTATATTTATAAAAATATCCCTAGACTTGTCTTGTGGGTGTGATAAATCCATTAATTTTTTCTTGTTTCTGTAGATGCAATAAGAACAGACTTATGGCTCGTTGAACGAGAGTGTTTGTTTGCCGAAAACTGAATATGAACCTTTCAACTTTAAATAACTGAAGAACGACGAATTTTTGGAGGAAAACTTATTAGATCTTTTTTAAAGTACTTGAAAATACTTTTAAAATGAGTTTTAGTAAAATTCGTTAGCATAAAAACTTACGGAGTTATGATGAAAATAAATCGGTTGTCTCGTTTTTTCGGAAAAGAAATCAGCAATGAAACCAATAGCTTAACCCAAGAATTGAAATTAAATGTTATCCATTCACAATTTGTTTTATTTCGGTACTAATTAATAATATGTTCTAGAAGTTTGAACGGTTTAGAGTGCGTCGATTTGGAAAAAAGATTAATTCAATGTTGAAATGATTTTTGAAATTTTTGAAAAAAATTTCTTCTTTTCACAATAACTCAAAAACTAAAGAAGATATGTAAAAAATGCAAGAATACAAACATTTAGGTTCTTCTTTGCAAAAAAATTGGTGTTTTCTTTTGTTTTCCTAGGATGGAAATTAAGTGAGATATCACCGTTTTAAATTCGCATTTAAATGCGAGGACCACCTTCCCCGATCCTTTTAAATTTAATTTCAAAAAAGAAGGGTTCAAGGAAGTTCAACTTTAGGCCTTTGTAGCCATTGAAATTCCCTGCAAAATGGTTTTTGAAATGATCAGATAGCTTAAGAAATTAAGGAAGTTATGGTGAAAAAACCAATACGAATATTTTGTCAAAGCTACTGCAAAGAGCAACAAGGCGGTCCAACTAAGTGCATTGCCTCCCAAAGAAAATTGAGCAGCTAAACATTTGAAGAGGGTCCATTTACAAGTTCAGTTGTGGCCTGGGAATAATGTAACGCATGAGAAATGTGGTTGAGAATATAATTAAAATATTCTAACGCCGATCAAAATGAGTCAGCCTCCAGCTCCACAAAATATTCTGAAATCACTTTTTAACTTCCTTAATTCTTAAGACATCTAATCACTCCAAAAACCGTTTTAAAGATCTTTTCATGTATTTTAAAAAAGGTATGACAAGTTTTCCTTCAAAAAGTCGTTGTTATTCCATTATTTAAAGTTAAAAGGTTCGAATTTAGTTTTCAGCAAACAAACAGTCACTTTCAACGAGCCATAACTCGGTTCGTATTGCATCTACAGAAATAAGAAAAAAAACAGTCGATTTGGTATTTTATAAGTTTCATTTTTGCTCCTGATGTTCTTTTGGTAAAACATAATTTACAAATAGTTGAGAAAACAAATCATTCAAAGAAAAAAGAAACATTAAAGCTTCATACAAACATATTATTAAAAATAGTTAAAAAACATTACTGATTCCAAGAATTCATCCACCGAATAAAATCAATTTGATATAAGAAATTCATTTAATTTATTTTTGAAGATATTCATACTGTCAGTAGTTTTAAAAGTTTATTTTATTTTAGCATTTTATTCCAATACTCTTAACATTGGCTATTTTAAAACCAATTTGTTTTTTAAAGGATTAAATAGCAAGTTGGTTTTAAAACAATCCATTTTGGAACAAATAGTTTTAACGTTGTTTTATGGAGTACCTTTGATGTACTCGATCATCCATTAAAGCCCGTTAAGAAAACTATTTTATCTTAAGCCTACATGCTCAATAAAATTCCGCATTAAATCCAAAAACATATTTTTTTTATTTTTTAAAGAGTACATAAGAAAATTTTAAAGCTCAAAGGTTTCAACTTATAGTCAATTTGGTCAAAAGAAATGTGTGTTGTTGACGACTTTATTAAAACTAATTCTACCCATGTAGATACCATCAACAATAAGTGCTAAAATATTTAGTATAGATCTCTGTATTACACATTTTTAATTCTTATGTATTATCATTTTGTCTTTCCAGATAAAATCCCAGTGGTTACGCCTATGCTTATAGAAATAAAAAACACTTCGGGGCACTTACAACTATTGATATATTAGTAACGGTGCTCAGGTGTGCACATTTGCTATAAATACGATTAATGTAACAAAATGTAACAGTAATATGCAAAACTTACCTATTTTTTAATTAAATTAGGCACAGAAAAGATGAAATGCACTAATAGGCCAGTTGGCAGCAACATATATTTTCCCGACACTTCAAATCGTGGTAGGTCATTGTTTAAAACCCCATAAGAATGTGATTTTAAAGCCATTTTGCGTTCTTCGCTTATATCTATTTTCTCTTTGATCCCACAGAAAAATGATTCAATACTTTTTTGTTTGTTTTCAATAGATCTGCAAAACAAGACCAACTGCATTTGAAAATATTAACTCTTGAAGAACAATTTACAAAACACTTTTGCGTTGTCATTATTTAGTTAGTTTTCAAATAAACCATATGCAAATAAGTTATTATTAATATAAAGTCTTCATATTACATTGAGTTATTCTTTGCTACAGGCAAATTATGCATGCCAAAGCTGGAATGTATAGGTGAAATAGTTTACGACTTATAGCTTTGATTAATTGATTTGCCAGCGTAAGGTGAGCATTGCTGCCGATTCCGGGCATCCATGGAAGTTCGTTCCAACATGCAGCTTGGTCGTCCACCGAACACGCCCAACGGACGGCCAAGCCGTGTGCCGGAACTAAATCTCGGATGTTATATATACTGCCGGACCGGCTGCATACGCTGAGCGAGAGCCACATGACACATGGGGTATGAATATAGGATGGGAAGTGTAGGTGTTTGTGAGATGCTTCTTTTAAGTTTCCATGCTTCTTTTTTAGTTTCTGTCATCATCGGGTGGGAAGTGTAGGCGTTTGCAAGATGCCTCTTTTTAGTTTCCATGCTTCTTTTAAGTTTCCATCTATCATCATCTCCTTGTTTATTCACCTCCTTCTGCCCGCTTGCATTCACTTCGTTTGTCTGCCAAGACATACATGCATTTGCTCGCCGTAGGGACCTTTTTTTCTTTTTCTTTTTTCTTTTATTAACGGTTCCATAGGTAAATAACCATTTACGACGGTGGAAGTGCCCTATCTCGCGATAAAAAACTTTTTATGGCGGATTGGTTATGAGAAAGCGGCCCGAGAGAATATTTTGCACGTCCTGTATATTAGTTTGTTTCTACGGTAATTATTTTCAACTGCCACTTTCCAATTTTGGGTATTTTCTATTTCATTACCTACATTTAATACCTTTTCATTTTTACCCCTAAATTTGTTCTCTGTTGTGTAATAAACTGTCCTGTAACAAGGATTAATAAACCAATAAATAAATATCTTTTCAATTTTAATTTCTAATTTTTTCAATTCAAATAAAGAAATAGACTGTGGTTCCTTGGTATGAAAAATATCAAAAAAAAAATTAGTTCCAGTTTTGGTAAGGGTCCGGCTCGTACAGACCAATTGAAAAAAAACGCTAGGCTAATTTGTTTATAAGGCTATAAGATAAGTAGTAAATTATTTCACCTATACAATCCAGCTTTGGCATGCATAATTTGCCTGTAGCAAAGAATAATTCAATGTAATATGAAGACATTATATTAACAATGTTTATTTGAAAATTAACGAAATATTGAAAATGCAAAAGTTTCTTGCAAATTGCTCTTCATCTAATTAATATTTTCAAACTCAATTTCTTGTTTTGTAGATGTATTGAAAACAAACAAAAAAGTACTGAATTGTTTTTCTGTGGGATCAAAGGGAAAAAATATATAAGCGAAGAGCGCAAAAATGGCCCTAAAATCACATGTTTGTCGGTTTTTAAACAATGACCTACCATGACTTAAAGCGTCGGGAAGATATATGTTATTGTTTGTGATTTTTACTAGTTGTACACAAAAAATCAGCTTTCTACTAAAAAAAAACCCTTATATCTCTATCTCAACTGGCCTGGCCTATAAATGCAACAATCACAAAACCAACACAATTTATAAATTTAGGATTTCATTCGCATACCAGACCACTTTAAATCAATAAGGCCAAGAGTTCGAACATATTAAAGCAACTCAGTTTTAAAATGACATCTGCGGGAGTAATTGTACTTATAGTGATAAATAAAACGCTGTTTCAAGTCTTGTAAGATTTAAAATGTTTTATAAACTTGCAATCAGTTTTAGTCTAGATTGCGACCATGTTTTATATAAAATACAGACTCCACTCCGCCATGGACATTTTCTATAGCCAAAGAAAAAAATATTATTGAAATATATACCCCTTACATCCTCTTAAATAACTGAAGAACGGTGTGTCCAAACATGCAATTTAACCCATTAACGCCGTGCGTTGCCATATGGCAACGGTAAACACATTTCATTTTCATATCACCCCTGTATGTTATACGTGCCGATAAGAGTGGGGGAATATGTTATTTTATGTGTCAAAACATGCCTAACTTGACACATGTTCCGCAAATTAATCTGCGGTTGACAGTAATTTAAGCATTTGTTCACAATTTTGTGGTGAATTAAAAATGGCCGAAAATATGGATGTACGTTTTATGTAAGTATTATATTTTTCTATGCAGTGCTTCTAAAATATTTTTTTGTTTATGATGGTATTTTATAGACTCGGAACTTTGTTGTTTTAACAATTAAAAAAAAATATGGCTTTTATTACATATGATATAGCCATTCAAACTTGGGTGTTGCCATATGGCAACGCTAGGCGTTTGTAGTAGCTTGAAAGGTTTTCTTTCTTTCTAGGGGCAGAGGCAATGGACATTGCATTGCTCTGCATTAATTTCATATATGAAATTTCGTGGCTATTCAGCAATTGGCACAATCCACCAAAACAGAGCTCTAAAATTATGTCCGATAACAATTAAAAAAGATTCTATAAAAAAGAGCGTGGTGATTACGAATCAGCCATAGAAGCAAATGATGGTAATTTTTATGTACGTTGGTTTGATAATGCCGCTTTTCCTATGATTTTTTCTTCACATGGCACACAAGAGAATACCCAGACAGAACGGTTTTCACAAAAATTCAAACGTCCTGTCATGGTTTCAAGACGCAAACTCATTACAAAATACAACTCATTTATGGGAGGGACAGATCAAATGGATCAAACTGTCAGTTGTTCTCGTATTGGAATACGTGGAAGAAAGTGATACTGGTCTATACTTACCTGGCTTTTAGATTTAGCTTTGCAAAACAGTTGGATACTATACAATAAATCTGGGAGAAAATTATCACAACTTGAATACAAACGAGAAATTACTAATGCCTATCTGAAGAAATATGGTGTGCCACATAAAGCAACTGGAAGACCTTCAGCGTCACCTGCAGCATCAGACCAGTGAACTCTATGTTTGCATAGAGTTCACTGCATCAGACAGTCGAATATCTGGATACTGTCAGATTGGATGGCATCAATTATTTTATTCGTCACACCATTGAAAAAAAGAAAATTGTTTGTGTGCAAATTGGTCTTTGCATAGACTTTTGTCCCATTTTATTCACAATAAATATGTTTTAATATTTTTGTGTATCCTAAATTTTGTAATAAAATAGTTTTTTAATAATGAAGTCATGTAAATTTAATTATTTAATAATTATCTAGAACAATATACAAAATTGGGGTTTTCTTAAGTTACGGTAGCCCAGACGCCTAGCGTTGCCATATGGCAACGGCCAATATCTCATTACCTGTCAATCTGTCAAAAAAAAGTTTACATAATTTTTTGTTCCTTTTGTCCAGTGTAATACACCTAGTACAAAAAAATATTAAAAACCAAAAAAAAATAATTCCTGCGTTAACGGGTTAACAGAAAAATGCATTTAGATGTTCAGATGCAAAATAAAATTTGATATTTTTTAAACAATAAAAAAACACTAAATTGATAGTGCTCGAATTGTGTAGAAGTTTATCTATTTATTTATTTACAGGTTAGCCCAATTACACATTTATAATTACAGGGAGACATGCTTAATAACAATTAATAGATTAATTACAAAAAAAAAACCCAAGACAAAAAATAAACATACACTTTAAATAGAAGAAGTATTTTATTATATTTTGTCAGAGAAGTGCCATCCGTTGGTAAATTCTGTACCAGAATAGTTTGCATTTGAATATTATTTATGATCTGCTTTATATATGCATTACGTTTAAAATATTACTACTCTGCCATTACAGACACTTGCCGTTTTAACTATGTCACACATAAAATTGTCCGACTTTGGTAAACAAAATAAAACCCTTTTAGGATTAATTATAATTATTCTCAAGGTAATTTAATCTGTTGCAAATATATTTTAAATGCAGAACGTCAGTTATTAAGTTTTAATACATAAATGTAAGTTGCCTTGAAGAACTCTAAGAATATAAAACAAAAACTAAATGGTTTTAGTATAGTCTTAAAATTTAGTTTTGAAGACCCTTTTAGGATGGGCCCTTTTTGACTAGAAGCTGCTTTATGATGGTCCTAAGGCTGTCTTGAAGATCATTTGGCTTTATTTGAAGTTTTATTGTAAAGCGGCATTGGAGAACGCAATAAGAGTATGGAATCCACCTCGAAACAATATAAATAATTATTTGCGCCACTTGGGATGTTTCTGGTTTTGAATATTAACAAACACACATTTAAAAACAAAATCATCAAAATCGGTCCTGTCCCTGACGACTAAGAAGTTTTGACGATTTTTAGGCTTCATTGACTCGACTAATTATCTTTCCTTACTTAAATAAAATTATTCGAAATTTTTCTTTTCCTCGGGCTTTAAAAGCCATACACATACTTAAACATTTGACATTATTAATCCTTATTTATATACTCAACAAATAAAAAATAAAAAAATTACATGAAACTATTGCAAATAACTTGAAGATCTTAGTCTATAATACATAAGTAATGCCTCTGCCACTTGAGCATTACTTGCTAATTTTGGTACAAACTTTTTAGAATGTCGATATACCTCAAGGTAAAAATGAATTAAATAACAGTAACAGTATTTCAAATTTGATTTATTGTTGGATAAATACTGGTTAAAACCATATTTAAAACAAATAAAATCTTTAAGAAATTATTTAGAAATAGGTTCAGTTTCTCGTATTAACCATTCTTTAGCCTCAGATTGTCCTTGTTGATCCAATAGCGCCCCAACAATGTCTCTACACTGCTTATGATATTTATTCAAATAATTGATTTCTGCCTCGGTCAACATGTCAATTAGGATCAGTTTCCTTATTTTGGGAACTAAAGTAACAGCGTCAAATGTTAAAAATCCTATATCATTAAAATTGTGTGGGGGGTGAGCTTCCACTATTGTTACAATATCTTCAATACGAATACCAAATTTTCCGTCTTGGTAATAACCAGGCTCATTAGAAAGGAACATGCCTGCCTCGAGTCCCGGGTCTTCATGAATAGGTCTCCAAGATATACCCATTGGACCTTCATGAACGTTTAAATAGGATCCTATTCCATGACCAGTACCATGGGCATAATCTAATCCAACATTCCATAGATATTCTCTTGCAAAGGAATCAAGATAATTGCCTGAAAATTCATACATAATGTCGTAAATAAATCCTGGCAAAACCTTCACTTAACATAATATAACCCTGAAATTAGCAATTATGTTATATGTATAAAAAAAGGAAATACTAATTTCTAGGAAACTACCGCCCTGTGAGTTTGATATCTCTTTACTCTAAAATTTTATAAACACTAATCTACAACAGGTTATACAACTTTTTAAATAGTACTTTTTCAATAATTTTCAACATGAATTCGTAAAAGATAAATCGACAACAGCTCTTGTTAATTTTGTCAGTGAAATATTTCTGAACTTTTTCAAGGTAGTTGATACATTAAATCATAATGACTTGCTTCACTAATTGGAGAAATTTGGAGTTCGAGGAACCAGTCTCCAATGGTTCGGCTCATACTTGCAAATAGACGGTAGAGAACATCAATAACAGTTAATGGGGCCACGCATCAATTTGATATAATTATGGAGTTCTTCAGGGAAGCATTCTAGGACCACTCCTTTTTGTAATTTTTGTAAATGATCTTATCGATGATGCAAAACAAGATATCAAATTAACAATCATTAATTATGCAAACGATACAAAACCTTTTAATACGGTGTCACACACTTAAGGAAGTTAAGAATGCTCTCTGCTCTCACCAATGAACTAATTTTAAATAAAGGTGCCAATTTTAAATATAAATTCCACTAAAATAATAAGTACAAATTTGGACAGCAATATTAAATGGTTTCTGCATATTAATGAAATCATGAAAACATTTTTTAAAAACATGCCTTGCACTCAAAGTTCCATCACGTTTGTTTGGCACACCAACTCTCAAAATGATGTACTGTGTAAACTTCTATTTCATCGCTAAGTATGCAATGGAGGTATGGAATGGTTCTTCACACCTCTATAAAGTATATAAAAGTCAAAAAAGGGCTGATATCAAAACATTCAACCTAA
Source organism: Stenurella melanura (assembly GCA_963583905.1). Lineage (NCBI taxonomy): Eukaryota > Metazoa > Arthropoda > Insecta > Coleoptera > Cerambycidae > Stenurella > Stenurella melanura. The sequence goes on from OY757311.1 coordinate 64,097,423, forward strand.
ATCATATCTATGATAAGCAGCACAAAAGCATTTAACTCTTACTGAGAAAGGACCATTCTATTCCGCAATCAAATTCTTTAATGTATTACCTGATTTTCTCAAAAACAAAATTCTTCTAAAGGATGTCGGCGGGCAAGTTTTTCAATATATCTTTACCTCTATAATATAGAACCATATTCAATTCAAGAATTTCTTTATTTTTAATACCTGTGACTATTTTTAAGTTTTATCTTTATTACTCTTAGTGCAGACTTTTATCTTTGTAACTTTACAATAAGCGTTATGTGTCTATATAGTTTATATTTTTCAATGCTCACTCCTTTGACCTGTTTTATACATATTTTTTTCTTGTAATATATCAAATGAGACTAAATAAAAACTATCAATGATCAACTACCAGAGAGCAATCAAATAATAGAAAATTAGTGATCAGCAAGAATAATTGCTAAGTCTTACGACTTAGAGAAACAAAGCTATCCTAATTAAATCTATCTAATAGGTGACGAGTTTTATTGGTGATTGTCATTATGTCTAGTATGTGTGTCATGTATATCTTTGTTAAGATTATACTTGTGTTTATTTTTGAATACGTGAACACATATTTGAAACATAAACAAACATATTAAAGTGAGAATTTTATATTTCAAAAAAGCATTCCTACATGTATGCATATAGGGTAAACCTGCTATAGTACGTAGAATCCAGTTTTGTGATATAAAAATGCTTTGTGATAGGGTGGAATAACCCCAGAAACAGACATCATATCGAAGTCGTGACTACTTGAGCATAGTATAGATTAATTAATTGTTGTCTTGTAAGAATATTTCTCATATTTTTTAACAAAAAATTAATTGAGCTCTTGGTTGAGACGACATGTTCGAAATGATTAATGACAAATCGCCATACATGGTATGAAAGATTTCACTGATGTTAGCGAGTTTATATTTAGAATAAAAAGGACAGGACCCAAAACAGAGCCTTTTGGTATGCCTATGTCAACTAAACATGAGTTAGAATTGATGTTATTTATGGAAGAGTTGCTGGAGTATTGGATGGAAACATACTGTTTACGAAATTTCAAAACACAAATTACCCAATTTAATGGAGGACCTTGTAAACCGTAATCACAGAGTTTGTTTAGTAAAATGTCATGATTAACACAGTCGAATGACTGACTATGACACATGAAACTTTGAATTTCTTTCAATTTTTTTTCTACATTTTTTTGTTCGTGCTCCTTGAATCGAGAGAATCAAGAGATCCTCAGTCGGTATGCCGTCGCTAGTTCTAGTCTAACATCTCTGTCCATTCTCGATGAAGATGCTGCCCAAGTTTGAAACCGATTGGAGTTAACTGTGAAAAATTATGGCCCATTTAAGAAGACCAAATGAAAAAAATGCTTCAAGTTTTGGTTTTCCACCAATAGTTGGACAAGTACCTACAATGTTTGAAATATCGGCGGAGGCCTGATTTTATTCGTATTTAAATATAGTACAATACGAAACTTTGGGGGGGCAGTAATAAACATTATCCTTGAAGATTTGAGCCAATTTTCTATTTTTTCGCCATTTTTTTGGCCAAAAGTGAAAAATTTATTGATTTTAGAGTTTCCAAACCAGAATCGTAGTATTCAGTGACCAAAAATACATACGATTGAGCCTTAAAAAAATTCACTGAGCGTCATTCTTTATTTTCTGTCCGTTTTATCTACTTCCAGCTTCAAAGAAATATTTTGAAGGTCAAAAGACGTTTACTAGCGACCTCCTACTACTACTCAAAATGGAAACTTATTAGCAAAGTGCACCCAAGAAGTTTGATATTTTTGTTCGGCTGTGTGCTGTCTAATGTGTATCTGGTGCTACATATTATTTAATTTATATAAGAAATGCTTACCTTTAATTTTACGTGGAAATACTGAAGTTGCTAGCTTAATGTGGCCTTTTAAAACCCTTGTGTAACATTCTTTTTCGAACTCACTAGGGGTTCCAAAATGTAAAGTCCTCGTAACATCTGTTGTACCATCTTTATACTGACCACCAGAGTCACACAAATACAATTCATCGGTAGTTATTTGAGCATCAGTACTTTCACTAGGTTTATAATGAATTATTGCACCATGTGGACCAACCGAACTAATAGTAGGAAAACTGTCACCTACAAAATCGGCCTGCAATTTTCTAAACTCTAATAACTGCTTTGCCCCGGATATCTCAGTTATTTTTGTATTTGCAACGTGTTTTTCTAGCCAAGAAAAGTAACAACACAAAGCAGCAGCATCTTTGATATGTGCATTACGCATTCCATTGATTTCAACAGCATTTTTAACAGCCTTCATTAACTGAACTGGTGTTATATCAGTAAGAAGAAAGTTTTTCCTAGGAATCAGACTAGTGAGGCCATAATTAGCAGATTCTGAGAACCATACATAACCCTCAAGATTCTTTGAAATTTCCCTCAATCTAGTTTCAATGGAATCGTAGGGTTCTATACTGTATGTTCCACCACACTCTGCAGATAAGTGTTGTTGAAGTTCAGGAGAGATTTGCCGGGGGTTCAAAAATAATGTAAAGGAGTTCAGTGAAATGATAACGTAAGAGAAAAATACTGGATTGTATGGAATATCTGATCCTCTTAAATTTAAAAACCAAGCTATTTCATCAAGTGCTGTAAGAATCAGAAATTTGGCATTTCTATCTTTCATTTGTGTTTGTAAAGCCTCCAATTTTTCTTTAATCGGTTTGCCACTATATTTCAAAGGTAATGGATTTACAGGGTTTGTAGGTCGTTTTGGTCTATGTGACCATATCAGTTCAATTAAATTGGTGGAAACTGGCACCAGTTTATGACCTCCAGCTTCTAATTGCCCTTGTAGTGGTACATATTTCTTGTAGGGAAAAAGTTTTGGATCGACACCAACCCTTGAACCAGAGGGAAGATTTTTTGATAACCATGTTCCTAAAAAAATAATAATTAAGCAAATTTGCTAGAGACATGGTCGGAAACAGTTAGTGATATGAAAATACAATAATAAACAAATTCCTCTTAACCTCGGGCACAATGGGCTATTAAGTGAAATTTAGTTTCTTGTCATATGTACATTATTTCAAAAGTACATTATCCCCTAAGCATAGTTTAAAAACAGATTGCCATATGTGGTACACCACACTAGACCGTGCAGCAATACACGTTTCGTTCTTTATTCGCCAACGTTTGTTCGTATAGTTTCTTGTGAGTTTTGAATCATCTGGAATTTCATAAAAATATAAAGATTTAAGACTATTATGTGTCATATAGAATACTGACTTAGAAAATTAATTCGCATAATTTACTTGAAGCTGATATTTTCATGAGACATTTCAATCACAGTAAATATAGAACAACGGAATGGTTATGGAACAGTTATGGAACAATGGAACTATTTACATTAGGGCCTTTGTTAAGGCACTTTTATCCTCAGAAGCATCCAATCCAAAACAAGAGTTAAGTCAGTTTATTTAAAATATTTACTTTAAGGGTTTGTACCAAAAAGGTATGTAACATGCTCGGTAAGATGCGAGTTAAATAGAAGGCCATAGTGGTAGGCAGTCTAAATTTTAAAATAGCTCTATATAAATTTTACAGGTGACAGTGTATGGCATGGAGGTTTGCTATATAAGTTGGCAGTGCTGAACTGTCCAAAACATCTTATATACATAGTAAAAAATTATTTAAATGAAAGAACCTTACAAATTAGAATAAATACGAGTTACTCCAAATTATTTAAAACACAACAAGGACTACCACAAGGCTCCCCTCTCTCACCGCTGTTGTACAACATTTTCTGTTACGATATTTACAACTTTGAAAAAGACTTCGAATACTTTAATCCTGATACATATATCCTACAGTACGCTGATGATACTGCCCTAATTAGCCATAATAGCACCTTAGAAAAAACCGTTGCTGAATTGCAAGAACTAATGAACAGGACAATGACATGGTTCAACAAATGGAGACTGAAACCCAACCCAACAAAATCCCAATACATTATTTTTAATCATGCACCGAACAACAATTCGCCAACAGTTACTGTCAACCACCATAATTTAACCTCTCAAACAATAGTGAAATATCTAGGCATAAGCTTAGATCAAAAGCTAAACTTCAACCACCACACCAAATCCATAAAAAAGAGGTGTATCTCTAGAAGCAAACACTTTCGCTGCATGACCTACAAAAATAAGGGAATCAGCAAAAAGACAGCAGCACACATATACAAATCGATATGCAGACCAATGTTAGACTACAGCCATCCCATCTACTTAAATGCCAGAAAACCAGCAATAAACAACATCCATGTTGCAGAAACATCATCGCTCCGAGCCATCACTAAATATCGACACCCAAGAAATCCCTTGCACAACCCACCAAACGCTCTTCTTTATCAAATAACTAATACAGAGCCAATTCCACAGAGACTATTTAAACTATCCACTAAGTTCGCCAAGAATGACCACAACGTAGAAATACTTCAACCTTTATGCAAAACAAGAAACCATGAAAGACCCAGCAGTAGGAAGTTTCCGGACAAAACCCTGTGGGAACACATTCGTGAAATAAGGACCACATGATAAAAAGTCAATAATAATTGTCACATTGTAACATATTTACCTGATTTTTTTTTTTTTTTCTCTTTCACATGCTATTTAAATTTTGCTGTCTGTTATCCATATTTATTACAAAATTTATTATATTATTGTTAAAAAAAAAGGCTGAAGGACTTCGGTCAATGGCCATTTGGGTTTTTACTCAATAAAGTACTTTTATTATTATTATTATTAATTTTACAGGTATTCAAGGGCAGTGGAGTAGTTATAAATTAACCCACACCGGAATGTTCTGACATCGGTGGTATAATATACTACAAAAACCACAGTGTCATTTTACTTTTTTTATTTTCCGTAGAAAAAAAAAGCAGTGCTGGAACAGCTTTCCGACTTCATTACACTCCTGTTTAAAGGGAGATATAACATTAATAAAAAATTGTTCATGGTTGTTTTTAAGTTTACATAAAAATAACATAAATCACATCTAATAATTGGCAAATGGTTAGAAAATAAGGCTAATGGTACGAAATTATTGCCGCTTGTTCATTAAAGAAACATAAACAAACTCATACTTTTTACACCGTTGCTATATCCACGTCAAACGTGGATTTAATTCTGGACTTAAATACACGTTGATGACGTCACTGCGTCTACGTCATCCTATGACTATTTATTCAGTGCTATAGTGTTGATTGTCAGTTGGATGATTGGACTATGCGTAATGTTCTCGCCTAGCATGCAAGTGGTCGGGAGTTCAACTCCTGGATCCACCGAACCATTTTTTCTATTTTGTAATGATAATGTAATAATAATAATAAAAGTACTTTATTGAGTAAAAACCCAAATGGCCATTGACCGAAGTCCTTCATGTATTTTTTCACAAATTTAGGTTTGATTTGACGGCAGAATTAACGTTTTTTCTGCTTTTTCCAATAATAATTTCTTTCTTTCATGTAATTTTGTTAAGGTTAGGTGCAGTGGTGCTGTGTTGTTGTTACGGGCCTGGATTCGGATGATTTTCTGCGGGCCCCCAATCAAATTTTTCTTGCGGGCTTTTTGAGGAGCCCCTATAAAACGTGTTTTTTGCTTGTTTGACTACTAAATAAATGTATTTTATGGAACTTTAGATTTGAACAAAAACACACTTATCAATGGTATTCATTTAATATCAGTTGACTTATATAAGTTCATATAAGTTAACAACTTATAGACAAGGCGAAAGCCTCGCGTTTGTATGAAGAAAATGTCTCAAGCAATTTTTTTGCATATTCCTGTTCGGGACATACCCCTGCATAAGGATCCAGATTTTGCCGGATGAAAATCTGGTCCCAATTTGTTTATACAAATTTTTTTTAAACAAATGGCAAAAATCGCTTTTATTGACCCGAATTATCTTTTTAGGTTTTTTTTTGGGTCATTTTAAACAAAAAAAGGTAATTTTTTCGTAAAGTCGGCCGTTTCCGGCTTATAAATAATTTATTGTTTGAAAAAATACAAAAACGGTCATTTTCAAGGTTAAAATACAATATTAAAAAATTAATTTCTTGAGTTCACTAAAATTCTTATACAATCTTTGCACACCCATTAATAAAATCCTGAAGCGTAAGTACAGATTTGTTCATTCCAAAGCTTAAATTTATAATTGTCAAATAGGCATGTTTAGCTGGGTGCACGCTCCTTCAATCGTTCGGAAACAGTCAACTTTTTTGTTTAAAATGTGGGCCAAAAACCTAAAAAAAAATTATTCGGCTCAAAAAAAGCAACTTTTGCCATTTGTTTAAAAAAAATTAAACAAATTGGGACCAGATTTTCATCCGGCAAAATCTTGATCCTTACTCAGGGGCATGTCCCGAACGTGAATATGAAAAAAAATCGCTTGGGATATTTTTCTAATACGAAAGTGAGGTTTTCGCCTTGTCTAATACAGAAATAAACCAAAACAACATTCTTCATAGACCAAAAAATGTAACTAAGAAAAGGATTTTTTTCTTGCTTTGGCATTGCTGCTATTGTGACTGGTAGTGTTACCAACAAAAAACAATCACTCAGTAGTTCTGAAAAACTACTACAGGATAAGTATAGCTAAACAGGGTAGCAGTCAGAAAAAAATTGCATAAATGTGTTAACTAATATTTAATTACGCTTTTCTTTATTTTGTGATTAATTTGACTTGACTTTCGTTTTGTGAAGTGTGAGGTGTTGAAGTATCTGGGCTGGCCCGTTCCGGGCCCCTAAAGCACCCAGGCTCTGATTCCACGGAACCTGCGGAACCCCTGTAGATCCGCCAATGGTTAGGTGGTTGGTTTTTATTCTGCTATCTAATTAATAACTTTCAGCTCCTGCCTTTTTCCACAAAATAACAAAAAATATTTCAATTTCTCACCTCTAAATTTGTGAAATCATGGCACATTAACGGCGTAATAAATATGACTTCTGAACCTCGACAAATCCGAAAGTTTTAATAACTACACAAAAACTGCAATACAGCATATTTAAAGAAATAAAAGTTATAAATTTAGGATCAAGTAATAGACGTCATCAACGTGTATTTAAGTTCAGAATTAAATCCACATTTGACATGGATATAGCAACGACGTATGCTTTAACTTAACCTAGTCTCATGTGTAGTCTTACAAGTAAAATTTTCTTTGGGTTACAGGGAACGTATTACCTGTTGTGTTTATTATAAAAATGAGAAATCGCAGAAATCTTAGGTAAATTAGCTCTCAGTCAAATTGTCTGAAATTGAGATATATGTTATAGTTTATGAGTTCCTGATCAAAAGTTCTCATGGGTTCAACCCAAAGTAATGACTAGATTTTGACTTAGAGAAGAGATAAGGTTCACTGATTCGCGATTTTCATATAACTTATAAATATTCTTTAATTACAATTTCAAACAATTTGTCTGAGAGCCAAATTACCTAAGGTTTCTGAGGGGTCCTTTAGATTAAATATAAGCGACCATATAAGTATGACAATAAAATAAAATATACATGAAAGATGAAATTTAAAAACATATATGTATTATAAACTAAACATAAACAAATGCAGCATGTAAGGTTACATCCTTTAACTCCAAGTGGACTTTCGAGGAAATATCCTTCCATTGAAAATGTCCCCTCTAATTCCAGCCTCATGTTGGTTACAGCATCTAAATATTATTTTCAGATTTAATTAATTTAGTTAATTAATAAAAAAAACACTTGCAAGCTCGAGCACCACATGTAAAACAAAGTGGTGGACTACATGTAATAGTTTTTTTTTAATTTTTAACTTTATGAGTTTCCTATGACTTTGGATTTTTTACAGAATATTGTGTCATATAAAAATCTATTAAAAAAAACTTTATTTCAGATTTTTTCCATTATTTTCGTCTAATGCCTCAACCTCCTTAAATAGGACATACGAGATTTTAAAATATTAAGAATCAATGCCAGCTCAGTGGTGTGGTGCTAAGGTGTTTGGCTTGCGACCACAGAGTCCCGGGATCGAATCCTGGCCAGGGTATGGATGTTTGGTGCCGTTTTTTATGTATACCGAGACAGTAGCAGTGAACTGGACCGCTGTTGAGTGGCACAACATGTCTAGTCACTATTATCTCTTCTGAATTCGAGTCTCAGCTGTGGTAGATGGCAATATCGCAGGGAATGGTTGTTGTGTTGGTGTCTATGCACACGTGTCCTGGTTGAGTGGTATAACAGCAACAACTGAACTCCACCAGGAGATGGCAATATCGCAGGGAATGGTTGTTGTGTTGGTGTCTATGCACACGTGTCCTGGTTGAGTGGTATAACAGCAACAACTGAACTCCACCAGGATATTAATTTAAATAAGGCCATTAAAAAAAAAAATTAAATTCAAATCACAATCAAAAACTGAAAAGTCCAGAAAAACAAGTACGATATTCTGAATAGGAAAAGATATCAAAACGATACTAACTTTAAATGGTTCTAATGGCTTAAAAAAAACAAGTTTTCAAAGTTGAGAGCATAATGCCTAATTTAAAAGTGAGAAAATGGAGACAAACGGTGAAGAACAGATATGCGAGCAATAGTATAACAGTACCCTATAGAACCTCAAAGAGGAAGAAGAATTAAGGTTTTGCTCTCCTACAGTTTACAATTTAATTCTGCAGTTTAATTCTAGGATTTATATCCTATTAAGATATATTAAAATATTTCATAAAATAAGTATTTCCTAAAATGTTTCCACTTATTTCAAATTCGTCCTGTATATTCATAGTTGTAATTTTATAACTAATGTCATTTATGAGAAATATAATACTGATAACATAATAGATAAATACATACAAGAAAAAATAACTGCAATGATATTAAATTCTATTTTTATAGAGCATTAAATAAACTAATGCAAAAGGACATTTTCTATCCATAACATATTTATACTTATAAGGTAAATAAGACTAAGTTGCTGTAATTTATATGTATTTAATACAAGTTAATACCGTTTCTCATTGTAAAAGATTAGATTTTTTATGTCTATATTTATTCTAAAAATATCATATCACACCATAATCTGAAGTGATACACATTTTTTAAAACTTGGAAAAGGTAACAAGTCAATAAGAGAATGTAAATAACAATGCACATTGCATTATGTTTGTGTTTGTTTATGCATATTGCACCTAATATCGGCATTAGGTATTTGTCGATTTGAATATTGAAACATATAATATAAAAAAAAAGTTAAGATCAAATATAATTACAAATAAAAAAGTATTATTTTGATTATAGTTGCCATAACTTGGCCAAAAAGTAACAAGAGTAACTATCAAAGGTAAAAAAGTGACGAAAACAAACAAAATTGAAGTCGCCGAACTCGTCAAAATAGAGAAAATTTGATGAAGACAGATAATGAGGTGCAGACTATTTTATTAAATCTATCACATACTAAAAACGAACTTAGAGAACTTGGACAAGTGAAACATTTACCTAGGAAACCAATGTTTGTGGAAGATGTAATTTTTTTTAAGCGCTTGGCTTTTCCATTTTAAATCTCCAGGGAAAAATTTCTCATACACTGTTCTAAATTACATACTTCACCTGTATATACTTCACTATTCAATATGTTTCAGTATTGACCAGAAGTCAATTTTTAGAGCAAATTATTAACTTATTTGATAGAAATGTCATCTGTTACTCTAGTCAAAGTAGACATTTAAATTCACATTAATTCGCATACAGCTGGAAATTGGTACAGACCTTGAATACACTATTACAAATGAAATTTAAAAAGCCCCCACCGATCCCCCGTCGTTTAAAAATTGTTTTCAAAGGTCACAAATATCAATTTTTCACATATTGAGGCATATTTCTCGTAAACGATAAGTGTTATCGTAAAAATAGGTCATACATAGTTTGTAGTTCATGTAATTATCTACAAAAACTGTTTCGATACTTTTTTTTCCTACGAATCATAATTCATGCGATATCGATATTTTAGAAATTGGAAATGTCATATTTTGCATATGCACACATTTTCGCACCACCATGAGGTAATGTGCTTGGCGCATTTTTTTTAACGATTGAATATGATTATGCAAGTCTGATCAATCAGTTTCATATTGATTTTAAAAAATAATACTGTTGCTAAATATCAAATAAGTGGAACAGATGGTTTTTAATTTTTTTTTAATCGTCAAATGATTACTAATCTTCGAATTCCACTTCAACAGTCATGTCTTCTTCTTCGCATTCTCCTTCGCCTTCTTTTTCCTCTCCTTGCTGGATTTCTGTAAATTCTTTCGAGAAAAAAGATGGATCAATTATCTCCTCATTGATAGATAGATAGACAGATAGATATTTTTTATTATTTCTCATAAGTGACCCATTATAGGTATAGAACATGTCAAAATAAAAGAATGTGATTACAATTTAAACAATAAAATATTACATTTCACAGCGTATTGTAGCATAGTCATATGTGAACATGCACATATAAAAGTTAAGTTGCCATATACTAAGTATCACAATGGGCTTTATTTAATTAAACATTATGAGTATAAAACTTAAATTTAAAAGTATACATTTTTCATGTACAATTTATATAAATACTATAGTTCTATTTATATCACAGATATTGAGTCATCAAAAAAATCCTTTAGTTTGTAGTATGCTTTATCGAGAAGAAAGATTTTCAGTTTATATTTTAATTTATTAATTGACAAGTTCCTTAAGGATAGTGGAAGTTTGTTCCATATTTTCTTTATAGAATGTTGAACATTTTTCTGTATAAAACTATATTTTATCCGGTCTAACGTTAAATTGTTTTTGTTCCTCGTATGGTAATCATGCTCTTGATCATGTCTGCTGAACAGTTCATAGTTATTTTTTATAAAGATTGTAGCCTCAAGGATGTATAAACTAATTACAGTAAGAATTTTTTTCTCGATAAAAATGTTCTTGCAACTATCCCTTTTAAATTAAATATATTTCGCAGGCACTTTTTCTGTAATATCAGAATTCTTTCTACATGTCTGGAATTGCCCCAGATAATAATCCCATAGCTGATCTTGGAGTTAACATATGCATAGTATGCTGTTAGAGCTGTTTTAATGTCTACAGACGCTTCTAGATAATATTCTCAGTGCGTAGCTGTATCTTACCATAGCTTGGGAAAGTTCCTCGATATGGCAGTTCCAGTTCAACTCATGATCCAGCGTTACTCCTAAGAATGACAAGGTTGATTCTGAGCATATCTCAGTATTTTTGTATGTTACAGTGAGGTTTTGATCTTTTCTTCTATCAAATTTAATTAGTTGTGTCTTTTCAATGTTTAGTGTTAGATTGTTGTTAGAGAACTAGTTGTCAAGTTTACTCAAAGAGTCCCTCATCCGATGTATAAATGATTCTAACGCTGGCTCACTATAAATCAGAGACTTGATATCATAAGTATTCTCACAATAGGCCAATGTAATCCAACTCACATAAGGGTTATATGTTACAACAGGATAAAAAGTATCTTAGACTTTGATAGTGTATGCTTATTTAAGAAAGAATTGCACGATTTTTTAGTAAATGAATCATTCTGTGGATGAATTCCTTAAAAATGAATTTTTTTCTAAAGAAATATAATGTATTTTTATGTGTAGTTTTATTCATTCTCGTCTTTATGTATTTTATTAAATAACAGCTCATATATTTCACCACATTTTTTATCTTGTTTGTCTTGAATTTCAGTTTTAAATTTAATGTGTATCCTACTAGTGATATGTCTTTTAGTTATTAAGTTTCTGTTGTGACTAGTCCAATAATTGACGCTGTATGTATCAATTTTGTGATGAATAAAGATTCTGATTCTCATCTGTTGTATTTGTTTCAACAATGGAGCAAAACTGGCCTTAGCAATTGGTACATACTGGTGAACAATATAATCCGACTTTTTCGTTGTGATTTACATATTTTATAATTGTATTTTCTGTATTTTTAAATCGTATTTTGTTTATTTTTCAAATGTATTTGTATATTTTTAAATTATATTTTACATTGTGTGACGTTCATATATGTGTACCTTGTACCTACATGATGAATTATAAATAAACAAATAAATAAATTATAGCCACAGTTATTATTACAACCCTTCTTGCAATTACAAAAAATGTGTGCATATTATGCAAAATATGGCGTTTCCAACTTCCGAAATACGATATTTCATGAATGATGATGCATAGGAGAAAAGTATCGAAACAGTTTTTGTAGATAATTGCATGAGCTACAAACTTTGTATGACTTATTTTTACGATAACACATCGTTTACGAGAAATATGCGACAAACTGATATTTTTGACCTTTGACTTCGAATAAAATTTTTAGCCGATGGGGGATCGGTGGGGACTTTTGACATTTCATTTGTAATAGTATATTGAAGGTCTGTACCGATTTTACTGTACGATTACCGAAATAAAGCTCTAACCAAAGGTTTGTGGCCAGTAAAACAAACTCAAGGACTTCAAGCAGACAAAAAGAAATGTTTGATTGTCGCATACAAAGATAATAATCCTTTATCATAAGTTGAGTATTATTTCATTCGGGCAATAGTTAATTTACCCGAAAAGAAGTAATCCACTGGCGTCTCGTTAATTCAATTTGAGGTTATGCCTCTTGTATTGTATCAAAATAACTTGGTGATCAACCATGTCTTGGCCGCTATTGATTCTGTTGTCGAGCTTTTTTGTAAAACACTTATGTCAAAAACAATAAAGAGTTTTATCACAGTCCATAGGGAAACCAATGCTCATTTATTAAATCAAACAACAATTGGGGTCCTCACACCGATTGCCAAGAATGCAACCAAATCAATAACTGATGAGACACCAGAGCTCATAGGCCAATGTTCGCACGGCAACATCGTCGATATAATGTGCAACAATTCTAGTGGCAGTATCTAGCTTTTACTTAAAAAAAATGTATTTCTAATTTCACAGTTGCATACCACACATATTTATATAACTGCGTACATAAGTAGGCACTTTAGTCACTCGTTGCATCTACCAAAAGTTTTCTTAAATTTGTCTGTTTAGGTAATGAAATGGATAAAAATCTAGTTAGTTTTTTTTCATGTTTCTTCAGCGAACTGCTATGCTGTAAAACACCTTTAAACAAATTTTAATAAAAATAGATTAATTCTACTTACTGTTTTGCTATTGAACAACCCCAATTTGTCTATAACTACCAAACCCCTTTTTTTTTGTCCGTCCAAGTTTCAACTCAGAAGGCACAGATGACAACACAGATAAGGAATGGATGGGATAAAGCGTCAAAGACTGATTGCTTATCTTGCAAGCCTGACATTTCTCCAACACAAGTACCGTAGCTGTCAAAAACTCGCTTAGCTCCTCCATTCTAATTCCAAAACACACCAAATGACATGCATTGATGCTAAAACACAACGAAACTACACGCGCACCCCACACCTGATGTTAGATACAATATTCGCTGCGTTACTTGTCTTGTATTTATGACCAAGTCAGATAGATGCTTTCTCTGCGTTGTCTCTCGCCGACGTCAGGTTGAACTGTATGAGCTTCACATTTTTACAGCTAACTGCGTTAAATTAACGCACATCTAACAAAGTAGTAATCAAAATTGTTATTGATTTCACTATACAGGGTTGGGCATATGTGAGGAAACACCTGATTGCTGGCTAAACTATATAAGTTCGATTAAAAATTACCCTTAACAAAAATGTTTGTGCCTTGTAAAAATGAACGATCATGTATATTTTTACATTTTCAGATAGACACTTTTTGGCAATCGAATGATATAGGGTATGGTGGGTGTGGGATTTTTAAATATTAAATAAAATAATAAAATAAACACTGATACATATTGTTACACATTACACCCCCTAGGTGCTAGCTCATGAGTAGAAGCTGAGGTAGCAATGCTGATAGGAAACTGCATATCTGTTAAGTATCGCATATGCACGCCATCTCTGAGGTACTAGTATAAGATGCCTTATAGACTAGATTAGAAACTTATAGAAGAGGATCGTGATTTCTACATGGTTCTGGACTTTGCTGGATGGTTCTAGAGGCAATTTGTAGGGGATATATAAGGCGAGATTCACGACGGGAAAGGAAGTCTTTAAATGAATTAAAGGTTAGAAAATCCAAAGTGATAACTAGATATAAAAATTAAGTATATACTCTTCGCCAACTTACTGCACTTTTCATATAATAAGAAACTTGCATACAAATGTAAATAGGGAAATAATACTAAAGAACATAAGGTAACAGTATAATAAAACGTATGTTTCACAAAAACATATATTTTCTAACTCAGCGCAATTGAAACTTTTATAAAATTCAAATTTTATATCGCGCTAAGAAAACACTTCCTACGGCCGTGACATCAGATCACATCACTAACTTCCCGATCCAGCCTCTCATCGTTACTATCTACATGCATTGTGATGTCATACGCATCTGAACTGTTTTAAATGAGCTGCTGACACGTAAAACTTTATTTATAGCAAATTAATTACTTACATTGAAGGCTTTTATTTACATTTATCTTATTTTCTTACACATATGAACATTTTTATGCAATTAAAAAAATGTGCAAGTTCTCTATTGTTGCACATTCTATATAGTACAAGCAATAAAGGCAAAATTTTGTAAAAACCTCGCAAAACTAATAAAAGGATCATCTCTGGGATTTAAGTAGGTAATAACCTGTAGAATGAAATGATGCATTCTTTGCACTTCCAAATTCCGGGAAAATTCAAAAAAATTCGGAAAAAGTTCTTGATTTTCGGTTTTTTTGGTCTAGCGGCTGAAATAATGAAAATAGAGAAAAAGTTTTGAATAAAATTTGTAGCTTGTCTCTTTCTCTACAAAAGAGGTCTTTACAAATTTTTGTCTTACTTAAGCCGTTTACGAGACTAATCCAGTTTTCCACTTATAGTTTTAAGCCCCACTCCGAAATGCGCGGAAAATGAGAATTCTCTGGGAGTTTTGTACGACCGGGCACATCGATAGATTATTCTTACTATTCAGTGCTGCTAAAAAAAATAAAATGACATAAGTGTAAAGAAAAGTCTCAGCTTTAATGTGGAACTAAGTAATACAAATTTTTATCATAGAGAAAAAAGTGTTAAAAGATGGCTTAGTAAACTTTACACAGTTAATTTATTCATATCTTTGAGTTTTATGCATCCTCCCTATTTCTCCTGTAACAATAGGTTATTTTCACTGCTTGGATTCGATTCCACGCACTTTAATCTATATTTCGTGAAAATCTCATTGAAGAATGTTAAGAAACAAATAAGTTTCATATGTTTTACTGTATAATTGTGCATTTTCTGAACGTGTATGAATAATGTAGACAAATTCAAACAGTACTGCACGCGTTTAAGAAACTCTAAAGTCATTCGAAAGAATATGTTTTATTGTACTTATAATCCAAAAATTAAGACTGTGCTATTATTATTAATTAAGATATAGCAAACTGAACTCTAAAATTTAGAGGTGACTGATCGATGAGAAATATACCCTCTACTTTGATCACGAGGCATATTTTTCCAACAAAAGTAATTACAACAAAGTGTTAATTGGATTAATATATCATTATATAAGAATATAAGTGAATTATCATTCTAACGACTCCGAATAAAGATATGAATAAATTTGTGGATCAACTGTACAAAGTTTACTCTAACACTTCTCTATGATAAAATTTTTTATGAATTTTGTGATTAGTTCCACATTAAAGCTGAGGCTTTTCTCTATATGTCATGTTATTTTCATTTGTTCTAGGGACTCTGAATAGTAAGAATTATCTATCGATGAGTGCAGTCGTACAAAACTCCCAGATAATTCTCATTTTTCGCGCATTTCGAAGCAGCTCAAAACTAAAGTGGAAAACTCGATTTATCTTCTAAACGGCTTAAGTAAGGAAAAATTTGTAAGGACCTTTTTTTATAGAAAACAAGCAAAAAACCGAAAATCAAAAAGTTTTGTTACCCTAAATGGCTAATTTGCCTGTACTAATAAGACACTCTTTGCAGTTTTTCTTTTTTTTTTTTTATAAATAATGGCTAAATGGCTAATTTTCCTGTACTAATAAGACACTCTTTGCAGTTTTTCTTTTTTTTTTTTTTTATAAATAATATCAGTTTTAGACATTTTTTGTTTAATTACAAAGCATAAAAAAAATGTTTTTTTCAAATTTAAAAAATTAATAACTTTTTTATTTATTTATTAAGTTGTTCAAAATTCAATCACGATATGAAAATCGTTTTGTATTTGCGAAGAGTATAGTGCAGTAAAGTAAGGAATCGGCTTAGGAACCCTTTGTAACAAGGCGGACTTTTTTCCATTCTCTTCTAAATTGTATTCAAAATATATGATAAAAAGTCTCCTTCCTAAAAAGTGCCGCTGTAAAAGTTATTAAACAAAATAGGTGTAATATTACGGTTTTTCGCGAATGACTTAAAACTTAATTTTATCGAAAAAACCTGCTTATGCCAATCGAAAGCACGGGAAATTTCACATCAAAAACTTATATGAAGTTTTTTGTACGATCAAAAATGTAGGCTCCAGATCTTTTCGTATAAAACACGAAAATGGAACGCAGCGACACGTAAGTAGGACGCGCGAAGTGTGCGTGATCTCGGACCGGCTACACTAAATTTGTTATAACTTTTTAACTAATTCATGAAATTGAGCTCAAATAAAGAAATTAATGCATGTAGCAATAATATATACATACAAAGTCGAAACATAAAGAGTAAAAACTCTACCATTTCTACAATTTTTAAGATAAAAACCTGGAACTTTCACATATTACTCTTGAAGTAATCTATAAAAGCATATGATGAGTGAAAAAAATCTGAAAAATTCATTACTGAAGATATACACTTCCAAAATTTCAAAATTTTGAGAAAGTGGTATTTGATATGTATAACTAACTTTAACCCCCGATTACTCTGGTTTAAATCATGTTACTAGATTTCTGTAGGTGCGATTTTTGAAGCTTGAAATGTGTACTTTAAGATGCTTTAAGGGGATTTAACTTAAAAATTAAATTAACCCTCTTTATTTTACGAGAATTAAAGAAACATTTTTCTTTGGTTCAAAATTCGTGAAGCTAGGGGTAATATAAACGTTAATAACTTTTATAAAACAATTATTTAGCACACCTATTCACCGGAACTTTTTACACATTATTTCAAAAGTAATATGTGAAAGTTCCAGGTTTTTATCTTAAAAATTGTAAAAATGGTAGAGCTTTTACTGATTTCTTCGGAAATCTTTATGTTTCGATTTCATATATGTGTACTATTCCTACATACATTCATTTTTATATTGAAGATATGATAATCCAATAGTCATATGTTTCTTCTTTCATTTAAGCTTTGTTAAGCTCAATTTTATTAATTAGTTCAAAAGTTATAACAAATTTAGTGTAGCACGTCCGAGATCGCGCATGCTTCGCGCGCTCTACGTGTCGCTGCGTTCCATTTTCGTACGTTAAATAAGAAGATCTGGACCCTACATTTTTGATCGTACAAAAAAACTTCATATACGTTTTTGATGTGAAATTTCCCATACTTTCGATTGGCGTAAGCAGTTATTTTCGACAAAATTAAATTTTAAGCCATTCACGAAAATATTAGAGGTGTTTTAAAACCTCATGAGCTGTGACCTTCATATGCGCAAAGACATAATCCGTCCTGTTGACTCAGTTACACTTCTTAAAAATATTATATTTATTGTTTACAATTTATCCCGAGCTCTTGTTTATGTATACAGCAAGGCAGCCTCCAGTGTCTTCAAAAACATACTTATAACTCAGATTAAACTTTGTCTTTTGCGCATTTCGCGGCTCATGAGATTCTGAAACACCTCTACACTTACTTTGTTTAATAACTTTTACAGCAGCACTTTTTAGGAAGAAGACTTTTTATTATATATTATTGATACAATTAAAAGAGAATGGAGAGAAGTCTGCCCTGTTACAAAGGATTCCGAAGTTTAGCCCGTTTTTTGTCTTATTTTACTGCACTAGTATAAAAAGTGAATAGTAGAGTGAAAATATTAAGCAGTGAAATATTATTTTAGACATAAATGTGTATTTTAGTTACTAAAAGTATTTTAAAGTTTTCAGTAAGTTATTCAATAAGGTCTGTTAATATTAGTTAATGAAAATTAAATTTGTTATTACAAAATATTAGGCACTTTATTATTGAGAAAAAAAGAAAATATTCATAACAAATATCCTGAACAACTCTCAGATGAAATTTGGTATCAGCAAGATCGAGCTTCATCTCATTATGGAGTTGATGTACGTCAATACCTAAATGAAATATTTCCACAGAGATGAGTAGGTTGAAGAAGGCATATTAAATGGCCACCACAATCGCCACATTTAAGTTCTGTGGACTATTTTCTTTAGGGTCATTTAAAATCCGTTTTTTATAAAACCAAACCTCACTAGTTAGAAGAGTTAGAAGATCGAATTAGGATGGCTGTTCAAGGAATATCACAGCATGCTAGTCAAAGCTCCTTGAGAGCTTTCGTTGATCAATTAGGATATTGACAGACTGCTGAAGGTCTTGAATATGAACATTTATTATGAATATTTTACTTTTTTCCCAATATTAAAATGCTCAATATTTTGTAATAACAAGTGTAATTTTCATTATATAATAAATATTTATTACTAAAGGGCATAACCGTGTAAGCATGGCAAAACTGCCCTTGAAACAAAATTGCTACTTTTTTTTGTATAGTGTATATGATCATTGGATGTAATTCTGCAAAATTCTGACTTTCTAAAACTTACAGTTTTCAAGTAAAAAAAATCAATTCTCAATTTTTTTATTTATTTTTTTAACAAACTGGATTTACCAATTTTTTGGTGCTTTATATATAGTATATGTCTACTTCAGATGGATTAGTAATAACAAAAATAGGTTATTATTCTTCAAGGAAATATGTTTTTTTTGACACTTCTGTATTAGGGAGACCCACCAATTTTTTAAAAATAATTTATCATTTAGTGTTCTATAACATATATTTTTATGAAATACTTTGAATTGATACAACATACTGAAAAATAAAAAAAGCAATCAAGTAAGTAGCATTTATATATATTATAATTTAATAAACACATAAAACAATATTCTTTTCTCTTAATCATCATCACTATCTTCGTTTATTACCGCATTGATGTCTCCCGTTGTAAATAGTGTACTTAACGTTTCGGATGGTCACGGAATTCTTGATAAGAACCTTCCATAGGACAAATAATAAATAACAGCTGCTACCATCATCATTTAACATCTCAGCTAAATATGAAATCGCCTGGCCGAACTGATAAATACCAGTAAACAGAATGTCGGATTCTGTCAACTTGGGAAAATCCATAATGCCAGTAGATGAAACGACTTCGAAAGGAAGTTTTTTACGTAACCAGCTTTTATTCTCTACTTCTATTGCTAGAGTATTTTCTTAATTTTGTTTTATTACCATTCTTTCCAATATTTCATTAGAAATAGCACTATCTGAAGTTAGTTTCTTTCCGAAACGATTTAGATAGATAGAAAAATCACCCAACAGAAATTCATTGAAATTGTAATAAGCCCTCTCCGATAAAAAATTTTTAATTGCGGTTTTAAACTGTTTGTAATTAACTTCTTGGACAGCATTTGGCAACACGTTGAAGAATTTTATTGCGTAATAACTAGATCCATTTCTTGTCTTAGATAACCGCAGAAAATCTACAACAATATTGTTTTTATTTCGCGTCGAATATGAGTGAAAACTATTATGGGTTACGTAGTGGTTGATGTTTTCTTTAATGTACAGGAGGCATTGTAGAATATAAGAACAAGGCAGAGTAAGTATTTTTAGATTTCTAAATGCATCTCTGTATGCTAAGCCTGCAATAATTCTAACCGCTCTCCTTTGCATAGAAAAAACTGCGGCAGTATGCGCCGAATGTCCCCATGCTAGGATAGCATGTCAGATTAGACTGAATTAGTACATGATAAGCAATTACTACCGATGTCTGTGACACACATTTCATTAAATTGCGCAACAAAAAAATATTTCGTGACACATTCTTGCAGATTAGTTTTGTGTGCTTTTCCCATGTTAATTTATTATCTGGAGTAACGCCCAAAACTTTAACATAATGAAGGGAATTGGTATCTGAAGAGTGACGTCTCAAACTAAAAATCATTGTTTCTGTTTTATCTTTGTTTCAAATTAACTGGTTACTTACAAACCAATCTTGAACCATAGACAGTGATTGACGAGCTTCATTTATTAGATCATGGAGATCTGTATTGGTATGAGCGAGTGTAGTGTCATCAGCAAAAAGAGTGAACTTCGACGAGGGACTACTATTGGGCAAATCGTTAACATAAATGAGGAACAAGACTGGTCCTAGGACTGATCCTTGAGGTACGCCGAATTTAATGTCTATCGAATTTGACTTTGCTTTATTGAAATTCTCAAACTGAGAGCGATCAGTAAGATATGATTTAATCAGATTTTGACTATTTACTGAAAATTTATAAAAGCCTAATTTCTTTGTGGAAAGGTAATGTGGTACACAATCGAAGGCTTTGCTTAAGTCTAAGAATTGGACATGTAGGAACTCCTTGGCCTCAAAACCTTTGTTTATTATGTCGGTTAAGTTAATTATGACTAAAGTCGTGGACAACTTAGACCTAAAACCATATTGACTTCTATTAAACAAGTTACGATATTCGATTTAATAGATATGAGGCTATACGATAGTAGCCTCTAATTTTTGAAAGCATTTTATTGCCGAAAACATGATCAAGCAGTTTATTTTTTTCTTTTAGCATCCCATGAATTACTTCAAAAGCCCAACGTACCCTTGTGAAAAAGTGGGAATAGTTTGCCTCTTGACCACTGAGCTATTATCTTTGACCTTTGATAGACGGTGTCATTACCCTAAAGCCATTCTAAGTAAGCAGCTACATCTCGAAAACCTCGATCTAGAATAAATATGAAACTTATCAGTTTTAAAGAGTCTCCCAACGTTAGTTTCGTTTGTGTATACAATTGTGCAATGTAAAGACTATTGTTTTTTGTGACTATTAATAATTACTAATATAATTAGTATGAATAATGTTATTGTGAAAAATAGAGTAGCACAAATTTTTTTATTTTTCAGTATGTTGTACCAATTCAAAGTATTTCATAAAAATATATGTTATAGCACACTAAATGATAGATTATTTTTAAAAAATTGGTGGGTATCCCTAATGTAGAAGTGTCGAAACATTTTTTTTTAATAAAAAAATCGGTAAAGGTATTTACACAGAACTTCCCTCGTTATTTGTGCATGGCGGTCACTCTAAAAAATTATTAATTACAAAATGACATTGAGAATAATAATCAGAATATAGTTATTGCTATTATTACAAAGAAAACCTGATAAGTTTTGGTCAAAAAAATATACAGAGTGCTCATCCAACAGCAAAAGTTCAATACTAAATAACAGGTGCCAAATATGGAAGGCATGCGCGAATACCTTTACAAATGTCCACCATGACTGAATTATTTCTTGGGATGACCATCCTGTACATTTTTCAATAAAAGTATAATAAGTGCATATGCCAAATATTATTGCCATCTGCCCTATTCTCGATTCCACATTCACGTAGTGGAGTGGAAGTACAGTGGTGGTTAAAAAATTCCATTTTTTTCAAATTTTTCCAAAATATTCGTAAAAAAATTTTCCCGGACGGGCGGGCAGACGGACGGACGGACGGGCGGACGGACGGACGGACGGCCGGACGGACGGGCGGACGGACGGACGGACGGACGGGCGGACGGACGGACGGGCGGACGGACGGGCGGACGGACGGGCGGACGGACGGACGGGCGGACGGACGGACGGGCGGACGGACTGACGGAATTGAAAAACCTATATTTTCGTAGCCTACGTGATCTGAAAAGTCAGAATCCGAAAAAATCTCGGACGGTGATTTTTTCTCGAATACAATACTTCCCTTCGGTATGCGAGGGAAGTAAAAATGGAAAAAACATATTTCTTTGAAGAATAATAACCTATTTTTTTAATTAATAATCCATCTGAAGTAGATGTATACTATATATAAAGCAACAAAAAAATGGTAAATGCAGTTTGTCAAAAAAAAGAAAAATAAAAAAATTGAGAATTGATTTTTTTTTACTTGAAAACTATAAGTTATAGAAAGTCAGAATTTTGCAGAAATATATACACTATACAAAAAAATTGTAGCAATTTTGCTTAAAGGGCAGTTTGGCCATGCTTACACGATTATGCCCTTTATTATTTTATTTAATCAAAAAAGTTTTCTAATACACTAAGCGATTGTAATTGTAGCTTTTCTCTTTTGTGCTACGAACGTTTGAAGTAATCGAACAAGAATACACAACACACAAGAATTTGAAAAAAAAAAATCAAACTTTTTTGGTGTCTAGTATATACTTAATACTATTGTTTCTAATTTTAAAAAAATTCCAGCAAACTGCCGCGAGATTTTATAAAATTCGTTTCTGAAGCATTTGAGTCTTTTTTCCAATTATGGAGATTTTTCAGTTCTTCCATTTTGAAATGGGCCATACGTTTTTTAAAAGCTGGGAAAAATGGGAGATTTTAGAAAAGAAAATTGCAACAGTATAAAACTTCTCCATATTTCGAAAGGCTAATGAATAAATAATTTTGAATTAACCAAGTCATAAGTTTTCTTTTGTAATAAATAGCTTTAAAAGTTTTTTTTATTGGAAGTGGTACAGAATAAAAGTGCTCCTTAGTTGATAATTGAGGCTCATTCAATTCTTCACAACTCCCTATCAAATGGTAGGTTTCAGTGGACACGTACACACAGACATCAACACAACAACCATGTTTAAAGCACGAATATGTTTTAAAGATGACATATTCTGGTATTCTCATAAAATTTGGTTAAGAAAAAAATTACAGCCATCTGGATTTCAACTCAAAACATCCATATCCTGAATTAGACATTTTACATAGAGCTAATGGCCACTTCATACACATAATGTGTGTAGAACGTGTGTTCTTTGTTAGTTTATAAAAGTTGTATATTTAACGTTCCTCTTTGAAGACCATGTAACTTTTTTTTTATATAGCTAGATTTTATTAAAAGTTTATTGATACTTTGATAGCAACACTATTTTAAGGTTTCTAAGGCAAAATGGCTGACAATAGCAGATGGCTGTCTAACCTGCGCAGTCATCCTATCTTAGACATATGTGCCAAGTAAAAATAAAGATTATATGAAGACCTCTCATATGGTATATATGTTTGGTTTGTATATAGTCAGAACAGAGTCCATATAAAATCGGTCCATTGTTCTTTGTCACAAGTATGAACCATAACGAGATCTGGAACTAGATTAAATTTTGAGCTTATTCCATTGAAAATTGGGCGGGGGGGGAGATAGGGGTAAATGAGTAAAGCAAACTAGTAAGAGTTCAGACATGAGATTTGGTGTATATACTAGAAGCAAAGGTCTCAAACTTTCTTTATGACATCAATTATCTCTACCACCACACTATATTATTATTAACAACGTTAACATAATAAAATTGAAATATTATTTCAAAGAACAATGGGCCTGTTATTTGCGATATTTTAGAATAAAGGGATTTAATATGACATGCTAAATCCAGGTCTGTAGCCAGGGAAGTGCCAGGGGGTGGGAACATTTGAGCACTCCCTGAAAGAATTCTAACATTACCTGGGTGGAGCTCATATTTTCGTAAATTATAAGGCTCAGAATTGGCCTCCCCTGAAATTCTGAAAGTACAGGCCTGGCTAAATCATACCTTCACTAGGAGTGGTTGGTATACCCTCTTTCATAAGGATCCAATTAGAATCCAACTGTTGAGATGCTTGCAAATAATATCTGCCATCAGTCCATAAGCAAGCTTCATTTTGAGTTATAATGGCAGTTCCTGCTGATCCATCGAACCCAGAAATAAATGCTCTGAATTCATCACAATCTGCAGTATATTCACTGGTATGCGCATCATTAGATGGTACGATGTAAGCTTGAATTGGCTCTGGTACATATTTCGTATTTAGCATCAAGTCTCGCAACTGTTTCAGAAGGTTAGTGGTAGGTTTGGGCGACATATTCTTAATTTTTCTCAAAAATGGTACCTTACAAAATAAGAATTGGTTAAAAATCACGCAAAAGAATAATTATAAAATACTTATTAGTTTATATGAACAGATTACAAAACGAAACTATACATACTTACTTATGCCCAAAAATTATGACTATTCAGATAATTTATAAAACAACATTGACAATTAAATAAGAAATCTGTTCTCAAAAACTAAAATATTTATTTGGACCATTTCAGTTATTGAGTAACTACCTATCTCATATACGTACCTGTTTCAATTCAAAACCGCATCTCGAGTGGAAATGTACGATTGATAGGATAATAATAATTCCTATCACCTGAATTTAATCTAGGCCGCCACAACACCAAATAGAGATAAGTAATTTTAAAAGTAAACAGGAGTACATGAGTACAACTGTAACATAACCTCAAATGGTTTAAAATCTGTCAAATATCGGAGCTGCCAACTAAAAGTTATATAAATGCGCAATTCATTTCGAAGTTTCTGGTATTGTTGGTATAGTTGGTGTGGCCAAATTGATTATTGAATGATTAGTAAGCAAGATTAAAGAATAAAATTTATTTTTAGTGTGGTGTGGTGAACTTCTAGTGCGTGTTACCAAATAAAGACAATTTTTATTTAAATATAGGTGAATTTAAATAAAGAAAAATGTGCACTGCACTAATATTGTTTTTGTTGAACAGTATCGAATTTTACATATGTGCTGAAAAAACATCCAAAATGTGTAACGAAAGAACTATGTTTTTAATGTTGTGTCAGTGACATAACACCAAGTGATAAAAAATAAATTAGCAATAATAAATGGCAACTTCATTAAAAAGAAATCGCTCGCGGCGAAGAATTGCCGCTGTTACGTTTTTATCTAATATATCTCTCGACGGCAGCTATAGAGACACTAGGTTATCTTTACTCCCTCGAAATGGGGCTATTACTAAAACCCCTTTTTTGTGTACCGATGAAGTTCTCGCAGAAGAGTCAGATGGACTTGACGATTGTTTTAGTGACCCTGAGCAAAGTTTCTTAAGAGTTAATAAATCTGCTCTAAATCCAAAAAAACGGATTCAAAAATATAAACCTGTTAATAGCAGTGATGTGCATTCCTTAAGCTCAGACTCTGAAAGTATCACACCTATTAAGGCTAACATCGAAGAACATGCACTCAAAAATAGATCGTCTAAAGAAAGGTAAAGGATCATTTTCAAATAATAACTTTAAATACCTATAAGTAATTACAAATAAATTGGCAAAAGATGTTTTATTAAAGCAAACTCGAAATATATAATTTGTTATTTAAGTAATAAACATGCGCTATACTAAATATTACTAATCAAACAAAATATGTAGGTACTTACCTGCTGTTATCCACATAAATAATTCATATTTTCTTTTCCTGTTCAATACTTAAAATATTTTTTCAAATAAGAATAAATATTTAAATACTAAAAAAATGAAGGTAATAATCTTGTCAACAATAAATATAACATTGTAATATAACATTGTACCTAACTTTTTGCATTATCTTTATTTATGTATTTATATTATTTGAGTTGTCACTATTAAGGATATCCTTGGGTTATATACCCAACATTTACATGAATAATTGCTTTTTTATTTAGTAATTTCATAAGGCATTAATTTGTCGTATCCTTTATAATATCTAAAGAAATGATTTTCAAACAGAATGATAGGGTTATACCTTATACCTAACTACAATGTAAATATGGTTGCATATCTCGCATCCACAAGAGATCAATAATTTAAGCCTCAAGCAGACTTCTGGAAAGAAAAAGATTATTGGTTTTTTGCTTTAAAACAGATAAAAATAACAGCTTAGTTTTTCTTTAAGACATTAACTATACTTATTTACTTTGATCGAACAAAATAGCATATCACAAAAGCAAGTCTGCAGCTAGAAAAAAATTGTAGAGGGGCTAGAGGGGGTCGCGAAAAATGTGAACAATGGGGGGGGGGGGGGGATTCACAAACAGCGAATATTGTCATAATGATAAGATAACCTGTTTATTCCGCATCTCTAAAAATATGTAGGGTATTCATTTAAAATATTTATTGGAGATGTCATCAACCAAAGGACCTCAATCTCAAATGATAATAAAATCACAAGTTCCCAGTAAAGTAGTAAAAACATAGAGGGGTCTTCAGACGGTTTGGTTTTGAATGAACGCGTTATCTCATATGCTGTTTGAAATTATCAGTTATTTACAACAAATCAACCTCACAAAATTGCAATCTTAGGACTTAGGACCCATCCAGAATTTTTTCTATTAGAAAATTATAACTTGAATAAAAAAATATTAATAGACTGAGAGTTGATAAGTAATAAATACATAACAAACAAAATTATTTGATAACATATTGCAAGGTTGACTTGTTGCCAGTGACTGATATAATTCAATAAATATTTACTATCATATATTGTTTTGGTCTGATTTTAAATCACACCAGTTTTTTATTTTGTGTTATTTGTTCACTTAAACAGCACACATTGAAGTCATCGTCATAGCTGTTAATCTAGCAGCTACACTACAACTTTCCTTCTATATACATGAATTAACGTCGAGAAATCCCTCGTTTTTTTTTCTTCTCATTTTATATTTTCATAGAGCCCTAATAATCATGTATATTGTTTTCTATCTTGGGAATACTAACATATCAAGTTAGTAGATAGCCCTAAAATACAGTGTGTTTCACGTAGGGTGTAACAGAGTAATAATTCTTTTGTTTTTTGTCCAATTTGAATCAAACTGATCTTAAAAGATAGAGGTCGCCAAGGTCTATTTAAGACCACAAAATCACTCCCCAACTTTGAATGCAAGGCCATCTACAATACTAAATTGTGTGAAAAAAAAAACAAAAAATCATAGTAAGCATTTTATAAAAAAAATTTGTTAACAAAAATTTTTCGAAATCATTCAAAAACCCTGAGTCCGAAGTTCAGTTAAGTTCTAAAAAAAAATGAGGTCTTGGTGAAAAAAATCCTTTTGAAGCATTTAACGTAGTTATATCGCAATTTACGTTACCTAAGAAGGTCACTAAACTTTCTCCAAACTTAATTCACATATAAATAAACATTTTGGTAAAATATGAACTCCATGTGCAGTACCGTTTCCAAGATTCATTCGCTCAAAGTTTGCAGTTTTTGACATTTAACATTAATAAATTGATGTCGTGAGACTATTTTCCCTCAAGACTGATCCTTATTTAAGAATGATCTCAAAAACGAGGCAAACTTAAATTAATTCCCGACGAAGCATGTGTATTTAAATGCAGTATCATATAAGAAAGTAGAAGATTTACTAATTTTCATTCCGATTTTATTTATTGTATGTATAATAATATATGTTTCCATTAATTTATTAAAAGAGGTAAAAAAATTTTTTTCATTTTTCAAAAATAATGTAAATACCTGACTCTGAATATGTAGAATATTTAATTATTATATGATGTAATCAGTAATTTTTTTTATTTAAATATTATCTGCTAGGAATGATTTTGCATCTTTATTTACGTTATGAGAAGCTCCTCGACCTGATTCAAACTCGAGCAAACTCCACATTCAGTGGTATATAGGCACCGAGAGTAATCTCTCTTTATTTTCAGCTACAATTCTTAACACACTTTGGCATTTGGTTTTTTTGTACTAACCCTTTATAACGCACACATCTTCGAATCATTTAAGTAATAAAAGAAGTTCTGTGCGTGCAAAAATTGAACCCGGGACCTCTCACATCCTAAGCGAGAACATTACCCATATGCCAACCGTGCACCTGATAATCAGTGCTATAGCACGGAATAAATGGATTGAAGGGCGGTACAATTGATTGTTTGTTTCCGCTTGAGGCGTAGACGCTAGTCCAATCAGCTGGCATCAGCAACTATATGCAGCGTTGCCAAATCTTTCTCTACTGACTCTCTCGCGAGGTGCGACATCTGTTAGCGAATCGAGTTTATTGATTTGCTAACAGATGTCCCACCTCTCCCTATATAAATACCTTAAATAAAAATTGTTTCTAAATTTCTTTATTTGAAACAATTTACACAAATTAATAAATATTATGTTCTATCAAACCTCCATCAGCCCTAATACATGCCTCAATTCGTTTCTGTTATTGTTCATAACTTTTCCTAAACTTCGAATTCAGGGTTTTTGAATGATGTCGAACAAAATTTTTTTTATTGAAAATTGCCTACTATGATTTTTTTATTTTTTTCATAAAATTTAGTACCGTAGGTGGCCTTGCATTTAAAGATGGAAAGTGATTTTGTGGTTTGATTTAAATCAGACAAGAAACAAAAGAATTATTCTGTTACACTTTTAAGTGAGACATGCTGTAAATGTGATTGGCAAATCAATTAAAATATTCACTGAATTATCAGTCGTTGGCAGCAAGTCAATCTCACAAAGTGTTATTAAATAATTTTGTCAACTCAATATTTATTACTTCAACACTCAGTCCTATTTGTATTTTTTCGATTCATTGTACAATTTTATTAATGATAAATTTCAATTTTGTGAGGTTAATTTGTTCTAGCTAACTGATAAATCATTATATAATGATTTATTTAATTGCTTTTTAGTAACAACATACCTATGACATTTTTTTTGCAGACACATCAATGATATGTTTAAAATACGAGGGTCTTGGGCTTTGAAATATGAAAGCAAATGACCCAATTCACCTGATGAGTGGTCTAATATACGGCACTAAGCCACTTCTCGGCCAACCCAGATATGCGTCATTTGCCCCCTGCAGCTCTTCAAAGAGCGAAATATTCAATTGTTTGTAACTCGGCAACCCTTTGAGCTATCATATTCGCTCTAGTATCAACATTTTTGTAATTAAAATAGAATAAAATTTCACCGTCGTTCAGTTATTAAGGAATTTTCATCAATTTTTAAAGTTCTTTATATCAAAGCTATGTAACAAAGTAGGAAATCACCCGTACCTCACAATATTTTTTTCGTTACATTTAGTAGGGCTTAAAAAAATATATTAAAATTCAAAAGATTTTGTTCTACGTGGAAACGATAAGATTCGCAGTATGGTGGTAGTCTGACGTCGAAAAATACATCAGACAGCTTGATGTAAAGCAAGCATTATTTCATTTATCAGTCACTGTAGACGAAGTTAAGGATCAGTTTGGTGCTAATTTATCACATACTTGCACTTCCAGTGAACTCAATGATCACCCCAACTTTATTTATCCAGTTACACCTGAAATAAGGCAAATTATATCTTAATTAAAAAATAAACAAGCTCTCAGTCCTGATGGACTCTCCACTAAGTTTATCAACTGTGCATGTAATTTCATTTGAACCATTGTGCATTTTGATCAAGCCATCTTTTCAATTGGGTGTTTTTCCATCCATCTTAAAAACAGCTACTACTATTATCCCAATATTTAAAAAAATATGATTCTTTGGAACCTGAAAATTACAGACTTAGTGTGATTTCTAAAATAATAGAAAATATTGTGTTTAATTGAATAATGGCATTTCTTAAGTCTTTCAAAATACTGAAGGGTCGCCAACATGGGTTTCACAAAAATCATTCTACTGACACTGCTACAATAGGGAACTTTCATTTTTTTCTTTTACTACATAAAAATGTTCTACCATACTAAAAAATAAGATATGCAAAATATGACGCTTTAATTCCCAATAATAAATTTGTCATGAATTATTAAAGTTTCGCGCGCGAGCGAACCGTTTCAAACAGGTTCAAAAGCACGGGAGTAGTCGTGACGCCACACCCTACAGTATACAAGCGACCATGGAGATCCCAGCACTCGACCGCTTGATTTCATAGTTCATTCAGCCATAAATACAAGCATCGCCATCAATCAGTGTATATTTAAAATGGAAACAAAAACTTTTTATTTTAAATATTGCATTGTGCCGTTGTGTAAGAATACTACAGTGAAAGTGCCAGATAAAATTTGTATAATATTGCCAGAATATAAGATTCGTCGATCACAATGGCTAAAGGCATGTAGAAGAAATGAAAAAGACATTTCACAGAGCAGTAAGTGTTCCGATTTTGTCGGAAGGAAGTGTGAACTGTGTAGTTCAGGATTGTGTTCGGCCAGAGATGCTTTCTTAGCGTCAGAGGCCGGCACGGGCTAGGGTAAGGGTACCGAGCTGGTTGTTTGCTTGGTACCCCCGGGATCGGGTATTGGATGTTTTTGGTCATTGTCTCCTTGCGGTGTGGCTTGCAGATCGGGCTGAAACAGATAAAGAGTTAGTTATACTTACCCATTATCCAGGATCTGGAGCAGGGCCGGAGCGAACGGGGGGGAGGGGGGTGGAGCCACACCCCCCATTACGAGTTAAAAGGGGGCGCCGCCGGCACGCGCAAAAATATGAATATCGATATATATTTACATTTATTTTCATTCTTTCCTTCTTCTTAATTTCGATTTAAACAAGTAACTATCTTTGATCATTCGCTAATCGCTGAGAGCGCCAACGTAATAAATAACCCGGCCCGTTTCCAACTAAAACAATGCGCAACGCGCCCTCGTCCGACGTTAAGTAGCAAGTGCGCTATATCAAATTATTCGTTTATTATCAAGATATAACCCCCTTTTACATAAATGGCTCCAAGATGCAAAACTGCGCCCCTACCACGTGACTTATCTATCATCAATCCCAAAATGAATTTATCAATCTTCTCGCCAAAGAACTTAAAAAGAAAATAGTTAGGGAGATCGAAACTAGCTGCTTTTTTACAGTTTTGGCGGATACAACACCAGACTATTCTCAAACGGAAAGACTTTCCATAGTTATACGCACTGTTGATGAAAACTGTGAGCCTCGTGAGAGATTACTTGATATTCTCGAGCCAAAAGGTCAAACTGGAAATGATATTGCTTTAGATATTGTAACATGTCTTAACAGAAATGGGATCAATACCAACAGATTTTCCTTTCAATCTTATGATTTCGCATCAGTGAAGTCTGGCCAATATAATGGCGTTCAATAAAAAATTAATGAACTTATAGAACATCCAGTTCCTTATGTTCCATGCCAGGATCATCATATTAATACGGCAGTTGAACATTGTTGCAATTCAAGTTTTCTTATAAAAGAATTATTTAATTATCTTGGAGAACTTTTCGTATTTTTTACCTCTAGCACAAAAAGAAATCACGCCTTGAAAGACAAGCTTTCTGAAGTCGAAAGTGCACTAAATTTAAAAAATTTGTCGAAAACAAGATGGACTGCGCGTGCTGAAAGTATTAAAGCTGTTCATACATGATACGAAAAAATATTAGATGTTTTAGACGAATTATCACAAAGCAGCAATTTCGATAAAATGACTCAGATGAAAAGTTTGGGCCTACTAAAGAAAATTTTAAATTTTGATTTTATCGTGTCTCTATTTTTCATGAAAAATGTAATGTACAAAATTAAAATTCTAATTGAAGTTATTGAGTCCCCAAATCTTAATATAATTGACTGCAAGAATATTATGGAAATTACGACAGAACTTCTAGAAAATATGACAAACGACTCCTCAGATATTAATAACCTTATTTTAGCGGCGAAGGCAATGGCAAATAACATAGGAGTAGATGCAGAAGCAGATTTTCGAAAATATCACCGAAGGAGATTAGCCCCAAAAAGATTAGACCCCAATAATGAAAATGAAGTAGACCTTGACATGCGCACATTTTACAGAAAGGAGTTTAGAACAGTAATGGATACCTTGCTTTCTAAACTTCGTTCTTCTGTTGAAAATATTTCGATGACTTTATCTCCAATATTTAATGTGTTTAATTTTCCTTTGAAAGCTGAAAAGCTAAATGTTGAAGATGTGGAAGCCTTATTGCAAATACTTCCACCAAAACTTCCAAAACCAGATACGCACGCATTGCATTCGGAGTTTGAAATTTTGTTTGCAGCTTGCGATAAGGCCTCAACACTTCAAAATGTTATAGAAATATTGATAACTAAACTTCACATGCTAAAGCTAGCATGTTACATAATTCAATTTGTTGTTACAGCTGGTTATGTAACTGCATCTAATGAACAGTCATTTAGCCAACTAAAAATTGTAAAAAACCTACTTAGAACCACTATGAGTAATGATGTTTTCTTAAAAAAAATTTTTTCTTAACCGCTTCTCAAGTCACCGAAATAACTCCTTGAAAATCCAGAATGATTTTGTGTAAGGTAAAGAGAAACGAGGCCCTACAGTTTATAGTGGAGTCCGAACCACATCTCGGGGATAATTTTATAATTAAAATTATTTCGCGGTGAGCAGGGATTGAACCTGCTCCGCTAGGTATGCCAGTATGCAAGCTAGACGCGCTAAGCCACTGAGCTACCGTCCCCCTATGATAGACTGAATGATCTTTTATTATTAAAATGTGAAAAAGATTTGGCATATTCCTTGGATTATTCAAATCTAATAAATTCGTGGGGAAAGTTGAAGGAACGCCGAATTAAAATTAATTAATTTTTAAGTACCTACACAAAATACAAAAATGCAATCCATTTATAATCTCTAGCTGTAGATTACCTATATTAAGTTCAGATTTTAAAACTATTTTCGTGTACTATTTTGCCAATAATAAAAATTTGACTGTTCTTAGTTTCCACTTGCTTATTTTGGTTTTTCGTTTTTGCGGTGTGATAGCTTAGATCTAACCGCCCCTTGTTTTTCAAATTTCGGCTTATATGGAATAGACAAAAAAATCAAATAGGGGGCGCTAAAATAGTCTCCCCCCCCCCCAAGTGATCGACGTTGCTACGGCCCTGATCTGGAGCCTCGGCCTCTTGTGTCTCGGAGCGTCGTTGGGGTCATAGTCAGTCGCCTGTCAGACAGTTACTTAATAATTAAGAGCACATAATATGTAAAGTACTATTAATTTCATGAAACTCACTACAGTGTGTTTTTAAACCAGGAGGAGTGGTTTAAATTTAACGCATCTGTGATTTTATACACCCTCGCCAGTTTTACACCAGGCAATAGTAGTAAATTTTGACATATTGTAAAAATTTAAATTTAGTGTTATAAATTATTTGGTTATAGTTTATATTTTATCGTTTGCACATTATATATCAGTTTTTAATCCCTTTTGTATAAATCTGAAAGTAAAAGTGGCTAATTACTTTATGCCTTTAAATTGCGTAAAGGATATGGATGCTGTATAAAATACCTAGAGGTCAAATAGAGGTTGATGCATTATATAATGTAATAAAATACACACAAAAACACTATAGTCGTGTATGGTTGGTTGCCCAAAATGCCAAATCGGTTTTAGTGTATTTTCTAGTTACTTTTATGGTGTGAATGGAACTTTCATGTTTACTCCTCCTGGTTTAAAACAAAGAGTTTAACAAATAGAGGAGACAAGCTTCATAAGCGTAATGTATAAGCAGCGGGAGGTTGTAGGCTTCTCATCCCTCTCACACGGTTCGTTCTTTGTCGCATAGTACATGAGGGGTGGTGACGATTGACGACAATTGACGTTATTTGTTGGAAATCAAAGAGCGCCAGGTAAGGCTGTGTTGCTTTATAAAACAGTGGAGAGAGAGGGTACGAGGTGTGCCGGGTGTGCGACAAGGACGAAGAGCCTACCGTCTCCAAGGCAACCAAACCGCGACTCCCGGCAAATCGCCAGCTTGTCTTCTCTATTTATTAAACTCTTTGGTTTAAAAATAGACTATAGAAGCACCTATATATTGTTGAATAGAACATCTTCGTATATGCATAAATAAGTTATCCACTCTTAATTAATTTTTTAAGCAGTTTTGGACAATTTCAAATATAGATCTGGAAAAAAATTTCTTTTAAATATAAGAAAATAGATATATAGAGTAATTAACCTTTTTTTTTCCTTAAAAGTATGAAAAATTTGCTGATTGCTGAGATATGTTCCTGTTGAATGTCACTTCATTTAGGCTTAAACGAGCCCATAAATATTTTCAGTATTAAAATCCAACTAAAATCAGCCTATGATTTGCAATTTTAAGTATGGCCATTTATAAAACCTTAACACGGTGTTCATATAGGTACTACTATATTATGGATTTTATTATGTTTCGTCCTGATAAGTGATTAGGTCCAATATATGATCACTACTTTGTCTACAAGCGTTTTGTCAATTTTAGTTATTTTTTATTTAATTGTAGGTCAGTAACAACAGGAAACGATTCTGAAAGAAAAATTGTTTCAAAGCTTCGGAAGAAACTTCCACATCAAGCCTCAGTCTGCAGTGAAAGTGACAGGAATATATATGGCAGTAGTTCAGAAAGCATAGGGCCGATTATAGCTCGAAATAAACCAAGCCCTTCACCTGCAGTTATACCTGAAAAAGTCCCACAGGAAATTAAGGTTTTCAAACCTACCAAGGATCATAAATTTGGTGAAGGAAGGATATTCATGGTTACATCTAGACATTTGCCCTTTCTGGTGTGTTCTTTTATACCATATACAAAGAATAACAGGTAATTATAATATATAAGCTATTTGAATTCTAAGAATGTTTGTGTTTATGCCAATGGTATAATAGGTATGATGTTTAACCCGTAATTCAGATATCAAGGATTTCCCTAAAAAAAAAAAATAATAAATAAATAAATAGAAAAATTGACGTGTGACCAAGCGCGGATCCACCGTTGTGGGCACGGTGGGCATGCCCACAACCCTAATTAAAGTCGACATCTGTTGAATAAAACAATCAAAGGTATTCTACATTATTTGTATTCATTGTTGAGTTAGTGTGGTAACACTGTTTAGTTATTTTGTAAGTTTAAGGTTGCAATTCTGTATGTGATTAATTACTGTCAAAATATTTCGTTCTGCTGATAAATCTTTTATTTTTATAATTTACAAACTCAATCTTGATACACATCAAATCTTATCAGGTTATGGACCCAGGACATTGCATGTAAGAACCTTGGAGTTTCGAATTTACACGTATTTTCTTCATACACACTGAAAACATGGCTCACAACAACACAGTGGAAAAATACGGCATTGTGCAGTTCGACGGACAGAATTACGATCACTCGAAATTCAGAATGGAGATTGTTCTGGATCAACAAAATGTAAAGGAGTGCATTGAGGAGGAAAAAACATCGCCTTCAGAAGAGTTTAAAAAGAATGATAAAAAGTGCAAATCTATCATTGTGCAATGAATATTATGTGTGATGATAATAATGTGTGAATTATCTATTTTATATTTATCAACTTGTTTGTCTGTCTCATATGTCTCATATCTTTTATTTTGTAAACTGTGACCTGTTTTGTACATGTAAATGTGAGCTAAAATGGAATAAAACTTATTTACTTATTATTTACTTATTTAATATGTTGCAAACACACATCTTGGGTATATCAAAGACAAAAAAAACTTCATTTCAAATGTGGGAGGTGCTTTCAAAAGTTTTCAACGAAAAGGTGTTGCCAGCCAGTTATATCTACGAAAAAAACTCCTAACAATGAAACTCGAAAAAGGTGAATCACTTGAAAAACATTTTATTAAATTTAAGGAAACAATAAGGGAGCTTAAATCAGTAGGGGCGACATTGGAAGAGGTTGATATTGTGTGCCATTTGCTGCCTACTGTACCCAAAACGTATGATGCAATGGTGACAGCCCTGGAAACATTGGAGCCGACAAAGTTAACGCTTGAGTTCGTGAAAGGCAAATTGTTAGATCAGGAAATGAAGAAAAATTCGACAGAAACTGACTACCATGAGCCAAACTCAGCTGCATTTACTAGTGGCTTTGGTTCACACAAAAATCGCAGAAAGTTCAACGATTCGTCCAACAACAGCAATAAAGGTGCAGGTACTCAAGCAGTAAAGTGCCACAACTGTAATAAATTAGGGCACATTCGAAAGCACTGTTGGTTTAAAAATAAGCAGGCAAAACAGGCACAGCAAGTGGAGTCTGAAGAATCGTTTAGTATTGTCTTTGTAGCAACAGCAATGGAATGTGAAATTGAGAGCAAGGAGAACGTCATAACTTGTCTTGTGGATTCAGGAGCAATGGATCACATGGTGAATAATGAACTTTATTTTAGTACTGTAAGTAATCTTGATAATCCTATAAAAGTTGCTGTAGCTAAAGCAGATGAATCATTTAAAGCCACAAAAGTAGGAAATATTGATGTTAAGTTAAGAGCAGGTAGTGCAGAAATCAAGAACGTTCTTTATGTTAAAAATTTAAGACATAATTTGTTATCTGTGCAGAAGCTAGAGAAATCTGGTCTAAAAGTTAGTTTTGAAAGAGGCTCTGTGTTAATTTTTAAAAATACTATGTTAATTGCCGAAGGCAAAAGGGTTAATAACCTTTATGTAGTTGAATTTGATTTGGTTAAAATGTCTGAGGTAAACTTGTGTGAAAATGAAAGTTAGAAACTATGGCATAGTAGGTTAGGTCACTTAGGCTATCAAAATGTGCAAAAACTATCAAAATTGTAGAAGGCCTTAATTTCAGTAATGTAGAGAATAGAAATAATGAAGTGTGTTCGGTATGTGCTCAGTCAAAAATCACACATCTGCCATTTACAAAAATTAAAGAAAGAGTTACAATAAGGCCACTTGAACTGGTTCACAGCGACATCTGTGGGCCAACCACGCCTTCAACTTATGACAATAAAAGGTATTTTCTTACATTCCTCGATGATTATACTCATTTTTCGGTTGTTTATCTGCTACAAAATGAAAGTGCGGTTTTTGAATGTTTTAAAAATGTGGAAGGTTTTTTTCTCAAATAAATATGGTTACAGGATTGGTTCGCTCTGCTGAGATAACGGGCGAGAATACTGTTCAAATCAATTTACTAGTTTTTGCAGAGCCAAGGGAATCCAAATTCGTTATACTGTACCTTATAATCCTGAGATGAATGGAGCTGCCGAGCGGCTAAACAGAACATTAATTGAAAAAAGAAGAGCATTGTTGCAATCAAAATTGCCTAAAACATTGTGGGGCAAGGCCATGCTTTGTGCTCTACCTACTTATTGAACCGAAGTCCTACGGCTTCTTTGAAAGATGTCACTCCAGCCGAGTTGTTTTATGGGAAGAAACCTAATTTACAAAATCTCAAAATTTTTAGAAGTATCGTATACAGTCACGTGTCCAAAGAAAAACAAAAAGGAAAATTTGACCCCAAAGGTGAGATAAACATCATGATCGGTTACACAAATAATGGATACAGACTGTGGAATCCCTTTAAGGAAAAAATCGTTGTAGCAAGAAATGTCATTTTTGACGAAGCTAAGAATATTAGTAACTTACACACAAATATTACTGTGATCGAAGTGAATGAAACCGAAAACAAGGTGAATGAAATCGGAAATGAGCTGAAAGAAACTGTAGCAAACGATGAAAATTCAGAAAATGAAGAGGAAAGGCACTTGAGGAATGAAAATTCGTATGACGAAAGCAAAAACCAAAAAGAAGAAACAGATCCAAGCATAAGACGAAGTGCCAAAACCAAGAAACAACCTGTATATTTTAATGATTACGTGGCCGAAGATGACATAGAACATTTAGCATTGAATGCTGAGTCATTTATAGAAGAAGTACCCGAAACCCTGCAGAATGCAAAAACAAGACCCGACTTTAAAATGTGGGAAAAAACTGTAAAAGAGGAAATCGATGCGCTGAAGAAAAACAACACTTGGACACTAATTGAAAATCTACAAGGGGCCAGGCCAATAAGAAGTAAATGGGTGTTTCGCTTAAAAAGAGGTGAATCGGGAGAAGTTGTAAAATACAAGGCATGATTGGTGGCAAAAAGTTTCATGCAGAAGGAGGGTTTTGATTTTATGAAACATACGCACCTGTCGCAAGACTAACTACAGTGAGAACACTGTTGGCAGTTGCTAATTTTAATAATCTGAAAATACAGCAACTGGACGTTAAGTCTTCATTTTTACATGGAAAAATAGATGAAAATATTTACATGATAATACCAGAAGGTTTTGATGATGAAGGCAAGATCTGCAAACTTAACAAAGCGCTGTATGGATTAAAACAAGCGCCTTACCGCTGGAACAAAAGATTTGACCAATTTGCCAAGAAGGAAAATCTAATAAAGTCCCAGTATGACCCATGTTTGTACATAAAATCTAACAAAAATATTGTAACATACTTACTGTTATATTTTGATGATATTCTCCTAGTTAGCAGCAATAAAAATGAAATTCATTGGTTAAAAATAAAACTAAAGGAAGAATTTGAGATGTAAGATCTTGGTAATTTGAAAATGTTTCTTGGAATAAATATAACAGAAACTGAAGATGGAATTTATTTGAGCCAAAAAAAATTATATTCTTGATTTACTATGTCGTTTTCAAATGAGTGACTGTAAGGAGATCAAAGCACCAATGGAAAATGGATCATTGAATGTATCAGAATCAATTGACTCCACAAAAATAGAAAACAAGCCAATTCGTGAATTGATCGGATGCCTCATGTACCTTATGTTGGCAACTCGACCTGATCTAAGTACTTCAGTTAATATTTGCAGTAGATACTAAAGCAGACCTACAGAAAATTTATGGAAAAGTCCTAAACGGATCTTAAGGTATCTAAAAGGGACGTCAAACTTTGAACTTTTTTACCCCAAAAATAATGAACAAAAATTAAAGTGGGAACATAAGAGGCTTAAACACATTGATGTGAAATTTAACTTTATTAAAGACTTAATTAGAGACAAACAATTGTTAATCGAATATGTTCCTACAACCGAACAAATTGCTGATGTATTAAAAAAGGATCTTGCTGGTGATTTATTCATTAAACATAGAATCAATTTAGGTTTAGTGAGAACTGACTATTAGTTATTACCTATTAATGTTCATAAAAACATTTGGAAAACCTTTGATTGAGAAGGAGTGTTGAATAAAACATCAAAGGTATTCTACATTATTTGTATTCATTGTTAAGTTAGTGTGGTAAAACTGTTTAGTTATTTTGTAAGTTTAAGGTTGCAATTCTGTATGTGATTAATTACTGTCAAAATATTTCAATAAAGACCCAATTGTTGTTCTGCTGATAAATCTTTTATTTTTATAATATACAAACTCAATCTTGATACACACCAAATCTTATCAACATCTAATGTTATATCCAATGCCTTAATAAAATAAAATAAACAACTCGGCGCATTACACACGCACACACACACACACACACATTGTGAGTGAGCATATTGGTACATTTTCATACTAGTCGCTCAGTCGCTGCGACCAGCGATAAATGAACCATGTGATCAAATTTTTGTCATACAAGTAGTGAAATACATTGAAATGTAAGCGGAGCAGCGACAAATCGCTTAGAATTAAACATTGTTTAATTTTTTTCTGATAATCGCTGATCAGTGATCATTTTGTTTATCGTAAATTATTTTATTCCTTCATTTAATGACAAAAAGTTAAAAATGAGTCGTAATATTGTTAATTGTGTGAAAAGTTGGAAAAGCAAGTCTGTAGTCCGACTCGCACTTGGCAGATTTTCGGGTGGCCATGACCACAACCTTTTTTGGGGGCTGGATCCGCACCTGCGTGTGACAACCTTTTACTTGAAAAATCGTAAAGTTTTTAAAGAAATCAAACTAAGACAAAGATTTATTTATTTATTTATTTATTTAGTAATCAACACTACAGGCAAAAACCATATTGTAGAGTATTGTGAGAACATGCAATATACTTGCATACACACATACAAACAATATAAACATACAAAATAAAACAAATCATATCTGTCCTTAGAGTAACGTGAAGGAGGATATACATAACTAAATAAATACATGCCTACATATCACAGAGATTACATCACATATTTTAGCATATTTTGTGAAAAATATCAAGTGTCTTGTATATTATTATATAGTGAACATATTCGATGTAAATGTGAATTAATTTGATGGTTAGTATGAGCCGTTTCTAGGTAGAATGTTCTAAAATTTCTGGTGGAATGGGTCGGCACATTTAGATGAATTAATGATAGATATGAGAAATTGTTTATGCCATGATTGATTATTTTGTGTAAAAAGGAAGATATTTTTTTCATTTATCACTCAATCTAAATTTATATACTGCATAGAAAATTCTAAATATTACATGGTTAATAACAATTATTTGTTTTGTATTCAGGTCAGAGTCGAAACGTGATGCTAATAGAAAGAGAACTACATCAGGAACAAGACCACTATCATCTATTGGCGATGGCCTAGATCCATTTGATTCGCTAGGTATCGAAAGAGGACGAGACGGCCAGGTAAAGTTTGTTTAATTTAATTCTAGTATCTAACATTTTTAGAATAATTAGGTATTAAGACGTGTTATTACCACTCTCGCTACAGATTTTGTCTAAAAAGGTTAACCTGAATGGTGCCATTGCTTTTTGAAATGTTACACGTTAGCTTCATTGTCACACGTTATGCAACCTACACCCCATTGCGTGTCAAATCTTACTATTTTCACGTTGCGGAAGAGATTTTGTTAAGGGTCAAAAACGCGTATAACTCTTCAGGGATTGAATATTTTTTGTAGAACTTTTTGTGGTTGATGGAAAAACTTGTTAGCTTTCATTTGCACCGAACCTCCTGTCCAAAAAGTTGTTAATAAACAAATTAGAGCCTCTCACTTTTATTTCCAGTTCCGGTTATCCGATCAAGGTCTTTCTGGTATCAAAATTTTCCATTTTGCAAGCACATTTGTATGCATAAAACCCCATTTCGATACGCTTACCCAGAGCCGAGATATTCCATTTGGTAATTAATTTCAACTTTAAATAAACAAAAGCAAAAAGTTGCATTCCTGCAGACTTTTATGGGGGTTATGCTCGACATCAATATTTATCGTTTAAAGTTGGTTTGAAGTCGATCAAACTATCGAAAAAAAAGTTATTTGCTAATTAACAAATTATGCCAATTGTTTAAACAATTAAAAAGTATTGATGATATAGGGCCAAAAAAAATAATGTATATTCTTTGGTATAAACGGCACATATTTTGAAAAAAACAATATCCTGACCTCATTAGTTTCGAAGTAATCAATTTGTTAATTATAAAATTTATTTTGGCTATAACAAATGAACAGGTTGAC
Source organism: Stenurella melanura (assembly GCA_963583905.1). Lineage (NCBI taxonomy): Eukaryota > Metazoa > Arthropoda > Insecta > Coleoptera > Cerambycidae > Stenurella > Stenurella melanura. Next base: position 64,138,775 of record OY757311.1, read on the forward strand.
AAAATGAGTTGTGTCTGGCGTCAAACGACGCGTATTGAAAATATCTTTCGATTGAATCAAAATTTTTTCGGATCCGTCAAACCGTTTTCATTTTATTAAATGAAAACGAAAAAAAAATTGTTTAAACAATTATTTGACCATGAAGCTCACGGTTTAGGAAAATTTTTCATAAGAAAATCTTGTTTAGCGGAATTTTTCCTATAAGAATCCGTTGCTAACTTAAATGGTATAGAAAATTTTTGGGAAAAATCCCAGGCACGCTCGCCTAGTAGAGAAAATGTAACAGGTATCCAATGGTTTTTGCTCTTGTTATTTTAAATATGAGGGTATGATTTACCGACCCCATTAATGGGAGAGATATTTACATATGAGTTGTGTGGTCATATAATAAATAATAAAGTATTCTTACTGTTCAATTCGATAAAAAAATTTGTTCATTCGTCAAATTATATTATATTGTATTCATTCAGTATTCTAAATATTAAGAGTTAGGTATCTGTATATTGTTTTTGACATTTTTTTAAAATTTACCTTTTATAATAAATTAATGTAAAAATATATTATTATGCATACAATAAAGTCGGAATGAAAATTCGTAAATCTACTTTCTTATATGATATTACATTTAAAATAAACGCAAAGTATTTTCAAATATCCGTGCCAGGTATATAAAAGAAAAAGAAAACTTACCACTTCTACTGATGTTCTCTATTCAATAATTTTCGAGTAGCTGCCATTTCGTTATTTTACAGTGAATCATAAGGATCAGTCGTAAAAGGGAAAATAGTGTCACATCAGTTTATTTCGCATGGCATCCATAAGAGCAATGTTGAATGTTGATAAACACTGCGAACTTTGAACGACTGAATCTCGGAAATAGAACGATAAATGGATTTCATATTTTACCAGAATGTTTATTCAGCATCGTAGCTAAGGGCTGGCCAGACGGGCGGCTGCCAGGGGCACAACCCTCAAGGGGGCACACTATGCTTAAAAGTATACACAACTTAAATTATACTTTCAAAGTTATTGTGTTGTTTCTCCTAAAAAATTAATCTTGGGGGACGCAAAATTCAAATCTTGCCAGGGGCGCTCATGAGCCTAGCTACAGCTCTGTGTTTATTGATATGTGAATTAAATTTGCAGCATGTTTCGTGACCTTCTTGAATAACGTGAATTGAGATATAACTACCTTGATGTTAGATTGTTATTATTATTTCACATCCAACCCAATATTATAGTGTTACAATTCAATTTTAATGACAACAGATAAATAAAATGTAGACAAACACAGAACGTACATTTGTATAGAAACAATTTTATTAATAGGTGCTCTTGCTCGATGTAAGTCTTGGGAATAGCAGTTATTTGCTGTAGGTCCATTAGTTATTTCTTATGATCCGTCCGGATTGTAACAGCTAATCTTATAGGTGTAGCGATATCACTCAATTCAAGGAGTTGGTCTGTCAGAGTATGCTTCAATCAGCCTGTGCTATGAGGGAGGACGTTTAGTTCAAGAATACATCCAACTTGAGGACATGGACAGACTGCTCCCAGACTGGAGCAGTATTTTCAGCAGCAGAATGGCATAAAGCGAAAGTGATGGCGCGGAGTGTGTGTAAGTATGCCCCCACTTGCTATCTATAGGTTTCCATGGGAGATTATTCCTGGTGAGGTATTCACCAGGTATATGCTGTTTGAGGAAGAGTGTTCTGTCTAAAGAAACGTCCAGCTCAATTGGGTGTCTGGAGAATAATACATCTTGGCCAAGTGATTTTCAACTCCCTATTGGCTTCTCTATTTCTGAGATGAAAAAAGTTGAATACAGTCTTGCAGAGTTGAACCAAAGGCAGAGCAGATAGAGAGAGTTTGTTAAGGTGTTCTCTATTGAAGAAAAAGTATCGTTCTGATTACCAATTGCCAAATCATCTACATGCAGAAATCTTATACCTGAAATGGTTGACTGATCATTAATCTACCTGTCAAGGTAGACCATGCATTCTCATAGTTTCTTCATCTATTACCCAAGAAAACCTAGTAACATTGGTTTTCCATTAGAAATCGGAGTGCTATTACTAATTTAAAATCCCCAAGGGTTTTATAAAGTTTGGCCACTTGTTGCTTGTGGTTTACTTTTAGTTGTGAGAATGCTTGATAATGTCCTCTTTATACACATGTGTGTTAGGGATCTGATGTGAAAATTCAATTTATTGTAACAATTTTATATAGTTGGTTGCATAATGTGTGACATCACACTAATTGTGTCCATTGCCTTATTGTAAAAATTTCCCCTTTTTTACATAATATTGTAGTAAATTTATGTTATACAGGAGGATTCGTATGGATATTTACTTATACCCTCAAAACAAATAAAAGATGTTGGAAAGAGAAATACAATTGATGATCCAACAGATCACACACATGATGTGTCGAAACGAAATCGCCATGTCGTTGCCAGGTACTTTTTATTTATTCTTTAAAATATCACATTCTGTACAGTGTGCTTTCTAACATGTGTGGAACTGTTTCTTGGAAAATCAAGGCAAGCACTATAATTTTATAGAGCACATTGTAATCAATGTTACAGTTTGGCCTCAACAAAAAGCTTTTTTTACACCGATTTTATGTGTTACTTTATTTAATTTGCAGGACAAAAGTGTTAACTTGGCAACCAGAATACAAATGGTAATATAGTAGATCATTTTGGCTTGAGTAACTAATAATAATGTATGAGTCAGTAATAATGTAATTTATATAAACATTTAGTGGAAATGGTCAGATCAGTGAATAACACTATATGTGCTTTTATATAATATAAAAGAAAACCTTTACAAATTCAAAAACTTGTAACTGTATTAAAAGTTACCAGTTATTTTGATAACAAGAAAATATGATAAAATATTACATCTTTATATGCACGCATTGATCTTGATATTATAGCTATAGAGGCGATACACTTGGTATGAGTTTCGGCCTGGAATGGGTATGTGCATGGTACAATAACACGATAACCATTTTCAAACTGAATTTGCAGCATCCATTTAAAACAGTGAATAATCAGTATATTAGTTTCTATTTAATTATTAGTTATATTCAATGTTAATTTTAAATGTATTTAATTGATTACGATAAAGAGTGTATGGTATCACTTTTGCGTTAATTTAATTATGATCATACTGCATTTATCAAATCTTATTTAGGAATCAGGGAAATAGACAATGAGTCATAAATATATTTTATTGTTTGGTCAACTTTTATTAATACTATATGACCATGAAACTTTATATAAAGAAAAAATACAGCAAAATGAAGAAGCTGCTCTATCTACACATCACTTCATGGAAAATCATAATTTTAACTTTGATAAAATATCCATTTCAGAAACATATCGTCGAAATGGTACTGCCACATAACATTGTTGGCCGTGGGGCTCTGAATTTGTTATCTTATCTAATAGAAAGACTACAGTGTGTGTTTTATAATGATGTCTTCGGTACTGTGTTACCTGTATTAAAGGTTGTCCCATAGAGTAGCATCCTGGGACCACTATTGTTTTTTATTTAGGTCAATAATCTACCACATGTGTTGCTTTTCAAGTCTGTTGGCAGAAAAAGTAGATATTATTAAAACCAAAACTACCATTATAGGTCAATCACTGGGTTGGTGAACTTTGTTCAAATACAACCAAAACGAATACACTGATATTTTTTACCTATAAACAACCCCAGAGGCTGAAGCAGTGAAATAGCTAATTTTAGACTTAAATTGACATGGGTGACATCTTTTGACATTAAATTTTTCAAGGAACATTTGCAATGTTCGATAGATAAAAACAAATGCTGCAATTATGACATATCATGCCTTATTTCATAATGTCGTCAAAAAGTTTTTATTTAAAAGAGAGCAATAGTGCTATTTGTTTCAGACGTACAGTATGTATGTGAATTTTTTTTGGATTATATATTTTAATAATGGATGCCAAATAGCATGAATTTTTCATTAACTGGTGGATAAATTAAACAATAAAATTTTGTTTTGAAGCTTTTTTAAAATCGACCAATTATAAATAATGGCTACAGATATAATGTAAAATCATACCCATAAGGAAAAAAATCCAACTTTAATGTAGTGGGATATCACCTAATTGTTCGTGATTTTGATCTCAGAACTTTTTATCCATATTTTCATTGATATTGTTTAAAAAAAAATTATGTTGCTGGTACAGTTGTGGACAGTAAATATGAGGCAGCTCTTAAATCCGATTTTTGTGATATTTTAGTGTTGTCAGAGGGGCTGTGCGTTAGCGGCATGCAGCGTTGAAGCCAGGTTAACACCAGATGTCTTGCAAAGTGGCATTTTTACACTTCTTCAGTTCAGGTTTGTTTATTATTACAGTGAACACCTGAACACAATAAAGGGAAATGTTACCTCATCTTAGACGTAGATGAATTTTTTTTTTCAAATTTTATTTCAGTGCCACACAGAAAATAATTAATGAGTAGGTTGATTTTCGAAATACCTCTTTAATTACAAATAAATCCAATGATGAAGCGGTTATATTCAAATTGTCCAGAATGTGCACCCTTGACCAAAATCATCAAACTAAATTCATTTTTAGAAAGATATAGAAAACAATAATAATAATAATAAAAGTTATTTATTGATTGCATTAATATACAATGTAATATAATACAATCAAAAGGCCATTGACCTAAGTCCTTCAGCCAAGGAGATAATAATATTAAATTTAACATTTTGTATAAAAAATATGGTGGGAAACAAAAGGTAGATTACATAGATAAATTGTAAAAAAAAAAAAAAAAAATCCAGTGTGAGACGTAGTGCTTCTAGTACTCCTGCGACATCAACATCATCTGGTCAAAAATTGGTCTTTCCGGATATGCGAATCTGGGTGTATTGCTGTTTCGAGCGATTATTAGAGGTTGCATTACGTCGATATTGTAGTTTCTCTGTGCAAATTTTTCGTTGAGAAGTTGTATTCTCTCCTCGATAGGCAGTATTTGCACCAATTCATACAAAAGTGCATTAGGGGGGCTGTGTAAAGGATTGTGTGGGTGTCGAATCTTTGTAATTTTCCTTAGTGCATTAGAAAACAAAATTGTTTAAAAAATATCATAAGAGTTTATTATTACAAGCTAATTAAAACAGTTTACTAAAATATTATGAAATAAGTAAAAACAAGTTCTTAGTCTAGTTTATAATCAGATTTTTTTTCAAATTGGGAGATCAAAGACCTGGATTTTAGTCTTGATTTACTATATCCGTCGCTCTGCGCCTGAACCAAAACCACATGTTCTTCACTAGACTTTACGGGGTGATAGACGCCGTCTATTAAAATATTTTTTCTTGTTAAATCCTTTCGGTCATTGAAATATATTGATTTCAGCATGAGATCTCTTTCATCGTTTGATTGATTTTGCTTCCTAAGCTTCTGTCTTTCGCATCTTACTTTACTGCGATCTATGACTGATGAAATGTCATCTTTGGTTACAACTCCTAAGTCCTGAAGTAATGTTGAGGACACCGCAGCTACTTCGTGAGCAGAGAGACCCCATCTATTGCACTCTCGTGCTAAATTTGGCAAAGATTTACTCACTTGTCCAGATATAATAGAAACAAGAGATTCTGGGGAAGGTTCAATAGAAGTTGATGGCAAACTAAGGCTCATTTCCAAGGACTTTTTAATATGAGAATCATCAGCATCTTTTTGTAGCCTGACAGTTTTTACAATGTTGGACGAACTGCTTTAATTTTCTCTCTTTTCTCCATTTGTCTCGTAGTATTGTTTTCAACGTTCCCTATCTTCATTTTTCTGGCGCTCCGCTGATCTAGCAAAAATCCTCGCTCTAAAACAGGTATTTTCTTTAATTTTTTACAGGTACATTTTTCAAAACAGATGCACTTGCAGGTTGCAATATCGAATAAACTCTTTGATTTTTCTTTAAACTCTTCGATCTTTTTTATGTAGCTTGCCACATTCGCTCTTTGTTTGTAGGGTTTTAGTAGTTCCCGATATTTGTTGTGGTATTCTCGAATCATTTCCACAATTCTTTCGCTTCATATTATAGGCAATGAAGCTTTCTTCTAAATTTCCTGGAGCTGTGGTACGACTATTTTGGCAACTTCTGCAATAGTGGGCTCCTTTAGCTGACCGGTCATCTTCAGTTCATTTTTTGTGAACAAATATTGTTGCAAAATATCCTCATAAGTTGGCAAAACATTTCTATTAAATGCTGTACCAACTCCATATAATGGACATCGAGTGGTCCGTCCACGAGTAAAAGCTGAAGGTGCTGTCGCTGGCATTGTTACTGAACGTTAGTTATCTGAAATAATGGAGAATTATTTTGGGCATTTGACACACTAAAATAAATGATTATAAAGTTTTAAATTTGTAAATTTTTTGTTGAAAATTGATAAAGTTTAGCAATTTGGTGGCACTTCTAAATATTAATTCAGTGGGTGTATATTTTCTGCTGTTATCCCTACTAGTATTACCTGCAAGACTAATAAACCAGGTAATGTAAAATCTGTAACTAAAGTAAAATACCATAAATAATTTTTTTTAAATTTTTTATATTTTTCAAATTTTCAGGGCCCTTGTGGCACCTCAAGACATAGAATTAGGGACCTGAAATTTTTAGACGGTAACTTACCAAACCCCAACTTTTGCGCACCCAAGCTAGTTCAGTTTCTGAAAAAAACGAAGAAAATGTATTTTTCGCTCCACCCTACTACACACTGACGTAATAAGGGCAAGATGTCCATATTGCCCGTGCATCAATGAAAATGCTGCTTAAATTATTTACGACCTTCCATGGCTCTTTGGGGGTCTGGTAAAGCCCACTTTAAATTGTACAAATTTTGATGCCTCATATTTACTGTCCACAACTGTACCATCACGAGTGGAACTCTTTTTTGATCATCATTTTAACAGATATATTTTTACGTCAAACAACAAAATGTCCTAATCATATCTTCCCTAACTGCTGTTTCTTTCAGTTCCGAATATATAGGTCTCTGTCAATCATTCTATGCTCATGCCCCTCTTAGGGCGGGTTTATCAGTGCAGGGTTAAATGTTAGTTACGTAGCTACCAGTCAACTATAAATGGCTGTTAAAGTAACTGTTAAATTAAAAAGTGTTTATTCTGCCTTCAGTCAACTGGCAGTTAGAAAGCCGTCAGCTATATGAAATGTAAATTTGGCAGCAGAGTTCTAGTTAGATGATATGTAGGCAATGTTGCCGGAATTACTAATTTGTAGTATATTTAAAGAGTAAGTACCTGCTGCGTTTCATGTATTTTACAAAGAAAATTATTTAAAAAGGTTAAAAATAATGCTTATAGTAAACTATTTTCTGAGTTGAAATACATTATTAAATTCCGTAACTAAAAATAAATTTAAATGTAGATGTGATAAACCACTAAAAAAATTGATATTTGTGAACAGGCAATAACGTAAATTTGTAATTTCTAACCCAACATTTTCTGTTTTTTTGTCTGTATATGACGTCTGTGGGTACTCTGTTTGTCATAATAGAAAATAACAATAAAAAACTAAAAAGATCGGCAAATTTCAGTTTTTCCGAACAAATTTGTTAATTAAAGTTGTTGTAAAATATAAGGTTGAGATAAAAAACAGATGCCATAACTTGGCACCAGAAAGAAGTGCCCTAGTAGCACCAATATTGCACCAATATATAATCCATATAGGACCAATATATGAATATTGCTCCTATATAGGACCAATATTCACATATGGATTATATATTGGTCCAATATGTTGTGCTACTAGTGTGTGGAAGCCAGTATGACAATGATGGATTTGCTGGTACATAAGGAATTATTATGTAGATAGGAGTTTATTCTAGAGTTGTTCAGGTCGATCAAGAAGTTCATATCTCGTTCAAGATGAAGCGCTCCTTGGCTATTTGATGGAAAATCCTTTCAAATATCAGGAGACGCTGTGTTCACGGCAAATTTTCCAGCATCGAGGTCAACAGCTAGCGGAAGGATAGAAAAATCGGAATTAAAAAACTATATAAGTGCTAAGACCATATTAACAGAAGAACAGAAGCAAACCCGTATTCTATTTTATTTAAATTATGTCTATCGCCCGTTAGAGTTTTGCATAATCTGTGTGTTTATTTAAATACAATAATTTTGTAGAAAGGTTAATATTTCCTGAAAGTTTAATTTCATTTGACAATTTTAGCGCCTTCACTAAATAGATTTCTTAGGCAAATTTAAATTATATCTTAATTTCTATAATTAAAATTGATTGTTATTTGGAGGTATGTTTTTGTTTGAATTTCTATTATTAATAGTATTAGGTCTCTATGTGTATATTTAGATTAGATTAGATTAGATTTATTTGGTGTTAAAATACACAAGGTGTTTACACACGTCAACATAGATGTAATAAAACAAATTAGGGTAAAACAAATTAGGGTAAAAGACATACAATGTATAAAATGTGCACTTCACAGACGTACATACAATTTAAAAGTAACATGAATATAGATATATTATGCAGGATAACTCGAAAGTACCACTACACTTGAAGGTGACTGTCCAGATTACTATTTAGGAATTCCGTAGTACTATAAAAAGCCTTTCTAAGTAAGAGATTTTTTATTTTATATTTGAACTGGGGTAGATTTAGAGACCTTACTTCGGGAGGCAATTTATTGAAGAATTGTATACCAAGGTAGCCTGTGCCATCCCTAGTTTTATTTAGCCGTAAGAAATTTGTATTTAAATTATCTTTTTTCCTGGTATTGTACGGATGAACTTGACTTCTGGTGTTAAAGGAGGGTTCGTTGTTTTTTACATATAGGAGACAGTGATATATGTAAGTGCATGGCACGGTCATTATTCTTAGGTTTATAAACTGTTGTTTACACTCATCTCTGTATTTTAGTCCCGAAATTATACGAATAGCTTTCCTTTGCGCTGAGAATACATTGGCACATGAGGTGGCATGTCCCCATACTAGGATTGCGTAAGATATGGTGGAGTGGATGAGGCTGTGATATGCTGTCTGCAAGGTCCCTAGCGATACTTTCCCAGTCAGGTTGCGAAGTAAGTAGGTATATTTTGCGATTTTGTTGCAAATAAGTGTGGTATGAGATTCCCAGGATAATTTCGGATCTAGGTTGACTCCTAGAAATTTAATGTGTTCAGGGTTATCTATGTTCGCCAGGCTGCGAAGACTGAATGTCATGGTTTCCGTTTTGGATGCATTTAGGCATAATTTGTTGGAAGCAAACCAGGATAGGGTGTTTGCCTCAATTATAGAGATTTCATCTAGTAAGTGCTCAACGTTGTCATTAGAGGTAGTCAAATTAGTGTCATCTGCAAACAGTATGGCAAGTACATTTTCGTTTATTGAGTTGGGGAAGTCATTTATGTAGATTAGGAACAGTATGGGCCCCAGGACAGAGCCCTGGGGAACCCCATGGTTTATTTTTCGCATGCTGGATTTTTCTCCGTTATATATGACAAACTGTCGTCTATTTGTTAGGTATGACGATAGGAAAGATATGCTACTATCGGAAAATCCGTAATATATTAGTTTTTTTAGAAGTATGCTGTGGGACACGCAATCGAAAGCCTTGGTTAGGTCTAGAAACAAGGAACAGGTGTATGTTCCATCTTCAAAGCCCGAATTTATAATGGATGTTAATTTATCGATAGCTGTGGTCGTTGACAATTTACTGCGAAAGCCATATTGGTTGGGGTTTAGGAGGTTATTATTTTCTACATAAGCGGTTATCTGGATTTTTAGGATAAATTCCAGGACTTTAGCAATGCAAGGTATCACGGATATTGGTCTGTGGTTGGATGGGTCGTCTATGTTATTTTTCTTATAAATAGGAACAACCTTGGATATTTTTAGTGCGTCCGGGAACGTGTTATTCGAAATGCAGAGATTTATTAGATTTGTAAGTGGTATTAATATGGACTGCTTGATTCCTTTTAGAATGTTCATGGAAATGTCATATGAATCTTTACTTTTTTTATTTTTTAGGTTATTTATTACCTCTGAGACTTCAACCATCGTTACTTCCTTGAAAGAAAACCGATGGTGGGAACTAAGATCTATTAGATAATCGGTAAAGCATGTATCGCATGGGGGTAGATCTTTTAAGATATTGTCGGTGACTGTAGTAAAATAATGATTGAAATGTTCACATGTTAACTTTGATACTATGTTTGGCACAGTTTTATAGCTGTTTATAATTTCCCACATTGCCTGTTGGGGGTTACTGTGGTTGTTTATATAACTATCATGGGATCTTTGTTTAGCTAAGTTTATCTCTCTGCGGTATGCGTTCCTGAAATTGTTGAGCAGGGTTTTATTATTTTCGGTGGGATAACTTTTATATGAATCATGTAGGAAGTGAAGATGGTCGCGCATAAGGTGAATATCCTCATTAAACCAAGTTATTTTGGGTTGGATAGAGTTTTTGACCACGCGCGCTTTTAGGGGAAAGATTGTATTTATGGCATTTGCAATGATATCAATGAAATGTGTACAACGATTGTTTATATCTAAGTTTGGGTTTAGGATGAAGTCCCAGTCCAAGGTGTTCAGGTGGTTGTTTAGTTCTGTTAGTCCCTGGTCATGTATGGGTCTGTACAGTATTTTCTTTGGGGGGAGATCGAAGTTAATATTGGACTCTAGGTGTATACCCAGATGGTCCGATAGCTTGGTGTCAATAAAGACTGTGCATAGTTTGCCAATGATGTTACTGAATATGTTGTCGAGGCAGTGATCGTCTCTTGTGGGATCGTTAAAGCTTGAAGAGAGCCCGAAGGATTTGAGCGTGTTTATGAGTTGAATGGTACGTTGCTGATTTGCTTTGTGGAAGTGTACATTAAAGTCCCCCGATACAATCAAGATTTTGTTTGGCTTTGAGCAGACTTGTAGGGCGCGAGTGAGAGTTATTTAAAAACAATAAATAAGTAAAAATTGAAAACAATCACAACTTAATTTCGATTTCTTCAAAATGCATTTAACAAGTTTTATATTTTCATGACACCCACAAACATACGGTTTATATAACCTTACTTTATATCTGTCAACATCGACAACATTAACCTCCAGCTATCTCCTTGGCAGGCAAAAAAAGTGTCTGTTAAAATAGCCTTGACTTTGTACTACGGTTTGGGTTAACCGAAACATGAATAAACAGTTTGTCATTAATATGACCGGCAGCTAATACTTGACCAACGGCTAAAGTAGATAACCGCGCACTGATAAACCGGCTCTTAGTGTATGTAATAGGCCTGTCATTCTGCCATTCATTAAAAGAAAAAGAAACGTTTTAATATAAATTACATTATAAAACTGATGACTGATAGTAATATGCAATCTTTAGTAGCAATACAAAATATACATATTTTTATTTTGCAACGTATACAGTATTTTAGTCATTAACCAAGAGTAGAGCTTGTTATAAATGTAGTGAGTACATTAACAAACTAACATCTTCTCTTCCTTATACATCATTATTTGTTAAAATTTGGTAAAAAAACGAGAAGTGTTGTCAGAGTTATTTTACCAGAATACTAAATAAAAGTTGCTTATTTAAACAAGATACTTATTTAAACAAGATTTGAATTTCAAACTTATTGATTAATGTTAAAGTCCCTAATTAAATATTCGATCTAGGATAGCATCTAATGGCACTAGAGGCGGGGCGAATTATAGACTTTGAATCCGAAATTCTTTTAAACGTTACAACTTGCTTAAAAATAGGTAAAAAATTCATAAGAACCCTCGAATTTTTATAGATTCGAAGATACTGAACATGGTTTTTTATTGCAAAATAAAACGCAGAATCCCTTTTTTTTTAATTTTTTTTTATTAAATATCTCTTGAAATAGGCCCCTAATTGACTCGAGGTATACTGATCAAAGGACCCCGCAGTTTTTTTATAGTAGAAATGGGTTTCAGTCGATTGTTCTGATACTTGGGGAAAATGTTCTCCTGAGCCCCTGATTAAAATTCTCTTTGACCACCAGTCCGACCGAATTCGATTTTTTTTATCTAGAGGCGATTGAAACTGTAAACATCTGCGAAGGTCTGCTTGAATGTTCCATAAAAATTCTGAAAATATTCAGGCCCATTTTTTGGAAAAAAATAAGCATCTTTTGTCTGTTGGTGTTTTTTTTAAAGTGCTTCCTTCTCCCGGAAAAAAATAACAAACAAAAAAAATTAATTTTTTTGTAATTTTTTTACGGGAAAAGGAAGCACTTTGAAGAAAAAGTTGGGGGGCATAAGTTGCTTATTTTTGTTCCAAGAACACGCCTGCCGGTTTTCAGAATTTCTTAGACAAAACTAATTTCGACCAAGAATTTCCCTAGATTTTTATTTTTTTCTACTTCAGAAAGATGTCAAAATATTCAGGCATATTCTTTAGGTAAAAATAATCAACTTATGGCCCCAAACTTTTTCTTCAGAGTGCTTCCTTTTCCCGTAAAAAATATTTTTTTTGTTTGCTATTTTTTCCGGGAAAGGGAAGCACCTTGAAAAAAAACAGCAAGAAACAAAAGATGCTTATTTTTCTCCAAATAATAAGTTTGAATATTTTACAGTTTCAATTGCCTCTAGATCAAAAAATCTCATTCAGTTGGACCGGTGGTCAAAGAGAATTTTAATCAGGGGGCCCAGGAGAACATTTTCCCCAAGTCCCCAGGACGATCGAATGAAATCCATTTTTACTATAAAAAAACTACAGGGTTCTTTGTTCCAAAGAAAATTTTCTGCAGGGGTAGTTTATTGCGAAAATTCACAAAAATTGTTTGCTATGCAAAATTAGCAACAATGTTGAAAAAATGAACAATTTTCTGATTACAATAACTTAAGTAATAGTCTTCAAAACTTGATGCAAATTTTGGGGAAGATAGCCCTTGGGATGTCTAAAAAGTGTGCGAAACCCCGACCCTCCAATCCAAAATGGCGGCCTATTGCAAATTTCCAAAGTTGAAAATTGTAAGTGTTGCCGTTTCAACAAAAAAAAAAAAATGGTTCGGCATGAAACCAATTGAAATCGGTTGAATTTAACATCTTCGAATCTACCAAAATTCAAATTTTTTTGCCAACGAATAAATTTTTTATTTACAGAAATCGAAAAAATTACCATTGCTAGGAATCGTATCACCGCGAATTTTCAGTTTAGAGATTTGCAACCAAGTGAATTGAATTGCACTTAAAAGAAAACATGAATTAAAAAAAAGTTTTTTTAGAACCAATGGGAGCCAAGAATCGAGATACACCATTTTTACATTTTTATCCATAACAACCGTTCTAATCAATATTTTTACTTGAAACTTGGTATGACGCAACTAGAATGCTTTATTTATAAGTACAATGTTTTTCGATCCATTTTGATCAATTCTTCATTGTGAAAGTATCGATTAATGAGTGCGTAAAAGCGTACGGTGCAAGAGACCGCCGAGCGACCGAGATAGAAGGGTGCTGTTACGTCAAGAGTGCTATGACGTCATGGCGGGCCGTCGTTGCAGCTGCGCTCGGCTTTCGTAGACTCTTAGTTGCAAATCAGATTACTAGTCGGCTTAGAAAACACCTACAAAAATGAATGTTTTTTTTTATGACAAAATAATTCTAATTTATTGACTATTTGGAACTTTGTAATATATTTTGATGTATTTATGTATTTGATTTGAGTAAGTACTATTAACATAATGAGTTATACTATTTATTAACATTGATTTATTTTCTTTATTAAATATTATTTATTTACTTGCATTGAATTATTTTCTTTATTGAATACTATTTATTTACTTACTTTAATTTATTTACTTAATTGAAGTAGTAAAGATTCAATTACACAAGAATGTGTATGCGAAGTAAGAATTTGTGACATATTTTCATTTTTCTATGACTTCACAGCGCCCTTTTCCCTCGGCCGCTTGGCTGTCCTCGCCCCGTGCATTTTTGCGCGCTCATTAGTCGATATTTACACAATGAAGAATTGATCAAAACGGATCGAAAAAAAGTGTAATTATAAATAAAGTATTCTAGTTGCATCGAACCAAGTTTCAAGTAAAATTATTGATTAGAACAGTTGTTATCGATAAAAACGTAAAAGTGGCGTATCTCGGCTCCCATTGGTCCTAGATTTTGTTTTTTAATTCATGTTTTTTTAAGCGCAATTCAATACACTTGGTTGCAAATCTTTAAGCTTAAAATTCATGAAGATACGATCCCTAGCAACGGTAATTCCTTCGATTTTTGTAAATAATAAATTTGTTTTCAACCGATTCCAATTAGTTTCATGTCGACCAGGTTTTTTTTTATCGATTGCCAACTTTGGACATTTGCAATAGGCCGCCATTTTGGATTGTAGGGTCGGGGTTTCACACACCTTTTAGACATCCCACAGGCTATCCTTTCCCAAAGTTTCATCAAGTTTCGAAGACAATTACTTTAATTATTGCAATTCGAAAATTGTAAATTTTTTCAATTTTGTTGCTAATTTTGCAATAGTAAACAATTTTTGCGAATTTTTGCAATAGCCTATTCAGTATACCTCGAGTCGATTAGAGGCTTATTTCACGAGATATTTAAGAAAAACTAAAAAAGAACAGGGTTCCGCTTTATATTTTGTAATAAGAGACCATGTTCCGTATCTTCGATGTTATAAAGACTCGAGGGTTGTTATTTATGAATTTTTTACCCGTTTTTAAGCAAAGAATTGTCACTTCATCACCATCACAACTTTTGATAAGATTGCAGTCTAATCAACAAACATTCTCTGCTTCTGTCTGAAGACATCTAAAACTTCTAGTTTAATCTCAAAATTATTTTTAATTTACCAAGTGTTTTAATACAGGACCATAACTGAGTAATTGAAAGTGAATTTTTGATGTGTAAGGATTGGGTTCTGTGAAATATTTTTATGAAACTAATGAAATATATGCATTTTTCTTTCTAGGTGTTTTTCTTATGACCAAGGCGCTCAGAGAGCCACTGCTCATGTTGTAACTGCTCCATCTCCACCGGATGTAAAAGATGAAAATTTAAGTCCTTTCGTTTATCATCCAGATCTCTTAGATGATCCAGAACTTATAGCTGGTAAACATAGAACATTGTTAACGTTCACTTCGTATATGACCTCGGTCATTGATTATGTAAAGCCTTCAGATTTAAAGAAAGAGATTAACGACAAATTTAGGGCAAAGTTTCCTCATGTACAACTCACTTTAAGTAAATTAAGGAGGTAAGAAATCATCCCAATTTGACTTTTACAATATTTTCCATATAGAAAATATTGATTAAATTTTATACCATGATATGAGAAGGTATCCTGGTCAATAATTTTCAAGGAATTAAGAACTGCTGTCTTAGGTTATGTCATCCTTTTGTAATAGTTATATCAAAGTGTTTCAAGTTACATCCCATACTGACATCATTTGCAATAATGTGCACATGTTTTTAACTCGAGATAAAATAATAATATACTAAATGAAGTACTAATAAGAGAACATTATAGAACGTTTGATTGTCTAGGGGAAACCTGATGACAAGAGGCAAAGAAGAAGACCATCAAAGAGCTAATGGGAAAGAGCTTTGAGGAGGCTGGGTGCCTAACAGGCAGCCTGGTAGATGGTGTGAGGCCGTCAGACACACTATACACTATACAACAAAGGGAGGCCAACTAGTACAAAATAGAAATAAAAAAAAATAAAATTACATGAATCACAAAACGTCTGAAAGGACATGAATACGAAGCAGAACAGGCTCTTGTTCCATATGTTGATGGATTTCATTAACAACTTCTTTTGTACGAAAAGTTGGCAGTTTCACGAAATACACCGACATAATTAGTAAAACATGCAAACAAATCCCTTGATAAATTGCTCCTGAAAATCGTTCAAACATAAATGTTGTATTCCCAAATTCCATTAACTAGCACACCAGTTCAAAAATGTCCCCCAATTATAGTTTTATGCTTTGTTGCGAAAACCATAATTAAATTGATTTAGAAACTTATTTTAAGATTAGAAAAAAAGAAAACTGTCACAGAACTGCATTTTTAATGTTTTTATTCGCATTTCTAGATTGGTACCTGTGTAACATTAATTAACTCTCTCAAATAGGATGCATATAATTTTTTTAAATCATTGAATATTTAAAAGAGCCCGCTAATTATATAAATATCAGTGTATTTTTAAAAATCAATGATTTAAAAATTTTTTATACATCCTATACGAGAGAATTACACAGGTACCAATCTAGAAATGCGTATAAAAACATTAAAAATGAGTACAAACTTACAAAAATGTATTATTTGGGGTTATGTTAGTCATACAATGCACACGCCCTATTGTGTCAACCAGGTTACCTCCCCTTTCTTCCCAAGTGGTTCGAACTCTGCACTCGGGCATGCTTGGATTAGCCAGATATGGCAAATTAAATCAAATTAGATGAAGGTTATAGTTTATTGTTAAACAATTATAAACAGAGCTCGGGAATTTTATCTCTGTAACGTCAAAATCAGGGTTGACTCTGACAGCACAGAAAGATTTTTATGCAAGTAGGTATGACACGATATATCTTACCTTGTGCTTTTTTTAGGGAATTTCGTAATATCCAAAGTTAATATGATCAGTTTATTATAAACACTCACTCGAGGAGGAAATAAATCTAAATTGAAACGAAAATCCACAAATATACTGCAGCCTGAGAGACGCTAAACATTTTTGTATACCGCCGACTCTCTGTAATTTTATACTGGGTTTGTAGGTACATGTGTATATACATATGGCTAGATTTATATTATAATTTGCGAAACTGCATAACTGCGATCTCGGATGGTCTATGCTTTCCCTTTATTAAATGTTGCCGTAAATGCCAAGAATTGCCACAGTGTAGGTAAACAGGGATTTTGTCAAAGCAGTGTTTCAGAAATTCGGCAGCGTCATCTAATTGAGGGACGTAATAAAACCGCATTAATAAGAAACATATAAAAAAACCGCTGTATACTAGAATCTAATGTTGACACTCGGTCAGGGTCGAATGCCTTCAACACTGCAATTGTAAAAAAATCAACTACGTTTTTAGGTGTCAGTACATTTTACAAATGTGATAGATTTCCGATAAAAGAAGGTTAGACATATTAACATTTTATAATGAAATAAAATTCACTTTGTCACATTGTGTGCATTTGTGATGCACACGGTACATGCACATGGCAGTTTTATGCCATTAATCCTTAACTTTGTTATGTAAATAAATAAATAATCTTTATTAATAGCAAAATGCTAACAAAGTGGCAATAAATATTTGTTTACCTATAAACTAGTTTAAAAATCATAAGTTGTTAAATTACCTAAGTTACCTATTTATTACTTAATTAAATATTTACATGCAGTCTTATATGTTTTTTACAATTTACTTTAAATTTGTCAACACTACTACAGTTTTTTATATGCAATGGCAAATCATTATATTGTTTCAAGTTTCAACCCCTTATGATATAAATTATTCTGACTATATGTGTTATTTACAGTTCCAATATAAAAATTTTCTCTTGATCGTGTGTTATGTTTATGTATATCTTTAACAAGAGTACAGTAATCATATAAATGTTGTGGTAGCTTATCATGCAACAATTTATATATAAATGTCATAGTATTAAGCATAACTGTTTGCCTTACACTCAAAAAATTAACAGTATCTAGCATTAGTTTTATTCCTGTGTATTTGTTACAACCCAAGATAACACGTAGAATTTGATTTTGTTTTTTTTGCAGTACGTTTATTTCTGAATTATTCAGTAAAAACAAAATTGTTGAGCAAAAATTTAAATGCGGTAGGATTATTGTTTTATATATTGTTGTTTTAGACCATATCGAGAGATCCTTACCAATTCTTCCTAATAAGTTGGCTTTTCTTGCAATTTTATTAGTAATGTATGTAGCATGATTTGAAAATGATAAATTGTCATCTATTATTACTCCCAAATATTTGATTTCGCTTACTTGTTCTATTTTACTATTTCCTATCATTACATTTTGATGGTGTGTTGTATTTGCTATATTGTATTTACTTTTTATTATCATTAATTTAGTCTGGTCTAAGTTTAATTTTAAACTATTATTGTTTAGCCAAAGTTCAAGATTTTTTAATTCATTGTTCAATATATCAATTATCATATTAACATTATCACCTATAACATATACCAAAGTATCATCTGCAAAAAGTTGAATTTTACATTTTTTAAAAACTTTCACTATGTCATTTATATATACTACAAATAAGTTCGGACCTAGGACCGTTCCTTGTGGTACCCCATATGTAGTTTGCCTTGGTGAAGAAATACATCCATTAAATTTTGTCACTTGAGTCCGGTTATTCAAATAGTCTTCCATCCATTGGATTACAACTGGTCCAAAACCATACTTTACTAATTTTTTAATCAGTAATTGCCTATTAATTGTCTCAAATGCTCGACGGAAGTCTAAAAACACAACACCAATAATTAATTTTTGTTCCAAAGCACTTTTCCAATTGTATAAGATTGTTTGTAATGCACTCTCATAAGAGTTTTTTTTCCTACATCCAGCTTGAAACTTAGTTAATATATTATTTTGTTCTATATAATCCACAACTTGTTCATTGACAACTACTTCTAATAATTTTTCATACACTGGGACTGTGTTAATAGGTCAGAATTCTTCACATCGTATGGTGTTAACTAACTTTTCAATAGGTATAACAGTAGTTCTTTTCCAAGTTTTAGGAAATGTCCCTGTACTCAGACTGTTATTTATC
The DNA here is from genome assembly GCA_963583905.1 of Stenurella melanura. Classification (NCBI taxonomy): domain Eukaryota; kingdom Metazoa; phylum Arthropoda; class Insecta; order Coleoptera; family Cerambycidae; genus Stenurella; species Stenurella melanura. The sequence goes on from OY757311.1 coordinate 64,157,608, forward strand.
AGTTGAAGATATCTATCACCTATTGCTTCAAACGAAATTTTTAATATTTTTGTGTTAATGCCATCAACACTACTTTGTTTATTTTTTAATTGCTTAACATATTTTCTTAATTCTCCCATCTGTAGCTGTTTAAAAGTGTCCATCTTACAATTTACATTCTCTATGTTTTTTATAATTTCTTCATCAGTCTTATTTCGATTTATATTAGTTGATATCTGGTCTATGCTGTCTATAAAGAATGTATTAAATTTTTCAGTGATTAAGTCATTATCTTTGATTAATTCATCACCAAACATTATTCCATGTTTCGGGTTGCTACTTCGTTTATCTTTTATAAGTTGTTTCAATGTTTTCCACATTTCAGTTGGTTCATTTTTTACTTTGTCTATTTTTTCTGCATAATATTTCTGTTTTTGAAGTCGTATTAATGTTCCTACTCGATTTCTGTGCTGTTTAAAGTTCTTCCAGTCTATTTCAGAGTTTGTTATCATTGCTTTCTTATACAATTTATCTCTTTCCTTCATTTCTTGGCTGATTTCTTTGGTCCACCACGTTTTATTACCACATTTACTATTTACTATTCTTTCTTCTGTTGGTGCATGTTTGTCTAGTACTATAGTAAGTGTATTTACAAGTCTTTCAGCCAATATGTTTGTGTTTGTGCAATTTGTTAACCATTTTTCTTCCATTAAATCTAGTTGAAATTCAGTCTCATTTATATTCTCATAATTTCTTATCAGCATCTTACTTGGTTCAATGTTTTGTTTTTGTTCTATTTGAATCGAAATAATGCTATGATCACTTATTTTTGGTGTTGAATGTAGGTCATATTTAAGTTCTTTATCATTTGTAATTATTAAATCTATTATTGAAGCACTTTCTCTTGTAACTCGAGTAAATTTATTTGATACTTGGTACAGCCCATGATTTTTTATGTTTGTTTCTAATTTTTTTTAATAATATGTATCTTTTGCCATGTTAATGTTAAAGTCTCCTATACAAATCAGTAGCCCATTTTTACTTATACATTCTTCTAGAAGGTCTTCTAGTTGTTCTAGGAATTTAGCATCGCTTGCACTGGGAGAATGGTATAGGCTATATATATAGAATTTTGTTCTATTTACCATTAGTTCAATTCCAACTACCCACATATTCATGTTATCAGATTGATTTAGTATTTCTTTATATTTATATCCTTGTCTTATATAGATTATTGTACCTCCGGTATGTTTACTTTCGGAATATGTACACACTGAGTTATAACCCTCTATATCTATTTCCTGTTTTAGAAAGTCTCTAGTTACGTGAGTTTCTGATAGACATACTATAACTGGTTTCCATTCTGACATTATCCATGTTAATTGTGTTTTATTACTAGGTAGGCCTTGGATATTTAGATACAATATTGTATGATTTGGTTGCTATGTGTCTCTACTTTGGTAAACGTCTGGGTAATTCACTTTTTGTTGTAACTGATTGAAAATTCTTTTATAAGCTTCACATTCCTTATTATATGCAGTATGATTGTAGTTTGGTATCTTTAATATTTCCGATGCATGTTTACAGTTCACACACATTTCTCTTTCAGCTTTACATTCTCTGATCGTATGTTCCTCGGTGCATTTCAGACAGATGTTTTTTTCATTTTTACATTCCTTTGCCATATGTCCAAATTTCCAGCATTTATAACACTGCACTATGTTTATATAGTCAGAGTAATAATAGGTTCTCCAACTAATGTAAAGTCTATTTTTTCTTTGTATTTGACTATATGTTTTTGAGTCCACCTGTAGTATAATATTTGTATTTCCTTTTTTTGTTTCATATTTATATACAACTCTTATTTCTCGCTCTTGAGGGTCTGTTGTAATTATATTCTGTAAAACTATTTTTTCCTTAAGATCTTCCTCGTCCTCTAGAAGTTTTTTATCTATATTGAATACTGTAATTTTCAGATTTTTTTTCTGTGGAACTTTTATTTCATAGTCTTGACCTAATTTTTCCACTACATTTTTACTTATATTATCAATATCAGCTTGATTTCCACAACTTATTGCCACTCCGCCTTCTCGAACATATTTTACTCTAGATACACCTATTCCTAGTGAACTTGGACAAATATTTTCTTCTAGTATTTGTTTTGTGACTACACTCTCTTGCATCGCATTTTTTGGTTTCACTAATAGTACCGCTTCAGATTTCTTTACCGCCTGGCTATAACTTTTATATGGCTGAGTATTTAATATGATATAAAAATGGATTATTTTATTGGGAAAAATGTTTTAATGTGCCAGCAGTTAATCAAGTTTCTGTATTTAATTATTATGAAAACAAACAAAATAAACACTCTACACATATTAAACAGAACAGGAAAGTATGTGTTTGATTCAAAATTGTTTTTTTATTTGCTATTACGTGTTTTTGTAAGAACCGTTACCGTTTAACCAGGTTAAATTTATTACCAAAATTTACCTCAAACAAATTGATCACTTACGAAAAAACGTAAAATGAAAACGTTCAAAAATTAATTTTTGGAAGCTTACATCTCAGTAACCAGGTAAGTGATCTCACTTAAAATTGATGTCTAGAGGTTTTAAATGGCGCTCTTTACGTTGATGAAATTGAAATTTGAATAACAAATTCTATGAAACACTTTTTCTTGAAAAATCTGCTTTTGAAACCCCCTTAAAATCGCACGCTACTGACATATATCACATATTACCAAGTGTAAAAAATCACCTTATCGATCTTTTCTTACCACCCAACTTTGAAGGTAATCAAGCATCAATTAACTGGTATACAGGGGCGTTGCGATCTTAAGTGGGTCACACTTTTTTTTCTTATTTTGTTATAAAATCAATTGTCTAGTACAATGCATTATTCTGAACAAAAAATGAAGAATAGATTTTTTTGATTTGGGAATCCGTTTTACAAATAAAAATTAGTTTTGGTTGAAAAAATTGTATTTTTGACAGCCACTATCTCAAACACCTTTGAACCCACTACGATGCAATCTTGTACAAAGGGGTTTCTAAAGGTGCTGATTAAGAATACCTTCCTATTTTTTTTCTAAAAAAATCCCTAATACTTTTTTTTTAATCGGCTTTTCAAACCCCCTTAAAATCGCACGCTACTGACATATCACATATTACCAAGTTTAAAAAATCACCTTATCGATCTTTTCTTACCACCAAAATTTGATGTTAATCAAGCATCAATTAACGGGTATACAGGGGTGTTGGGATCTTAAGTGGGTCACACTGTATAAGGTACTTTTATAAGATAAAAAAATCAAATTTGCATATAGTGAAAACACTTAATTTTTTGTTGATGCATCTGAAACACTGTCCTCAACTGATGGAATATAGCTGAGGCAAACTATAAAAATCATCTGTGTACATTTAGACATCACTAAAATTATGTGAATTACCTTGAACATAAGAAACTGTTTAAAAATGAATTATTATTTGTTTGCTTATAATTGTATTGAAACATATTCTTTATAGGATTTTGCAAACAGCAGAACAAATAACTATCTGTTCAAAGATTTCATTAATATTTTTACACAAAGTTTTTCCTTTAGCTATAGAGTTATTTTTTCTGTTGTTTGCAAAATCCTATAAAGAATATGTTTCAATACAATAAGAAACTGCCTTACTACAATACATTATCAATATAACTTCTACTTGCACTCAAAGTAAGTGTTTTTGTTTACTTGTAGTTGAAATAGAAATGATCTTTTAGTGCAAAGGTTCTAAGCACATATTGATTACACACCACATGAATTTTTGGCATTGGGATATTATTTTATACATTAGACAAAAGAAAACAAAGGGTACCACAACTGCAAGTTTAAAAAAAAATGGAGTAATTGTTTAAAAATATTTCTCGCTAACATCTCCAAAAATACGAAGAAGTTCATAAAAACGACACACTAGACGAAAGAGTCGGAAATTTTTCACATAAAATTTTCGTTTGTGCAATGGTTCTCAAGTAAAATGCAATCAGAATCTGGTTGTCAGAAATTTAAAAGAATATATTTTATAGAAGCGGAGTTCTGCTTTGGATTTATTCTGTGGCTTGGTTCTAAAAGGGCCAATATCACTTTTTCCTTATAATGACTTATTGGTACCAATGAACTACATTTGTTCGGATTGTATTTAGATAAAAACGCTAATGCTACACTCACATAAATGAATGAGAATTTCAAGTCGCAAATGTATTATAACTCATTGTTTGATAGAAATGAAGGATTTCAAAGTCTCGATTTAATGAGAAAAAATTCGTGTTTATGGAAACTAACTCGAATACACCATTAGGAATTCCTGAAAACAAGCTGGAGCATTTAAAAGAACTTCAACCATATATTGATGAAAGTAGCAGACTTTACTCCGGAGAATTTCTTACGACTCTAAGGACATCACCTACAGCAGTTGATACTATTGCGTATGATGAACGTATTTTTCATGATTTGGACGATATTTCATAATTTAGTTGTTTGATTTTTTCAATAACAGTATAATAATTTAAAATAAATTATTTTAATTTCTTATACTATGATTGAAATAATCAAGCAATCAAGTATGTATTTGCTAGATTTTTTCAATCATAGTATAAGAAATTAAAATGAATTATTTTAATTCCTCATATTATGATTGAAAAAAATCAAGCTAATAAATTTGTTAAATATTTTCTTCATTACTGTCTTGGATATTTTATTAATTCATTTATTGCGTAACTAAGAAATGTTTAATGATTTGGAAGATATATAATTTTTTTTTTTTAATTTCTGTTAGAGAAAGAAAGAAGAAATTAAAATTATTTTTACTGCATTACTTGTTTTATTGACATTTTGAATTTGTACTTAAAAGGGCAAAGTGGGTAATTAAGAATTCAAAGTGTGTCGAGTTCGGTGATAGACATATGTTTTGTGGCTCCTACGGGATATCGAGATAAATCCGGATAAAGCGGCAACAACCGCCGAAATTGTACTGAATTGAAGCGTGAACAATTCTGCATTGATTGATATAAATTGGCGCGAGTATGGCTATTTCATATAGTTGATATTTGATTAAATTATGTTGGTTGAATAAAGCAACACAATATAGTGTATATAAACAACCCGAGAAAAGTGTACTGCTTGAGTGCTTGACCGTAAAATCTACACCTGGATTCGTCCCTTCTTGAAGTGGGTGATATAAAATAAGCAACAGCCAGCCAGATGTGTGAATGAAACAGATAAGTTTTTGTTTACGTAGCATTAGCATTGGTTTATTTATTAAATTTTAAACAAGAACTGGAGATCAAAATTGAAAAGATATTAAACATAATATATAGGTAATAAACATAATATATAGGTGATGAAATTGAAAAACTGCCCGAAATTGAAACCGATTGTTTCAAGGAAACGACATACAGGGTGAGCAAACTATCCCTTCGGATCTCTTTTCTCATAACAAACAAACAAAAAAATAGTTACCATGAGATGGGGCCCTTCCCAGCAACTCCACCATAGATAGATATTTACTTGTGGAGCGGTTAATAAATAAAATAAAGACAAATAAAATATTTAAAAAAATGGAAGCTGCCAGATTCAGAGACAGAAGAAACAGAAAACTTAGAAGAATAAAAATAAAGAGATGATAGATGGAAACTTAAAAGAAGCATCCCGCAAAGATCTGCACCACACCCCAGCCCATGATGACAAATGGAAACTTAATAGAAGCATCTCTCAAACACCTACACTTCCCATCGTATATTCCCACCCCATGCGTCATGTGGCTCTCACTGCTGACAACAAGCATGTCCAATGTCCAACTCGGCGTATGCAGCCGGTCTGGCGGTATATAAAACATCCGAGATTTGGTTCCGGCAAGTGGTTTGGCGTCCGTTGGACGTATTCGGCGGACAACCAATCTGCGTGTTAGAACGAACCTCTATGGATGCCCGCAATCGGCAGCAATGCTCACCTTGCGCTGGCAAATCAATCAAAAGGCCAAAGTGGGTACTTAAGATTTTTTTTTCGCTAAATGAAAAAGGCCAATGTCACCTTTTTTTATAAGCCATTTTGTTTTAAGCAAAGACATTTGCTATTAACCATCTCACGTATATAATCTATTTTTCCAGTATCATTTAAAAAAAAATCTATAGTCTAAGAGATATAATAGCTGATATTTTTCACGAAAACTTTAAATCTCATTTTCTCAAATTGTTCATTTTTGACTTTGGCCCTTTTAGAACCAAGCCACAGTATTATATTAACCGTCATTTTTTATCACTTTACAGTATGGAAAAAACCCTTTGAATTTTTATTCCTCTGTACATCCAAATATAAAATTCCATACTTGCTTGTAACTTGTCATCGCTAAAATTATATTTACTTCATGTTTCAGTATAAAGCGAGAGATGAAGAAAATTGCAAAACAAGAATGCAATATTGACCTAGTAACTGTAGCTCAGGGATATGTATACTTTGAAAAACTTATATTAAGAGGACTTATCAACAAACAAAATCGCAAACTCTGTGCAGGTGCGAGTTTAATACTTTCCGCCAAACTGAATGACGTCAAAGGCGATGCCTTGAAGTTGCTTATAGAGAAAACCGAAGCCACATTTCGATTGAACCGTAAGGAACTAATGACATCAGAATTTGCCGTTTTGGTTGCATTAGAGTTTGGACTACATATACCAACATGGGAGGTATATCCACACTATCAGCGTTTGTTGTATGAATCTTGACCACGGCTTTCTTATATTTCCCTTACATTTTCCAAGTACTTTCCTTTTAATAATCTTGCCATTTAAAGTACAAATCTAAAGGTAACTCGAACTACTAACTTTCTTAACCTTCAAAATATTGTTAATCATATTTATGTTTGCTGTATGAATACTTTTATATTATGCATAGATAAAGCATTTGTTTGCACAAGCCTATCGTCTTGCCAAGATTATCTTTGATAAAAACCAGTCGATGGTACATCTGAGCTTTTTGTAAACAAATGCTTGGTCAATGGTATCTACTAAGGGCATAGTAACTTAAGTTATCATAAATGTAAATATAGAACCCAGCATATAATACATATTATATTTTACCCAATTCCTGATATCTGTGTTGAACAATATATATTCATTTGGTACTAATCAATATATAGTACTAAATTAATTCATGTTATTTGTGGAATGAAATAAATATTTTTTTTGATTATGGATATCTTGTTCTAAAAATTCGGGACTAGTTATTAATTTTATAATGGGCATTGTCATGTCTGAAAAATATTGTAAATTGTATATGTACCATATGAAGCACTGTCGTTGTCACGTCTAAGAGAAAATTGGTGTGTAGTATATATTTATAGAGGGCTTTCATAAATGATTACGAGACACATTACACCAATGTCAGCAACTAACTATACACCTTTTAAATTTAAACAAAATCGTATTGTATTATAGGCTAGTTCTTTTCTGTAAAGCATTGATTGTCCTCAAATTTTTCCAGGTCACTTTTCTGAAGGTAGTACCTATACTTACGTTTGTTTTTTTTTTTTTTTTTTCAAGAAAAACTTGAAATTTTCCAATGGCACATCAATTTAAACTATTGAATACTAAAAATATCTTGAATTTTGTGTTATTTTTTTATCATGATCGCACTATAAGAATTTTACAGAACAAAGCACATTTCACTTCTTTGTAAGAGACTGGTTATTTCATATAAAGTTGATATTATTTAGCACTTTTAATTGATAAATTATGTCAAGTATACATTAATTTGTGAGTCTCAAGATTAAAATTAAGAAATTTCTGCATTATAAACCGTTCATATTTGATATAAAGTAAACATAATTTATTCATTCCGCATTTGTTCTCCTCTGTGACCTATAAGAGTATACCTTACGTACTACTCATCAAAATGACCTTTTTATTATGTCAAAGATGGAATGTACAGATTCAAAAGAATAACCCTGATAGTCATGGTAGGTTTACTTTTTGATGCTGTTTAATCATTCTTTTGTTGAATTACAAGGCCATATCTACATCTATTTTCAGGATTGGATTTTGCACATCACTGCATTTTAATTAAATTATATTTTTTTAAAAGTAAAGTAAATATAAAGGCACAGCAATTTTTTCCCCCGAAATGTAAATAAATCTAAACCTATAAGTGAATACATTCTGTAATAGTATTACAAATTATAGCGTGTTTTCAGGCACACTGTATACATTTTCTGTATGTACCTTTATATGATCTGTGTAAGTATCCAAAAATAAATTTTCGTTCTATAAATTTAATAATAAATAGACATTAATAAAAATCTTGTCTGTCAACGTTAGTGGCATTCTCGATGAAATCTACAAAATACAAATTTTCAGTATATTGCTGGAAAGTAACCTGTGCTTGCGTCTTTTACCTCAAAAAAACAGTTATAAGGTAAAGTAAAACTATCAACTACATCGTAAGTTCTGTGTAAATTTTAAGTATCCATAAATATTAAATATAACCATATTCTTAAAGCTGTGTATATAATATATGCAACATGGAGAAGATTTTTAATAAAACTTTGAGATTGAGAAAGAAAACAGATTCTGTTTCCGAAACATTAGAAATGTAATTATTTTCGTGTTTTCTATTCTTATTTATATCGTTTGTTAAAAAGCACCCTTTAACTGTTTGTCTAAAGTTGTTGTGCTCCTCAGTTAAACACATGACAAACATAACTTCTTAACGCAATGGGAATTGATAAATTGCAAGTCTAGTAATCATCGTTGAAAGCTGTCTACATTCATCATCAATTAATTAATATGACAGACAGAAATTATGGAAATATTTTAATACTATTTTGCTGAACTACCCAGTGAAGGGTATTTTATGATTCTTATATAAGTATGTAGAAATATACTTAATTGCACTAAATTAACTTTTAATTTTGATACATTTTTTTATATTTTCATTAGGAAAAATTATTAATCAAGCACCCTGTATCACCAAAGATAGTGTGGTCAGTGTTACTAATGGGAACCCTACAAATGGATTGCTGCTGCCAATAACTTCAAACTCCAAGTTAGTATGTGTTTATTTTGTGGTTAGCAATGTTAACTATAAAATAAACTGGAACAAATTTGAATGTCACAACTTGGATGTTTATTCTTTCTTAAAGTATCAATATGTTTCAAATATTTTAAGAAGGGTGGTGCACTCAGAGTTATAAATTAAATACAAAGAAAACTTTGTAGAGTACATTCATTTTCCTAACTTTTGTGGAAATATGATTGCTCATCAGTAGAGATGATTTTTTTAAAATGCGAAAAATGTTAATCTAATCTTTAAAATATCATTTCCTGAAGAATTAGAGCATTGACACAAATAGATCCTGTCTAGCTATATTTAGTTAGAACTTCAGCGTGCTTATCCTATTCACCGTTTCCTGTGTGAGAGCTATATTTTAATAGAAGTATAGCAAAGTTACATTTAAAGCTATCGACAATTGGAGTTTGGTTTCTATTAAAAACTGTTTTGTCTCCATTGATTACTGAATTGTTTCGAGATATCCATTATAGTAATGGGGTCAGTCTGTCTAGGAATAGAAATAATGCTTATAATACATAGATACTCTAATATATAGCAAAATAAACGTATTTCAATTGTTGTGAATATATGTCGACCTGTTAAACCATGTAATTCTTGACTTTCTACGCAAAATCACGTGTTGTAATTGATCTACGTTTTCAAATGTATAATGTTTGCACATTTTATTTAGGATTATTACAAAAAACGTGGGATGGTTAATTGTTTACACCATTTTCTTTGCTGAATTCATGGGATGCCTAATCTACTTCCTATCAGAATATAATATAACTATTCCAATAATAACATTTGTCACTTATTTGCGGTGAGACAGGGTTTAAAAATATTTCTTGGTTAGGTGTAGTTTCACTGAAGGTGTGAAAGTATATTGCTTGTAGTTAGAATAAACTATTTTACAGTTTTATTTATATGGCATAAGGTGTGAATTAACGGCAAGCAAGGAAACTGTTGTATAATGAAATGTTACCTCTGCTTGTATGGATCTTAAAGGCTATTTTGTTAATTAGACTTACTTTGGAGAGTAGAACGAGGTGTGTTGAATTTTGAGTAAGAAATTATCAACATTTTTACATAAGGCTCTAACTTGGTGATACTGTAGATATATTTAAAGCTTTGCCAAAAAAATTGTGATAATATTGATATGATTGGAAAAAATAACAATGTATTTCCCCAGTAATAATTACTGATATTTATGAAACTATGTACTTAAATACTTAAAAAAACAATAATATAAAATGGGAATCGGACAAATTGCGAGAGTTATTCAAAATTGCTTAATTACAGTGAAGTTCTATGGTTTTATTTATAACTCAAATAATTGCTAAGCTTTAATAATACAAGTGAATAACATTGACTTTATTAGACAATCTAACGCTGTACTGTAAACATCACAGATGTTGGTGCATTTATAATAATTATCACCGACACATAAATTTTATCAGTTTTGGACTGCTTGTCATAGCATGTGGCAGTCACTGTTCACTAGTGTAGTATTTGTAAATAGTTTCTGATGTTATTAAGCTATAGCAAGGTGTTCGCTGATATTTTTACACCAAGTGGACAGGTAGTACGGTATATCGTGATTGGATTGATTACGATAGTTTAATAACAATATAGAAATTCGAGTTTTTAAATGAATAATTTAATTTTCAAACTTTGTGATGGTACTTGTTAAATAATAAAGTTTAGTAAACAAAAAAATTTCCACTCTAATCAAGTCTGTGTCAAAGTTATATTAATATTTTACATTTTTTATACTTCAAAAATTGCTTTATTTTAAGCTTAAAGAAAATCATTTCACAGTTTGGGCCATAAACACGAATTACCAAGATATATAATAATTTATATCTAGTATAAGTTCAAATATAATAAAAATTATTTATTTCGTAAATATAAGCATTTTGTGTGTTATGTTGGCACAAAACATAAATAATAATAACTCATATCTGATATATTTTTTTGCAAAACAGTAAATAGGGCCTGTTTTTAAATTTGAATTTATCCACATCTTATAGCCTTACATAAAAAAAGAAATGAAAATTGACCTAAAGTAGAATTATACCAGAGACGTGCAAGAAGTTTTTATGCAAAAGGAGATTATAACATTAAATTGGAAAAATACAAAAAATAAAAACAAGAAACTTACTTCATAACTCATTCAAAATTATTTTAATGGATTGAGTTCAACTTTAAATACAGAGAAGTATGTAAGAAAACGTCTAGAATGCAATCAACAGTTAATCACGATAATGACATGATACATCTCTAACAATACTAAGTACAAGAATTTATCTTGTGAAGCCATCAATATTTTATATAATGACGAATTGAACTGATTAGCGAATTCCAGGCACATTCCAAATATACAGCACGAACATAAATCGTGATAAGAATATGACGAGGATACAAAGAGTTAATACAACAAAACAGTTGAAATAATCGCAACCAACATTGCCATTTCAAGTACAGTAAAGTGGATAGTATGGAGATACATAATTATTGACTCCTAATTGTTAAATGGTTGCATCCAACATAGGACAACTGTAGATTTTCTGAGCTCTTCTTTTGCATGCTAGTAATAAAGGATTGTTATTATTATTGTCATGAACTTATTATTTACGTGTCCTTGTATCCTCGCTGTTAAAGAGTTTTTTCTTGCATTTTTTTCTATTTGATCTTTCTATTTGATTCTTCTTTAGATATATTTATGAAATTTACAAGTTAAAAGATGCATATTTATGCTTTATTTGATTTGGTGTAAAATTATTGTTTTAAAGGAATTGATGTGGGCTCAAGTCTACAATGCACAGTTGTCTGTTGCTTATATTCTCTTTCAATGAACATTTTGTGAAAAATTTCACAAGCCAAGATTCTCCTACAATTTTTATATACAACCAACTATTTCATAATTAAATAAAGAGTACTACCCAGGGGTAGGTAGTTCTTGAGAATGAAAGAGATGAGAGTTGATTAAAGTGGAAACTCTCGTTACCTAAATAATACCACTCGAGTAAATTCATGAAAAAAAATTTTGTAAAATTTGTGATGATGCCTGTAGAGTATCTTGTTTTAAATGGGAAATTATTTAGATCTCAGTATAACCAGTGTGTTTTTGAAATATGTGCATTTATTCAGTTCTAGAAATAATAATAATAATAATAAATGGCTTTAGTTAGCCTGGCTAAACCGTATTGAAATAATCCTATTCACATCTTTCTGGCGCAAACATATCAAATACATAAAAAATAACAGACAATTGATTTTGAATAATGAAAATAATAATCACATATGCCTGCATAATACTATTTACACATTTTCATAAATCTACTTCTATTCTTATTGTACAGGTGTCGAGCACAATAATAGATACAGTAACAACAGTCAATAGTGTAATGTTTTTAGTCTGTTTAAATATACATTCAATTTCAAGTATACATGTGATAATCATTATTTTTATTTGCTGTTCCTGTGTATTTTAAAAATGACAAATTTTGTTAAAATTGAATCGGCATTGTTATGTTATAGACAAGAAAAATGCACGTCAAGGCTTGTTTACTTTGATTCTTTGTTGTTTAATGATGTCCTAATATGTGTGTTCGTAACTAATGAATGAATGAACCTTTGTATCAACTTTGTAAGTCTTCATTTTCAGTTTTTACCTATGTCTAATCTTTTCATGTGAACCGACACTGACATATATAGAAATGAATAACTTGATGATTTTAAAAATAATACAAATTTTTATCGTTAACTTTAAAAGGTATGATTGGTGTTTACATTACGTTCATATATTTCAACCCTATATAAAAGTATTAATTAAATTATTAAAACTAGAACAAAACTGGAAATAATGATTAAATATTAAAAAAGTGGAAAATTTCGTTCTCTAATTGTCAGAAGTCTGTTCATGTAAAGTCTATGCACTTAATATGTTAAAGCTTAATTTTCAGTAAGACTTAAATGTAAATTACCTACTTGTATATCAATTTAAATTTTTGATATTGTTTCTGTAACAAGGAAAGCAATTTTGATCGCTAGTGTAAATTAGAATGATTTAATTTTTCTTTTGCTATTTTTACTCTGTACTTATTGTTTTATATGGTTGTTATTTTGTTACATATTGTTTTTTTTTATATAATTTTCAGTTTATTTCAGACAATTTAATTGTTTTTTGTTAAATCAAAATGAATTCTTAGTACTTAATGTTTGTACTCTAAAATGTTTATAAAAATGTGTCCTCACTTCTTCACTTTGAATATAGGGGTAATATTTAGTAATAAGGTAAAAGGTGGCAATATTATAACGTTTAAAATTTTATATACATTTTGATATGTCATAAACATGTTTATGAAAAATTTGTAACTATTAATAAATTTACTCTCATATGAAATTTTACATAGCAGTCATAGACAGAAAAGTTTTAAAAATGTATAATTAATTTGTAACCTGTTGCTACATAGATCCTGCGTTAGGTGTATCAGATATATTTTGTAAGTCGGTATGATACTAGTTTTGCAAGTTATTTTATATTACTGGGGAAAAGTGGGAAAACTTTATGACAAATAATATAAGTTGTTCTTTACATAACTAATGGTAAAGAGTCACTTTTTGGCTCTCATTATAAATAAAGTTGCCCTTCATCAACAGCAATATTAAAATAAAAGTAATTTTTAGATTGAATTCATTTCTTATTTTAACTTAACATAAATTCAAAGTAATGTTGTATTGTCAAATGTATTCTGAATTTATTTACTAAAAAATTAAATGCACATTGGGTGTGGAACCCTTTTTAGCACTTATGCAATTGTTGCACTCGATTATGTCTGGGGCGACAACTATCATACTCGTCCTGAAACGACCACTTTACACCCTTGACATGTTATATATTTATAAAATCAGTCAATGTACTAAGTGCCGAGTTATCAAATGCCTATTGTTATTTACCTATTTTTCATTACCCAACGATAATGAGTTTTTCTACACTGCTTTTAACACTTCCTAGATAACAAGTCTCATACCACTAGAGAATAGAATATGCTAGTTATGTTAATCTTCCTGTCGATTAAAATTGTTTGTAAATAGGTCATTTCAACATGTTTGGTTAACGTTGACGATCTTGTGCATTATATTTTTGAAATATTGTTTAGATTTCATATGAAAGTAAGTTTATGAACTTATAGCCTACTATCGTATGTGTTTATAATATAAGTTACCATTTTCTTTATTCTTGAAGTCACCAATCGATTTTAGCAGTTTGTGATGGTTTTGTAACTGGAATTCTGTTTATTGAAACTGAAAGTAATATCTATAATTTATCTACAGCTTATCCATAAAGAATAAAGAAAATTGTACAGTAGAAAATACTAATATATATTTAGGAAATATTATTTTTTCAGGTAAACTGTTGTAAAAGCTATACTGCTATGGTATTTAAAAATCAAAATTATAATAAATGTGCAAACTAATTATGTAAGGATATATTGGACACACCAAATACGTGCAAATATGGCAGTTTGTACAAACTGATGCTGCATGTTTACAGCAGTTTATTTATATATGTATCTATAAATTTCTGTTGTAATTCATCATTGATGTTCTACTTGTTATATTGTGCCATTAATACATTTTTTACTTGAATCGAGCTATTTTATTTTTATTATTTAATTTGTATGGTGTTTCAAAGAATTGGCCGTTTAAACCACAAAGTAACCTTAATGCGGGCTGAAGCACTTTGGTCGATGGCCATTTAGTTTATCCAATAATATACTTGTATTATTATTATTAACCCTAACTATGTTACCAAACCAGAATTTATTTACATATTTAAATTGACAAAATCAAATGATTTTATATGAACTTGGATTAGACTAGTATTGTAAATGTTATGGAAAAATCAGGCCCAATGTTTTTTTAACGCATTTCAATGTATTCTTATCAATTTAAAGATGTAATTGTGCAAGTTTAGGTAGGTGCAAAAGTAAAATTTGTAAATAATCAACTGCTATAGTTGTTGACAGTGGCAGCTATAGGAGGTGAGAATGGTGATACCACACCAGACGCCGTCATAGGGAGGCGCCAAAAATGCAACGACAGATCGTCTGGGAAAAAAATAAAACCCAAGCACATTAATGTCACTTAACTGTACCCACCAACATAAGAGTAGAATTATAAAAAAAATTTCGGACGAACTAAAAATCAAACTATTTACTGGATTTATTATTAAATAATAATATCGGTCAGAGCTGGATTGTGACATTTTTCGCCTATAGGCAACTATATTATAGCGCCCCTCCCCCTCCTATTATAAAACTTTTAAAATTTTATTAAAGTTTTTATTTATAATATAAAATAATATAATATAAAAAACAATATACAATCAACATAAACAAGCGAAGAAAAAAAACATTAAATGGAAAAAGTTAAACAAGTAGGTATAATTGTTATTTACGATTAAATGTTAAAAATGATATTTAATTTTGTAAGTGGGGACAAAACAAAAAAAAATTGTAAATAAAACATAATTTTTACCACTTGTATCATAAATAAGTATTGTGTACGTTTTCTGGATTTCTTGCTGGCGAAACTATGTATATCATTTAGTGGTGCAACGAGTTATGGTTGGGGAACGGTTTAGTTCACGGTTTTTGCTATTATGCGGTTAACCGTAACCGTCTATTTTCTCAGTTGTTTTATGGTTCTTGCAGGTCTGAACGTGCAACTCGCAACAGCGGGCGCGGCAGCACCGATACGGATAAGAGCCTGTTAGTTGACGGTGGAGTTTCAGAAAGCGCGTCCGTCGGACTCTGTGTTGTGTTTGTGTTTTCGCGGTAAAAATGTCGCATACAAGTAAAAGAGAAATTAGCAATGTATGGAAATATTTTACAAAGGCATCCGATGCGGCCACCAGCGCTGTTTGTAAATTCTGTGATGCAAAAATATCACGAGGGGGCAAAAATGCATCAGTTAAGGGTTTTTCAACTTCAAATTTATGGAAATGGCACAGTGAAGAGATAGAAACAGAAACGGATAATTCTCAATCAAGTTGTGAATCCGGTCCACCGCCCAAGAAACAAGCTACAATAATTCAGATTTTAGAGAATTCTAAAAAATATGCAGTGGACAATAATCGCGCAAAAGAAATAACACGGCTAATTGCTGAAGAAATATGCGTGGATATGGAACCGTTAAATCACGTGAATAAAATAGGTTTTCAAAGACTTTTGACGAAACTTTGTCCTAGATACGAAATGGTGTCGAGAACACATCTTACGCAGACTATTTTACCCGACATGTGCGACCGAGTAAAATCTAAAATAAAATTAGAGCTAAACAGCATCACGCATTTGTGCATAATTAGCGATATGTGGAGTTCCGATTCATCGTCAAATATTAACGATTTTATAAATATCACTGCCCATGGCTTAAACAGCAGTTTCGAATTAAAAAATGTTTACTTGGAAGTAATGCCTTTCGAGGGAGAATCCCATTCGGGCTAATTTATTTCTCAAAATTTGTGCCAAGCATTTAATAAATGGGAAGTTGTGGAAAAAGTAAGACTGGCTGTCACCGACAATGCCCGAAATGTTGTGAATGCTATTAACAATATTCCAAATGTCGAGCATTTTTCTTGTATGGCACATTCATTGCAGCTAGTCTTACAAGACGTTTTATTTAAACAATACGAAGTCAAAGATATGGTGAGCATTGCAAGGAAGATTTTTGGACATTTTAACCACTCAACTAAGGCAATTAAAAAACTACGAGCAGTCCAGGAAGAATATAATGTTCCAACTCATGTACTTATTCAAGATGTGCCCACTCGATAGGATTCAACATACTTGATGCTAGATAGATTAAACGAACAACGTATAGCTATACAAGCTGTTCTTCCTCAGTTGAATGTCTCCGTTTCTTCTGCTTCTGAATTAAACACACAACAATGGATTGTTATTGAACAAGTTGTTAAGATTCTGAAATATTTTAATGATGTAACAAAAGCTTTAAGTGAGAACGATGTTACATTAGCTGACGCCATTCCTTTGGCAAATAGTCTATTCAAAGCCTTGGAAGGAGTACAATCGTATAATCCAACGGTGCACATTTTAACTGAAAATCTTAAGTTACACTTAAATGACCGACTTTGAAACCTCGAAGAAATTGAAGTGTGTATTCTAGCGACTGCCCTCGACCCAAAATACAAACTTAGAACTTTTCGCATTCAGAACACTATTACCAAAACAAAGGCTCTTCTTTATTCTGTTGCTGAAGCAATACCTGAACCCAAAGTGTATGAATCTGAAGCCTTTTATTCTGACATTCAGTCATCCACAAGCAGTGGAATTTGGAGCATATGTCAGCAAATAATTGAAAACGTTGAAGGCGATGAACCCACTGGCAATTTTTGCAAGTAAGTGCTAAAGTAGATTAAGTGGAAGTACCTCGTAATTTACAATTTAAATTTACCTAAAGTGTTTCTTAAAATCTTAAAATTAAAACTTTAAATATTTTGCAGGCAACGCATGTAAAAAAGAAGTTAATGAATATTTAATGTCATCAAATATACCTCATACATCAAGTCCTTTTTCGTTTTGGAAAAACTGTTATACGTTTCCTCCTTTGAAAATGCTGGCACTTAAGTATTTATCATATAAACCATCATCAGTTAATTTAATGAGGCTGTTCTCCACTGCAGGGCTTGTGCAAACACCCAAGAGGAATAGGTTGAATCCGCATAATTTGCAAATGTTATGTTTTCTAAATAAAAATTTGCCTGCTGTAAATTTTGAATACTAATTTTTGTTCTTTTGTTCTTTTCCGTATTTAAAATTTTCAGTTTAAATATTTTAACTACATTTTTAAGTACTTATATTTAAAAATTTTAATGTTTGTTTTCTTTTTTAATCTCTATCAGCCTTTATTGTTTACAATGTTTCTTGTTTATTTATATTTAGAACGTTTAATTTTACGCTGTTTCTTTGTAATACTACTACAAAAATGTAGTTTAGTTTTTTTTACGTTTTTGTTTTGTTTTAAATATGCCCTTTCAAAGTGTTGTGATTTGTTTTGAAGAATAAAGTTTATTATTTTATCATTATGCGATTCATTTTAAAAACTGTAATCATAACCGTAGCCGTAGGAATAACCTTAACCGTAAAACCCGAAACCATTGCACCACTAATATCATTAAAAAAAAAAGTTACAGACGACAGACACAAATTTTTCTTTCGCTCGTATTTAATATCTCGACGTGTCATGACATTCTAAACCTATTTTAATAAGATAATGATTTTTTTATTACGATTACTATACTTCCAATTCACTATGTGGATGTGGAAGTAATTAAATGCACTAGTTAAGTCATGATGATTGAAGTGCCACGAGCAATAGTTTGCTGTTATTAAATTGTTTATTAAATCATTATAATTATTAAAATATTTCTGAAGAAAATGTTCATCAAAATAAGAAATAAAAAATATGAGCATATAACCAATTATTTGGTTTCGAGATAAAAAATAAAAGCCAAAAAAATTTCACTCTCGAAATCAATGAAAATCAATCGTTTTTGTTTACATGAATTGCCAAACGATTCCCTAGACTCTAGCGCTACCATATGATTGCAGGAAATGCAGAAAAACATTAAATGTTTACAGTTATTTTAATGTAAACAAATGGCCGAAAAATTCCACGTTTTCTGTGTTTCTCAGGAAATAAGTATTGAGAGAGTTTCAAGTTTCGACAAATATCGATCTATAGTATTGTTTATTGTGTTTAGGGATCATTTCTACAAAGTTTCACACAGACCGATAAAAAATTGTGATAGAACGAGTTGAAAAAAAAGTCAAACAACGCGGATTGAAAAACAAACGCCGGGTATGCTCCTATTTAAAGTGGGTCGGCATTCGGCCTACTTCTGTGACCAAATCTACCAGACAGAGAATATTGGATTTTAAGAAAATTTTTATTTTTTGTTGATAATTTTCAAGTATAAAAGTTTGTTGTCTTCTTTTGTTCATCGCCGGCACCCCTGGGCAGCTGCCTGTATTGTCTTATGGATAATCCGGCTCTGCGGTATCAGTGTTGAAAAAATACATTTGGTTTGTTGAACCGTGACAGAGTTTTAAGTAGGGATGATAGGATTCATTGAATTCGTTCATCAACCATGACAATATTTTAGTATAAATACAGGTTTGTTCTTATTAAGTATAATTAAGAACTTCTTAATTATACTTTTGTTTTAATTATCTCCCGATGTTGAACATGGTTATAGGGAAACTCACATCGAGTGTTGTGTTCAAAAGTTTATAGCAGCTACATCTTCACAGGCAGCATCACACGGAAGGTTCCAGCTCCTCTAGGTCCACATATCTAATTAATGCATTGTATTTATCCAATTTTTTTTTTAATGTTATTAATTCCAGTTGATTAAATGTGTGACAAGTATGAATATTCCTTTTATTTTGAAGAATAAAACAAATACAGTTTTAATAGGTATAAAAGTTTCAGTGTATTTTAAATGTAATCTTTCATTTCAAAAATCTGAGATTAGACATATAGAGGTATATGCATATCGCTTTTAAATAACGAAAATTTTCATGAATCATCTATAATAGAAAAATCCAGAAGAAAGCGATAGCATATTAAAATGTATGAATCATATTAAACAACCATAAGATACTCCAGTCCATTCATGGACCGGTAATTTTACTTGTATAGTATGCACCGACTTTATTAAATGTAAACTTCATCATTAAATATTTGTTGTACATACTTTTACAACAACACATATACCTGCCTGGATACGATAAGTCAATCACTGTGTATATAATCTACCTACTTTGCGTCCAGCCATTGATATAGCTATAGGTAAGTATATATAACTTACCATGCGCCTTTCTGAAAATCTCCTTTGATTACATATATTGATATATATTCCTACCTATAGTTTAATTAGGTAGATATTAGTAAAAATGTTGTTAAGATGTTAAAGTACAATAAAACCTTTAAACAAAAACACAAATATCTAATACATATAACTACTAAAATTGGAAAGAAAAATATAATATTGCCTACTGGTGCGTACAACACAAAATCTTTAACATTGATCATTAATGAACCAAATATAAATACATCACATGATGGTGTTGATTGTTGCATATTTCTGATGAATTGAATTTCTTTGCAAAAATATATTATAATTTTTAGATTTCTTCTTTAATTTAAAGTTAAGACACATTCAAACAGTTGTATATTTACCTTGTTTCATATTTCTCCCGGATACCCAGTTTTCAAATTAAAGTGTTCAAATGCGAGGTGATAGGATATAGGTATCTGATTTTCACGAAACTATAACAGTTTAAATTTTAAACATTTTACTTCATTAGTTTAGCCACAGAGTAGTAATAACATATATAACTTTAATCTATGGTAATAACTTTTTAAAAATGGCGCGCATTTTTATATTTGGATTTCACCCCCTTTCATCTCTGACGTACTTCTCCCCACCATTCCAATACAGTGATCAAAAAAGCTCGTTTCAATATAAAAGTTCGGCACGTGTCGCCTTTATTTTATTAAATATTCTAATTGTTATGTATTTCTAAGTAATAAAACAGATTTATTAAAATGGTACAGGTATGTCTACATCAGTTTCGATTTATAAAATGCCTTTAATTCCCTTCAAATTGGTATTTATGGATATAAAAACTACCCTTATTTTTTTCTGTCATCGTTTTGATATAAAAGATGGCGAACAGATTTTTATGCAAATGGACCCCATATATCATCTCCTTTGAAATTATTATTTTCATTATTTTATTAGGAACTTTTTAAAACGAATTATTCTAACCTACAAATTTGAAAATTTAATTCAGAATTTACTATGATTATGTTAAAATGTGTAATAATTACAATTCAAGTATTTTATTAAATTAAAAATTGTCTTAGATACTTACTTGGGTAGACATACTTTTTTAAACTTTGATACTTGCTCAAAAAATTCCCACATGTACTAAATATATTATTATATTGTTTTTTAGGCTCCAGACATAACTATGGCACATAAGGACCTTCCGCAGGCTTTAGTTTTATTAAATGAAATGAATCTAAGTGCACAGCATGTTGCGTCGTTAGTAGACAACATGATACAAAAAGTAAGGAAAGGCGAAATATCAACAGATCAGGGTCTTAGTTTTTTAGAAATGAAATACAATATGTTATTAAGCTACCTGATCAATTTAACCTACGTTGTATTAAGGAAATGTTCCGGTGAAAAAATAGAAGATGATCCTTGTATAGATAGGTTAATAGAAATTAGGACTGTCTTAGAAAAAATAAAGCCCATTGAACACAAGTTAAAATATCAAATAGACAAATTAGTCAAGACAGCTGTAACTGGAACAGCTGCAGATGATCCATCAACTTTTAAGGCAAATCCAGGCAATTTTATCGGAAAATTATCGGAAGGATCTGACAGTGAGGAAAGTGAAGAAGATAGTGGGAAAGGGGAAAACAATAAATATGGTGTTTATGTGCCTCCCAAATTGTCAGCCGTACATTATACCGGTAAGTCACTTATAAAATATACATAAAACTTAAACTTTTGCTCTGAATTGTTTCCTGTGGATATTTATAGTAGCACCTCTCTGGTGTTAAATCGGTAGCATCGGATACTATTGGGGCGGGATGCAACAATGCCTTAACCTGTTAGAGGCTTGGGTTTAGTGTACAAAATCAAGCTGAAAATGCTTAATTGCTGATACAGCAAGCGTCAATTATGATGACGTTTCGAGGTCTCATAAATGTGATTGGTGAAATAAACAAAGATCACAAAACAGTGATGTGCATGCTTGAAAACTATTGTTTTTAAGAGTTCAAACGTAATATTCTAGATTTCAAATGAATTGTTTATTTCACATAAAATAGTAAAATAACTAATACCTAGTGGTAGTTTTCAGAATAGGTAGAACGAATTCATATTTAACCAAAAACATAGTTGCAAGTTCAAATTTAAACCTTGCATTATATTTAAATAACGAGAAACTAAAACCATAATTTTCGATCTTAATTCTCACAATAATGTTACCAGTGACTCTGCTAAATGTCTAGGTAATACCGTAGACAGCAAGTTATCTTGGGAACCGCACATAATTTCTCTGTCAAAAAAATTATCCAGCTGTGTGTACCTTTTAAAAAACTTAACCATCTCGGTAAACGGAAAAGTTATTTTAATGGCGTACTATGCCTTGTTCCACAGTGTTATGTGTTATGGGATCATACTCTGGGGTAGCTCAGCACACGCTATAAAAATATTACGTCTCCAAAAATGTGCAATAAAAGTCCTCACAAATTCAAAGAGCAAGATTCATGTAGGCCACTTTTGAAGTGGGAATTTTGAAATGCACAAATTAATGTATTTATGAATGTACAAATTATGCCAGAAAGTATAGTTATAACTATCAAATCGAAAATAAATATGACACCAGATATAAGCCTCTGATTGCTCCATATTTTCGGCTCTCAAAAAATATCACATCATACAGATATCTATTCTGTTTAGTTCTACAACCTTCTACCCCATTAATGGAAAGATCTAAGTGTATTAACATTTCAAAAGCAAGTCAAACGTTTTCTGAAGGAACGTATATTTTATGATGTGCAAGAATTTTATGATCATTTTAAATCCAAAATTTTAGCATGTATTGTGAATGTCCACACAGTTTTAAATCCTACATTTTGATATGTTACTGTGAATTGTCTACACAGTTGTATTGTTCTAAATTTTTAAATCAAAATCAAATAATCTTTATTTCAAGATAATGTTGTATAAACAACAATAAAATGAAATAGCCGTCAAACACATGTATAGTATATATATTTTTACATGAATATCAGTATATTCATGTAAAAATATATATACTACACATACATATACCCAAATACCCACATACACATTTTTCTATTCTAATACCTATGTACCTAATAACTAACAAAATTACAAAATAATCAATATATTACAAAAATGTACATGGAGACTAACTAGGACTAGCATATATTTATATATGTATATTTCTCTATTTGCAAGTATGAAGATTATTCTTTATACCCAAAATATTCATACATATGATACGGTTCAATTTCAGTTAAGAGCTTATGTATTGTTTTCTTAAATCCTTGCAGTGTATTTGTTTGCTTAATGTGTAGCGGAAGATTGTTGAAAAATTTTATGCATCTATAATGTGCACCCTTTTCTGTGACTGTAAGGCGATGCTGAGGATAAATGTAATCTACAGTTCGTGTGTTGTGTTGATGATGGGATATGCAGCCTTTGAATGTGGTATCTTTATTTTTAAAGAAAAATATTAGACACTCCTGAATGTAAATATCATAAAATGTTAACATTGTTTGCTCTGAATTTACCTCTACAAGTTTCCACAAAACCCAGCTTAAACATAATCCTTAACACTGTTTTCTGTATAATAAAAATTCTGTTAATATTTCCATAGCAAATTACTCCATAGCGCATACACGATTCAAAGTTTGCATAATAAACTCTTTTTATAATGTTTGGGGGTTTACGTACCTCCTAATAATATGAGAAGCTTTACCCATTTTTTTGCATACGTTGTTTACATTTTCTTGCCATGAAAGAGTGTCATCTATATACATACCCAGAAATTTAGTATTATCATGCAATGTTAATTTGGAGTCGTTAATTGTTATTTTATTTGAGCGTTTGTTTTTTCACGATTTAATATTAACTTGCTGGCTTGAAAGTAATTTTCTGCATCTAACATTAATTTATTGGAATGAGTTATTATACATGGTAGTGTCTGAACAAATATTAGATAATTTGTATCATCTGCATAGTTTGTGCATAGTTTGTCATACAGCAATTTGTAGAATTTATACTTTTGGCTAAGCTGTTTATAAAAATAATAAAAAGAATCGGTCCCATTATACTCCCTTGCGGTATGCCTAGCTTAATGGATATTATGTCAGATTTTATTTCCTCCCCTTGAGCATTAATAGCAACCCTTTGTTTGCGGTTTGCAAGGTATGAGCTGAACCACTGCAAAGCAATTCCCCGTACACCATATTTTTCAAGCTTTTGTAATAATACCTCATGATTTAAACAGTCATATGCTTTTGAGAGATCTAAGAATAAACCTAATGCTACATTCTTCATTATGGAATCATTCAAGTTATTCAAGATGGCTGAATGTCCACCCACACAGTTAGATGTTCTGTGTTTTTATTGTGATAAAAGAGTTATTAAAAAAGTTAAATGTGCAAACTGTGAGAAAGTCTTTCACAAGTTGGAGTTGGAGTTTGGAGTTTGTGGGAGGGCAGTCACATTTAGGTGACCGCAGCACCTAGGCCCCATTGGGCCCCTTGTACGTCCTCCCGAGGGATACAGGATTCCACCTAGGCCTCCAACCATCCTAATCTTGTGAAGAAGGTGGTGATGCTGCCTAGGGGAATATCCCTCAAGTCGGCCAGTGTAGGCCAACGTTCTCCCAAAATGGATTCTCTGCTAGAGGAGACTGCCGGGCACTCACAGAGTACGTGTTGGACAGTCTCGTCTTCTTGTTCACAACCTCTACATAGGGGTGTGTCATTTAACTTCATGTTGTAAAGGTGCTTCCTCAGCTGGCAATGACCAGTAAGAATTCCTGTCGCGAAGCGCAGGTTCTTCCTGGACATTCCCAGGTAGATCATCGTTGTATCCTTGTCAGGGTATCTAAGCAGATCCCTGGCCAACTGACAACTATGAGTTTCATCCCACAGTTTTTTAAATTTTCTGTGGGTGTCTTCTTTAATCATTAGCATTATTGCTGAGGTCGGCAGTATGTTGGAAGGGCCAGGTCCAAGTATACTAAGACTGGCTGCCTTCTTAGCCAGACTGTCAGCTTCCCTGTTGCCTCTGCACTGTGCATGCCCTTTGACCCAGCATAGAATGACACTGTTCATGCTGGAGGCGCCCACGAGTGCCTGATGGCATTCCCATACTGACCCTGTTGTTATTTTGTGTCTCTGTAGGGCCAGTAGTGATTGTCTACTATCAGTGTAGATTCTTATTGTTTTTCCTGTTATTTGTCTACGGGAAATTTCTTTTGCGGCTATGGTTATTCCCGCCAGTTCTGTTTGTATTATACTGGCTTGTTTGTCCATAGCCCATTTAATTTGAATTTGCAGGTTCCTGGAGTATACCCCACAACCTGTTCCTTCTTTCTTTTTCGATCCGTCTGTGAAGATGTTAACTGTTCCTTCACTGACGGCCTCATTGCTACTGTTGGTGTGTATTTCATAGGGTCTATCAAAGATGAACTGTGGAGAAATACCATCTGCACGTACCTGCAGAAGTGGCATTTGTTTAATTGCCTCATTCCACAGCCGGCATCTGGTCACTCCACATCCTATGTTTGGCTGTATGCCAACGGATTTGAGACGTGCCATAGTAGTTAGGGCCACCTCTTCTAGATATATGTCTAGTGGTGGCAGGCACAGCATCACTTCCATTGCTCTTGTTGGTGTTGTTCTCATAGCTCCAATTGTGTTTAAACAGGCTACTCGTTGTACCTGGCTGAGCTTACGTTTCGCTACAGTCTGCTGACTCTTAGGCCACCAGACGATGGCTCCATAGGCTATCATTGGTCTTATTATAGCAGTGTAAATCCACATAGCCACTTTGGGTTTCATTCCCCAGGTTTTCCCTATGGTTCTGCGGCACTGCTCAAAAGAGATGTAAGCCTTCTTTAGTCTTCTGTCTAAATGAAGATTCCATGTTAGTTTGGCATCAAAAGTTACTCCAAGGTATTTTACTTCTGATGCGAAATTTAGTGTGGTATTTAGGAGAACGGGGGCCGTCATTGGCCCCAATCTCCTTTTCCTTGTGAAGAGGACCAGCTCTGTCTTCCTGGGGTTGACCGACAGAGAGTGTTCTCTGCACCATCTTTCGATTATTCTCAGGGCCATCTGCATTCGATCACAGAGGACTCCTTCGAATTTACCACTAAGCAGTATCGTTAGATCATCTGCGTATGCAATTGTGTGGAATCCCTCGGAGTTGAGGCGGCGCAGGAGGCTGTCAAGAACTAAGTTCCATAGAAGAGGTGATAAGACACCCCCCTGAGGACAGCCTCTTGCAACCATTCCTCTAACAGCGGTGTCTCCCATGTTAATCTGTACCGCTCTTTTTGAGAGCATGTTGGATATCCAGCCACTTACGATCGGAGAAACGTTCCTGTTCGTGAGGGCTGCTGTGATTTTTGGAAAGGTGGTTTTATCAAAAGCGCCTTCTATGTCTATGAAGACACCCAGGGTGGACTCTTTATTGTCCAAAGACTTTTCAATCCGACCGCTAACCGCATGAAGGGCGGTGTCGGTGGATCTGCCCGGGGTGTATGCATGCTGATTGGGATGTGTGGGATTAGCAGTGATCGCAACATCCCTCAAGTATCGCTCACATAGCTTTTCCATCGCCTTGAGAAGGAACGAGGTCAAGCTAATGGGTCGGTATGCTTTGGGGGTAGTATAGTCTATTCTTCCCGCCTTTGGTATGAACACTACTTTGACTTCTCTCCACACCTTCGGAATATAAAGGTGTGCTAGGCACGTCCTGAATATTGCTGTCAGGTGCGGCACTATTTCATCCAGACCCCATTGTAAAAGGGCTGGATGAATGCCGTCAGTACCTGGCGATTTGAAGGGGGAGAAGCCCAGTATTGCCCATTTAATTCTGTCTTCACTCACAATTTGTTTGGCAGTTTGCCAATCCAGTTCGGTGGGTTGAGTGTCGGTTTCATTTGGCCATTCCTTCCGATCTGTCACTACAGATTCTGGGAAGTGAGTTTCCATAAGCAACTCTAGGCTTTCATGTAGGTCGTTGGTACTGGTACCATCATCCTTTTTCAGTAGACCTAGGTGATTGTCTTTGTTTTTGGCAAGTATTTTATGTAGCCTAGCAGCCTGCGAGTAGTCCTCGATCTCCTCGCAGTAGGCTCTCCATGCCTCTCGTTGTCTCTGTCTGACTAGTTTTTTGAACTCTCTTTGATTGGTTCTGTATGACTCCCAATCTGATTCAAGTTTTGTCATTTTCGCCTTGTTGAACGATGTCCTAGCTTGTTTCTTGAGGTCGGTCAGCGTCTGGCACCACCATTTAGTGGCTTCCCCAGGCTGCTGTTGTACGGCCTTCAAGGGACACGATGCTTCGTAAGCTTTTTTCATAGCGGTTTGAACAGTTTTAACATACTGCTCAATCTCTCCGTTGTTTTGTGGCACCCCGTTGTGTACATCCATCAGGTTCTCCCTGAGTTGACGTCGATATTCATCTCTGTCAGTGTCTCGTGGGTTCCTGAGGAGTTTTCTTGGTGCTTTGATTAATTTAATGCCAAATTCAATCCAGCGGTGGTCTGACATTGAAGCAGCGTCAGACACATGCCAGTCTTGGATCGAGTTGGATATACGGTTTGTAGCTAAGGTTATATCTACTATGGTTTGACTTCTAGAGTTAATAAATGTCGGTGTACAGCCTTGGTTAATTATATTAAGGTTATTACCGATTATATAGTCGTAAAGTGACTTACCTCTAACATTGTTGTCTTTGTTGCCCCAGGTTACATGGTGAGCATTGGCGTCACATCCCATGATTAGTTCCCATTTCTGGGTGAGGCAATGAGTTACCAGGTTCTCCATTTCCCTTGTCGGCGGTGGTGTTGCCTGGTCCTGGGGGAGATACACTGATGCTATAACGACTGTTGTTGGTTTGCCTAATATTGCACATTCCACCCTCACGGCCGTGAGATCAGAGGTTGAAAGGTGTTGTAATGGCTGGATTTTGATGTGCCGAGGGGCATAAATCGCTGTCCTCGGCGTCATTGTTGGTGAGCTGAAAATAACTCCGTTTAGTTTTGTTAAACCAGATATTTTAGATTTAACTATCCAGGGTTCTTGGATTAGAGCCAGTGTATCCTGCTCCACATCGAGTCGTCGGCACAATGTTGCCGTTGCCGCTCTACTGTGTTGCAGGTTACACTGGACTACTCTTACCTTATTTAATTGCAGCTCCGCGAAGAGAAAACGGAGTAGCTCAATTTAAGTTAGTTGCCTCCTGTTCCTCAGTGGGAGGGGGGGCAACGTCCATCTCGTCTGGAAGTGGAGTTGGGGAGGTGGCACTCCTTGCAGAGTGCTCAGCCTCTCCAACCTCCGTTTCCATCCTGTTGGTGGGCTGGTCCTCTTCTTTGGCTGATTTTACCCTGAGAGTAAGAGACTGAAAGATGTAATGCAGTCTCATTGATCGTGCTCTCAGGGTTTGCATGTCGTCGTCTCCTATTCCAAAGACGAGTAGGAGTCCCCGTGGGTTTACCTTGGCCTCGTGATGGAAAAGGCACCACCGGCGCACACTCACCATAGGGTTTTGACCCGCCAGGCGACCAATCACCATCTCTTTCTCCTCGTGGTCGCTTTCGGCTTCCACCGGGATCCAGAGAGTGGCTTTAGTCAGCCTGGGCAGTTGGTCAAGACGCACCACGGCGAGTGAGGCGCTCTCCCAAGGCTTCAGGTTAGCCACGGATTTCGTTAGCCATCCTAACGTATACTCGTCTTCGCAGACAATTCTGATGATTTCACCAGAATATGTCCACGAGCGAAACGCTGGTGGCTTTGTTGTTGTGCTTCCGGGAGTGGAGAAGATGCACTTGTCCAGCTCTCCCTTCAGCGTCTTTTTGACAGTGACTTCTTTATCCTTGGGAATTTTCCCAAGGGGGTTGTCTTTGTCGATTATGGCTACCTTAAGGTGGCTTAAGGCAGCTTCTTTGTAGCTGATCGGGGGGGCGGAGCTGGACCCTGGTCCAGGGTTTTGTTTTGCCCTCTTGTAGTTACTCTTCGGAGTGGGCTCCGAAGATGTCCCCGATCGGTTTCGTTTTTTAGCTGGCACCGTTTTTGGGTGCTCAGCCTTCTTTGCGGGCGACCCACCTCTCCTGAACGGATGTGGGTGCCTTCCGGAAGGTGGCACACCTTTGGGGTGCACAGCTTTGGTTGGAGGCTGTCCAGGAGGTGGGAGCGACGACGACGAGGGGTGCGCTATAGCAGCACGTTGTTCCTCCTCGCGTGCTCTCCTCCTCCTTTTGGCCTCGGCCCCGCTGATTCTTTTGCCTCTTCGAGATTTTTTCCATCCCTCAGAGGCGGATTCAGCTGTTGGTTCGTTCTGTGGCGAACGTTGTCGCTCTGCCGCAGACTGTACTTGTTGTGGTGGGCGCTGGCGCTCATCCACTGGTTGGTGCGGCGAGCGTGGCCGCTCTGCCGCTTGATTGGCTAAAGTTTGATTATCCATATGGGTTTTTGATTGATTTCGTCCATCTGGTTCCCCACCCGCCACGGAGCCCTCTTTGGGGATGTCGCACGGCAAGCCCGTGCGATCACCAAGGATACCAGATGGATATAGCCCCCAGAGACAGGCGACGCTGTGAGAGGGTGGCGCAAACCTGACTGCCGAGGCCATCGACAGCCAGATCCACGGCCCCCTACGCGCCCCCTGCCGCCAGAGACTCACCCTGCCGGCCCTCTGACGGGACGACGCAGCCGGTTGATCAGGAGTGGGTTAGCTCCCGACCGCCCGTCTAGCCGAACTCCGGACCAAAGTGGCGTGTTGCAGGCACGGCCCACTCAACCACCAGGATTCCTTCATCCGACGACACGGGTCGCCACGCACGGCACAAACACGTGGGGGCTGGTTACTATGGGATGTCGCCCAATTTCCCATAGGCATCGTTAGAGGTACCCTAACCCTGGTACCATTCAGTCCTCGGCACGATGGCTTACACCTTGACTTGGGGGATGTTTTTCGAACCTCCCGGTCTAGATCCGCCGCCTTTTGTTTAAGCAGTGTCACCTCGTGCAGGGTGTGGTTCTTCACCACATGCTTACCAGCACCTCCGAAGGGGCATTGGTGAAGCTGGCGGACGGTCTGGGACGGTGATAGGCTAGGGCAAGAATGCTATATTCGCGTCAACCGTCCCTGGTGTGCGTCAACCCACCCCGGTAAACCCAATTAAGGGGCCGAGTGAGCCAACGCACTCCTTGACACCAGTCTTTCACAAGAGCTGTTCAACCAGAAAGTTATGTTGCAACAATCAAAAACTTGGAAATAACATCACAGACAATATAACCTCTGATCCCAACGAAGATCAAGAAGCCGAAATGGTACACGATGCCCTTATTGAAATGTTAAAATTTAAAAATAAATTACTAACTGACCTCAATGAGGAACTGAAAGAAAATAATAAGTTATTAAAAGACAAAATATGTACCTTGGAAGCTGAACTAAAATAGCACAAAGAAAACTCAAGCACTGTGGGAGATCTCAGAGAGCAAGAAGTTTACCTAAACAAAGTAAAGGAAATAATAAATATGGAATTACAGAATTATTTTACTAAATTCAATAACAAAAATTTCAATATGCATGAAAATATCCAAGTAAATACTAAGAAGCCGCAAAAAACTTCGAATTTAATGATTGAAGACAATCAACAAAAAATTATAGATAAAATAGTAGAAACGCAAAAAAATTATACTAATCAAAAGGATGGTCAAATCACTTCTAAAAAGCAGACTGAATCAGAACAAAAAAGCTACTCCAGTGCAGTAGTAAGGAACATAAATGAAAACAATGTAAGGGAATTAGAAAATAAACAAACTACAATCATGCAAAGCTATATTAACTTGAATAAATCTAAAAACCCAACTTCTGGCAGTAATGTACAAGCAACCTCTAGCAGTTATGGAAATGAAAATATAAATTTAGAGAAACAAACAGAAAACGAAAATGGTTTCCAGTACCAAAGAAGAAGAAACAAACGAGGGAATAATAATATGGATAAAAGATCAAAGAAAAACTTGGGGACAGGTGATTCGCTAGAAGAAGGAAATCTCAGTGGTTTTGCTGGTATCGAAAAAAAAGTATGGATTTACGTATACAGATGTAAACGAATATCCAAGGCCGATAATATTAAACAATATATACACAAAAAGCCAGGTTTTGATAAAGTTCAGATTGATGTGCAGGAGCTCTCTACCAATGACAAGCAAAACAAATGCTTCGTGGTTAGCGCGCCCTTTGACAAAAAGGATATAATGTATAGCCCGGACTTTT
The DNA here is from genome assembly GCA_963583905.1 of Stenurella melanura. Taxonomy (NCBI): domain Eukaryota; kingdom Metazoa; phylum Arthropoda; class Insecta; order Coleoptera; family Cerambycidae; genus Stenurella; species Stenurella melanura. Next base: position 64,188,834 of record OY757311.1, read on the forward strand.
GGCCACGTAATATAGGTTTCAAGCGTTTTGACTTTAGAAAATTTAGAGACTATAGTCAAGGTGATTTTTTATAAATAGTAAACTCGAACTAAAACACACCTCAAAAAAAAGTTCTTTTAACAGTCTTAAGGTAGGTCACCTTAACATTAGATCTATGCTAAACAAATTTAATGACATTAAGTTGTTGTTGGAATATCATAAGTTTAATATATTCGTCTTGTCTGAAACATGGCTCAATAGCGACATAGAATCAAGATCTATTATGATACCGGGGTATGATATCTATCGCAAAGATAGGGAGACAAGAGGAGGAGGCCTAGCTGTTTTTGTATTGTCTAGCTTCAAATGTAAAAATTATAGAACCTGTAGAAGAAACAACAGTATTAGAGCAATTATGGCTAGAGGTTAGTATTGGGCACTCTAAATTTGTTGTGGGTGCCGTATACAGGCCTCCCAATTTGCCATATGAGCACTTATCAGAATTAGAAAATGCAGTTCGATATCTAAATTTCAGTGGTTACGATAGCATCATGATTCTGGGTGATCTCAACATTAATATGTTAGAATTGTCTAGATCGAGCGTGATGCTGTCCCATTTACTTAACGACCTTTTATTATGTCAACTGATTAAAGATCCTACAAGGGTTTCAAATGATTCACGCTCCCTAATTGACTTAATAATTGTTAATAATGAGTTATCTATTAAAGAGGCGGGTGTTATTGAGTGCAGCCTTTCAGATCATCATCTAATTTTTTGTAGCATAAATATGACCTATGACTCAAGTTCTCCAATTGTAAAAACTATTAGGGACTACAGTAATTTTGATCTAAACAGCTTCGAGCAGGATGCTCAACTAATTGACTGGAATTATATGTATATGACTCCGAATATAAATAATAAGGTTCAATTTTTTAACAATTCCTTAGAAAGTCTATTTGACTTACATGCTCCATACAAAACAGTAATATACAAAAGCCGTAAACATAGTAATCCTTGGTTCACTCCTACCTTGAAAAAAATATCAAATTTAAAAAAAAGAGCTTGGCTACGTTTTAATAAAACAAAAAATCCATTACATAGGAATGTTTATTGTGATCTCAGGAATTATTACAACTTTGCACTTAAAGAAGAAAAAAAGATGTTTTACAACACTACTATTAGGAATAATGTGCAAAATCAAAAAAAACTTTGGGCCAACCTAAAGAGCTGGGGTATAGGAGGTAAGCCTAACTATTCAGAAATACCAAAACACCTGAACAATGCCAATGTATTTAATGAGTATTTTGTTAACCAAGGTCTCGCCAGTCATATAGATGATACCAACCAAACTATAGATCATATAAATACCTCCAATTCAAGTTTTCACTTTCAGCCTGTTAGTGTCGAAGACATACAATCATTATTATTTAGGCAAAAGAAAAATTGCATGGGTATTGATAATATCTCGGCAAAAATGTTACAAATCTCTAGCAATGTTTCATTGAAACCACTCACGCATATAATAAATTATTCCTATGAAACCGGTATAGTTCCAGAGCTGTGGAAAACCTCTATAAGTAGACCTGTGCCTAAAGTTCCCTCCCCCAAAGAAGTGGCTGATTATAGAAACATAAATCTGCTTTGCATACCGCTAAAGTTAGCCGAGGGAGCTCTCTATAAGCAGCTAATAGAGTACTTAAATACGCATGAAATACTACCTCCTCTTCAGTCAGGTTTTCGCAAAAACTTTAGCACCACTACTTCATTATTAGCAGTCACAGATGAATTTCTTCGAGCTCGAGATTCCAATGAAGTTACAGTCTTGACACTGTTAGATATGTCAAAAGCATTTGACAGTGTCAATTTTGAGCTTCTCCCTAAAAAATTAAAGATATACGGAGTCAATGATGTCCTACTTCAGTGGTTCAGAAATTATCTCTATCAAAGGTACCAAATTACAAAATTAAGTGATGTTAATCTATCGCAAAGTCTGGAATTGCATGCTGGTGTACCACAAGGCTCGGTCTTGGGTCCCCTTCTTTTTAATATATTTACAGCTGACCTGCAATTTGCCACACTCCATGCAAAATTACATTTATATGCTGATGATATGCAATTATTCACTACACTCTCCACTAACAACATCTGGCAACAAGTTGAAAACTTGAACTTAGATCTCAATAGCATTCTCAAATGGTCCCAAAATAATGGTCTCCTTATGAACCCCAACAAAAGTAAAGTGATATTAATAGGTTCTCAAATCAGAATAAACACAATAAGACAGCTTAATCCAAGGTTCTATCTTGGTGAATCGCAGCTGGAAATGCAAGAAACAGTAAAAAATTTGGGTATCCTATTTGATTCACAATTATCTTTTAGTAGTCAGGTGTCAAAAATATGTAGGTCATCCTACTCGAGGCTGAGACACATGTATCAGTTTAAGGACTTATTGCCTATATCAACTAAAATAATGCTTATTGAATCATTAATATTGTCAATATTTAACTATGGGGACTGTATATACGGACCCTGTCTCAATGCAACTGATAGAAGAAGACTCCAAATCATGCAAAACTGTTGTGTAAGGTTTATATGTAACGTCCCTCTCAGAAATCATATATCTCCACATTACAAAGAGATTAAAATGTTACGATTAGATGAACGTCGGTTTCTCCACTATGCCTGTTTAGTTAAGAAAATAATTGAAACTCAAATGCCCAGCTACTTGCATGATAAGATAGAATTCAGACAAAGTGCTCATGATAGAACAATACGAAACAATAATATCACTATACCTAGGCACAGTACTGCTGCATTTCAATCGTCATTCTCCTACTTAGTGTCATACGTGTACAATCAATTAACACCAGCCATGTTTCAGACAAGTACTACATCATTTAAAACTAATCTCAAAAATAAATTACTATGTAATGACGTGACCTCCATTAGTTTAAACAAATTTTAGCTTTGTATATGCACATTTTTATGTCTTGTTTGTACTTATGTAACTATTTTAAATTAGTGACGTTATATGATTTTATATTTTATATAGGTAATAGATTATTTACAAAACTATTTTATCTTTTAGGATAAGGTTAATATATCAGTTCTCTGTATCTTATCCATTTGTATGTTTGTAGCTTGTTTGTTATTCCATACAATAAATTATTTTATTATTATTATTATTATTTACTATTTACTGTTTACATCATCAACTCATTGCTGATACAAGTAATGTTTTGCTCCTTCTAAATTGCCAACATTTTCTAAACTGCTGGAAATGGTAATCTATGAACAATTAATGGTATATTTAGAATCAAATAATATCTTGTGCCCTCAACAATTCGGTTTCAGAAAAAACTTGTCAACAACTGATGCAATTCATAATCTTACAAACCACATCAATGAGGCCTTTGAAAACAAAGACAAATATGTTGGTGTTTTCGCAGATCTGACTGCAGCTTTCGACTGTGTAAATCACCAAATTCTAATTAGTAAGCTATATTTCTATGGTATAAGAGGTATAAGTCTAGATATTATTCGTTCATACCTAGAAAATAGATATCAATTAGTGGAAAGCGATCAAAATCGAAGTGGTAAATTAGAAATAATCAGAGGCGTGCCCCAAGGCTCGATACTGGGGCCGCTGTTGTTTCTCATATATATAAATGATTTGCCACATGCAATCATTTCATCTGGTATAAATAGTACATTATATGCAGACGACGCAATACTAAGCAAAAATGTGAGCAAAGATGAAAATACTCACCAGATTATAACTACAATTTTAGAAAAGGCAAAATCATGGTTCATATCTAATCAACTTGTGATAAATGAAAACAAAACAAAGACATTAAATTTTGAGACAAAAAAATCAAATAAATCGGACCAAAGTGTTAAATTTTTAGGGGTTCAAATTGATGCAAATCTAATTTGGATAGAACAAATTGAAAAACTCTCTAGCAAATTAAGTAAGACTGTATATGCAATTAAAAGAATTCGTAATTCTGTAAACCAAAATGCGGCATTAACTACCTACCATACACTATTTCATTCAGCTATGAGTTATGGTATAATGACTTGGGGTAACGCATCACATACTCACATAGAAAAAATATTAATCATTCAAAAAACTGCTGTGAGAAGTATAGTAAGTGCTGCACAGAATGACAGCTGCAAGCCTATATTTATATCTCTGAAAATAATGACAGTTTTCTCTACAATTATATATCAAAACCTATTATACATTCAGAAAAATATTTATCAGTATCCGTCGAATTATCCTACATATGCAGAAGTACATCACCATGATACACGCAATAATATGAATATCGTCCCTCCATTAACCAGATTGAAAAAAACGGGAAACATCGGCATTAAATTGTACAACTCTCTGCCTTTGGATCTGCGTAATTTATCACTGCGAAAATTTAAAAATAAATTAAAGGGCATATTGACAAAGAATCCATTATACAACCTAAATGATTTTTTTCATATTGAATATGACAGAAACGATTCTGATACACAAAGGTCACACTGATCACTGATACTGATTTTATTTTGTTTTATTTAAATGTGAAAAGATATTTTAATCTGTTGTAGATTTATTTCATAGTAAATAGAGTTTTATAAAATGTTTTGTCTTAGTTTTAAATTTTGTACACTTGCTTTGACTTGTCTATAAATGTATCATTTCGAAGGATGAATAAACATTATTATTATTATATTATTATTATTATTATCTGTACTGTACGTATCGTGCACTTTTATCCGGCGGAATCTTTGTCCTCACTTTCAAACTCTTCATACCAACAATGTAGTTGCTTTTCTTGCTTCTCTTTCATTTCACACACGAATAAATTATAAAATATGCACAGGAATCAGACAGAAACGTGCCAAACATGGTCCCTGACCAAATCTTTCATTGCCGACAAACTATTAGAAATTTTGTCATTATTTTTTTACCCAAGGTGCCTAGTGGGACACTTCATACCCTATTATATGCAAAATTTACGTGATATACCGACAAGCGTATCTAGAGCGCACTAAGTTTTTGCGGCATATAACGTCAGTGTCCCTAGGGGCACTGTGGGCGATGTGGCTTATGCCGGCAGTGTCACGTTAGACACATATCAATAAAAATGAGTGTCCGCGAATGTGTTAAGGTGGCCATTCCCTAGAAAGAGTCATCCGATAGGAAGATATTTATTATTTTAGGCCATAATTTTTTTTCTCTTAATATGTATATTTAAAAAAACTATAAGACTACCTAAGTAGAACCATAGGAAGACTATTACTATGAACTTTCACTCAATCATTTCAGTGGTTTGGAAAATAGTTAGATTTAAAACTACGAAATAGGAAGATTAGCATAATTTTCAAATTTAAATCTAACTATTTTTCAAACCACTAAAATTATTGGGTGAAAATTCATAGTAATGGTCTTGTTATGGTTCTACTTAGGTAGTCTTAGTAGTTTTTTAAAAAAATACGTACTAATAAAAAAAAATTATGGCCAAAAATAATAAATATTTCCCTATCGGATGTCTCTTTCTAGGGAATGGCCACCTTAATGTATCATTTATATTAAAGTGCAATAATTACACATCAAATATATGCATTCTGAACTAAACTTCAACTTAACCACACCACAACGCTTGTGATTATCTGACCCTGCAATCCACGGGCCACCCGTGCTTTAAAAGTTACATTCACTTCCTAAATATTATTATGCAGTATTTTACTTAATGATGGAAATAAAAATCGTATTCTTGATGAGATTAGGGATTGTAATACCGAGGTGGCGACATTTTTCAATACTGGATTACAGGACAAATAAAATGCACTGTTGCATAGTCCAACATGTTACGTTATTGAATGATAAGTTGTTGTCTTGCCTGGGTGGAGTTTAAAATTGTCTTCTGAACAACTTCATCATAATGGGCTTGTTCGGCATTTTTTTTTATTTCATAAATCGAAAATGCAAGTATAAAATAATGGATCTACAAAGAATCAGAATTTTATTCGCACATTTAGTGTCTTAAAAACAATTACAAACATCCACACCCACAAAAATGGGGCGTAGCCAGGCGCTGCGTCACTATACGCATAGACTCGGTGATCTCAATTGACTCGATGCTGTTTAGTTGTTATTATCTATATACTCATCGTGTTGATTCGCGCCCATCTAAAATAGCGGATCGGATCTATCAAATGACTTTCGTGGGGGCGGATTTTTGGGAAGCGGCCAATGTCATTCAATTCGGGAATTAATTCTACATTGTTTAGGATAAATTCTGAGGCGTTCTTTTGAATAGTCTTTCTCTCTCGCCTCTTAAATTTAGGAACAGGCAGTCGAGGGATTACAGGAGAATATATGATTTGGCGAAATGTTACCAAATGTCAAAATATGATGGCCAAATTTTTTATTTTTAAGAAAATACCCATTTTTCTTTCCCACAGACCTGGCCGAAATTCCGATTTCCACTGTGACACTTATGATGTCGATAAAATGCCAATCTTCTTTTTTAATTAGAGACCAATATCGATTCTCCACTACAAATACTAACTTATATATGAGTGTTTAAAGATTTGATGTTTTTGATTTTTTAGGTTACGTTTTAATACTTTAGAGAAGAATGCTCTCTCTTGCAGAACCGAATTTCAATGTACAATTTGGTATCAGGAGAAAGGGCCAATCTTGTTCTTTCCATAGAGACCTAGAACGGATTTCCATTCCACATATGTAATTAGTTATGAATTGTTGAAAATTCTGTTTTTCAATTTTTAACAGAAAAGCCATCTTTCGTTCGCCTGTACCAAGCCGGATTTCCGGTTTTACCCCTTCACTTTGGTGTAAGAACAAGACGCCACTCTTTCTCATTCCATAGACACGTAAAACGACCTTCAACTTCACGTATTTACTTACTACTGAATGGTTGTTAGTGGTCGCGGTAGATTGCCGAGTTCAAAGTTGCACATAGTGACGTCACAGTGTTTTTGCAACTCTTACTAATTTCAGCGCCTTATATCTCGAGAATGGACAAAGTTAATAAAATGAAATTTTAAGTGAATAATAAGAATGTCGAGCACTATATAAAAACCATGTAAAAATAATATAGTGGAACGAGCTCATTGGTGTTTACTATAGCAGAGTACCTTTTTAAACTATAAAAGCAGAAGTCTTAAATTACCAATGTATTTCATTAAGTTGAATCTCATTTTGACAACATGTTTTTAATGAAACATATTCTTTATAGGATTTTGCAGCAGAAAAAAAACTGTCTATGAAAACTTTTTTTTCTCCTGTTTGCAAAATCCTATAAAGAATATGTTACAAGTATAAGCAAACAAAAAATAATTCACTTTTAAACATGTTTTTCTACGACTGCCTTCGAAAACGACAAGCGACAGTTTAGTGAGATATGTAACATTAAATTCTGCTAATTGCCTTTGATAAGATATCAAGAAAGGCCATATTCTGTGTTTAAGTATCCAGTGTATAGGTATGTTCTTGGAGACCATATAACATAATAATATTCAAGTTTATAGCATACATATATGAATTAAATAACATACTGCAGGTACTATAAACTAAAGACTATTATGTGATTGTTAAATGAGAAATTGTTGGCGAACAAGTAGCACCTTGTTCTTTAATTTCGTTCAATCTCTCAATCTGAATCTAATTTACACTATACACCACTGGGATAGGATCTTTTCTTTTTCGTATAGGTTATATTGTTGCACTTTGATTCATTCAAGGCTAAGTCACTATCCTTAAAAAAAGTAGAAAGGGCTGAAGTTCGCTATGTAACTTGTCATTTAATGTATTAACTTGGAGAAACAGTTTTAAATCATTGCATAAAAAAAATCTTGAGTGATTAATATAAGAGGAGATATTATTAACAAATATTACAAAAAGCAAGGGCCCTAGTATCGAACCTTGTGGTATCCCAGATGTTAATATAAAGGTATGTAAGTAACGGTCATTAAAGACAAAATGTTGTATTAAATATTACTTACAGTGGAAGCACTAATAAATCATGTCAATTGTATGTTTTGTGCTCTGTGCCGAAAACCATAATTAAAATTAATGATATTGAGATTTGAAAAGAAAGAAAACCTCAGCAGAAAGGCTTCTTATATTTTGATAATCAAAAAATGATTGACAATAGTTTTTGGTATCATGCTACTTATTTTTATGTTATAATGAAATGTTTCTTTAAGGTGATGAATCAGCTCAAGAGAGAACAAAACGTTTACAAGAACGATCCAAAAAACATGCGTTATCCAGTTCCATTATGCAAGATCTTCGGGAAGAGTATCTTGACACTCCTATTGAAGTGACACAGGGTAGTCGGGCACAACAACTACTATCAAAACAACAGCAAGAACGACAAGAGTATGAAGAGGAATACATGACCCGCCTTCCAGTCAGCAAGTCTGACAAACAGAGACAGCACCACTTAACTACGTTAGGTTCTTTAGGGGATGAAATCACCAATTTTGGGCCTTCACAAAGTTCTAGTGGTAAGCGAAAAAGGAAACACTCCACCAAATCAAAAGGAAAAAATTATAAAAGGAAACGGTTTCATTGATGATTATTTGTTGATTTGTAATAAATAAAATGGCAAAAATATATATGTGCAAGAGTTAATCAAAATAATATATTTCGTTGTATTTTCTTCAATATCTATTTTTCGGTTTTCTAATAATTCTAAGATGAATTTTATTTTAACTGAAATTGTTCACATATTTCTGAATAATAAGAAATTATAAATACAAATATGTTTTGAGATGAAACATTTATTAACAATAATTAATTGTTTCTGTTTCTTCAACATCGTTGTTACAAATGTCGCCGAATACAACTCTTTCTACAGCCTCATTACTAATAATTTGTCATGATCACTTACTTACCTTTCTGTTTTCTTACTCTTTTGGAGTCTGAACAACATTGTCTTTTTTCTGATTTGACTACCTCCTCCTGTAGCTCTTCTATTTTCTCCTGCAGATCCTTATTTGCGGAATTTAATGTTAATATTTGCTGGTTCTTGTCTTCTATTGTTTGTCTCATACAGATAAAGAAATTAGGGTAGGTGGTGTTCGGTATAGCCGCAAATGCTTTATATGAAACGTCTTTGGTGCCGTAAGGTAGTGAACAAAACACTATTTGAAATATTGACTGCTTTCTTTATCTTTCATGCTTGAGTTGCTGATCTGCATCGGCACAGAATGTGTAATACCACGCGGAGTGCTCGGTACAGTTCCATCATAGACTTTTGCCCATTTACGTGTGGTGGCCTCCTTTTTTGTGCTGCTCCTCTAGCGTCTCACTCGTGCTGGTCGAAGTAGTTTAGGGCTTTCCTGACTCCTCTTGAAGTCTTCTTTTATTTTGTACACATTCTCTATATATGTCGACATGTCTTGTAAATTTTAGCAGTTTCTCATACACTAAATCGTCTATAATTTTTTAATCTTGCACACAATTTCAAATTTTAGGATACTACATAAGAGTTCGTCAATACAAATCAAATGTCTCATTTGTCACTACACGATGTCCATATGATAAGCAGAGACAGGTGATAACTGATTTTCGAATGTTAGAAGCAACCCCAGTTTGCGCGCCACTGCTGCGATGACTTTGTGCACACGGCAGAAGTTGGACCAGTTCAGTTATGCACTTTAATCTGTCTAATGCTATATTAACTGTTCCCGTTGACTTTTTATACTTTTAGCCACAGCATTCTCAAGTGTTTCGCGTTTTTTCTGTTCTTTCGTTGGCACCTCCGGCCCCTGCAGAAAAGATGTTTCACGTCAAAAAATCTTGACCTGCTTCAAACAACTCTGCTTACATTAGGCACATTGAAGATGCTGACTTCTTTCTCAAAGATGCTTGTTTTTGAGGACTGGCACATTCCCTTTTTCAGAAAATATATGGTGGGTTTTAGTGCATTTTTTACAGCAATGTATTAATTCGCATCACCCAAGGACTCATCTCCTAACAGGTGAAGAATTGGTACCTTTCATAAGAGAGATTTTCTTTTGGCAAGATATGTGTTTCAAACTTTTGATGAAACTTGGAAGTCAAAAGTTGTGTAGATTTTGAAGTCCTCTTCGCCTATGTAGTGTAGGACCTGGACGCATTAATTCTGTTGCTAGCATATAGTTAGGTCTTCTTCTTTTAATTGATTGCATATTTATATATACTTCTTTCTCAATAAATTTTATTATTATTATGATCTTCCAGTTTTCCACCATATTACCTAACATTTAAGGCAAATATGCCTCTATTATTCCCCATCTCTACTTATTTATTCAGAAACTTCCTATTTATTTAAAGGAGCCTTAGATGAATTTTTACTGACTACCGTTTTCCAGGGGGCACTTTGAACATGTGCACGAACATATTGAGAAGCATAGATGGTGATTAAGTAAGAGCCCAGTTATAGTTAATTACTTAATGAACATTTGCTAATCTCAGATATAATTACAAGAATGCATTTACATTTTACTTATGCAACAGCTTGATACACACACTAATGCGTACGGACCGGGCCGACAATATCGCACCTGCAACCCACTATACTACAATGTACGGTGAGTTACCTATCATAATGTGGATGAACTTATCCCCATACGTCTGATACACGACAAAAGTTTATAATTAATGGCACTAGAGATGTGGCCTCAGTGCGGTATGTGGCTTCCTCCACTCTCAGGTAGGATTCTTACAGATTCAAATGATCCTCACGGCGATGTCTACTAAGAACTTTTTTACATAAATTTTGAGTTTAGGGAATTTTGCTTTCAAAATCGATAATTGGTTATTCTGGGCAATGTCAGCTGGAGTGTTTACCCTCAAGAATAGGTTTGCAGAATCTGCTCATTTTTATTGCAAAAACCGCCCTGTCGATTTTTGCTACTTTCTTATTATATGCTTTGTACTCGGCGCTACATCCTGATTGGTTTATGTCCTTTGCCATAAAATTTGTACTGTGTAATGTGTATTTTCGAAAGAATTATTTTCAAAAGAAATTTTTAGGGTACCCTCGTCAAATTTTAGCCCAGTTTGGATAACATATTTTTTTAATAGATGTCAATGAGAGACAATATTGAGGAAAACTCTAAATACATAGGGTTTTAAAATAATTAAATGCAACAATTTCATACGCGCTGATATTTTCTTTATTTTTAGAGCCGAAAAACCCTCTTATAGACCCTCATCCTTTTAAGTTTTGGTCTATTTTTCGCCACTCTGATGGCAAATTGCTCAAAGACTGACCGATAGACATGTCTGCCACTACAGTACAGTTCTGTACACGCCAAAACAAACATTTTACACTAGGTTTGGTCTGGTAGCTAATATTTTTTTCAGTTTCCGGTTACCGCGCACCAACCAGAAGTTTAGTCTAAGAGCGTAATTGGGGTATGTGAAGTACATATACTGACTACCTATGCGAACAGATATCAGTAATCATTGGATTAAAAAAAAGTGCGCTTATCATACTAAAAATTGGTACTTACTTTTCGATTACCGACTGGCAGACGGTAATCTTTCATCGTCGAATTTGCACGCTATTTCCTAGACTATATATGAATATTATCTCAACGGAATTACTTTATAATCATGCCACAGAGAAAGGACTTTAACTTTTTGCACATATCTAATTTTGCTCCATGAAATTAAAGAGCTTCAAACCCCAGTTGCCTGTGGTGACCTTATGATTTTGAGGATACATATTGGTGAAAATAAATTCAAAATTATGTAGAGATTTATAATAATATTAGTAAGTTTGTGTTTCATTTTATTTATATGTACATTGTAGACAAATTTGGCATGTACTTTGGATGTTTCCCCTTTTTATTTAATTTTTTTGTTATTAATAACTCTAGATGTCAATATAGACTGAAAATATTTTTACATAATGTTATTAAACTTGTTACTGTATTTCTGTATTAATGGATTGTTTCACGTTCAAAAGTTAAGGAAAATATTATTTTGTAAAGTAATTACTCGTTAACTAGGAAATGATTTTGAACCGTGTATTTTTTACTTAAGCAATCACTTTGATTTAAATGAATCAGTACTTAAGTATAATGTTCACCTTAAACGAAAATTGCTAAATTAGCATAAAGTTTTCATTGTCCTTGTTTGTCTAACAATTTCGCAGTTTTTATGGAGAATTTGGTATAAGAAATAATATTTGAGTAAAGAACAAAGTTTTCTTTGAAAATGGTAATTTTCAAAACATTAGAAAAGGTAATATCGTCGCTATGGAAGAAAAGTGACACAACTCAAAATATATGATTTTGCAGAAAAGAGAATTTAAAATAGAGACAATTTTAAAAGCTTTGCTAAATAAATTGTAATGAGAGAGATATACCTATTAGTTGTTTTTTTTATATATTAAGTAGATCTATTTATTTAATATTGTGTGTTCAGTTTAGACACACGACTCGACTAAACTTATGACGTTCAAGATTGACAACACTATAATCTTGATGGGGGAACAACGATGCGCGTAAGTGGCGAAATTGAGGCATTTTATTTATGACCTTTTCCTCAGGACATCTCTATCATATTTGTGAACTTTTGGGCAAGAAAGCCAAAACATACAAATTTTGAATTATGTCACTTTTCTTCCGGAGCGATGATATGTGATTTATCATTAGTGTGTGTTAAATATAATTGAATTATGTGTTTTAAGTCTGTTTATGAGTTTTAGAGATAAGTTATCGTTATCATAAATCATACTCTATGAAATCATATTTTTTTGTAGTTTTGAGCGTGTTACTTGTGTAATTTTTCACTTTACATTACATGCTGCTGACAATTGGAAAATCTGAGGGAAAAAAACTGCTCTGGAATAGAAAATAATGAACTTACAGAATTGTAAGGTCAATACGTCCAAATAAGCATACAAGATTTAATCAAAATTAAGGAATTATTTGTAAAACTGCAAATATTTATTTTATATGTGACGCGAACATATAGGAAATTTCAAAGCAAAACTAGCTAAATAACTGAAAATAATTCAAGTAATGTGCTCAAAATATACTGTGAAATAAATCTTTCAAACAATTATAGAAACTTTCATCAATATTCGATAAATAATACAACAGTAAACAATCTTTGCGATTAATAGCAAATATACGTGGCATGAGCATATAGTAAATTTCAAAGCAAAACTTGCTATGAATTGGAGAATATTGCAACGTGCTCAAAATTTTGTACTGTGAAATATTTTGAACGAATATGTACAAAATGTCGTCAATATCCGATAATATTTTTAACAAACGATCTTTGTGGCGAGCGTGCTACTATGGCACGGAGAATATGGGAAGAAACTACTCTAGAATTGATAATATTGAACTTAGGGAGCTAAAAGTTTCAAAATGATTAGATAGATAGATAGATAGTTTATTGATGCTTTAAATTATAAAATTTTTGCACAAGTCAAAATACAAATGTAAAATAGTAAAAAAACTTGAAAAGACAATTAAAACAATTGGCCCACATACCAATGGACTAGAATGAATATAAAAGAGAACACTTACAAATAAAACATATAATACACTTATTTATATAACAAATAATTCCATAAGACGAACTTTATATAAATTATTACAAGTTAAAAATCAGAGGTTGTCATCCCTGAATTTAGGTCGATATACATCTCAAATAAGCACAAAATTTAATCGAGATTGCGTAATTATTTGTAAAATGGCAAACATTTTTTATCTTAGATGCTACGTATGCATATAGAAAATTTCGGAGTAAAAATGAAAAATGATGCAAGTGCTGAAAATTACGAAGAAATGTGATTCTACAGTGTATGAATTTACCAAGGCTAGCGAATTTTGTCTCGGCGCCAGAGAGGGCTCTCATAAACATAATACTATATTGCAAATACCTATTGAAACAACAAGATAAATGATGAAGTGGTTAAATATTCACTATTACCAGCTACAATGTATTTTTGGTAATAAATTTAACCGAACAACTGTAATGGTTCTTTCAAAAACATATAATACATATCTAGGAAATAAAAGGACAATTTTGAATCAAACGTACTTTCCTGTTCTGTTTAATATGTGTGACGTGTTTATTTTGTTTATTTCCATAATTAAATATAAAAACTCGGTTATCTGCTAGCAACATAAAATATTTTTCGATTTGACGAAATTTGACGAAACAGATCTTTATTGTAATAGTTGCATCAAAATTATTTCTTGGACATTTAAAACAAATGTCAATAGACATATTTCCTGAAACATATTCTTTATAGGATTTTGCAAACAGTGGAAAGAAAAGCTATCTATGAGAACTAAAGGAAAAACTATATTAATGAAATCTTTGCATTCTTTCGATAACCTGACTTCTGGTTATGCTAACAAGAAAAAATTCTTATCTGCCATTCTCATTTTAACACTAGCATCCAACCTAGTCCCCTACGGCTAAGCAGGCTAAACTAGTATCCACATGATCCCCTACGATATGTAAATTCAGTTAAAAATGAGAACAAAGGCCTGAAATTAATTTATTTACGTACCTTGTCTTTAAAAAATTTTTATTCTAATGAATTACATTTTCATAAAATCTCATTCAGTTTCTTGGAAATGCTTAGCCTTTGAAACGTTTTTCGTCCTTATTGTGGACTCATCAGAAAAGCCTAAAGCCACTCATAACGATGTTCCATGCAAAACTAAGACAATATCCATGAACAAGTTTAAAATAATTATAATTGACACTGACTGATAAAAAACAACAGATCTACACCTATCTATTATCTAACTAGTATTGGAGCCTATATACTCTATGCATGTTTAAAAGTGAATTATTTATTATTTGTTTGCTTATAGTAATGAAACATATTCTTTTCTCATAGATAGCTTTTCTTTCCACTGTTTGCAAAATCCTATAAAGAATATGTTTCATTACTATAAGCAAACAAATAATAAATAATTCACTTTTAAACAGACATATTTCCTCTCAAAAGCATGCAAGTACTAGTGGCTCTACTGATAGTGACAGTCAACATAATTTTTATTTAGATTTTATGGAAGTGAGATGGTGGGATGTAACATACCGTGGTCGAAACTAGATCATTTTAGTTCAGCGTTACATCCCCCAGTACCTCCTCTTCGGGTGAATGTTTATAATAAACTGACCATATTAACTTTAGATATTATGGAATTCCCAAAAAAAATACAAGGCAAAGTATATTGCATTGTACTTGCATAAAAATCTTTCCACGTTGACAAATCCAACTCTGATTTTAACGAACTCTGATCATAACTACAACTTATTTCTTTTAAACTAATAAACAGGCTTAAAACATATATGATTCAGTTATTTTTAACACACCCTAAATGTAAATCACAATTACCTTTTCTATCCTTTTAAAAATTAACATTTAGCTATTTTTTTACACAAATATTATTTCTTATACTAAATTATCGATAAAAAAATCACTTGATCAAATGTCATCAGAAATTTTTTTTTTATATTTTGTTGTAATCATTTAAACAATATAAATACCTGAATCTGACAGCAGAAATCTTCCTGATATCAGATAATGTAATAAAACAAACATTTTTTAAAAGTTTAATCAAAATTAGTTCTGTTGTGGGTTTTGAAGTAAAAACCATAATTAGGTGACGAGTGACCTGTCGTTAATGGGCTTATTTTGGAGTTTTGTTGTAATTAAATGTAATCTTTTTTTACAGTTAATAAAAATGCATTTATGCAGGTAATTTTTCCTGGCTACATTTGTTTTTACAATGAATGTATTGAAAAGATAGAAAAGTAGTTGGAATTAAATGAGTTCTAGAATCTGCTCAGCAAAATATTTTTCAAATCATATCATATTTGATTTTAGAGCAATCTTTCCTCACATTGCATTAAGTACTGATAGAAATTTATTGTTGTTAATGTTTTAAGTTTTTCAGATATGAACTGTTATTAACTAACCAATTAAATAAACTGTTAACAATCACTCGTTATTTTTTGTGTTGAATTTAACCAGTTGATTTAGTATTTTCTTTCTTTGTTTATGTTGGTTTATAATAATTGGTTGTTGTGCTTAATTTCAATATGGCATTTATGTGCTATGTTTATATTTTATATACTTTTAGTTGTAGCGATATAATAAATTAGATATTAAAAAATGTATTCTATTCAGTAGCTATTGTCCGTTGGTGTATATTGTATTTGGTAGAAGATTTTAGGTATGCTACTGAAATTAACAAAAATTAAGCTCAAAAATTAATGATGTATTATCATAGTTTATAAGTTTTATGGCTTTAATTGGTTTTATTATTATACATTATTTGTAGACATAAATTTTTAATATATATTTTTTTTGTAAAAATATGCAGTTTTATATTGACGTACATTTTCCTTCACAAATCAGCTTCCATCTGTGAAGCGTCCAGTATATGGACTGTATGAAATAAATTTTTGACTCTTATGTTTCTGCAATCTTTTTGTTTGTGGAATGAAATCATCATCCAGAAACTTGCATAGTCCAGTGTTTGTTAGACGTCTGTTCAAGTAATATGGTGTTTCCGTCGATGTAATCTAAAAATTAACAAACCCTTTGGAATCCTACTTTAAAACTAAATAAAGATGTTTTTTAAGGTTTTTCAAGATTAGTTTGATGAAACAAAATATAATTGAATACAAATACAAATTTCCTACAATACGAGAGTTCTCTTAAATAGAAACAAAAAATAATTATATTACTAGGGAAAAAATGCTAGTAATTATTATACTCTTTGCAAATACAAAACGAATATTGCATTTGATCAATCCATTTCTAAGACCCGTAACATCGCTTATAGAAAAAACAAAAAATCCTTTCACTGTGGTGGTGATCGAATTCTGAATAACTTTCAAAATGTCTGTCCGTCCATCACGTTCTTGTAAACCTGATCACTTAAAAAAGTCATAATCATAAATCATTTCACAACTTAGAACCACGAAAGACGAAAACGTCTATTGGCTAGATAGTGTAGGAGAGTTAAGTTTTACTCTCAGACTAACTGCAACCTCCGAAAAAAAAAAAACTCACATGTAGTTTGCGATGCCTGGAAGAAGATATTTTGGAAAAAGAATATTTGGTGGAATTTGCGAAAGAAACTGCGGAAGGTCGCGAAAACCGGTTCTTCACGGTTTAAAGAAAAAGTTGAAGTTAAACCAAAAAAGGTATTGAGGTAAGAAATGTGCGCAATAACAAAATTAACAAAACTGGCCCTGGCCTCGGTGGAACTCAATTGGCCTAGTGGTTACCTCACAAATTGCAAGAAACCACTAAATTTGCACGTTTTTTATCACTAATGAGATATTGTTGAGGGCCCTAATAAAATGGACAGCCTGTATACACATACATACCTGTTGTATTGTAAATGGATATGGTGGCTGGTAACTATGTTGCATTGTTGTTATATAATCTTGACTAAAGAATGCAGAGCAAGCAGTCTTACTGTTAAATTCACATCGGCCTGCATTACTAAAAACATTAATTTGTTACTTATCCTTGTTAAATATTTGTTGATGCCTACTCTATATTTGTATATAAATTAATTAACTCCTTCTTAGGATTAATTTCCAAATCATATCTTCTAGTAAAATATTGTTTTAGCATATCTTGCGTTGTAGTTGAATAATTTATTTTACTTTTGTCTCCTCCCAATTGATTATAATGTGAAAAATGAGCATTGTAGGCAGTAGGACAATAGGGATCAGTATCTATTGGTAGACATTCAGGGTATTTTTCCCATCCAGCAACTTTCACTAATGGACTATAGTTTCTTTTAAAATATAAGGTTGTTTTTGATCGATTTTCCAATGGTTTGGGTGGTATAACTTCTAGCTAAATTAGGAAACCAAAATTAATATTTTTCAGTTTTAATACAATATAAAAGTTTTATTTTTATTTTACCCGAAAAGGAGGCATTTTCAATTTCGTTCGGTGTGGAAATTAGCAGTACAAAATATTAATGACAGATCCGATTGAAAATAAATTTCAATTGTCAAGTAATTTTGGCAATTTATCACAAACGGGCAAGTAGGCAACAGCAAAAATGACAAAAAGTAATAATGTAGTACCACAGAATAATAAAAGAATTATTATTCTGTGGTAGTACTATATAGTGCATACTACAGAGCCTTCATTAATGACCGTAAGACACGTGACCAGTTAATTTGAATTTTATCTTTGTCATGTTTATGTCAGGTTTTCTAGGGATTTATCATGAATTTGTTGAATCCTACGTAGATCGCTCATTGCATCTTTACGGAGCCTAAGAAGCAAGCAGCGTCGCCCGATTTGCCAATTCTCGAGCAGTCTCTAAAATATTAATCTGTGACATGACATCTAGTTATTTTCTAGGGCATAGACGTACGCACGGAAAGTGTTTATTTCGTTATTTCCAGTCCTTTTTCATTTCCAAGTGTCTTTAATTATTTTTACTATTGTAATTTGCGTATTTATCAGTTCTTTTCAGAACTACCTAATATACATTTGCTATTTTTGGTGGTAAGTAATAATAAAGAGAATGATAATTGATAATTTTAGGTTAAGTATATTTCTAATCTTTCAGACGTGTGCAATTTGCAATGGCTTTTACGCCGGAACAAGATGCCTTTATTTTAATGGCCCATTTTCGAAGTGGATCTCGCAACGCAGATGGATCGTGGATATATTCATTTCAATCGTGCATTGATCAATTTAGGGAAGAATTTCCTAATGCAAATATTCTATATGACACATTGGCCCATCGTAAGCACATAGTCCTTAAACGTTTTGCTTTTGCAACACTGCATTTGCAAGGAAAAGCCAACTGGGAGGAAAACTATTTTAACTGAGGTGGTTATGAATGACGTTCAGGAAAGAATGGATGAAAGCCCAACAAAGTCTGTGTCAAAGTTATCTGCTCAAACAGGTAATTTATCTCTGACTTCTTTATCAATTTGATTACCTACATTAAGTTACTGATAGCTAAAACTTTTGCTTTACACATGAAATCATAGTTTGAATAAAAATAAATTAGTGGGATTCTCTCAATAGTCGAAGAGCTCACAATATTTTCCCAATGTCATTTCAGCATAGGTAAGGACAATTCGGAATTTTTACTGTTACATTAAAGTTGGCGATTGCATTTCACAGTTTGCCGATGAGGAATACGAAACTTGCACATCTTTTTTATTGCATAAAAATATTCAAATATGTAAAATATAAGGCTTTAAATGTGAGTAAATAATTAAAGTGTTGAACTTCAGCAGGTCATTTAAAACAGTTCAGATGTGTGTGACGTTACACTGTACGTAGAAGGCAACTATATGAGGCCTATGCTGCAGTGTTAGTAATGCGATCTGACGTCATGGCCGTAGGTAGTGAGTAATTTTTTTATACAAATTCTTTATAGGGTACTGTATAATAAGGCCGCATTAAATAAATTTATTTTTATATAGGTCGTAAAAGAATTAAAATGTTCTAGGAACCCATAAGAACCCAGAAAATAAATTAGTTTATTGCACAAATTTACGGAGTGCTCAACGTTTGAGGCTGGGGGCGGGGGATTATTTGTATGTACTGTAAACGACAACCCCATTGCATATATTTATTGTGTATAAAAGTGTATACTAGCTCTATACATATCGTATTAATGAGTTATCTATAGATGTTTTTTCGTTTTTTTTAGCATAAAAAATTTTTGTACGAATACAAATTTCTGCTGTTTGATTTTTATTATTTTTAATACATCTAGGTATATAAAAAAAAACCAGCAGATATTTTTATTACATATTTTTCAATATTTAACAAAAGTTGCAGTTTTGGGAAATTTCGGTCTTTCAAAGTGTTGCCACACTTGCCCAAAACCATTTGCGTGTCTGCCAAACGTAGGTTTTGAGCAGTTACCGGGACCTGTCGCCTCAATTCATGTAACAGTATCCAGCAAAATTCCAAAATGATGGTTTTTCGGACATATCTCTGAATCGCAACCACTTGCGAGCGTCAGACTTCGCAGGAGGTATGTTCAGAATCATATCTACTGATATATCAAAACGGCAGACAGTTACCGGACCTGTCATAAACCGACTGTACTTCAAAACCCCCCACCACCCCGGTAAGGTGCCACGTAGAAATTTGAAAATCTTGACTAGGTGACTTGGGGCACTACCAACAATTATATTTTATGGTCAGCAGACAGTCCCATTACCTGTCGCAAAAACATATAGACAGCTCTCTGACTATCATACTCACACATAATCTTGCCTTATGTAATGATTTATTTTTGTATTACTTAATCGTTTAATAAATAGAAATAACTTCAAAAAGTTTAACAATTATTTTGTGCTGATGGCGTTAGGGATGAGCTGTTGTACCTTCTAATAAATAGTAAGTTGGCGGAAAAATTATAAATTATTTTTGCTCAATTGACATTGAAAAAAATATCGCTGGCTTTTCGACTATAAAATGACCTACTGCAAACAACAAATCAATGAATTTGAACTTTTTCAGGTTCGGTACAGCCCATAAAGCTTTAAAAAAGCTACATTTACATCCCTACAAGGTAACAGTTGTGCAAGAACTACTACCCCTTGACTTTGGTAAACAAGAAAGATACTGTCGTTAGTTTAACTAAAATTTAAATAATGATGATGTGCTGGATTTGACCTTTTTCACTGACGAAGCATGGTTCTACCTAAGTGGTTATATCAATAGCCAAAATTATAGGACATGGTCTACAGAAAACCCTCACTGTTATGTGGAAACAAGTTTACATCCATTAAAAATAGGTGTATGGGTCGCAATATCCAGGAGAAGAATAATAGGCCCAATATTTTTTCAAGAGACCATAAATGGAAATCTAATTTTGGAACCCTTTCTGAATCAGCTACATGATGATGAATTGCAACTTGGTTACTTCCAACAGGATGGTGCTACTGCCCATACAGCAAGAGCTACTATGCAATTTTTAGAGGAATTCTATGATGGTAGATTAATCAGCCAGGGACTTTGGCCTGCACGTTCTCCAGATTTGACATCCCTTGATTATTTTTTATTTGGACACTTAAAGAGCAACGTTTTTAAAAATCGATTGCATGATCTTGACGACCTACAAGAAGCAGTGGAAAGAGAAATTCGCAGTATAACAGTTGACCAGTTGAAAAATGTATTTGATAATATGAAGCGAAGAGTGCATATATGTCTAAATGCTCAAGGCCATCATTTTGAACAATTATTGTAATTTTTTCATAATCGATCTCTATTAAAATTTATTTATCGTCTTCTAAATTAGTACTTTTTGTACCGTACACTATAAAAAGGCAATAGAATTATCATGAAATATTTTTTTATCAAGTAACTGTTTTTACCTACTATCCGAGTTGTGTGATTCATATATTAAACCCATTGGTTGTTAACGTAGATTCAATACTTGTAATTTTATGTAGTTTATTATTGTTTTTGAACATGTTTTATTATTTCATAGTATTGATTAATCTTATTAAATATTATTACTTGATAAATAATACACTTGTAGACGTTTCTGGAATTAAAGATTATTAATTTATTCTGAATTCTATATAATAAATTCATTCTTACGAGTAATTTTTTGTTGACATTTATACAGGTCTTGAAAGCCATTTGTTGACAAATCTGCAAATAATTTACTGTATCTTTTGTAGACTATGGCAAGTTTCAAAAAGTTGCATATTAATAGAATTATGAAACATACGACATAAGACTTATTCCCCTCTTTACGTTGTTTTTTTTATTTTTCATTGACATAAAAGGCATCTACCATTCTACTTTATTATTGTCAAAAACATATCGTTTGGTACAGAAGCCAGCATGCAATTACTCAACCATTTGTAACAGCTAGAAACATGGTTATACCTTAAAGCACGGCGGACAAGAAAAGCGATATAAGAATGTTTCTTATATTGTCTATAATTGTTTATTTGTGGAATATTCAGATTTTCTTACTTTTTGTTGGGTATTTTGCCACTGAAAATATTTGAAAATTTTAGTGAAAAAACCTCTGCCAAACGGATCAGATAGAAGTTGTTTCTTGAGTACTTGTTTATCACAAAATGTCTCGCACCTAAAAATATATAAACTAGAACAATGTTATAAACTAAAAAAATGAATATGAAAGCTAGCCAGTTAACGTTTCGGAAGATTGTCTACATCCGTTCTCAAAACTTTTGGCTTAAAGGTTTGGTTTTTGATAAAACCGATCTTAGCATGGAGCCCGCTTGAAAAACCATTTGTACGGAAAGCCTCTTCCCAACTTTTCGTAATTTATCCGATGAACCATGTATATATGGAATTGCTGCCATAGGCCTAAAGATCTCGGGTAAGTAAGAAAAAAGAAAAGAATGTTTCTTAGTGGTGCAAACTTAATTTATAAATAAAATTAACTATTTAACGAAAAAACAGCTTGATATTTACTAATCATGCATAAAAAGTAGACCCCTTGCTGGTTCAACATATCTCAGAACTCTACCAACTGCGTAAGTCAATCGTATGTTTGTAATTATTAAGTGGTAATTAATCGACCACAAAGAAATTAGATCATATTTCTTTGTCACGCCTAGTGACATAGCTTGTAGGTCTGTCGCTGGACCTCCAGTAACTGGGATGTATGCCAGTTGTATTTTGTGTTCACTAAGTGGCAAGTAATCGATAAAAAAATATTTGCTTAAAACAAATACTTGCACCAATTGGAAAAGACATTTCGAGTTATTTACTGAAGTTTTTACCATTAAGAAAATGTATCATATCACTTTTGTTGTCTGCTAAACTCTAACGAACAAGATTAATGTCTTTAGCGGTTACAAATGTATTCTCATATTTTTAATGTTTTTATTCACATTTTTAGATTAGAACCAGTGTAACATTAACAAACTCTTTCAGTTAAAATTCATATCATTTTTCAATATTGTTGAATATTGATTCTAACTCAATGTTGAAAACAGACCGCTAATTATAGGTT
The DNA here is from genome assembly GCA_963583905.1 of Stenurella melanura. Taxonomy (NCBI): domain Eukaryota; kingdom Metazoa; phylum Arthropoda; class Insecta; order Coleoptera; family Cerambycidae; genus Stenurella; species Stenurella melanura. The sequence goes on from OY757311.1 coordinate 64,211,830, forward strand.
AGATTTCCAACTTGTAAATATGAGTACTTACATCTTTAAAATTCAATAAGATTAATAAATTATATGTATTTACCTAAGAGAGTTTATTAATGTTACACTGGTTCCAATTTAGCAATGAGAATAAAGTTACAAAAACGTAAATATTGGGTTTAATTAAATTTATCCGACAGTAAAGTCGACGCCACTGGATTTAGGGATTTTTGTTAAACAGGCGCGCCAACGGTGTTTAGTGGGTTGCATACATTTTGCGGTCACGTGTCTTACGGTCATTAATGAAGGCCCTGTATAATCTTTAACCATAGTAGAATGTTCACTGTCCACCAAGTCTCTTTATTTGTTACCAAGCTAATTTTTTTATTATACTATTAATACACATTGCACTATGAAACCAAAGCTGGTTAATTCCTGCTGAAAAAGTAATTAGCAATTACAATTCCCTTCTTTTTCGTGTAATTCTAATTGTATTTAAGTAACTACTTTTTTTATCATAGTAATTTGGAATTGTAATTGCAGGAAAATTGTTATAGTAATATTGTAATTGATAATTATATTATTTGAACTATCTAATTACAAATTACTTCCATAAGTACAATTACTTTTTCCAATCAGAGACAATTCTAATTACAATTACTGTCTCCAATTACAATTATTTTAAGAACATGCGTATGTGGTTTAACAAACAACAACAGACTTGTAGACTTGCGAAAATATCCGTCTCTGAAAATCGGAAATGCTTTCCCATTTTATAATATAAAATGAAGGAAAAGCAAAAGCAACTGTTTTCGAGACATTGCGGTGTATCCCTTTCCTAAAACTTGAAACTTATATTTCTAAACAAAAGGAATTTTTCATTTAAAATACGTTTAATTAGTAAACTATTTATTTTATTTTAATATTATTAGAAAATTACTTTTAATTTTACCTACCTACTTTGGAACTTTGCGAAATAATCGCAAGCAATAGCCCAGACGACAGAACATTTTATAGTGAAACCCACAGAATGTTGCAAACTGAATAATTGTTTTAACGAGTTTGTGGAAGTATACAGAATAATATCCTGAAAAGTGAAAAAAAAAAAATGTCATCCATTTTTTTTTAATTTTGAAATTAAATCAGGGTGAGTAAAAAGAAAAAATACAGGTGGATAGACCACGTGTTTGTGAACAAAAATTGCCTTAATAAAATTTATCGCTAAAGCCATGGTATTTCTGGAAAAAAATAGTGAAGTAACTTTGTCACTCTGTGCGGCCAATCGCACGGTTAAACGGCTAAATGCATACTATGGAGTCTCTAAAAATTCTTAGCAGTTCTAACATCTAAAATAAAGCTTTTCTCTCTTTCTGATTACACATTTTTAATATTTTCTTAGTGAATAGGAGGATAAATAATGAGTATGGAGGGAAAACATAATTAATACACCTATCCACATTTCAGCTATATCCTATGAATTCCTTTTACATTTGTTAATGTATTCGAAAAGTTCCAGAATTTATATTCAAAACAATCAAAGGTGTTTTCATAGCTATGACGATAAGATCGTGAAAATCTACACATTCCAATAACGAGTGTCTAATAAATATTAAAACGCATACTGCGTATTTTAATTACAATTTTTAACTTACCTTTTGTCTGTTTGGTAACTATAATTTACTTTGTCATAAAAGTAATTAGAAAAGTAATTGCTAAGTCCATTTTTCATGTAATTGTCATTATATGAATATAATTCCTCTTTTAAAAAAGTAATTTATAACTTTAATTATTTTTAGATTACAAGTAATTACCCAGCTCTGTGTGAAACTGCCTCAAAAACAAATTAGCCTCGTTTTTTATTTATCTTAATAAAATTAACACCTAATTATTGCCAGGCGGGGCACTTGCTGTTTAGTCTTGATCAGTCTAACTGACCCTGTGAACTTGACTATTGTGGCATTTATCACGAAGAGTTTATAGGTATTTAGTTTGACAGATATAGGATTGTTTTAATGTATATATCACAATAAGTTTTTAGATCAGGTCTTACTTTTGTTAACATCCGATTATCAGCACTGGGTCCACTCAAATCATGTAATATTTAGTTCCTTCGCTTTGGTACATTTTAGTATAATGTTTTTAAAAAGTATATATTTACCATTGACGATTGAAAAGTTGTATAGTAAGCTGACTATCCTGGTTGCAGCACCAGCAGGTCATGGTCATCAGATAATTGTATTTTCATTGGTACTACATATACAGGGTGTCCCAGCTCTATTTAGACAAGCATTATCTGGAAAATGGTGAGACATAAAAGTGAATGTAAAATGGAAAAGTTTCATTTTATTTTCAAATGTTCAGAATATCCAAAGTCAGTATGAAGTTCATAAAAAAAGACTGACAAAGGAATAGTTTATAATCATAGGATAGCACCAACGATGCCATAAGCGCCGACCGTCAATTTCTACTACCACATTTTAATTACCTTTTGAAAATATTATTTTACTACTTTATATTAATTGACGGGCATAATATCAACTATTTATTTATAATATATTATTTATTTATAATAAATATTGTTAGTTTAATGAACAACTCCATAAATTCAATAAAAGTAAATAAATATCATTTAACCTACGGCTATGCTGCTGACAATTATATGAATAAACCAAATCCGGTAGCGGGCTTGTAATAGTGAGCCAGGTAAACAATCGACTATTTTCATTTGAAGCAAGCGCATAAGATATCTGGTGAACTGTATTTGTATATGGATAACATTTGCAATGTTTAAGTAGGCGGCCTGACTTTAGACTGAATTTCCAAATTAATAATAGAAATACTATACAAGGCGCCTTAAAAATGCAGCAGGTTATGCAACTTTACTGATTTAAAAAAATAGGATAACTTACACTTGCCGCAAAATAACCCCAGAAATTATGAGACATTTCTGTACACGAGAGCTTTTAAGGAGTTATGAGTTGTGTTAAATAGAATATATGGGCGATAATTTGAGCATCTTTTATAACAATCACAATATTTACTGTGTTCTCTATTGTATTATTCCTTATGATTACGTTAATAAGAAAATGTCCTAAAAATTTAACTGCTAATAATATCTCAACAATGGTTAATGATAGGTATAGCAGGATATGGTTAATAAAATTTGTTCGGAAATACCTAAAAGGAGAATCCAAAAATGTAAAATTATATAAGGTATTCCACTTGAAAAAATAAAGTCCCATCACCTACCGGCATTTTACAGTTGTGAGCAAAGAAAAATAGGATGTCTTATAACGTATTTTTTCTAAAATCCAAAACTAATACACCCTATATAAGCGATTTAGTTAAAGCTGGAGTTATTGCTAAAGCAGAAGATGGATGGTCAATGAAACAAATTGCACTGCGTTATAATATTAATAAAAATTCTGTTTAACATTTTAAAAAAGTGGAGAATAAATGGTACGATTAGTAAAAATCCTGGATCAGGTCGACGAAGGATATCAACTCAACAGCAAGATTTGCAATTGGTAAATAAATTAGTAGAAAATCTATTTCACTCAGTAATTCAGGCTGCCGAAGAAACGAATTTTCCTGGATCGAGTAGTAGGTACTGGTCACCAGCGAGTAAGAGAGTCGGAGCTACTCTGTCATCTAGCAGCACAGAAATAATAATAATAAATTGACTTTATTTTCAAAATTTACAAATTTAAAAAAAAGGCGGAGTTCAGCTGCGCTATTTAAAGCTGAACATAAAGAAGCTCGACTGGTATCTGAGTTAGAATTTTTAGTGCATGATGTACATTTTTGGAACCATTGTAACAAAACCACCCCCTCTCCGAGGGTGCAATCCCCCCTCCGGAGCAGGCGGGCGAGTTATTGTTTTTTTTGGAAAGGGGTAGCGTTTGCTGCCACCAGGTCAGGATATTTTAGATTTCCGCCTGACCTCGGAAATAAGAAATTATACTGGTTTTTTCAGAGGCACCAATGTTCTTTTCGGGGGTATAGGCCCGGCCACGGTTTACATACGTGGGCTTTATATACCAGGGTAGCTAATAGTTAAGGGGTACTTCAATAAGGCCACAAACTTACGAATAATATAAGTATATTGTTCCAAAAAAAGGAAATTATTACACTTCAAACAATAAAATTAAGTACACTAATCGATTACAACTTTAGATAAGGAAAATTTTATATTCAAATTTATTATACTTTAGACCATGAAAATCTTAGGTCAAAATACACTACTTATTACAATTCAAACAAGGAAAATTCTAGGTTCAATATTTAAGTTCAGATATCTAGCTCAGAATTTAACAGTAAATATAAAATGCTCACCACACCTTAAAGGCTATAAAAAAGACCTAAATGTCATTTACTGTGGGACCTTACCCCTATGTTCGTCCACAAACTAATAACCCCAACAAAAGAAAATATATAGGTATAATGTATTTACATAACATAAAAAAAAAACACAAGGATTAAAAGTTCCACCCGGTACTTGGGCCTGTTTTGTGATAGAATTTCACAATGCCATGAAATAAAATGTAATATACTAGACCCCTGGGAGAGCCGAATAACTGTAAGTACCCCTGGTCTAACCTGAAGGCGATAAGCAATTCCCTAACACAATTTATGAGCCCTCGTAGGATTGTACCTAGCTGTTAGTAAGTAGCAAACTATATTAAATATCCCTAATACCCAAAATGAACTTACCCTGTCTCTAATTCCCCGTCCGGTAGATATATATCCTTGCTGTGAGTGCAACACCACGCACCCTTAAAGCGCCCTTCCAATTTGGACGGACACTCAGATAGGCCACACAAAAGAAAATCCACTTTCTAATTTACATTAAAACTACACCTTTTATAACCCAAAGCTAAAAGACTCTACAAAAGATACTTTTACAAATAACACCCCAAAGTAAAATCGGTAAAATAACTTCACGTGAAACAAACTCTCAAGAATAACAATTCACTTGTAAAAAACCACTACACGAAACTAAGAAAAACTACCCTCGCGTCGGACGGACCCGTTTCCCGTCAACTGCCTGCCTCCTTTTTACGCGCCCGGCTGACTTCAACAAAAAACTTTTCACTCAGAAGACACGAAAACTCTAAAACAACCGTCGGACGGACCCTTATGTCCGTCAACTGCCCCTTTTTAACGCACCCGGCTGACTGACTTTCTTAAAAACCAATTCTTCCGCCATTAAAAAAAACTCCCCTCTTTTTTATACATTTTTGCTGAGTTCACAAATTCGCGCCTAATTCTTACTCCTATCCGCCTCGTACTCGCACCATCTCGGCGAATCTCGGCAATTCACCTAACCGCCTATAACGTTTTTGAGCAACAAGCCATAATTAAAAGTTCCTCCTTTCCCGCCTAGAGGCCGCTGCATATACCGATTCTTTAATTTGGTCCAAATACTTATATGAACATTGCTGAGTCGACACAAACGGGCACATGTGAGAAATCGCTTTTCGATTCTTTCCCACGTCTCGTTATCGGTAACCCATTATCCAGGCTCAGAAATTCGGTACTTTCTTATCAGCCAGACAACCCATCCGGCTATAACATAAATACCCTACATACCGGGTGGCCCAAAACTACATACATTTTTCACTATTAAAACTAGTAAAACATACAAATATATGAAAGTACAAAAAAAAACAGTAACTATAAAGCAATGACGGGGGGGGGGGGGGTTTACTACATTACTTCCCCCTTTAAAAAAGTTTCGGCCTAAGTTGGCCGCAACTTTTAGTACATATCCTCGAGTCACGGGTAGCCGCCATTGGTTACTTGAGTCATCCTATATACTACGCGACTCCTTCTCACAACGGAGGCCACCTGGTAACTCACATAGTTATAAATTCCTTAATTCTAAATTCTTACAATGTGACGTCCACTTTCGGACCGCGAACAATAGTAATTTCGCACTACGCGCACTACCTACAGCGCACTGGTTCCTAAACACTTGTCTATCTCTGGTACTATAGCAAATCTACAGTGGGCATGTGAGTAGGACCGATGCGCACATACGGAAACGTCGCCGGTTTAAAGTCTTTGGTCTCCTACTGTCCAGTGAGGCGCCCCAGGAATGGTTGGATACACACTCGATTGTTCTTTTGAATGTTCTCCCGCATTAGAACTACTAGCGCTGCTAGTAACCGTTTTGAGTCCGTCACTTTCCTGCGTACTATCTTTTTCAGGTTGCGTCTGCTTTAAATGGTGACGATGTATAACCCACATAGTCAGGGTATTCCACAACGATGCTAACAGAGCGATTCCTCCTCCAACAGTTTGGTACAAGTGTAATCCATTGATAAGCACCCCCAATATATACTTAATAGCGCGAAATATAACATAAATTCCCATCAGACCGCTCATAAAGACTCCTATTTCGGTAAACCATCCCCACATTTCCCTCATAGTGGAATGCGCCAGCTGCTTCATCTCTTCGGGATTAAATATTCCAAGAGTCGAAAAACCTTGTCCGCTGGTTTCCATACCAGCTGCTCGGCGAGTGATAATATTTTCCACAACTTTTCTCTCACTTCCAAATGCGAGTAATTTCTGTACTCGTCCAATTTCCTCCTGCGTATATAATCCTCTCGATCCTAAGGGTTGGATCGGCTGAAACTTTAACTTTGGATACCTTGCAACTTCTAATTCTTTAGGTGGGTGTTTAACTGTCGGATGGGGAACTAATCCAATCCATTCTCCTCCAATAAAATATAGAGGCGATGTCAAGTCAGTACAATCTATCTCTTCTCCGTATTTCTGTAAAATCCTGGTAATCGGCGACATAAATCTCGATTGGTTGTTAACTACTACTGGTAATTCTTGATAACATCGGTCAGTTCGTCTTATCATCACGTGGATAGGCACACATTTCAAGATATACAACACTTCTCCTAATACGTGTCCGATGTAACCCTCTTTTTCCTGTATGATCTGACTCACTGCATCGGGTACAAGGGGAGCCAGTAGCAACCGGTTCCTCAACACCTCCCTTTGAATTAAACATCTTCGGTGTATTGTATCCACATATAACGTGTCAATACTTCTTTTATATGATTGCTCCACGTACAGAAATTTACTATTAACATATAGCATCAAGTCGGTGTCTTGGGGTAATAATAACGTAGACGGGTTGAAAGCTTGATCACGCCCTTCATAAACAAGTAACTGGGGATGTTCCGTCTGCCACACTTCTAGGTTACATATCCGTAACATCTTGACGATCGATACTGCGAATATTTTTGATTCCATATCAACCACTATATACCGCTCGCCGGTTAACGTATTCGTTACCTTCTCGGCTCGCCCATGATAAAGTAAACTTAGTTGCCCTTCACAACTTGTGTGCTCCATCAGCTCCCAAGTACTTTCTCCAAGGGTTGAATCAAAGCAATAGTGCTCCAAAAACGGACAAGTAACGCCTCCCTTCAAACTGATTTCATTGTCCTTTAATTTCACAACCGCGAAGTAATCCATAACTTGAATTTTCACTGTAGCCGTTATAACTACATCCTGCCATGACATCCCATTTTCTTGATAGCTTACTCCGTCACATCTTCCATTGGTATCCAGGGCTCCATGTAAAGTTAACGACGCGGTCGTCGTGCCGTTCAAGAGAATCTGTCCGATGGTCTGCTGACTAATCTTCAACGTCCTATAACGGTGAATCATCCGCACCCACTCGATGAATATAGTTTAAAAGTCCACCCGCTACTACCGAGCTATGGCTATGCATTCCGCAATGCGTAATAAGTCTTGTAACCTCCACTAAACAAGTCCATACATGCTGCAATTCAGTTTCCGTCCTTTGCAAGACCCGCACTCGCACCGATTCACTTGAATAAGCGGAACTTGGTTCCGGGCAGTTCGCGACACTTCGAAGCGATATTGTCGTAATGTTCGTTTGTCCATCCTCACAATCGTATGCGATCAACCCCACTACCCCATGCCACTGAGATAGCCAAGTACCCAAAACCACCAGCATAACTACCATTATCTGTAGAATCGCCACCATCTCGCTGCTTCGCCTCTGGGCTAACCTAACCCCTACATACATAATACTTAATCAGTACAACATCTAATATTCAGTCAATCGTTTAACATATTTAACTCATCCATCCAAGCAACTAACATAACCCACTATAATTAACTAAATTCAATTCAAAGTTTCTCTTTAACCAAGTGCCTGCGTAGGTCCCAATAACAGCCAATTGGTTATTACTTTTCATCTCTTTTCTCGGGGTACTCCCTGTTAAGATAATACCATCCTACCAGGTATAAAACAACATTCACAAAAAAAAAATTAAACGCCTTATTCTTCCCAATTAATTAAACCTAGCATAAAATAAACCTCGAGATTCGCGTGTCTAACTATTCCCATATCCAGTCAGTTCGTATACAAATGTTCATTAACTAATCAACCCCTGACCCGAGAACACGCGAGCGTCTATATCCCAATTTACAAGTTCAATCTGTCCGGCGGCCTTCTTGTCCGCGTGGACCTCCTTAACAGTACCGTTTTTGGCTTGTCGTCCTCTTTGACATACCCGTCGTCACTCACAGCCACTTCTATGTCCCCTACCATCTCTTCTTCTTCCTTGGGCATTTCTAGCCATTGGGGAAATATGGGCCTCATGGGTTCTCGTTCATTGCCTTCTTCCTTTGCTTCGTCTACTTGTTCCTCCCTATTAGAGTCTTCCTCCTCGATCTCATCATCGCTTGTACCTTCCATTTCATAATACTTCTTCAGCCTATTTACATGTACTACGTGTTCTTCTCTTCCTCCTGCCTTCCTTACATTATAGGTTACCGGCTCAGTAATACCTGTAACCCTATATGGGCCTTTCCATGGCCTCGCCAGTTTCTTTGAAACACCTGTCTTGGTACGCATATCTTTCACGTAAACAAGATCTCCTAGGCTAAAGGTCCTTGGTTCCGTCTTCTTAGTAAACTTTTCCGTATTCTCATCAGTTTGAGTATAACCTCGCTTTAGTCCTGCTATTAATTCAGCTATAGCATTCTCTAATTTTTCTACTCTTGCTTGAAGGCAACCGATTTCTTGTTTCCAATATTTCTCAGCTCCATACAGGGCTTTATCCTGGGGTGGATAACTACCATCCCTTCCTGGGTTCTTCAGTCCGTATCCTCTCGAATAATCCTCAAAAATCTTCTCTCTATTGTCTACTTTTTCTTCAATCCTTGTCTCCTTTTCTCCATCTTTGTTACAATGCACTTGATCTGTAACGTATATAGGATTATTCTGATTCCCAGATTCTTTATAAAATTTGTTCACTTCCAGCAGCCAAATTTTCCATTGCTTCCTTTCTTCATCTTCACTTCCTTCTCTATCCATTTTTACTTCCTCCTTTAAAAATTTCTGCGTACTCTTCGGCACTGAATTGAGATGTTCCCTAGTTTCTTTAGTTCCTCTGGTTTCCGACCAATCGTTTAAAACTTCTCCTTTTAGTTCGACCACAAGCTTTTCACCACAAATAATGCGTACCTTATGAGCCGACAAAAAGTCCCGACCTAACAGAATTTCGATGTCATCTTGTTCCCCGAACATTTTATCTTCGCATACCACAAGGTGACCCTCGACACGAGTTTTTAATGTAGGCGTGCTAAAGTTTACATTAACCATCCCATAAGTTCGCAACGCATGCCCAGTAATCCCGGTTAAGGCCAGTTCATCATATTCTTCTAAATGCAGTCCCTCTTCCAAAGCCAGCCTTCTTGGTATTAGGGAAACTTCCGCACCAGTATCGATCAAGCAGTTTCGAAGTTTACCATTTAAATACAACGGAACCACATAGGGTCGGTGAGTTTCTTCTTCCCATGTACTTAGTGCCTGTACCATAAACGTTGATTTCTTTTTCTCAATTCCATAAAGTTGCGTTACATTCCTTCTTGTTTCAATACCACGACTATCTTGCTCGGGTATATAATTCGTTTCACCACTTTTCGCCATGAATTGATTTTCTCTTGCTTCGTCTTGCCGATTGTACTCGTCCTCTCTTCTATCTTCGAACCGGTAATAATCCTCTTCTTGTCTTCTAGTCTGTCCATCATACTCGTTGTCCCTTCTTCTGTCTTCGCGAGGGTAAAAATCATTTCTATTTTCCATGATATAATTCAATTTACCACTTGATGCTCTAAATTTATTTTGCTTTGTCTCATTTTGTCGCCGGTTATATTCGTTGTCTTTTCTTCTATCTTCACGCCGGTAAAAATCTTCTTGTGTTCTATCTTGCCCATTGTACTCGCTATCCCTTCTTCTATCTTCGCGCCGATAAAAATCATTTCTATTTTCCGTGATATACTTCAGTTCACCACTAGGCGCCCTGAATTTATTTTCCCTTGTTTCATCTTGTCGGCTATACTCGTTACCCCTTCTTCCATCCTCGTGCCGGTAAAACCCGTCTCCTTGTCTCCTATCCGGTCGGACGAAATCGGCACGACCTCCTCGCGTGGGATAATTATTCGTAAGACCGCGTGCATCCCTGCCCGAAAAAGTACCCGACTTGAATTCCCTAGACGTGTTACCATTGTTACGCGCGTTATAGCTCACCCTTTCTTTTCCCCGTCCAAATTCGCCCCGTGACCTACTGTCCTCAGTATTTTTGTTGGGGCACTGCCTAGCCCAATGACCCGGTTGATTGCATATATAGCAGTCATTTGTTTTCTCCTGTGGTTGGGCATTTGACCGATTTCTACATTCCCTAGCTACGTGTCCCGGTTTTCCGCAAGTATAACAGTTCACCTGCAAGATCCGTGAACCCGAATTCCTGTTGTGTAACAATTTGTCCGTAGTCTCCTGCAGTTTGACAAGTTTCTCCGCCTTATCCAAGGTCAAATTATCTTCTCGTAATAACGACAATCCCACTTCCTTCATAACTTCCTTTCGTAGCCCTATTTTAAACTGATTCAAAAGCAAATCTTGGTTCTTTTTTCTTATTCCCGCTTGTTCCTCAACAGACGCATTACCCAGGTCTTCTTTTAGTAATTCCGCCCCCAGTATCCTTAGCCGTGTGCAATAGGACGAAACGGCCTCATCGTGTCTCTGATAACACCTCCCTAGATTGAATTGACTCTCCCCCGGTAGTCTTGTTGTCGCGAAATTATCAATTAGTTTGGCCTTTAGTGCCCGAAAATCCAACCCCTCTAAACTAGAATCTGACCGTAAATAATCGTATGCTTCCCCTACACATTTAAATTTCAATAAATTCAACGTTTCCCCTTCCGTCCAACCGTCTAACCTGGCCCGTTGTTCAAGTTTTTCTATATACCTTTTAACATTCTTACCACTGAAATCCTCCAACGTCGCCGCTATCATACCTAGAGAATACATTGCTGGAACCCTAGAAACATTCCCTAAATTGGGCGAGGCCCCAGGTGCTGCCGCACCCGTAGCCGCCACACTCGGACTGGTAACGGAGGTGGTAACCACCGTAGAAGTTGTATTAGTTGTGTTAGTAACAAGGCTCATGATTCTGATTTAATTACTATAGCTAATAAGCACAAACCTGTTCCTTATTGTACCTCAGCAGGAAATTTTCGACTCTCCCTATATAAATACCTGTAAAACCCTACTTGATTTTATATCTAGTTACCGCCTCTGACCTTAGAAATCACCCAGTAATGCTATTAGCCACCCTGTACACTTGTTCAAATATTCGTGGTCACCCTGTATATTTATTTTCTTTAAATTACAGATATTTCCCATCAGCTTAGCACCATCAAAACTGTACTATACTTCTATGCAACAACAACTAGATTTTTTTCTCTCTCTAATTTTCTTATCCACCCTGTACTTTTATTAAAAAAAATTACAGATATTTTCAATCAGTTTAGCACCATCCACTGCACTATACTTCCATACAACAATAATTAAATTTTACACTAATACTTTTATCCACCCTGTAAATTTATTCAGGAAAAATTACAATTATTTTTACAATCAGTTTAGTCCCATTCAACTGCACTATACTTCTATATAACAATAACTAGATTTTATATTAATATTTTTATCCACCCTGTACATTTATTCAGGAAAAATTACAGATATTTTTCAAATCAATCTTGGCATAGTCAAACCTATTCTATTTTTTGCACTATAAAAATTCTCCAGCTATACTTCAGCTGACCTATATACTTTTCCCATTCAAAACAAATGATGGATCTCTCCCGGTAATAAAATTACCTAATAATATTTTTGTTTATTCAGGAAAAATTTCAGCTATTTTACAGCTAATCTTAGCACAGTCAAATCTATTTTATTTTCCCCAATAGGACAATTACCCAGCTATACTTCAGCTAACCTATATATTTTTTCCATATAAAACAAACTATTATTCTACCAGGAAAGTAGGTACTTATTTAGAAAAATATTCCTTTGTAATCAACTTCACTTTTAACTAACCCCTGTATTACAAACACTCCTTCCTAAATCTGAGTCTCCTTTCAATCATCCCCTACAACAACAACACAAAATATATCCCTTCTACCCTTATTAAACAATCCACAAAAGAAAATTTATCGCAACTTTAAAATCCTTTCCATTAAAATATTCCCCTTAAAATAACCTAAAAAAAAATATCCCGTTTGAATCACCTTTTTAAATCATCATTTTAAAATACTCCTTTTTAAATCACGCTATTAAAATATCCCACCTTAATTCACCCTATTTAAATCATCCCCTTTAAACAAACCCTTTAAAATCTCTTCTATTAAATTATCCCACCGCTTAGAACATCCCACCGCTTAGAACATCCCACCGCTGCCACCAGTTGTAACAAAACCACCCCCTCTCCGAGGGTGCAATCCCCCCTCCGGAGCAGGCGGGCGAGTTATTGTTTTTTTTGGAAAGGGGTAGCGTTTGCTGCCACCAGGTCAGGATATTTTAGATTTCCGCCTGACCTCGGAAATAAGAAATTATACTGGTTTTTTCAGAGGCACCAATGTTCTTTTCGGGGGTATAGGCCCGGCCACGGTTTACATACGTGGGCTTTATATACCAGGGTAGCTAATAGTTAAGGGGTACTTCAATAAGGCCACAAACTTACGAATAATATAAGTATATTGTTCCAAAAAAAGGAAATTATTACACTTCAAACAATAAAATTAAGTACACTAATCGATTACAACTTTAGATAAGGAAAATTTTATATTCAAATTTATTATACTTTAGACCATGAAAATCTTAGGTCAAAATACACTACTTATTACAATTCAAACAAGGAAAATTCTAGGTTCAATATTTAAGTTCAGATATCTAGCTCAGAATTTAACAGTAAATATAAAATGCTCACCACACCTTAAAGGCTATAAAAAAGACCTAAATGTCATTTACTGTGGGACCTTACCCCTATGTTCGTCCACAAACTAATAACCCCAACAAAAGAAAATATATAGGTATAATGTATTTACATAACATAAAAAAAAAACACAAGGATTAAAAGTTCCACCCGGTACTTGGGCCTGTTTTGTGATAGAATTTCACAATGCCATGAAATAAAATGTAATATACTAGACCCCTGGGAGAGCCGAATAACTGTAAGTACCCCTGGTCTAACCTGAAGGCGATAAGCAATTCCCTAACACAATTTATGAGCCCTCGTAGGATTGTACCTAGCTGTTAGTAAGTAGCAAACTATATTAAATATCCCTAATACCCAAAATGAACTTACCCTGTCTCTAATTCCCCGTCCGGTAGATATATATCCTTGCTGTGAGTGCAACACCACGCACCCTTAAAGCGCCCTTCCAATTTGGACGGACACTCAGATAGGCCACACAAAAGAAAATCCACTTTCTAATTTACATTAAAACTACACCTTTTATAACCCAAAGCTAAAAGACTCTACAAAAGATACTTTTACAAATAACACCCCAAAGTAAAATCGGTAAAATAACTTCACGTGAAACAAACTCTCAAGAATAACAATTCACTTGTAAAAAACCACTACACGAAACTAAGAAAAACTACCCTCGCGTCGGACGGACCCGTTTCCCGTCAACTGCCTGCCTCCTTTTTACGCGCCCGGCTGACTTCAACAAAAAACTTTTCACTCAGAAGACACGAAAACTCTAAAACAACCGTCGGACGGACCCTTATGTCCGTCAACTGCCCCTTTTTAACGCACCCGGCTGACTGACTTTCTTAAAAACCAATTCTTCCGCCATTAAAAAAAACTCCCCTCTTTTTTATACATTTTTGCTGAGTTCACAAATTCGCGCCTAATTCTTACTCCTATCCGCCTCGTACTCGCACCATCTCGGCGAATCTCGGCAATTCACCTAACCGCCTATAACGTTTTTGAGCAACAAGCCATAATTAAAAGTTCCTCCTTTCCCGCCTAGAGGCCGCTGCATATACCGATTCTTTAATTTGGTCCAAATACTTATATGAACATTGCTGAGTCGACACAAACGGGCACATGTGAGAAATCGCTTTTCGATTCTTTCCCACGTCTCGTTATCGGTAACCCATTATCCAGGCTCAGAAATTCGGTACTTTCTTATCAGCCAGACAACCCATCCGGCTATAACATAAATACCCTACATACCGGGTGGCCCAAAACTACATACATTTTTCACTATTAAAACTAGTAAAACATACAAATATATGAAAGTACAAAAAAAAACAGTAACTATAAAGCAATGACGGGGGGGGGGGTTTACTACACCATGTAATCTTTACAGATGAAATAACTTTCCAGTCTACACACAGCACTCAATTTGATGAGAAGTATATATCTAACAATGACAAAAGTGGTAGATTTTCCATTAACATGTGGGCTTGGATATCGGCAAGTGGTCCCAATATTATGCTCTCTTCTGTCACAATTATTACCTAATAATGAATTCATATTTCAACAAGATAATTGTTCAGCTCATACCATGACTAACTGGTTTCAAGTTCTTAACTGGCCCAGTCACAGTCCAGATCTTAACTCTGTGGAAGACATATGGGAACTATACTCATCGTAAGAAGTATCCAAAAACGAAATGTGAGACCACGGAATGCCCAAGAATTACTGGAAGTAGTAAATGATGCATGGGAAAATATTATTACTAATGATTATTGTAAAAGTTTATTTAATTCTATGCCAAACAGACTTATAGAATTTATAAATAGAAATGGTGCAATAACAAAATATTAATAGTTAGTTTTTTGTTAAGTTGGATAGATATCCTTTATTGCCCTGATCCAGGATTTCTACAAATCGTACCGTTTATTCTCCACTTTTTTAAAATGTTAAACATACAATTTTTGTTAATGTTATAATAACATGGTGCAATATGTCTCATAGACAATCTATCTTCTGCTTTCGCAATAACTACAGCATTATAATAAAAGTGCTAACTGTACATTTGAAAATAAAGTAATTATATTAATTTTTTTAAGCAGAATAACTTTTCTATTTAACATTTCATTCCATGTCGCACTGTTTTCCAGATAACGCTTGTCTAAACAGAGCTGGGACACCCTGTATATACAATAGTATTGTCATTTATTTCTCTAATCATAATTTATATACTGTGATATTGACGTTTCCTGTAATATTCATTTTTACAGAATAAAGCGATATTTTATTATATAAGCAAACTTTCAAGGCAGTATATCAAATGGAAGTGGATTTACAAGATTTTACCTAGACTGACAGACAAACATGTAATTCAAAAAAAATTTGTAATAAAAACATTATTTTATTATTTCCAAATTTCCACATTAAACTGACAATAACCAATCAGATGATAGTTTGAAACAGAAACACTTAAAATAAATAACCAAATTTTCTAACTAGTATGGTAATGTTTTATATCATAAATATTTAATATAGTTTATGCACTTAGAGTAAAATTGAAAATTATAAATTTAAGCAAATATCATCTCGTCCCGTCTTCGCTTAGGAGCATTTGGCTTAACTTGACATTCAGGGTGGTTCATGAGCTCTGGTGGACAATTAGAAACTGGCGACGATAGAAGCATCTGCTTGAGGTCATAGAATAGCACCGAGTCATCATTTGTGCAAAAACTAACAGCGATACCTGTTTTTCCAGCACGACCAGTTCTTCCAATACGATGGGTATAATCCTCGATAGTCTTTGCCATGTCATAATTAATAACCATGGAGACATCTTTGATATCAATTCCTCTTCCTGCGACATCGGTGGCCACCAAAATATCCTTGGCACCAGACTTAAGACTTGCCAACGCGTACTCTCTTTGTTCCTGTCCTTTACCACCATGCAGTGTACACGCATTGTGCCCCAGTTTTTCCAGACCCTTAGCCAGAACATCGGCTCCCTTCTTCTGGTTAACGAAAATGATAATCGGGGGTTCGATGCCTCTAGAAAGATACTCCATAAGTTTCTTCCGTTTGTCATTCTCTCCCATAATGTGCACGATTTGCTCAACTCTTTCCACTGGTTTACCGATGGAACCTATATATACAACAGCAGGTCGTCTCAGGTAAGTTCTAGCAAGTCTCTCGACAGCCGGTGGCATGGTAGCGGTAAACATCACGGTTTGCCGATATTTCTTCTTGCTGTTATAATTTGCCAATAAAACTCTACTATCCTCGGCCTCTTCAGAATCTGGTTTAAGATTGGTAACAGGCATGTACTCCAAAATTTTCTGAACATCCGGCTCAAAACCCAGATCAATCATTCTGTCAGCTTCATCAAGGACTATATAAGTGCACTGATTTAGCACTAGGTATCTGTTCTCCAACACATCTATTAAACGTCCTGGCGTGGCAATGACGATTTCACAACCCATTCTCAGCCTAAAACCCTGTTCCTCCCTGCTTAAACCACCCACAACAACAACGGTTCGAATACCAAGAGGTTGTCCAAATTTGACAGTTTCTTCTTCAATTTGTTGAGCCAATTCACGAGTTGGCGCCAATATTATGGCGTATGGGCCTTGGTCAGCATCTTCGGTACGTTCTATTTTAGGCAAGGACTGAATCCACGAAAGCAACGGAAACAAGAACGCAAGTGTTTTGCCAGAACCGGTCTCGGCTACTCCAATGATATCTCGGTTCTGCATTCCAATTGGAATGGCTTGCCTCTGGATTGGAGTCGGCTCTTTGTATCCAACCTTTTCAACAATTTCCAGCAGCTCCTTTTGTATTTCAGATTCTTTCCAGTTCCGGATAGGCTCAGGTATTTTTCCACCTTTTATGGTGATGTTATAATCCTCCCTAAATATACGCCAATCTCTCTCTGTCATCTCAGTAATTTCTTTTTCTGACCAATGCCTATCATCCCATAATTGTTTCTCTTCTCTTCTTCTAACTTTCTTTAGCCTCACTTTTTCTTGTGCCTTTTCTGCTTCAGTTCTTCTTTTCTCCAATAACTCACCATAAAATTTACTTTGATCTCTTTTTTGTGCCTTGATGTCTATGCCAGCAAGGTTTCCTCTGCCAAAAAATTGTACCTGATGCCTTTCCTTATACAAACCATTGTAATCCAAAGACGTGTCTTCGCCTGCATCCCAATCAAATACAAATTTCCTATCGTTAAGTCGTCGAACCCTACGTTTTTTCTTAACCAAACCCAAATACCTTTCTTTAATGGCATCCTGCTCTTTTTCTTTATCCTTGTCTTTTTGTTTTTCATCTTCCTTTTCCCTGTCTCGAGGTCTTCTATATTCTCTGTCATCTTTTCTTGGATCATCCTGTCGATCGGCTTGAATAGCCTCTATTATTTTTCGTTCTTCATCTTGTTGCTTCCTCTGCTTTTCTACTTCTTCTTGCCTACGTTTAAGTGCCTCTGCAGCACGTTGTTCCTTTGTTAAAAACACTGGCTTACTTTTAGCAGCCTCCTCGGCTTTCTTTTTGGCAAGCAGCTCTTCTAGCGATAAAGGTTCCTTTTTCTCTGGATCGTGTTTCACTGTTTTTTCAACTTTTACTTTAGAATCCTCATTTTCAGGTGTCGGGCTCTTATTTCTCCCATCCTTGACTATTTTCTTATCCTTTTCTTCTCTTCTATCTTCACGTCTATCCCTTTCATTTTTACTGTATTTATCTCTATCATTTCGGTCGGTTTTTTCATATTTATTTAAGGAAGTTTCATACTTATTGTCTTTTTCCCTAGATCGAGAGCGATGTCTTTTGTGTCTTTCTATGCGCTCTTTGCTTCGAGATCTGGATCTTTTGCTTCGTTTGTCTCTTTCCTTTTCAGATCTGTCCCTACTGCGAGATCTACGTTTTTTATCACCTGCCATTGCAGATATTACAATAAATGTTTAATTACTTCGTAGGTCCTTATTACAGATTTTTATTTTTAACTGATTATTGTTTTTATCTACATAGCTACATAACCACTAACCACACTTTCGTAAATAATACGTTGTGATGACGTTGTGATTTTGTGATCTTGTAATTGTGATGTTTTGAAAAGACGCTTGACAAATGACACTCGAACTAAAGGCCGTCCCACACACACACCTCATCATAAAGGCGGCTACAGACGTAACTGCATACATGAACGGTATGCATGCCCAAGTTTATTGTACAAGTATACTGGAACGTGTGTATTATAATTTATAACACTTGTACAAGTGTCACAAACTAACAAGCGAAGTGAGACTTGATGAAATTCTATATTGTATACTTGTACATGTTGGGTTGGGTTTGCGCAAGTATATCTGAGCGCTTGAGCGTGTGTACGGCAGGTCGGCAGACTTGTGTAAACTGTAAACGTAAACGCATCGTCTTCATACGTTGATGCCATTTTTATCCTGTCACTGCACAACTGTTCAATTATACTTCTACGTGTGGCGGCGATGCAGATTTCAGTATACTTGTACAATAAACTTGCGCATGTATACCGCGTTCAAGTATGCAGTTACGTCTGTAGCCGCCTTAATGCTACAATGACACAGGACACAGGAAGGTGCATAACATTTCAGTTAATCACAGGCGGTACAAAAGCTGCTTTCGTTCAGCAGAGTGATTCTTAATCATAATAAACAGGATTTCAATGAAGCTGGGCGCCGAGTATAATGTAAAATCAGTCGTCATTTAGCGCCATTTATTTGGTGGCAAATGAACTGTCAACACCAAACCGAATTTTTACAAAATAACTAGTGATTCTAAAGCGATGGAGCGAAATTTATATCTTGTGCATAATGGATCTTTTTTTCGCCAAAGAATATATTTTTTTTTTGATAAAGGTTTAATAGAGCAAAACGTTGGAAGAATCATATAAATAATTTCATTTGAACGACCGAAAAAAAAAAGAGAAATTTAATTAATGAAATAGCAAGATGTAGTGTATTGCGCAAAATATTCCCAATTGATATTGGAGTCGCTGACGCTAAATGCACAATTATACGCCGTATACTGTGACGAAGGGGATAAAAGAGACGAATTGAATTTTAACGGTGGCAGCATACCGCTGGCTCGTGCGCAAGAGGGCTTCTCTACACGTTGACCAATTGGTGTGTGCGCCAATATCGCTGGCCAATGCTTATGGGACTATTGGTCGTATTGGCTGCATTGGTAGAGCTGGGGGGTCCAAGCGTTGGCGACCGATCCGTCGTGTGTCGGTTTTTCAAGACACATCAAAGGGTCTTAGCGCTGGCGGACGCTGGTAGTCACGTCCACATGTTGGCTGCACTGGCGTAGTATGCGAAGTGCTCTCATCGCAGGGATTGTGGGTTGATATTTTGTGCTGTGGAAACACCCCCGACCCCCCACCTCTCAACGGGTCTGGAAGTGAATGGTTATAAAAATTATTCTCGTATGGACGAAGAGACTTTTAATAAATTATTGCGAATGGTTACCAATTTTAATACGAAAAGACACAGTTATGCGGAGCAGTTTACGAGTTAATGAAAGACTGGCTTTAACTCTCAGATCCTTAGCCATTGGAAGAAGCTTTGAAGATTTAATCACTAACAACTTATATTTAGAGCTGCGTTTCTTTTTGCTTTGTTTATATTAATATCAAGTGACGAATTCCATAATTCAGGAAGATTTTCATAAGTTTCTATGAAATTATGGAGAATTTCCTCGCTTGTTGAATCATATATCTCCTCTGTCTGCTAATCAGCAGAGACTTCGCTTGCCGGCACGTCGACCATGTCGTTCTCGGGGTGTTGTCTTTCAATTTCACTAGTGGCAGATCCGTCTATTGTGCTTCCACAACGCAAACTAATACAAACTACCCACACTAATTTGTACAAACTAAAAACTAAACTTAAATGAACTACCCTAATAGCACATGGACGTCCCGAAAACGTCCCAAGAACGTACTCACAGGACATGAAAACGTCCCGAGGACGTACTCTACCGACGTAAGACGTACCGAGGACGTTTGAGGGACGTTCCGTGTCAGCAAAACGGGGTGTCCCGAGGACGTCCCACCCGGGACGAATGTAGGTCTAGAGAGGACGTCCTGAAAACGTTGTTGGGACATACTATGCAAAACATATAGGTACCTCCCCCTCCACCACTTTTAAGGTGTATTCACAGCAGAGGGTATTTATGTTCCTTTTTGGGTTTTCTAACCACATGCATTTCTTTTGAAATAGAATCCAGTGATTGGATTCTATTTCGAAGGGAATAAATGTGGTTAGAAAAGCCAAAAAGATAAAAAAATGACAATATATAATTACCATGTAGAAAAATTATTCAATTAGATTGATTTTAATACTTAGTACTTTTATTTATCAACACCAAATGACAAATTTATGCGAACATTTTATTTCTATTGTGCTATTGAAAAATAAGTTATGGCATTTGTATTTTTTTTAAATTAACTTCTTTACAAATTCAAGTGTCAAGTGTCAAAAATACAATTTTTATGGGATTTAAAAGTTATACATTATAATACCTAGTACAGTATAATATAGTTATATATACATTAAGTCATATTGAATATTATAAGAAATAAGCCAAGTATGCAATAAAACGTAAGATAAATGTATATCTCACCTTCTCTTAACGTTTTGCACACTTCGTCTTTTTATAATTATCTTAGTTTATATTATTTTCTAATATTCTCTCTTTTTTGACACCCTCTCTGTTCTTTCTTTTGCCCTCTTCAATCACGATGTAATAGCCATTTCGATGTCCTTCCAAGACTTTGAAGCGTTAGCGACTGCAGCAGTCCCTGTGCAAATAAAAGAAAAATTAACATTTCAGATGAAATCTTGGCAAAAAACATTAAGACTAATATATGCCACTTGATGGCAAGCTTATATTTAAAATAAATTGTTATAATGTTCTTGGTGTCCTATTTAAAAAAAAATCACAGTTTAAATGTGAACATTTTTTTGTTTAACTGACTTTTGCATTTGAAAGGTTCCCTTGTTCATTTAAAAATTTTAAGAACACCTCTTTATATGAATGATCGATTCTACAAATAATACCAAAGACCGAGAGAAGCAGAAATATATGTTGTGACTAATGCAGATTACTTAATAACATTATTATAAGTTTAACGTTATATTTTTTTGCCAATATTATTACAGAATTCAAGTAAAGAAAATGGCTATGGGTTAAGATGCATTAGGATTTATGGTTAGAAGCAGGTTTATTAGGTTGAACATTGATGATGTATAAAAGTTTTTTGTACGTACGTACAGCATAATTTCAGAAAAATATAACAAATATAGGGCATATAAGTTACAAATTTGTAAATTTTCCTCAAAAAGTACCTTTATTAGTTTTTTCCTTATATTAATTTACTGAAATCCCTAAATATACTTTACAAGTTTGTTGATGTTTTCTGGCAAATGTTTTTATTACTCGATGTATCAAACCTTACCTTTTAAAAGTTTCATCACCTCCACTTGTTCATCAGAGATGTCGAACCATATATAACACTTCGTTTAACACACTGCATGAGTAGGTACTTCTTTTCAATTTTTACTTCCCTCGCATACCGAAGGGAAGTACTTATTGTATTTATAATGTTTAACCAACAATCTTCTTTTAAGTGAATAACTTCGCTCCATGATAAACAACTAAAAACTACATACTCAGGTTCACAGGTGATCTCCCATAGAATTTTAACAGAGCCAAATAAGGTGCGGGTGGTAGTATATTTATCATAACCTACAAATAAGCCGCACCAAATTTATCTAGAATAAAATATCGATCTAAATACTTATATATTAATAAATCAATTAAATAGACTTACCTGTTTTTGGTACTTTCTTTTGTAGCCGTTAAAAGTGACTAGTGCCAGTGTGCGGAAGATATAAAATTTATATAAATTCTTTGTAAAAATGATGCAATGCCTGCCAAATTGAATTTCCCAGTTTGACAGCAACTGACTCATCAAGGTAACATTACATAAGCTCTGCTTAAATATTGCGGTGAAAATGGCTGTAATATAACCGAAACTCATGAAAAAAATAGTTGAAACGAACATAAGATTTCTGAAATCAGAAAAATCAAATTGACAAAATTTAAATGGACCATGAAATATGAAAATATTTTATCAAAAGAAATTTTGTTAGTAAAACTTTTTAAGGATTGTAATTTCATTTTTACAGTTTTTATTTTCCTTTTTTAATCATATCCTCATCTGCTCAAAAAAAAAAACATCACTCCTAGAGGTTATTTCACAAATGTGTTTAGGTTTGTCTTGACTAGACTCTAGCAGGATGTCCTCAAAACGTTTTGTACAGAACGTTTTATGGACGATAGCAAACGGACGTCCTTGGGACGTACCATGTAAACCCGGGACGTTCAGACCAAACGAGGACCTAAGTGAACGTCCTGGGGACGTTTGGTGTTATCAGGGTATGAGTGGTGATGAAATAATGATGCGTTTATTTCACTTTACAGGATCGTTATTATTCCATATGTTAGTAATGATGCTCGAATATCAAAATACCCAGATGCGCTTCATTACTTGTTA
Organism: Stenurella melanura; assembly: GCA_963583905.1. Taxonomy (NCBI): domain Eukaryota; kingdom Metazoa; phylum Arthropoda; class Insecta; order Coleoptera; family Cerambycidae; genus Stenurella; species Stenurella melanura. Next base: position 64,234,711 of record OY757311.1, read on the forward strand.
TCATTCCACTTTTATAACTTTATACGTTCATTAATAATGTCGTTATTTTCAGGAAATGACATATTACTGAACGTGTAAGGTGCCTTTTATTTTTATAATTCAATTCACCATGGCGCAGGCAGCACACACGGTAAATAGAAATTCAGTTCACCGTGGGCAGCACATATCTAAGCGGCGATCTACTTATACAGATACATTTCGTATGTGCCTGGCTGGGCATCGTCTGAAGTTTGTACGCACCTTAAAGCGCACCATATAAGATGCATAAAATTTAGGCAGTGTCTAATCGGTCCTTTATAACTGCATCTCACTACCAACCCTCCCCCTCCCGCTTGGGTTGGGGCTTTTCGCAAGGTTATATTGGTATTGCCGTCATAAATTCTGGAAAACGAAAATCTGTCAGGCGTCAGCGCAGAGTTCAGAACATAGAACAGCCATATTATTGTTAAATCGATATAAAAGTGCGTGTAAATTTTCGTCAAACTATATATCAATTTATACGCTATACAGCGTTTATATTTTATTTAATCGTTTGTGCCATTTTGCTGTACCAGGTAAAATATTTAAGATTGTGTTTTGTTGTATTTAAAATAAGTATTTTTTTATAGCAACATGGCTGAGGATTTGGATGTCGAGGCGATGTTAGAAGCACCTTATAAAAAAGACGTAAGTTGCTATTTTTATACCCTGCTATTTTTACTTCTTATGTAAATATTTTGTAAATGTTTAATTTAGTGTTGCAAATTGCGAAATAAATATATTTTGTTAGATTAAAATTAATATGAAGTATCAAAAATAACAATAATCGCCATTTGCAATACACTTAATAATAATTATTGTATGACTCTTCTACATCACAACCTAATTTTATATTTTAGACTTATGAGGTATATTTCGGGCTATCGGCTCCTTCAAAAATACAGGTACAGATACATCTTAGCATAAGTTTTAATATTAATTAATTATTTAGGGTGTTAATATATATTTTATTGTTCACTGTAGGACTTATTGAATGTTTGTTAATTTTCTTTCATTAATTTAACGATTAACGGCAAATTATTATTATGAGTTTTTTAAATATACGTTCGCTGATGGGTACTTTCTCGCCATAGGGTTGCTGTGAATATGGACATCCCAATGCAACGTCCCTGCCCACTACCAATCAACCGATTGGTCAGTCACTGCACAATTTTTTCATGAGCTGGACTTTTGGAATGTAAACAATAAAGTACTTGATTTTTTTAAAACAATTTTAAGTTTATAATTTCGATTTGTATTTAAGGGGCTTTGGCTTTATCATAGAATTTGCAGAGTTTTAAATATCGTAACAAAGGGATATATTGTCCTTAAATAAGTATTCGTTTTTTTCCTACGATTACTGTGAATCACATTATTTTGCTTTTGACATCAACTTGTATTGTCCTATCAACGCAAGTAATTATTGCAAAAGGACATACTTCTCCAAATCCTCTTTTCATGGTGTAAGCGAGGTACCTAAGTCTATAACGTAATTTGTAAATATAACCCTGCAAATTCTTAAGACATGAATGTAAAATGCTACAAGATTACAAATAATATTTTATTTGTTCTTGAAATTATGTTAAAGAAAGTTTCATTTTTATTTAATTTCAGTAGCAATGCAACTGAAATTTTTTTTGTTTATTTCACAGCCCAAAAAAGTAGCTGAAAAAATTCCAACTGCTTTAATTTGACAAAAACTATTTATCATTAAATAATTCACTGCTTTGAATTGTTAACAAGAGGTATACATTATCCCAAACTTACTGTCGGTATAAAAAATGTCAGGATCTTTGTTCTATCAAAGGCGCCGACATGTTTTATACCCAGAATAAGTCTGAGATAAACTATATCTTGAATATCTCTTAAATTGCCGGGAAAGGCTATAGCCTGTTAAGCACGGACAAATTGCCCCTGATAGGACGCTCTATCAATAACTATATTGACGTGTAGCTAAGGCAAAAGTAAACGATATATCTAATTTTCATAGGCCATTTTTGAGTTGTTCTTGAGATGTTCCAATAAAACCTCAAAAACAGGGATCTTCAAGGATTTATTTCTCATAAACTAGTCTACTTAGCAGATGAAACAAAAACTGTATGAAAGCAAACATTTTAGGGAACATACCGTGTGTTTTTTTGTATCCAGCCTAATATAAATTGTAATATTAATGAACACAGAAAATGTTTAAATCTTATTTTCGTAGGATTCCTTTTGAGTGACCACTTTCCAAAAATTACTGTATATAGTCTTAGATGTCCTCTGTTATCACCTGAAGTTTCATGATAATCTAAGAAGTGCAACACTTTCGAAAAGCCCAAGAGCCGGTGTCATCGAAAGTACTGTCATCGCAGATTTTAAAAATTCTAATGAAAATCAATCATGTTTTACCGTTTTTGCGGAAATTGATTTCAATTTTTAGGAAATTTCATGCCCTTTAAGAAAAATCTGGTATGGCAACCTCTATTCTGCAAAAAATGTCTGTCGTATCTATTTGAAAGAGATGATAGGTAACAAAGCTTTACAATTATGGCTTAGAAACATTATTTAAAAAATTTTGTTCGTTTTTGTGCGCTCTTTCAGAATATGACAGCCCAAAACTGCCGGAGATACCTGTCATACCGGTTTATTGCACAGATTTGACTCTCGGAATTAAAAAAAGTAGCGAATTGAATAAATTTGTTTTGGAGCCAATGTTTCTTGTAAAACTATTTCTGTTCTGCTTTTCTTACCCAGCACAGTATAGTGTGGAATACTATATTACAAAGGTGGGCAAACTTGGGTCCTGCGTGTTAGAACAGTATTAATAGTCTCCGTGAGAATAAGTGAGAGAGATTTGGTGGGGTTCACTTCGAAACTTTCGATATCACGGGCTCTCTGCATAGAAAAAAATATTTGGATAAGAGCATCACCACCCATATATACAAAATGTTACCTTGTTAAGTAAAACAGTGTTAAAATGATTATTACACCATCATAATAGTTAATTATTAATTCGTCTTAATAGTGCGATAAATTTGTAACGTTTTATGAGATAAATGGTTTATTTTAATATTAATATCCCATCCTCACACGGCTGCACTAAAATCGTCATTACTAGGCTCACTTTTATCAAAGACCAATGTTTCATACGCATAAACCTTCCTCGAGAGATGCTCTATATATTGGTGATTAGCCCAACGGACAAACAAATATGCATCCAGTAGATACTTCATTGCACACACCGTGCGCTGTTTTTATTCAGTACATCCATGCTGAATTTCAGTGATAAAAAATTTTTGTAATTGATTCTGCAAGGAATCGATTTTAATTATACTTTTCGGAACAGACAGATGCCCAGCGGAGACTTTATTATACTATGTAGATATTTAGGCAGATTTGCTTACATGCAGTATATTTACCGATAAATGAAAGTGAAGGTAAACAAACTTATACTCACGACCAGCATGTGGACAGTTACTTCCCGATTTACTGTTGGCTACGATTAAGACCGCATCGTAAGACGCGTTTAGGTTTTTTATCTGCACTATTATCGATGGATGCATATAGCATATGAATAAATTTGCGTAAACCTTACATAGTATAATTTAATGATGAATGCATATAGCATATGAATAAATTTGCGTAAACCTTACATAGTATAATTTAATGATGAATGCATATAGCATATGAATAAATTTGCGTAAACCTTACATAGTATAATTTAAAGTCCTCACTTGTGTGGCAGTTGTCTGTTCAAAAAGTTATAATTAAAATCGACTCTCTGGAGAATTAGTCAATTGCAAATGACATTTGTCAATGAAACTGAGCATGAATAAATCACATGCCCAGTGGGAAATGCAATGTTTATGTAATTGTTGGACATTCTGTAAGATACTCGTCGCAGCTTTTTTTGTAAATAATATTAGTTTTAGACATTTTTTGTTTAGTTACAAAATATACAATTTTTTTTTTTTAATAACTTTCTGTTTATTGATCGATATTGTTCGAAAACAATAGGCTTCTTCCTCTAGCTACCACTAACTCACTGCCCAAATTTCAGTACAATCGGACTTTTCGTTCATAAGTTATCATGCTTACAAGAAACGTGACGGACGAACGGACGTTTTGAAAGTTGTTCAGAATTCAATCACCAACACAGTGTTATGTGTTATTTTCTCTGCGAGCAATATTATCGGTTTTAGAAATTTGCTGATCAAATGCAACGTACTCTTCGTTTTGTGTTAGAGTATTATAACTGCCCAGTACAATGATTTAATTATTGCTCTAACATTGTTTTACTTAGCAAGGCAACGTTTTGTATATATGGGAGGTGAATACTCTTATCTAAATATTTTTTCCGAAAATGTTCTACCACTTAGATATTTATGAAAATTTAGATGATAATAGAGGACATCTAGGACCATTTACGATAATTTCTAGAAAGTGGTCACTCGATGAAAATAAAATTTAAACATTTTTTATACATATTATAAATACAATTTATATAGGGTTGTATACAAAAAACTATGTGGTATGTTCTCTAAAATGTCCGTTTTCATACAGGTGATTAGTTTACGAAAAATAAATTCTTGAAAAAGGTCCCCATTTTTGAAGTTTTATTGAAAAATCTCCAAAATGGCCAATGAAAATTAGACATATCGTTTACTTTTAGCCTTACCTAAATGTTGATGTGGTTATTGATAGGGCTTCCTATCGGAAGCAGTTTGCCTATGCTTAACCGTCTATACCCTTTGACAATAAAAGTAAAAGCCAGATGTTATATAAATCCAGTAAAATAGTATTTCGCATTTTTTCTTTTTTTTAAATTGAGCTCTGAAATTATAGGTCACTTAGGAAAGTACAAGGGATTATGCGACAGATTTAATTTACAAAGGTAAATTCACGGAAAGTGTTCATCGAGGTGCTTACTTATAGTCACTTCTTGCATGAGGCATCTAAATTGTAAAGAGTCTAACATAGAGTATGTTTTCCCTATATCTTTCAAGTGATACCCAAATTTAATACATCAGTTTAAAAAATGAAGCCTCAGACGTGAAAGATAGCAAGGGAGTTGAGATAATAACAAAATATATCTCAAAGGAAATGTTGACTAGATGGAACAAAAGCTGACGAAATTTACTAGACTCATAATTGCCAGTTATGCAGCAGTCAAGTGAGCAAGTAATGAAGATTATGTAGCCTCCTGTTGGAAGTGTTTTTATTGATGTTTTTACTCACCACACCTCAATATTTTCACAGTATAAATAACGTCCACAAGTCGCCTACAAACAAACTGCAAAATAAAATAAAATTGTAGCTTTCCATAATCGAGTTTACAACCATCTCAAATTTCTGAAGAGGACACGGTGAAGTCGATGATAGTCGACTGATGAAGATTAAGAACAAGTAAATTTTATGGAATATGAAGAAGTTGAGCTCTCTTACCCTAAATAAATCGAAAAAGGGAAATGCATAAGTCATTGTTTTCCTCCATATTTAATAATATATCATTCAAAGGACTAATATACAAAATGATGTAACACCTTTCAAAAAGGCAGTTCAAGTTCATAATAAGAAAGAAAAGAACATCACAATACAACCGAGAGTACAACTTAATCATCCTTTTTGCATATCTGTATTTATTTATCCAAAAGACTAATACAATGTTGGATTATTAATTCTTAAAGATAGATTATGCTTGGTAGTAGTAGGATAAGTGGCCCAAGAAATACACGAAGAAGACAAACAAACAACATTGTGAAGTAGACAATTCAGTCCCGGATTGAGTCAATTTCTGCCAAAGGATAAGGAGGAAATTGAAAAATATCTGATAAGAACGAAGATAAAGGTTGAAGAGGAAAAATATTAGTGTTTTCTACGATAGTGGCTGCTACATTAACAGAGTAATGGCCACCGTTTATACAATTAAATTCAAGATGAAATTTTTGTAGTTATTTCGATAATTTTTTGTGATTCAAAGAGGACAACATACAAGATATTATAGAAAATGAGTACATAATATATGATAATTTAGGCAAGCGAATCATCCGAATTTCATGAAGAGTTCAGGCTGGAATTCAAAATGCATTCTGAAAATACAAAACGTAACAGCAATTTTTTCCATTTTGTATTAAAATTTTCAATTCAATTTAAAGTATTTAGTAAAAATTTCGTTTCATCGTGATGATTCATTATATATCACTCTTCATATTTGGTAAATCAACTCCTAAAAGTAAGAAAGGCAGTCTAGTGGGTAGCTGCGGGTATCTAATCAGCAATAGTGTAAGGGCGGCAATCTAGTTGGTGGTCAAAGCAGTGTCTTTCAACACTTATTAGCTTATTGCTTTTTATGTTTTATGCGTTATCAATCATAGTCATACTCAGGTCCGTCAAGAGAGGGTCGTCCAGGGTAATTATCTCAGGGCCTAGTTGATCTGATCACTTTATTTTTACAAATTTTCGTGTAAATAAATTTTATTGCAATTAATTCTAATGGGTAAAGCATTGAAGTTGGCGACGTGAATAACTTCAAAATAAAGAATTTTCAAAAAAATGTTACTAACAAAAATTCCATCATTTTAAAAACAAAATTCAAGGGCTATGATACTTTTTAGTTTGATGGAGGCTTTCAGTGATTTGAAATTAAATTTTGCGTTGCGCTAAACAATCCCGAATATTTCAAATTTCTCAGGTGTCAACTTGGCCTGGCCATCCTATATTTATTTTGTTACTATTTATAATATATAATATATGCCTAGGAAATATTTTGCAACTAATCAATAATATAGTAAATGTTACAAGATCAACATCATATGAAAAGATATTTGATAATTTGATATATTTTTGCTATCTGGATTTGCAATAAGTCGTGTATAAAATTCAAATGGTTTCTATATTGCCCATTCTGTACTCATATGACTCACTCTTAAATGTCCCAAATTTTGTTTACAGATATAAGTTTTTAAATCCAAAGTCTCATAACATAGCTAGCCAAAGCCTCCCCCACATCTTTGGTATTTCTTGCAATGTGTTTACGTAGAGAAATTTATTTGAATGATAATGGGTGCTCACAGTTTAGAGAAAATAATCTGTTAATTATTAGCTCTAGAAGTTGACAGTTTTTGGAAAAAAATTGTTTTATTTTTTCAAAAATATGTATTTTTAAGACACATGAATTCAACGTAATTCATGTCAAACTATGATATAGTATAGGTGTTGATGTGCACCATGTATCAAGTAACCTTTTCAAAAGGCCTACTCTATCAAGCAAAAATAATTTTTTGCATTTTGAAAAAAATATATTTGTGTTGTGGTTGAGGGACAACTACCAGTACTTATTTCATGAAATACTTTAGTAATGCATACTACAAATTCTCAGAAGGATCGAAATGGTAGAACATACTTTAAGAAAATACATCAGCATTATTGTGTCTATTCTTTGCTTTCAGCAACCTCTTACACTTTACAATGTTAAACATTTTTGAAAATGATGGTAACAAAAACTGATAGGACTATAATATTCTTGTACAGTTGAATTGCCCTCGTAGAATACCTGTTTTAATTGTTCTGGAAAAATACTTGAAACAATTGCCTATATATAATATAACATAAAAATGTGCCAAGGTTGAATGCGCAAAACTTTCTAATAACTTTCGAATGCATTACGCACCTAGGAATTTTAGTAATACCCACTAAAGATTCTCAGAAGGATCGAAGTGGTGGAGCATATTTAAAAAAATTAATAAATTCAATAAAATTCAGCATTCTTACAATAATTCGTAATTAGTATAGTGTTGTAGTAAACAAAAATGTTCATTCTTATGAAATGAGTGATCTGGATAACCAACCACCTTAGGTACTTATTAATCATATTTGAATGGCTCCTTATTTGTTGTTGATTAATCATTCTGTTTTGTTTTTAAATACGAATACTATGCATCTGTCAACTGTCTGTTAGGGGGCGGCGGTGGACGGCCTCATAAACGGGCCATGTATTTTTTAATAGGATTAGGTCAGAGCAATTTTATATAATTAAATTTTAAATTGCCATTAGTTGGAAATAAATATCCGTTTATAGTTAATTATAATGAAATAAAAATTTAGTAAGTATAGTATAAGAGAAAGTCAAACAATATTATCATACTTTTGAAGTAGGAGGCGGCATTTTAGATTTTCCACACCAGCGACCAAATCTCTAGAAACGGCCCTGGATACATGCTCATTTTTGAGGGTGTAGAAAACATTGTCTTTTTCTGTCCAATTCTATCAGATTTATTACCAAATCTTTATTTAACCTAAACATTTTTCAAAACTGCCGATTGTTGAGTCTCATCGAATTATATTTCTTGTAATAGCTTTGTTTATGTTACTCTGCATCTTGGAATTCCAAAGTTTACAGCTGTAACTATACCACATTTTTATAAAACTTAGCTGTCTTTAATTCGCATATGAGACATTGTTGTATAATATTTACCGACTCGTTGAAGATTCTATTGAAAATTATAGAATGGAACATTTGAGAATTCATATCTTTATGGTTCTGGAAATTTCTATGGACATTTTCCCAAAGTAGTATGTGACTTTGCTAATAGAGATTCGAGAATAGATCCCCTGATCTGTCGAATGCCTTTGATGGGTCTAGATCCATTCCCAAAGTTGTTTTTTTGTTCTAAATTGGGTCAAGTAGTGTAAAAATGAGACGATTTTTGAAATTTTTCATTTTAAACCCGTTCTGCTAACCAAAAATAAAAAAATATATGTATATAAGTAGGGCGCAAAAACATGTTATCAATACCCTGTACTATGATATAAATTAGTCTTCCGAGTACTTTTCTTTTTAAAAGAATGAAACACTCGTTCTTAGCCGAGAGTTTGGGGTAAAAATGAGACTGGTCTGGGGAAAAATAAGTCATTAATATATTTGGTATACTATTACTCTGGGGTATTAAAGAGCCGGCTCAGTTGAAAGAGGAGACAAAGTTGTATAAATATAACTTTTCAAACTTTGTTTATAACTAAATAAAATTTCAAAGTTTAGAGACGCAGAATATACTGAATTGTAAACAACATATTTTTAAAATTTTCATGTGTATTGAAAGAAATCTAGTAACATATTCAAATAGCAAAATGAAATGTGTATCAGCTTAGCACTTTATCATGTTAACAATTTCTTTTTAAATCTTGTAAAAATTAGTGTCTCATTTTTGTCCATAATTTTTGCTGTCTCATTTTTACACCGCTTGACCCTACATGACTTTTTTTCTGCAAAGTCCTAGACTGGTGTTTCTACTGATTTTCTTCAGATAGCTAGATTGACAGTCATGGAATAGGTTATGGCAATAAGATACTTTCAACAACCCCTATTATATTGCAATCTCAAAGAGTATAAAAAATGGTTATAACAAACTGATAGGTCTGTAATTTTCTTCTACAGTTAGATCGCTTATTTTGTGTAGAGGCTTTAGCGGTGCGTATTTTGATTTCTATGAAAATATTTACAAAATCCGCCACCAAGCAAACTTCTAACACATTGCAAATGAACATAGTTATCATGAAGAAAATTCACATGTACCTATTTCCATCCACTCCCCCAAATTACCAACCGACTCGTAAAAACCGCCCAACCAAACACCCCTTATGCATATGTTAATAACATTCTCTATCATGTACACAGTCATTTTTATATATTATCTTCTTTTCTCGCCTTTGAAAACCAGTTCACTTATAGTGCTCTTGAACGTCGACAAAGTCTTATAAAAAAAGCCAATTTTTAGGGGTCCAACATTTTCCTTCCCAATTGACAACCCCGTAATCGTGGAGTCTCCAGATCACTTTTATGGGACACAATGATACCAGAAACACTCTGATCGGACTATCCCTGCCTCCAGAGGTCACGATTGGACATTTGTTACAATTTAAATGTTTATACCCTCCTATTCACAGGACTCTTATAGCATATACTGCATATAGCTTCTACGGTTCCCCTATTAGGTATAAACATAAATGTGTGCTAAGGTGAATGCGCAAAACTTTATAAGTAGTAGCAGATGCATTAGTTCTATAGTGAATTTTCTGATATGTATACTATTTAAAATTTACCAACGAATATTGATCTTATAATAATAATAATAATGGTTTATTGATGTTAAAACACTGGATGCGTACATAAGTCAATGAATTAATAATAGTTAATGCAATATAAAGTTTGAACTTATAAATATATAAAAGAATAAAACTATACAAAGGACAAAAACTTGATAAAACTACAGACTAAAAATGAGATCCTCAAAATTATTCTGGAGGTATACCTCAAAGGTGTAAAACACTTTTCTCTTCAAATAAGCTTCATTTTGAACTGTTTTATGTTTAATTGTTTTGTTGCCTCCGGCAAGACATTGAAAAATTTCATACAATGATAACCAGTACCGTCTCTGGTTCTTGACAGCCTGTGAAAGTTTAGTACGACATTATTAATTTTTCTTGTTTCATAATTGTGGACATCACTATGTTTATTGAGTAAATGTTCATTTTTCTTTGTATGTATCAGGCATTCTAGTATAAAAATGCATGGTAGCGTGAGTATATTGAGTTTTTTGAAAGTTTGCCGACAGCAATCTCTTTATTTCAATTTATCTGTAATTCTGATGCATCTCCTTTGTAGTCTTGAGGCGTGGGCAGAATGTCCCCAATTAAGGATGGCGTAACCACATATAAATCCCATATGCGACACTCGTTTGATATAGCAGAAATGCCGCCGATGACCTCGGACTTTTACTGTGGATTTGACACGTCAAGATTAAATACACTCGGGATGATTCGGATAATCCGAATCGGAATTTTAGTACCTGACTGAAGTAGGTAATAGAGGATTTTAATCGTATAATTATAATATCTGCATCATACAATACATTTACCTACATCTCATAATTCCTTACATTACCTATTTGTATCATTTGTAATGCTTATTTTAAAATAATAGTGACATTTGTATGTCTTACGAAAATTCAATGTTTTATTGCAGCTAAACTGTTTATGCGTATGAGTCTCGGCTCTTCAACCTGGATATATCTCTGCCAGTGTTGGACAAAATATCTCTGTCCTTTTCAGTGTCGCATATGGGATTTATATGTGGTGTGACTTATATTTGAGTGTATGTGACCATAGTATGCTGCTATCAGAACTTCTTGGCTGACTGTATTCGCTAGGTTCCTGGCTAAATAAATGCTTCACAAAATGTTTGTTGAGAGGTTATCCATGTGCTTTTCCCAAGTCAGCTTAGGATCTAGATGGATACCTAAGAATTTTACTGATTCATCTTTTGTCTCTTTGTTGTGGTTTTTTGTAGGTCGTAAGCTAAATGTAAGATGTTGTGTCTTGCTATCATTTATTCCCAGTGTGTTAGCAGCATACCAGGTTTTGATATTTGATTATTTGTTCATAGATTTAGTCTTGACAAGATCAAGCGATAAATCTTGTTGTATCTCTGTTGTGTCATCTGCAAATGAAATTAGATTTGCATTGAGATCATAGTTGGGCAAATCATTAATATAAATTATGAAAAGAGCAGGACCTACCACCGAGCCCTGCGGAACTCCATGTAGGACAGTTTTTTCATTAGAATGTGTGTTATTTATGTCACATATTGACACCTTTCTGTGAGGTATGATTTAACAAGATTCAAGCTGTTCTCGTCAAAACCATATGCAGATAACTTCCTTATAAGTGTAACATGCGACACGCTGTCAAAGGCTTTTGTCAAATTATAAAAAGAGGCAAATGTAAACAAATGCTTTTCAAAACCGTCATTGATTAATTGAGAAAGGTTATTAATTGCTGTTGATGTCGATTTGCAGTTTCTGAACCCGTTTTGGCATGAACTGATAGATTGTTGTTCTCAAAAAATTCCACTATTTGTATTTTTAAAAGAGGCTCAAAAATTTTTGAGAAAATAGGTACCAGGGAGATCGGTCTGTAATTTGATGGTTCTTCGTAGGATCCCTTCTTGCAAATAGGAACTACTCTTGTTATTTTTAAGCTATTTGGAAATTTATTGGCTTTTATATATAGATTTATTAGTTTTGTCATTGGTATATATATATTAAGTTTGCCAAAGTTTTGACAATTTTGACTGTAATGCCATAATGATCTTTGCTCTTGCTATTTTTTAACTTACTAATGTTCGCCCTTACTTCATTATAAGTAACATCTCTGAATTTGAATACTGATTTTTCATTTGTTTTAATGTAGTCTAATGGGTCTTTATTTACTTCTCGGACACCCTTGATTACCTCGTCAACTATGTTTAAAAAAAAATTATTGAAGTCGTTGGCACTTAATTCTCTGCCTCGAGGGGAATTTGGTTTTTGACTATTACTTTTAATGATATCCCACATGGCACGTTGTGAGTTGCTAGAGTTCCTGATATAGTCATCGTGTGCTCTGCATTTTGAGGTGTTTATCTCTGCACGGTACCTATTCTTATATTTTATTACTGTTTCTTTAGTTATTATTTCGGGATTTGATTTATTTACTTCGTTTAAAAATCTTAAAGTATCGCGCATTTGCCTTAGGTTCTCATTATACGATTCAACTTTTTTTCCCGAACCAAAAGTGCCAGCAGACTTGGTTTTCATAGGAAGGTTACCTCAACAGCTTCTATTATTAAGTTTATAAATATGTCTAGTTTTTCATTACAGTTTACGCCCTGGCCATTGATAAAATCCCAGTCGATGTTTTCAATTTGGTTATAGAGCTGGAGTAGTCCATAGTCCGTGATTGACCTATAGCTTACTCTCGTGTTACTTTTAGCTGTTTTCTTTGCCATGTCGAAATAAATGGTGATACCTAGGTGGTCTGACAGGTTTGTGTCAACAATTTTAACAGAATAGCTGTTCGTTGGAAGGTTTGTAAATATATTATCAAGGCATGAGTTATGTCTTGTATTTTGATTTGTTTGATGCAGTCCATACGAGTCCAAAAGGTTACAAAGTTGTAAAGCTTTTGGGTCACCTCTATTGAATTTTACGTTAAAATCGCCTGTTAAAATAATCCCCATAGTACTGTCAAGTTTGTCTAGCAATGCACTTATTTTTTCTAAGAAAACGTTAAAGTCGCCCATAGGTGATCTATATAAAGTGATTATCTGCATATTTTCAAGAACAATACCTGATATTTCACAATGTAGCTCTACTGATATGTTATCCGTCTTAACTGGCGAACACTCTGCACTATTCTTACTGAATATACTTACACCACCATGCTTTCTCTCTGTCCTACAGAAGTTAGAGACTATCCAAGATTCTTATTGTTTCCAATTCATTCTTGGTTAACCAGTGCTCATTAAGGCATAGTGTTTCATTTTTTTGTTTGTTTGAGGAATACCTCCAGTTCCTGTATTTTGTTCCTAATACACTGTATATTTAAATGTAATATTGAAGTATTCTGATCCTGATCGGCTTTGGAATGTTCATTAAAATTAATATATGATCATTAGAGAGCGGATTTCAGGTCATCACTACACTGATGGACTTACAAATACAGATTTCAGGTTTGAGAATTGATAAACACTTTTCTTTCGGTGTATAAAATAAAATTTCTGCACTTACTCATATATGTAGTTTGAGATGAGCGGAAATAATGGTTAGATTTGCTTAAAAAGATTACCTCGTATTTTGTCGATTTTTCCTACACCCCTAACCTATTCAAACAATTTTTTCACAGGCTTTTAGAACAATCCAAAAGCCTGGTAAAAATTATTTGGATCAATTTAAGGATGTAGGGAAAATTGTCAAAGAATGAAGCTTTTAGTAGAAATTAATGAAAAACGAACTACAAATCATTTAGGTATGTAGGAGAAATTGACAAAATATGGGTTACCTTTTCAGCAAATCTGTTTCGGCTCACCTTAGCATAGTCCAATTAATATATCGAATTGCTTTAACCCCTGCACTACGAGAAGCAAATAAAGTTGTAATAGAATGTGGGAAGCAGATATGTCCGCTCCGTTTGGGGGCTTACTGCAAGAGTCGACCATATCTGACATATAATATAGGCGAACATTTCTTGGTACAGTCCTGGTCATTCAAAATTTTGTTTTGTTAAAGGTGGATAAATATGGCATCCGATCAGCTGTTTAGGAGAGGAGACTAATGTGTAATGTGAGCAGTATAATGAATTTTGTAGTAAATATGGATCATTATAACACGTGCGTTTTGCTGAAATACTGAAATATGTACCAAAGGACACAACATGCAATACAAAGAAGCCAATTATGAAGATGTTAGAAACTAGTAGAGTAACAACTTTAACAAATCTCCATAAAACGAGAATCACAATAAAAGAAATGTACTTTACCATTAAAGACGAGAGGAAAACATAGCACCAAGAAATCATTATATAACAAAACAGATTGTGAAAAAGCTTCGTTAATCCACTCAACTACATATATGTAATAAAATCTACAAATACTGCCTAAACATTCTCCCTAAATGAAACATGGTTTTATGGCTATTTCAGTACCAGACACTAATCCCTGCAAAGTAGAAAACTTTCATCCCATAACTTAGCCCCCCAGTATTAGCTTAAAGTTATGAAAAAATTATTGTATGTAATTAAACAATTACAAGAATCCATTGGACAACACATTCCCAATTTGGTTTTAAAGGAAAAACAACCCATCCAGTTACAAAAATGACATCGAACATCCAAACCTGCATTGAAGCATTGATAATATCTGGTTATTATATCAGCCGATGTGTCTAAATTATCCGAGATACCTTATTCATCTGCTAAGAGACTACACAAACGAACATAAGCTACAAATTAAAGTGGAAAAAAAAATGGAAGATTGAGAAAAATTCTCCCTAAGCTCGAAACCCACATTGCTATCGAATCACCCACTATATACAATGCTTACTACCATATTATTTGCTACAATTTGAAAATATATTCTGTCGAACAATGGATGAACTACAAAGATTACAAAATGCAATCAAAATGCTGTATTAAATAACGTACTATAATAAACATGTCTAAATCGCAGTATATTATTTTTAACCACAAAATTAAAATCTCCTAAACTCCAAAAATTAGAATTAACCATTTACTAAGATGTAAAATATTGGATAATAGTTAGAGCGTTTTCAGATTGCACAATACAATATCGCTATTGCAGAACAATACCATATCGGTGTAAGCAATATATATGAGCATATATGACACTCTTTTAGGCTGACCGATAATGATAACTGTATCGTCCACGACGACGACACATCTTCGGCCTTTCATTCTCTCCGTTAATTGTCGGATGACAGAAATGCATATGCATTTGTATTATACTACTACATACAGTGTACTATTAAAGTTTTTTATCTTGGTTTTTGTTTTTATAAACGAAAGCAATATGTAATTTTAATATAATAGAACAACATTAAACGAATCAGTGGAATGTATTTACAGCGTGCAGTCTGAAAACGCTCTAACGTTGGACCAAAAACTAAATTTTAATAGCCACAGAAATTTTGAAAAAAAAATGTATTTCAAAAGGCGGACTTTAGTTTTAAATTTAGAAATAAAGTAATCAACATAAGAACCACTGTAAACATATACAGGATGTCCCATAAATAATACGCAAAGCAACAACAGGTTCGTTAAGTAAAAATAATACGATTCAGCCAAGCTTACCTTATATCAAAACTTAATAGTAACCGAGGTACAGGGTATCTAAGTGAATTTTTTTGATGTGAGTAGCATCTAGAAGTTCACTTTTAGAAGTGTCGCCAGATACTGGATGACACTTCCAAAATCGTGATGTAATGTTTTTATGATGATACAAAACCATCGAATAACTCGGAAACTAAAATTTCAACGGGGATGGTTTTGGTATCATTCTAATTGTCATATAGTTCCATTTCACTTAAACATTGAGCCGCTGTTGCGAGAGTGTTGGACAGGTGGGGAAAGGCTCAGCGCACAGTGGCCATTTTAAAGATTTATACATCAGTATAGCTTTAAGGCATTTAATCATATTTATTGGCACCATTGGCACAAAGTACGCGACACATTGGATTTAAAACGTATTCGTGTCAATCCCTCGACTGTGCATTCCGACAGTCACACCTGTTTTTTTTTTTTATTATTTTTTCAAACAGCTTCTAAAATTATTTAAATATTTTAACAAAATTTGGCCATAAGAGGTTTTTTTAAGCGAGGAATTAAAATCTATAGTTTTGCTGTTAGTTTTAGAGGGTGCCATTTATGGCATTTTATGTGTCTTTAAAACATCATAACTTCTTTGTGCCTTACTGTTTCTTTATTTTTAATATAAATACTCTCTATATTTCTTACATAAAAAAGTTATACCTTGTAAACATAATTAAGAGTACTCGTATTGAAGATATTTATTCTTAAAGTATTCAAGGCATTATTTTAAAATAAAAAATATGTTTTATTATTTGTTTTACAGAATAATAGACAGTGGCGCAGATAGTATGAAATTAAATCAAGTTTTTTTCATTTTTATAATTTGTTAAATTCCGACACTACCAAAACAAGTAGGAAACTTTTCAAAATAAATGGATGTATTCAAGAAAATATGATTTATTTAAATACAAATTTCGTTCTAAAATAAGTAATTAACAATACTTAATAATAAAAGCGATCTGTCTTTGGTAACTAGGAAACGACCTAATTTTGATGATTGCCTAATTTTAAATAATAAATGTTCTGTTTGAAATGATTCCATGGCATTTCCAATTCTATGCCATAATTCTTCTCGATTATTCATTATATTATAGGATTAAAATCAGGACTTCGCGCAGGTATCTAGCTCCCATGACCTATCCAGAAATCTGGAAAATGTAAGTAGGTTCTGATCGGCATGGCAAAGTGCAGTGGAGGGCCATCTTGCATGAAAAGCATATTGTGTTAAATTCAATGGTAAACTCTTCTAAAAATTCGACTAGAAATCGACTTTGGAGAAAATTTAAGTATAATTTATTATTTAAAATGGGTAGTAACTCATGCAGCCCCAAAACAATTATCACTAATTCCACACATATGACAATTTTAAATCATGTTGAAAGAGGAGTTTGGTTACTAAGTGCTGATTTTCTTGCCCCAAAGATAAAGCTTTTCTTGATAAAAGATCCTTGAAATTGATCGACCTACTCCAGTAGTTGCAGCCATATACCTCGAACTTATTGGAATGGACCAGCTTGCCCTAATATATTGTAAAGATTCTGAAATATGTTAAAATCTGGCGACCTCCAGTTTGGATATATTTCCAAATATCGGCGATGAGCTTAGCGCCTATTATAATGACCATATCTCGCATCCCTACACGTTTGAAAATGAATTATGCCATGGTATTTTAAACTTAATTTTGTTAGATATTTTCTAAAAACCGTACGACAGCCCGTAACCAAACACCCCTATCAAAACAACGAGCTTTATTGCAGGAAAACTATTATTATGAAATTCTAAGACACTTTTTCATATGAAAAAAGATCCAAAAACGATACTGGCGGCTAGCAAACGACTTTCCATCGTTTTCCGTTGGCCGCAGCTGCGCGAAATCGAATACATTCGGATATATATGCTGGATAACAATCAACACCATAGCAACCATGCAATGACCTTCCCATTTACAACTTTTGCAAATATAAAAATTAATATGTCAAATGAACGTCAAATTTAAAAAAATATTTTTCGTATAAAATTTCATTAAAAGAAAGTGTTGAATAAAATTTGGTATTGCACATGTGTTTCTCAATTTTCCCCCGTCATTTACTTCCCTCGGCAAGAAGGCAAAAGAAGCTACCTCGCTGTGAAGACCGAGATGACCTGTTTTTCTTTGCATGTTCAAAGCTCGATTTGATTCAGGATAGGTAAAAAGTTCAGTTGCCCTGAACTTTTCTTCTCGGCTCTCCCAGAACTTATGAGAAACGCTGGACTTGTCTTTGCTGTAGTAACTGGAAAATCTTGGTAACGGGCTGCCGTACTAACATAAAATGCTGACAAACAACAAGTAAGTTTGACAGAAATTAAATTTGAAATTGTTTTTTATTTTTATTTTAATCAAAGCCTACTTTGGAAGTA
The DNA here is from genome assembly GCA_963583905.1 of Stenurella melanura. Lineage (NCBI taxonomy): Eukaryota > Metazoa > Arthropoda > Insecta > Coleoptera > Cerambycidae > Stenurella > Stenurella melanura. The sequence continues at coordinate 64,252,807 of OY757311.1, forward strand.
AATATCTCGAAAACTGTTACTCGTAGTTACATTTATGAGGTTTGCCTTTTTTAAGTAAAAAAGATAGAAAAAGAGACATTGTTGTTAAAAAAAAAAAACACTAAGACACAAAAAAGTTATGAAGATTTAAGACACATAGAGTGCTATAGATGCCACCCTCTACAAGCTACACCAAAACTATGAATAGATTTGAATTCCTCGCCTCAAGAAACCCCCTATCACCAAATTTTGTTAGTGTTCATTCTTTTAGAAGTTATTTTAAAAAAAATCACTTTGGTACCCTGTACTATAGATTGCTATCATCTTGAAAAAAACATAAATCCTATGGTCACCTTGATTAATTTATAATTCTGTCAAAGTGAACCTTCTTTAAGACGATTTTAGTGGTGATAGATAAAACTTTTTACGATATACGTGGATACATTATTTACGCACTATGTGATATTACCCCAACTTGGCCTACAGCCTCGTAGAGGCAATTCTTCACAACGAGCTAGTTAATAATGTCTTTTTCTACACCTATTTTATATCGTAGCTATAATTCACTGTAGTGAATTATCGATTCATAATTCATTGCATCCGGTCAAGTACAAATTCATAATTCACTGTTTCACTGATCCAATGATAGTTTATATCGTCTGCGATCAACTCTTGCTGCAGCTGATAATCAACTCCCTGACAGTGACAACCAAGTATATCGCCACATTGTCTGTTTACGTTTTCCACTTCTTACGAGTAGGTACTGATTAATGCTATCAAATTTCATTCTAATATATTTGTTTAGGTGTAGAAAAAGTATAGTATTACATTCGCGATTATGACCATTATTCACTCAGAAGATTTGCGTATCTCGCCTTCAACTCGTGGGCTCAAACATCATCTTCGTGAATAATGACCATTATTCACTCAGAAGATTTGTGTCACTCCCCTTCAACTTGTGGGCTTAAACATCATCTTCGTGAATAATGGCTATCATAATCGCACATATAATAATAAACTATTATCCCACTTATATCGTAAATAACTTATTAGTGAACAGTGGGGAAAACTTTGGCAAAATAAATTACACGAAAGAGAATGAACGGTTTCTAATTTCTGACAATAAAAATTTTGAAAATATCCAATCTGTTACTAGCTTTAAAATAAAGTTTTCCCTCTGTGAACTGTTTTTTATTTACACTGGGAGATATATAGTAACAATATTACACCGACTCAAAAAATGCTGAAAAATAAACTGTTTCACTGGGTAACTGCAGGAAGCAAATATATCCACAAGCAGTTGCCACAGCCTTCTGATGGACAAGATATCCAAAATGTGCATGACGATGAAAGGATTACGAAAGATACAAATATTTTACATACTAATTAGATCTACTTAACCAGCAAGGTTGTGATAACACTTATAATTTCTGTCTTATTTGGCAGCTTATTGCAGTGAACATGTTGCAGAGTTTATTGCTTGTCATAGATGTGCTCATATTATTAGGCATTAAAATTATCTCGATCGGTTCCTACTCTTATGGTCTCAGGGATCAAGGATTTTTTGGAATTTCAGTTTAACAACATTGCTTCTCTGCATAAGCAGATAGTAGTTTCATGGAAACGCAAGTTGGGCATTTTGAATCTGTTGAACGATGTATTATTTTAAAAGAAGTATTTGCGGAAAAATAGTTCTATGCGCCTCTAGTCTGGAAAATGAAAAGCTGTTTAGTCTGAGGAAAACCCAGGCCTGACGAGGGGAGGGGAGGGGGGGTTTCCCTGTGGGCCCGGAGGTTTTTTAGGGGGCCCGGGTTTTACTTGAAGTTAGAGAGAAGCGTTTGCATTGGGCGCAATGAGAGAGGCGTAGTTTTAAATGATTAGTGTGATGTAGATAATAACAAGTTCCGAACGACTTGTATTTATAATGAGATGAATATGAGAATTTCGATCGAGGAAATGGAATACCACCCCCCATCCTTTAGAATTTCGACTGAGTGAAATATCCAATCCTAAGGAATATCACCCCCCCCCCCTCCCACTTTCCAAATTTCGATTAATGCATTTATTGATTTTCTCTCGACGGCCCTGGGAAAGCCAATAGCAGGACAGACACTATCTTCCTTGCAACTTAAAGTCTTTAATTCAAATTCATTTATTTTGTTATCGGACAATTACAAATTGTATAATGGTCAGTGGCAAAACAAATAAGTGCATTTGGTGTGAATAAAAGAAAGATAAAATTGAGTGTGCCTTGAATTAACTTAAACTAAAAACAAAGAAGTCGGACAACGAATAAAAACGTTTAGCGATTAAGATTTTTTTTTTAAATGAAATAAAGTAATATTATCTTGTTTCAATTTTTCTGACAAATTATTAAACATTTCAACCCCAAGTCGTTTGGAGATTTATTGGTGATTGTCAATTTAGAAAAAATTTAATGCTTGTATTTATTTTTGAATACATGAACACGCATTTCAAACATACATGTTAAAGTAAGAACTTTATATTCCACAAAAGCGTCTCTACATGTGTGCATGTAGGGTAAACCTGCTATAGTACGTAGAATCCGTGATCTGAAAACGGTTTGTGAAACAGACACCATATCGAAGTCATGACTCTACTTGAGCGTGGTATAAATTAATTCATTGTTGTTTTCTAAGAATTTTCTCTCATATTTCTGAACACAAAATTAATTGAGCTCATAGTCGAGACGAGATGTACGCAGTGGGTTTCCCAAGTGAGACATTTGTCGATTTGAACACCCAAAAAATTGATAGTATTAGCACTATCGCTGTTAATAAACTGATTATTAATATTTAAGTTACACTATCACAATGTTTCTGTCTGAAATGAAATTTAATTAGTCGCGTTTTATCAACGTTGAAATATAAATGATGTCGATTGAGCGAACTATAGTAGAGGGTCCACACCTTCGAAAGCCGTCTAAATCGCCAAGTAACCCATTCCAGCAAGGTAAATAAATTTTGAGCTCGCATATCGAAAGAGGGTCCTAATGGGCATCCGAAATGGCTTGTTGGACTTTTTTTGGCGCTTGCACAACTTCTCCACAAGAAAAAAAGATGGCGGAACGTTATTTCAAGAATGTGTGTTTTTAAACATATACCTCTCGCTAGTAAATTAACTACGTACGATATTGATGTGATTTTTTATATTTGTATACTACTGACATGAGCGCATATATCTATACTGTTAGAATTTCAAAATCACTTACGATTTTTTTCTAAATAAATCCTAAATCACAGGAAGCAAATTTGTGTGTTTGAATTTTCGACGTGCGATAAACTATATTAAATGTTTAATTTTTTTATATATTATATGCGAATGAAATATGGTCTAAAGATCAAAAAAGTTTTTGCAAAAAAAATTAGCTCCATATCTTTTACAATTTTTGAGTGACAGACTTTTCAAATTAAACCATAATTTAGGTCCGTGATACTCCTATTACCATGCGGCTATTATCTCACGTACTGCTATGTGGTTAATTGTAATGCATCAAGATAGTAAGCCAATACATTTTTGATATTGTGTTATTATTATTTATAATTTTACAAAAATATTAATATGTAAAATGAAACTCATTTGGCATAGTATTTATTAGATCTATAGGTTATGAAGGTGTTGTATATGGCGATATTTATTATATATACCATCATTATACAATATAGAAATAAAATATAAACACGTACACAAAACGTGTAATTTATAAGTAATAATAATAATAATAATAATGCATAATTATACACAGCTCAGTAAGCATCGACAAAGCACTACTAGACTAGTAAGAATTACTGTCTGTTAAACACTGCTCTGTATTATTTCTGCCCTTAAAACAATTGTAGGAAAGGCCACATGCACATGCAACAGAACATCAACATTTTTAGTCACACTCTACTTTACAATTCCACTTTTTGTTTTTTTTTAACCACTTGTGGTTTTTTGTCATCATTTGTGGGTTTATTTGGTTATTCTCTATCAGATATCCAAATTTTCTGGAAGAGTGTGATGTGTTTTCTTAACCGTTTTTCAAGTCACCGAGGTAATTTGTTTAAAATCCAGAATTTTGTGTTAGGTAAGGAAAGTATAGGAGAATCTAAACCACTTCTTGTAAATAATTTTTACAATTAAAATTATTTTGCAGTAAGCAGGGTTTGACCCTGCTTCGCTAAGTACTTCAGTTGCAAGCTAAGCTAAGCATACCAAACTACTGGACTTAATGACCGTTTCAAATGCAGTAAGTAAGCTCTCTTGTAGGACTTAGCGAAAGTATGTCTAATAACTTTATGAAAAATAAATGCTACCTTGGTGAATCTAATTAAACTCACTATGGCCATACAGATTCACATAGGTCTTACGACCATCTTCAATGACACGATCACCAATTGCATCGCAGTTATCTCCAAGATTAGTCAAACTGTTTAGATGGCCTGTTTGATTTAAGGCAACTGTAACTGCTCACTTTTTCCCCTTCGGAAAGAATAACTGACAGGTCACACAATACATAGACTGCCAATAAACAATATTTACAATATTTTCTTCTTCATGTTTTTCACCTAATTATTTATTGGTGTCGTGAATACTATAAAATACCCTTTGTTGTCGTATACCCACAAAACTTTTGTAGTTTTTCTATTTTGGAAAAATTAAACATACCTTTCGTAAATATTATTGTGTTCGTTTGTTCATGGCTGCACTTCAAATTTTATGCTAGGCGTAAGGAATCCAAGTTCACATTGTTGGGCAACATTTGTCCTTATTTACACCAATATTCAGGGCTTGTTTTCTTAAGTCACATCGTACTTTTTTTTAATCCGAAGTTTAGGTCAATTTTTATTTTTAAACTCAATTTATTAAAACTTATTAACGATTTCGTACTCTATTTGCAAGTCTAGATATACTGTCCTAAACCAAAATGACGTAACTTAAAACTTCCTAAGCAAATTGGACGTACTTCAAAGTTTCCTTGTTAAATGACCGGCTTTTTTCAATAATCAATAAACCATTATTTTTGCATCTGCCTCATAGAATTAAATTCAAAAATAGAATGAAACCATTTAAAAAAATAAGATGTGCTGAGATTAGCGGCATAAAATGTCCAATATCTCAAGAAGAGCGTATAATGAAGTACGTCATTTTGGCTTAGGACGGCAGTATATTACCTGTAACAAATTACATCATAATTTAAAACCACGTATTTATTGCACCGAAATAATTGTTTAATAATTTTCAGACAATGAGTGATCTAATGATCAAGAATAATATAACACCTAAATCAAATTAGGTATTAGACTAATTTATGATCTATCCACAATTACACAGAACGAGCCCTGCCGTAGCTGTCACGTTGCGCGCTAATAACAAGACATTATTACGGTTGAATTAAAAAATCCGTATCTCGAAAACTGTATAAGATATCGAGCTAATTTTTTTTGCAAAAACTTTTTTGATCTTTAGACCATATTTCATTCGTATGTAATAGATACAAAATTCAAATATTTAATATAGTTGCCCGCACGTCGAAATTTCAAACACACAAAATTCGTTCATGTGATTTTGGATTTATTTAGAAAAAAAACCGTAAGTGATTTTGAAGGTCTATTAGTACAGATAGATGCGCTCGTGTTTGTAGTATATAGATATAAAAAATCAGATTGATATCGCAAGTAGTTAATTTTTTAGGAAGAGGTAAACGTTTAAAAACACAAATTCTTGAAATAACATTCGGCCATGTTTTTTTCTTGTGGAGAAGTTGCACAAGCGCCAACAAAAGTCCAACAAGCCATTTCTGATGCCCCTAAGGACCCTCTTCCTGAATTCGTTTCCAAAAATCATTTACCTTGTTGGAATGGGTCATTTCAATTTTTAAAGCTTTGGACCCCTTACTACTACAAACATTTTCAAAGATTACTAATATTGATGGATGAATTATTTGAAATGATAAATCATCTGCGCACATAGTATGAAAGGTTTCCCCAATCACTGACCTCTAGCGAGTTTATGTATAGAAAAAAGAAACATCTGCATTTTCTCTATATGTATGCTGGTGTAATAATTTACAAATATTCCAATTTGGATTGAACAAAATATTAATATAGTATTTTCATTGTGTTAACTTCATTAAAATCGTGAGAACACTATTATGAATCTCAATGTTTTAAAACAATTATTAGTGATGATATGATATGTTTATATGGCAATTAAATGATAGTTTGATGTCATACAATACAATACAATACAATACAATACTTTATTGGTGTTGGTACACAAAGTGTTTACACACGTCAACATACAATACAGAGGTTAAAATATAAGGTGTAAATATATAGAACATATGATATAAAGTATAAAACTAGGCACATGTTATAAAAGACAAACTAAGTAAAATAGAAATTATAATATAAAATAAATTAGACAAAGACAAAATAAACTTAGCTTAGGTATTTAAAAAAATATTGCATAATAAAATACACTGTTGTTAAAATCTCTCATAATTCTATAAGTTGTATGTCACTGTTTAAAAATTCGTTCAAGGTATAAAATGCCCCTGCAGTTAGGATATTTTTTATACATTCTTTGTATTTTTTGAAGGGTAGATTTTTTATTTGTTCTGGCAGTTTATTATATAGTATGGGAGCATAGTAATTTGTAGAAACTTTACTTTTGCCTACTCTATGGTATTCAATATCAAGATTCATGTGTTGTCTTGTATGGTAGTCGTGTATATCATCACGCAGCTGAAATAGGTTCAGATTTTCTTTGACCCACATTAGGCATCTAAAAATATACAAGGATGTTAGAGTCAATATCCTCAGTTCCACGAATTTGAGTCGTGCATCCTCTCGATACGCTAGGCCACTAATAATTCTTATAGCTCTCCGTTGTAACTTGAATATTTGCTTGCCAAATTATGTAACGGTGTTTTGCTCTGGGTAGCTGGAGTCGGAGATTAGTTCAGGATCCAGATTAGTTTAATAAGACAACCCAATCAAAATTAACAATTTTATTATCTTCAACAGGTAAAATATGCAGGTTTACGTAATATACAATAGTTACAGGTTATCGGTTTTCAGGTCCGTATCTTTTACGGTTATTGGTAATCAGGTGACATTTAAATCGTATGAATGAGAGAGACGACGAGAGTGTAATGCAGTGATGCGACGAGTAGGGGTTTTGGCGGCGGAAACGGCGGCGGGCTAATAACCGTCAACCCGAGCAAGCTATCGGCTCAACTCGCCGGGTCACTCCTCTGTTAATTTATATTTGCTCCGTGTCGGTTTCGTCGGGACGACGGGACATCGCTGGACTAAATAACATTTGGCACAAGGTCCGTTCTTCGGTTCAACGCGCCGTAGAACTTTTCTAGGTCAAGATATATTCGCTCCGGAGAGTCACGTCACTTGGTGCATAAATCAGCAAAGTGTCTTCGGCTCAGCGCGCCATCGGCAGTTTACGGAGAGATGTACCCAGTGCTCTTCTCGATCCGCGGCTGGGCTTTTATACACGAAACTATCCCTCCTTTTTGAGACGGTCGGAGTCGGGCGGTGTGCAAATTTAGTATATCGAGTATGAATCGCCGTCGTGTGGCAAATGTGCACACGGCACTACACTGAAACTTCTTAGTAATGAGGTATGACTTTAGGATGCTTCATTACACTCCCCTCGTTCGTCGGGTGAAAAAAAAATTGACATCAGGAACAATTTTTAAACAATTTAAAACAACTCTAACATTTTTATCTAACTAACGAAAACATGGTAAAATTTCGTAAACACCCTGTATAAACATGTGAATAAACAATTTTAAAACATTTTAAAACAACTCTAACCTATTAAACATTTTTATCCAACTAACGAAAACATGGTAAAATTTCGTAAACACCCTGTATAAACATGTGAATATACAATTTTTAAACATTTGAAAACAAATCCTAACCTATTATACATTTTTATCCAACTAACGAAAACATGGTAAAAAAAATTTTCGTAGACACCCTGTATAAACATGTGAATATAAAATTTGAAGTTTTGTCAACAGGAATCTATCTGTAAAACAACGGAAGAGATAACAGGGAAAATAAAATGTACTATGCAAAAAATAACTAAACTAGGTATGGCATAAATCGAAATAAATCGTAAGAAAACATTGGTATAAAAGATAAAACAAATGGATTCTAAAGCAAAATTAACAAAATTTACATATCGGACAATGTAATAACAAATTCGGCCTGATAAAGTTTTCCGCGCACTCGTTTGCCGCGCACTTAGACGTTCCCGCGCACTCCTGGGGTTGCGTTAGTGGACGTCTGCGGCAAGGGTATTGACGCACAGGGCTTGATGCTGGACAGGGCGGTGATTCCTGGGATTCCTGGGATGTTACACTGTCATGGAAAATTAATGAATATGTAAGCACTGAATCTGATTATTTTGTGAAAAGCACTGTAACTCCAGATTATTTAGAACAAGTACTAATAATATATTTTTACTTTAATGGTTGATAGTAGTTGCCATATGAATTTGTGCCAGTCTTACACTCAGTAATAAATTCATCTATAACTCACGCGGTTTGTTTAGAACGCTGTAGATGCTGTTTAAAAGTTGAACATTACGAAATTTATTAAATATAATTGAAGATGGTCGCTTTATTTGCATCATCTAGAGCTGTTCATAGTTTTAATGCCATGAAGATGTGAGATCTGCTGTTTAGTGATCACATGTCCTTTCGATACTAGTAATTTGTGGAAAACAGCTTGTACTTTGCACTTTATTTAAAAAAGTATTTGAAACATCACAGTTGCAATTTTTTTCAGCTATTTAGTCACTACAAGGGTGGATCGTTATTATCATTTTGTAATTTTTTTTGAGCACGTCTTTAATTGTATTTTTAATTGAATAGGTTATTTAAAAAATAAATTCTTAAATCTTGTAGTAAAAGCATATGAAATATTTACAGTACCTAGCCAAAACCCCAAATCTTTGTCCAAATTTAACATTTGAACATTGCATAAGCCATGCATAAAATTCTCTTGAAAGATGTGGTCTTATTGGGTGTATTTTTTCAGAAGTTATGATCTGGATCAAGTTTTTCCACTACGTTCCTTTGTTAAGTCAACAAGACGGTAAGTCTAGTTCCGGCTAGACGGCTCTCGTTGTTTCAGCAAATAGTCCTACAAATCAGCGACCAATCGACGATAATGTTTTAATTATAAGTTTTCTCAATTTTTGATATGTACAATTGCAATCATGTTTCCTTTAACTTATCATTTAATACTTTAATACTTCATATTTTTAACCAACTCCTTTCTGTCAAAACATGATTGTAAATTATTTAGCACTAAAAATAGTGCTCAACTTTTGTAACGCTGGTAGGTTTATTTTTTATTTACTGAATTTTATTAATGCCGTCTGTTTTTCCCCACCTGCGGGTCCTCTTCACTTTGTGCTGTTCATAGGATGAGTTCAATGGAAGATCTAGGGAAAATGGAGACAATAGCAAACGTCGATCTTCAGAGTAAGTAACAAAAATATGGAAGCCATGCATTGTAAAATATATGTATAATTCTATTTTCAGCAAGAGGCGTAGGAGTTCGAGTAAAAGTAGACGAAGCAGTAGCAGAAGTCGGAGAAGTTCCAGTAAGAACCGGAGGAGTTCCAGTAAAAACCGGAGAAGCAGATCGCGTGATAAACGACGTTCTAGTCGAGATAGGAAAAGAAGTCGTACTCCTGATAAAAGACGTTCAAGAGATCATCACAGAGCACGGTCTTCAGACAGGCGCTCAAAATCGAAAGAGAAGAGATCCCGTTCACCGGATATGAGGAGTAGATCAAAGGATAAAAGGAGACGAGAACTCGAACGAGAAAGTGTCAGTAGAGATAGAAAAAGTCCACCTCCAAAAAAACGTTCCCCTTCGCCTATTGCTAAGCCCCTATTTCCTAGAAGAGGTCGATCTCCTTTGGGACTGAGAGGTACTTCTCCCTTGGAAGAATTAAGCCCGGAAGAGAGGGATGCAAGAACTGTTTTTGTCATGCAACTCTCTCAGAGGATACGTGCAAGAGACTTAGAGGAATTCTTTAGTTCTGTTGGTAAAGTGCGGGATGTTCGGATGATTGTGTGTAATAAAACGAGACGTTTTAAAGGCATTGCATATATTGAGTTTAAAGATCCAGAAAGTGTAGCATTGGTGAGTACCTAATGAGAATACCAATTGAATAATGTATGTAATTAATTTTTTCTTTCTATTTTTTAATAGGCACTCGGTTTATCTGGCCAAAAATTGTTAGGAGTACCAATAATAGTACAACATACCCAAGCGGAAAAGAATAGAATGGGAAATTCTATGCCTAATCTCATGCCAAAGGGGATGACAGGACCCATGAGGTTATATGTAGGATCTCTGCATTTTAACATTACAGAGGATATGTTGAGAGGAATATTTGAACCTTTTGGTAAAATCGATAATATTCAACTAATTATGGATCCTGAGACTGGTAGATCCAAAGGCTACGGATTTATAACAGTATGTATTTAATTTTCTATATTTAAAAATAATTTTAATTTTGGTAATGGGGTGCTTGTATGGTATTTAGGTATGTATACATATGATGAAATATGGGAGCAGATAAATCGACTTCAATTTTTTAATTTCTTCAAATAATTAATGTTGTAAGTAAATGAATTAAGAAAATAGAAGAGTACATCTCTTCTACTTTCTTAATGTGGGTAGAGTGTAAAGAGAGAAAATTGTGACAGGCAAATCGATTACTCACAAATTTACAAATAAATAGTCTCCTTATTTATAAATTAATGAATTTATTTAACCTGTGCTCATATGATACAATTAATGGAATTAGACAAATTCTACTACCTTTGACTATGTAGTAGATTATGAAAATATTTCCGTAATATGTAATATAACAGCTATAGACATAAGCTGCAAGAATTGTCCATTTAGCAAATTTCACAGTCTGGATATAAAAGCCAAATGTACTGGAAAAACTATAGCATGAAACTGGGAGTTTGTGATGAAAAGAAAAGTTATTTACGTAACCAGTTATGAAAAGACTAACTTTACTTGACGAATGCAAATTACGTGAGTGAAGTAAAATTACTCTTTCATAACGTGTTAAGTACAAAATTTTATCTAATCCCACTCTAAAATAGAAAAGAAATTGCAATTTATTTTGAATTCTATTTTACGGTTCCAAACATAGCTATGCTTGCAGTCGTGCAATTAAATTTTGTGTTTATCGCTTTTGTCAATCTATAAAAATTTTTGAAGCAAATTAAGTCAAGAATGGTTGATTCAGATGTGAGTATTCCATCTGATATAGAAGAATCGGCTAATTTAGCAGTAAATTCAATAATACCTAGTAAAGTAAAAGCATATATGAAGAAGTATATAGGTACGAAATTTGAAAATTGGTGTTAAAACGGAATAAAAAGATGTCTGTGGAAAGATTCTCTTAGCGTACTTCGAAACGATGAAAAACTATAAAGCATCTACAATATGAACTACCAACGCAGCTAAAAAATCTACCATTTTAACAAGAGAAAACTTTAGAAAGTTTTGTTAGAAATGTTGATGACGGGAAGTTTTTATTTGCATTTTATTAATAAAATGTTTTTTGTGTCTTAGTCTAAAGTTATTTCTCTAAGTGGATGGGTTTAATAATAATCAGTTACGTAAAAATTCATTACATCACTAGTTATCTAATGAAACTGACAGTTATGGAAAATGTGACGTTTCGTAATGCCAAAAATGCATTTAAAATTTGATATTACATAACGGGATTAGATAAAATATATTAACAGTTTTATGAATAGAATATTTGATTCTATATTTTTATTCATCATAAAAAAAAACCTTATGCTAAATATTTCAATTGCATTCCGAGATACGAGCTTTCAATTTTCTTATACAGTAGTGCCGTGATAATCCGACCCCCCGTTAATCCGGATGCTTCTATAATCCGGATTGCCTTCTTGTCCTCTTGAAGTACTCTGTAATCCGGATTTTACTTGATTCAGTAATCCGAATTCATTCAGGTGACTCTTCTTTGAGCTTGTAAAGTGTCTTAAGAGCTAAACTTAAAACATGATAAAACAGCCAGTTCCTTAGAAAAATTCTGGAAAACCATTTTAAAACCAAAAATGAGAATGACTTAGAAGATGACCCCTTTAAGTACTATGCAACAAAAGATACTAGCAGAAGAAATTAATGCGGATTCATCAATACTTCATAGCATTGGGAATGTTGACATAGATGCCGGTGAAGCTATTGATTGGATTGATAGTGATAACAAAATGATTGAACAAGAAAATTTAACTCGTGTAAATGCTGACTGATGATGATGTGATGGAAATTGCCACTCCGGTAGAATTAAAAACGAAGATGTTGTCAAAAGCTTAAATCTTGCTTTACAGTGGGCTACAGAAAATAACATTCCTTTAAAAGATTATGATGCTACAAAATCTCAAGGAAATTGCTTTTGAAAAACAACAGCACGTGCACATAAGTCATCAGAGTAAATTCACTTTATTCAGTCTGTGCCGAAAATTATAAAAGAGGGTACCACACAATTCTAACGAAGCTGATGAAATTAATGTAGAAGAAAGTGATGAAAATGTTAATTATGTATGTACATACATGTAGTTACATATTTTTAATATTTCGTTTTCATGATATAGGATCCCCCTTTTTATTTGTTTTGTTTTTTATATAAGTACAGCGCTTACTTTTGTTAAATACAGCCTTTTATTTATTTTTTTGCAATTTTAAAAGCTGAATTTAAAATGTCTTGATAATCCGGATTATTTGATAATCCGGATTAGCCTGGTTTTAATTGATCCGGATTATCGCGACACTACTGTATATACTATCTTCTAGTATTTATCGTAGAATCTTCCATTACAATATCTAATATCTCTTCTTCAACGTCAACAGTTGTTTCTTCACGGCCAGCGTCTCTGTTTTACTATCTGTCTCAGAGATGGCGTGCATAAACCCAGTTGTGGAGACATGGTATTGCATTTACCTACACCATTGCTACTTCACCACCCATGAGCTTTCAGCTCCAGCCCCTAGAGGGCCAATCGCTTCACAGTACTTAATTCCACAATAAATAAATAAATACAAATATAATTTTTTTTAAGTACTTAAAATTAAATATGGTGACCGAAAAAAAGCGAAATGTAGAACCTGAAAAATGAAAGATTGTTACTGGAATTTCATGGAATTTTGATTTGCCATCTCGCACTTTTCAGCTGTCCGATATTTTAGCATCGCAAAATTTTGTGTCATTGGTACCAAATAGTGTACATTTTTTCCAATCTCAAGATTTTTTCCAGAACCCATGCCGGTAACAAATATGAAGTATTTGTGTGTAAAGAGAGGTGAAAGCTTCTAACTGAACCAGGTAATGATTCATTGATGGAAATTAATGATATTTAGCGTAATAGTGATCTGTTTAAGAACAACACACACATAACAAAAGCTATAAGTAATTATTTTGCTTTATTTATTGTAAAAGTACAGCTGCGTAAAACCATCTTAAAAAAGGAAATGACCAAACAATACAACTACTTCTTTTTCATACATTTTTTAATGAACACTAAGCGATTTCAGGAAAAAATGCTAAAATAGAAATAACTTTTACATCAACAATTGGATAAGCATGTGCTTATATATGTATAGTTTTTTTTATTTGAAATGACCTCCCCTATTACCCCTCTTTGTTTAATCATCCACTTATGGGACATTCTGTATAAGCTGGCTTATTATTATCTCTTAATTTACTGATAATGTTTCAAATTGAGTTTAATATATTTCTTTTCTAGTTCCACAACTGTGATGACGCAAAGAAAGCTTTGGAACAATTGAATGGTTTTGAACTTGCTGGCCGTCCCATGAAAGTAGGTAATGTAACTGAAAGGTTAGACTTACAACAACAGGGACCATCCATTCTGGATTCTGATGAACTTGATAGATCTGGCATCGACTTAGGAGCGACAGGCAGATTACAACTCATGTTTAAATTGGCGGAGGGTGCAGGGATGCAAGTACCTCAAGCTGCTGCCAATGCCTTAAGTATGGCTACCGGACAACCTGTAGTACCTCAAGTTCAGACACACTCTACCCCTCCAATTGCCACACAGTGCTTTATGTTAAGCAATATGTTTGACCCAGCCACGTAAGTTAATTTATGTTTTAAACTGAAATATAATTGTTTTTTATATGTATCATTAAGTACGTACAAAGCTTTTTTTACTTCATAAAAAGGAAAGTTCAGTAATGTACTAGTGCTGGCACACGAAACACATTTATGAACAAAATTTTGAAACTCCCTATAATGAATTGACTGAGTGAAGGAACACATATTAATATTTAAAAAAAATCAAATTCTCAAGAAATATTTATAGGGTTGAACTTAGAATAGAAAAATCTTAAATTTTCCAAATAAATTGCTTGTGGTAGGTGAGTTTCGGGAAAAATACAAAAAAAAGTGAAATTACATGAAAATTATATTATCATTAGAGTGCAATATTGGGCAAACGATGGACTAGTTAAAGGACAACTATCTAAAGTGAATTAATTATTCAGTAAAGTCTTAAGCTGCAGTAAATTTTATTGTGGATGGAAATCAACAAAAAAATTGTAAAATTTTAAAAATTTGTTAAAAATTCTTAAATTAATTCTAATTTTCATACTAGAAATTGAAAATTATAATAATTATAAATTTTCTTCCGCTTCTTCATGTGCATATCAGGTTCGGGTTGTTTAGGATAGAATCTTTAAAAGTCATGAAATCGTACATATTTTCAATATTCAGATGGGTCCATTCCATTTTTAAAATCTTTTGTAATGCACTTTTGTGCATCGAGGGGTCTATATAGCGTGAAATTTTATTCTGTACAACTTTTATTCCATAAGTTTTTTCATAGGCGTATCTATTTCAAAGATGTGGTCTTGGAAAGTCGCAAAACGTAAGTTTGCACTGAAATGAGAAATTTTCCCGGTTTCTAACTTTTGATTTCGGCTATACCGCTGAACCGAATTTGAAGATTTAGATGTTCATTCGACGCAGAATTTAACCCTCTTTAATATTGAATGGGATGATATTTTCCATCCGACGCACAGTTTTCGTTTTCGAGCTAGAAGCAAAAACTGAAAAAAGTGCAATAATTTCTCGACTTTTTAGCTCACCTCCTGGAATGGTGCAAACTCAGATTACACGCATTTAGGACCAAACGATGGTATTAAAACGATTTCCAGCTTACTGGGAATTAATTCCTCGATAAATTCTAATTTGACTGGCCTGTAAAGTCTATTTGGAAATAAAAGAGTAATAAAACCTTATTATAAAATGCAAATTCTATAAAAACAATCAGGGTGCTTATTACTAATTTTTTTCTATTAAATAGAGTGTTTCACCGGGAACTGAATCGATCGATATTCAGAAAAGTATGTAACAAGAAATTTTGAAAATTTTGGGAGTTACTAAAGTCAGTGTGGCCAATCCAACCAAAATAATTACAAGCATGTGGTACTTCCGATTATACCGGAAGTCTATATCAACTTCATTATTTTAAATAGAACACCCTATTATATAATTTCGGCTTTTCGAAATGAACATTAAATTCTGAGTTGAAACATGTAGTATGCCTTATACCTAAACCTAGCAGTTTTGGCGATATTTGACATTTTATAAAAAAAATTGACAGGTGCCAACGTTTTGGAAGAACCGTTATAATTTTCTTCGTCTAGGAGATCCTCGTTTGCTCTTTGGCATATAGAAAGTACGCAAGATTAGCTAGTCTCTACAATAAAAATAAATTCCATAACAGTATACCAAGTATTCTATTTTTGACGTTACATTTTATCATATTCAAACCTCAAAAACTTTTTTATTTCAAATGAACCCTGTATTTTTTTACATCAAATTGTCTAAAATTAAATTCCCTTGTTTCTGATATAGGCATTGTAGTAAGTTAAAGTTACAACTTTTTGAAATATTAGCGATTTTTGTAAATGGTCAAGAATAATTGGAGTGGAGATCCTTGAGGTACTCCTTGATCTGCGGCAAATTCTTCTGATATAGCATTATTTATCTTAATCCTTAATTTCCTAGAATTTAAAAAGTTTTCAATGAGATGAATGAGGTAATCAGGTATATCCAGCTTCTTTAATTTATGTAATAGTCTACTAATTCTTAAAAATAGAGCATTGAAGTAAATAACTCAATTTAAAATCAACCAATAATGATCAAAAAATAAATTAATGAAGTAAGGGTTCAAACAAATCATCTTCTGCCTGTCTTGAAATGCCACAGTAAATAAATTTATTGGGTCTTCAATGGAATGGCCCCCAAAGTATTACAATTTGCATTTTTTCTGCAGTTGTATAAACAGCTCGAGATTTTAACAAAATTTAGATTAATTTATTTTATTCTCACATCTTTATGCCTACGCTTTTGAAAACAGAATGCGTGGGATCATCGACCCATCGACGAGGCCAAGAGATGGTGCTATAAACGAATACCAATGCCTTGCGTTGATCCTCGACAAGGCGTGGTTTACCTGCGCAGATACACGTTTACATGTCACGAACTAATATTTCCGAATTTGTATAAAATACAATGTAGTGTCGTATAAATATGTAAAATACTAAAGCATTCTAAGATTCTTCCTCTGAATAATCTGACGAACTATCTGCGAGGCCTACATTAATGATAGGTTCTATAGTGATGTCAGTACAATTGTCGGGTTCTCACATTGTCATTTCTTTTAGTACGTGATTTATACAACTTTGCCAAATTATCAAAAGCAAGACTAAGAACTGGAAATAATGGATCAATTAATTTAATATTTAACTTTTCGGTATAATTTCCATCAATGTGAAGAGAAATAATAGTACTCATTTGGTTGATCTTTCTTCGAGTGATTTATTACTGTCTTTTCCAAGCAGAGTATAAAGTGAAACAAATATTTTCTTATAATAGATGAATAGTGCAGGATTGCTGAAGAACATTTTTACTAAAATTCGCTTAGAAGATCTTCCTACTTCATTTTGCACATTGCTCTCTTCAATGATCCTAGTCGTCTTGCTTACTCTTAATGTATTTAATTGAATAAAATAATGTGAAAACCTTTCAATGATGTGATTTGAGCAAGTACGTAATGTTACTTATGAACCAAGTGTACTCTAAATTTATAGACATGAATACCCCTTGATTTTTTATGTTTTCAGTTATGTTATTTATATTTTAGGGAATCCATTCATCATTGGGATATAGAAATAAGAGACGATGTAATAGAAGAATGCAATAAGCATGGCGGGGTATTACACGTGTACGTTGATAAAGGATCTCCGCAAGGAAATGTTTATGTAAAATGTCCCTCCATAGCTACCGCCGTTGCTTCAGTGAATTCCTTACATGGGCGATGGTTCGCCGGCCGTGTCATAACAGCTGCTTATGTGCCCCTTTTAAATTACCATTCTCTATTTCCTGATGCAATGACTACGACGCAGTTACTCTTACCATCTAATAGGAAATAAATTTGAAAAGGACACGTAAATTGTATTGTATCAATATTTGTATTAAATAAAACAAATTGTGTAGATATATATTTTATAATCACTTAAGTATTAGTCAACTACTTAGAATTTTTTATGTTTAAGTTTTATGTCGTATGTAATATATTTTGACTTTCTAATAATAAAGTTAACAAAAACATGTTTTAAAATATTTCTTTTAAATTTACCATTTACCATTTTTACCATTTTAAACTGTTTTATTTTATTTAACTATTTACATTTCAAGTTGTAAGTAATATCATAACAGTGTATAATTGTAAATCATAATATTTAATTTATACAAAGTATAAAAAACAATAAGATGAGTGCCGATGGTATGGCACAGGATCTTAGATGAACTTGTCTAAATATTTAGTTTATTAATAACACACTTATATCTAATCTATGTGCATTTATTTTCAATATTTTTTTTTACAATAAAAATTAAAATAATTACTATTTAAGTGGGGTGGATTAAGCAGTGAGGGTAATAATTCTAAACACCGCAGGGAAAAATAAACTAAAACCCTGCTTAGACAACATGTCATATTAAAATTGTGACTTATACGGATTAATTAATTTTATGGGGTATGTAATTTAATTAGGGGGCATGGAAAGAAAGGAAAAGAAGGAGAAGTAAAGTGGGGTACAGGGTTTGTGTTTTGTCGAGTTAAGTGAGTTTTGTGTAATCAGTCATTGTCACAGCAGGGAAAAATAAACTAAAACCCTGCTTAGACAACATGTCATTATATTGTCTAAATGTTATTTGTGGCATTATCTTAATTTTTTTCCTTCAATTCTTTGGGACTTCCTGCCACATGTATGTTTTCTTTCTAAGCGGTGCTAGGGGAATCTACAAAATATATCACAATTAACCAGTATGTTACTGGTAAAAAACCTCTACGCCTGTGACGTTTAATCTTTTTTGCTGTGTATGACAAATAACATGAATATAACAAACATTCTTAGAGCTGTGTATTTCTCATACACAGCAAAAAAGATTTTTCAAAAAAGCCTTGAAAAAGGAAACAGATTAGATTTCCGAAACGTCGGCGAAATATTTAATTTCAAGTTTTTATACTTATTTGTGTTAATGTTTAAAAACCAACCTTGTAACAGATCCTTTGACGTAAACGTCATAGGCGTAGAGGTTTTTTACCAGTAACATACTGGTTAATTGTGATATGTTTTGTAGATTCCGCTAGCACCGCTTAGAAAGAAAACATACATGTGGCAGGAAGTCCCAAAGAATTGAAGAAGGAAAAAACATGTCATTATATTAAAATTGTGACTTATACGGATTAATTAATTTTATTGGGTATGTAATTTAATTAGGGGGCATGGAAAGAAAGGAAAAGAAGGAGAAGTAAAGTGGGGTAGAGGGTTTGTGTTTTGTCGAGTTGAGTGAGTTTTGTGTAATCAGTCATTGTCACCGTCTATCAAAATAAACGGGTAGTCTCTGGTGAAGTAGCTTGTGAGTGTGTCGTCGTGAGCTCGAATTTGCGTTATGTTCGTAGTCATCGCCGATAACTGAATTTTACTGGTGAGGCACTGCTGTGCAATTTCGTCTATGTAATCCCTAATATAGGGGAGACCGGTGGCACGATGTAATTCAGTTATTGGCGTGTATCTGTTAGCGTTAGTCAAAAGTCGGGTTAATTTATTTTGAGTTACTTGGAGGTGGTGACACTTTGTGACAGAAATTAAATTCCACGCCACGCAGCCATAAGTTAAAATTGGTCTAAAAATAACTTATAAAGTGTTAGTTTATTGTCCGTCGTCAGTTTACTTCGTCGATTTACTAGTGGGTAAAGTTGACTTAACGTGGTGTATGTTCTATTAAGTGCTTGGGTAATATGAGGGGCGAAACTCAGTCTTTTATCGAGGGTTACCCCCAGATATTTGACCGAGTTCCGCTCCTCGAGTGTCTGTTCGTCAATTTTTAGTTTTGTTATTGTGCGTATGTTCGTAAATTTGTGTTAAAAGTAATAGTCCGTGTTTTGTCATTGTTTATGCGGATTTTCCAGTTGTTAAAAAATTCTGTTAATCTATGCAGATGATATCTTACCTTCTGCGTTGCAATTTGGGCGTAAAAAATTGGCCATATAAAATGGTATCATCTGCATATTTTAAATTTACCAATGTGGATGAAGTGAATTGTATTTTTAACCATAAATTATTATTTATTGCACTTATGCAGTGTCTTATTATAAGCACTTTTACTAGTTAGGTTAATGTGTGAGTGGGTTCTTTCCAGACCCTCCACTGCGACCATCAGGTCTATTGTGGCTCACTCTTAGTTATAGTTCACCCAACAAATTCAGCTTTTTAATAAAGCCGATAATCTTGGGTGAGAAACCGTTCAGGTCCTCTGGCACCAGTCGCCCTTTGCCGTACAGTGAGGACGTGGTTCTTTCTGCAGCAGGACAGATACACGAGCTCTGTTGTTTCATCATCCTCTAGATACAGATGGCATTCGGCTTTTCCACTAGACCAATTCTGTGTAGGTGATGATTTAGTTTGCAGTGCCCAGTGTATAGGCCAGTTAGAGTTCTTAGGTGTAGCCCATTTAATTTTAATAGTTTTTTAGTTCTTGACATGAAGGGGTATGTAATAAACTACTTTGAGTGAACTAATCCTGGTAGTTCCTGCCAGTGCTGGATTGTTTTCAATTCAGTCCAGGCTAGGATAGTAGAGTTTGCAGATATGCTAAGTGCCGGTTCTGGTCCTATAAATTTAGTTGACGTGCGTTCTCTGGCCAAAGAATCGGCAATTTCGTTGCCTTCCGTGCCAGAGTGGTGAGGTATCCAGATCAGAGTCAGTTTGTTGTTTCTGCCATCAGAAAAGAGCTTCCTGGCAATTCCAAACCGTTTTAGACTTACTACGGAATGATCGAAGGGCTTTAAGAGCCGCTTGGCTGTCTGAAAATATTTTTATTGATCTGTGTCTAGGCTGCGTCTGTTGAAGTCTCCATGCAATGGTTTTCTGCCTGAAATATAGTCTCGTTACCCCCCAGGCTCGAAGTTATTCTTACCGTTGGTTTGCGACTATATACACCAGTTTCAGTTCCCTCAGGAGTTTTGGGCCATCGGTGAACCAGACTTTTACTAGTAGGGTACCATATTGTGCCACCTTTTTACTTTTTGTGAGTATAGAAGGTAATGTCTGGTCCGTCCAGAATCACAATCGAGCTTATATCTTGAGCTGCAATTCCAGAAACTTATTTTGTGTATAATTTGAAATGTTGAGAGTTACTTTTTTATAAATTATAATATTGGAATCGTAAGCAGACAGTTTTTGGCTGATTTTGAGGCTGTGCATGCTCTTTTATTTACTGGCGAATTAGCAAAATAAAATATCTTGCTTGCAAATAATATCCGCTTAATATATACTGTACACATCAATTAGGTACTCTCTAGCATTTACAATGCAGTATTGCGAGTGGCCGGGTAGGTAAACTGGGGGCGTGATTATTTACTATTGTGTTTGAATTGGTTTCCAAATATCAAATATGTTTTCGTTGGATTCTTTTTCAACTTACTGTAAACTGATGGATAAAGGATATCTCCAGGGCGAAGTTCAATGGTGCCTTATTTTGAAAATTTTCAACAAGTTCTCGCCTTGGGAAAAAAACATGTAATATTGAAACATAATCGAAACTACATATTACGTGGTTGCGTAAATAATTAGGAAAGTCAGAAATATTTGACTTTTTAGTGAAAACGATAGTCGAGTACAATATTCCGTGGCCGTGGAATAACATCGTCGTGTAATTGTATTAAAAGAAACATTTTTTCAGAACTTGAAGACAAATACTTATGGGTTAGTGGATTATGAAAGAAGTGAAATTTCGTTGAATAATTTCAGATAAGAAAAACCTAAGTTGTATCACTTTCGTAATTTTTTAAACTTTTGAGTTAATAATTACCAAAACATATGAAACTCATCTCATAAATGTTTGTTTTTCAATTAATCTTAATGTTTAATAAATAAGTCATCTCAATCTCGCATTTTTAAGCTAACCTCTAAAACAAACGTCAAAGCAACAATGTTGGTCCCAATGACATTGGACTTCTGCATTAAATGCTGAAGGTACGAAAGAGACGAGAAAGATTGATTTTAGACTCGGTATCTGGTTCAATGGTCTTGAATTTTGAAGCCGAGAAGAGTTTTGGCCAAAGGAACCCAGTCTATGTCTCTGATGTTGAATGTGGTCTTACTATTGTCGATGGTGAAGTAAGGAAGCTTACCAGACAGAAGATTGGACAAACGGTCCTCCTAAAGAGTAGCCTGTGAAATAAAGTGACCGTAACATGGGTACCAGGACACGAGGGAAATGAAAAGGCTGATAGCTGGTGAGATAAGGCGTGAGTAAGGCCTTTATAGGACCCCAACCCTTTTGCGTTGTGGCCATGCCATGCATATGAGCATCCATTGACAAATGGGTGCAAACTAAATCTCTCAAATGGTGAAGAAGTTTCCGACGACAGAGACAGCGGGCTCGACATGTGAAAACCAACATGGACCATTGCACCATCTCTATTTATAACTTCTAATAGTCTGTTTGGCATGCCATGCATTATTAATTTCAGTAATTTTTGGGCATTCCGTGGTCTCACATTTTGGTTTTGGATATTTCTTATGAATAGTCCCCATACTTCTTCCACAGGGTTAAGGTCGAGACTATGATTAGGCCAGTTAACACTTGCCCTGGCAATTAATTAAAATACTATTTTCTGTGTACGGAGGTAGCATTAATATTACAGATAAGTAATTTTTTCTGCTATAGCAATAACTCCAGCCTTACCATATCCGCTTTAAAATAAAAAATTAAATAGTGATAATAGCTGTTTTTATTTCGGCCACTCATTACATATTCAAATAAAAATAGATTTACACCAGAAAAAAGTTGTCCTATTATTTATTTTCCATTACAGTACTGTACAAACCATTTACAATATACTTACTGTTTTTCTAGAAAGAAAAAACAAATGATGGGGCTCTCCTAAAGGACATCACACCTTAAGGCAGAACTTCCCTAAGGGGATTTATGTATATAGACAGAATTTATTGAAATTTTAATATGCTCATGCTGTTGGGGCTGTCAAAAGTCAGCACTGTTTTCACCAACCTGGCTATACAGGGTGATATTTAGAAAATTATTTGTCAGTTGTGCGAGATCTCATTCTAAATTCAGTTATAGTCCAAGCAATGGGGGGTTTCAATTCGGGGTTGGAAAGAAATGAAATTTGGTGGGATGGTAGACATAGGTCCCTTGATAGTACACCTGAGTTTGCGACCTTGGGGGGTTTATCGAGGGGTGGGGGGATGAAATATCTGCGTCGCGACGCCTTTCGGAATATAGCGCCGTTGTGGTAAGTGCTATCGAAAAAAAGTTCAAATGAAATATATAGAAAACAAAATTGTGCACAACTTTGGTCTTTCGTATCGCAGAATGTAGGGGCGCGCTTGAAAAAATCATATATTTTATTATATACGACCAAATATATCAAATTGGGCATCTGCAGACTCAGAAAACATTAGTCTTTCAGAAAAAAAATATTACAGAATTGTTTGATACGGATCTTCGTCTTAATCCGTGATGAAATTCTGATTTTGTTGAAAATTGCAAATCAACCCCCACATTTGGCGCGCCGTAGAGCGGAAACTATTGGTCGCAGACGAAAAAATATAAAGACCAAAATTGTGCACAATACAATACATATTTCATTTAAAATTTTCTTTGATAGCATTTACCACAACGGCGCTATTTCCCGAAAAGCATCGCGACGCAGAGTGTTCGTCCCCCCACCCCTCGAGGTCACAAACTCACGTGTACTATCAGGGAACCTATGTCTACCATCCCATCAAATTTCATTTCTTTCTGACCTTTTGCAAATAGAACCCCTTTTTTTGTACCCGTTGCTTGGACTATTATTAGCATAATATGAATAGGAAAAACATATCTATTATTACTTTAATAAAATAAGCATACGTTATTTTAGACGGTGGTTTCTTCGTTTTCCTAGTGGTCCGCCGCCAATGAAAAGAATTAATAAAAGTTCAAATAACTAGACGATTTCATTATATATTTTCATAAGTATATGTTATTGTCTTAATAGTAAGCTCTTTAATGTTATAAGGACTAATCAAGTATTTATAATAACATTTAACTATCAATTAATTAGTCATTCTGTGCCGGTTGTCCTTCAACACACTACGTTTCATTTTGATAAAAGTATGATCCAAAACAACAACTTTGGAATAATAATTATGGTATTATTTGAGGCTCTTCGGCCTTATTGCACCATCTAATAAGTTAGTTAATAAGCCATATGATGGGTATTTTACTGCTTGCTGGTGTCTCGCATAACCTAAGTACCATATTACACCAGCAACATGAGCACAGACACCAAGAGTTCTTGCACCCACTTTACAGGTACAATAGATACTATAGTGTTAGGATCAAGCTGAGCATATTAGGTGTTTTCACAAATTTTAAATTCACTTTCACTGTGAAGATAATGCTTTATTATAATTAAAAAGACTTGAATTTTGAGAAACAGTCAAATAATACCTTAAAATAAGCTATTATATTTCGTATTGAAATTTTTTCGCCAAAAACACTACATTAATTCACTACGCACTCATGACGCCATCAGTTATATTGTCAGTGTCATTTTGTGTTATAAACGTTATTTTGCAGATAAATTTTCTAAAGTAGCTTTTACAAATCCCGTATTAGGTAGGCATTACTTATTTAATCACACGTAAAACGTAAATAAAGTGAATAAAATGGTGTTTTAACAATTTTTAAGCGCGATTTAAGAAACTAATATAGCCTATGACGTCACCGCGTGTTTTGCGTACTCGTCCAATTACTAAAACTTTGTGTTATTTATTTGTTGAAATTTTAATTTGATGGACGATAGAATTCTGTTTAAATATCAATAAGTGCTTTAGTATAACAAGTACTTCATTTTAATAAGATCAAAAAAGCAAATTTGCACATAGTGAAAACACCTAATTGGAGGAAGCAAATATGATGTACAAAGGCTTTTACAGCTTGAGTAAACCTGGAAAATGTTTTTGCTCTTAATAATCCAGGTGTTGCAGTTGAAAAATAAATCCATTATTTGCTTCTCTTTCCACGGTGTCTTGAATGCTGGAGCTAATTTTACTTGCTTGGACTATACATTTTATAATAACAATTGATATGTTTTACCTTGAAAGTATTACGCTAATTGAATTTAGAATATAAAACCTCACAGCTGATAAATCATTTTTTGAACTGAATTTTCTATATCACCCTGTACAACTAGCTTGGTGCAATTGAATAAAATGCTCACTCTTGGTAGCCCCAACAGCATATTAAAATTTCAAGAAATTCTGTCGGTGTACGTAAACCGCTAAGAGGTGTCAGATGTCCTTTATCTAGGTTTTTATTACGATTTTCAGAAATTAACAATGTACCGTGCGTCAATATTCTTGGCTAAAGATGATGGTCTCGGGCGATTAGGGGTCGAGCTTGAGCTCTGCCCCAGTCATCGTTGTAGACCTGGACTGGCAAAAATTATCTTGACCAAAAATGGTCATGGAATTAAGAACTACTGGCATCGTTTGTCATCCTTTGAAAATGACTATATTATAGATTTTCAAGTTAGGTCCCATCCTGTTGTCATTTGCAATAATGTGCATGTTTTTAATTTCAAAGATAACATATTGAAAAACGTTTTTATTAATAAAAAAGTTAATTTAAAGAAAAGTCTCCCACCATGTTAAATGCACAAAAAGTACCTCCTCATACTACAAAAAGTATTCTGCATCATTAAGAGCTCTTATTCCATGCATTGACGAATGTCAATAACAACTTCTGTACGCATGGTTGGCCTACCAGCACCTTTTCCATGAATCACACAACCAGTTTCACAAAACACAGCAACACAATTATTAACATGTGCACAAAAATTCTTTGGTATTCTAAGTCTGGGAAGTGCTCCTGAAAATCGTCCAAACAAACATTGACGGAGTTCCCAAATTCCATTAAACTAGCACACTACCACTGCTCGTCATATTTTGACAATGAAAAAATAATTGAAATAATCATTACAAGAGGATGACAAGCTAAAATAGCAGTTTTTAATTCCACAACCATCTTCGATCAAGATAATTTTTGATATCACAGGATCTATGCTCCAAATGTCGCTCATTGTACTGCACTGCAACGCTATTGTTCAGTTTGCTCTGAGAAACAGTGCAGATGAGTTCTACAAACCTAAAATTCGTTTCCAAAATGAGAATTAATAATTTGCAAGAAACAAATAATCACCTAAATAATAACGTTGAAGCACGAATAAGAATCATTTGCAGAGGCAGTCGAAAATACCTTCTGTCTACAATGTACAAGAGTGGTTCAAAATTTAGAGCAGTATAAGACAAAAATACTTGTAGAATTGTTTCTTTCAAAAACTCAATGCGAAATTTTTATTTAACAGATGGATAGTGGCAAAATATTACAAAAACTCTTATTTTCAGATAAAAGAGTTACTACTTACATAACACTATAGTTAATAGAACAGGACTGATAGTTGCACATCTCCCCCTCAACCTATTATCCCCACATGGCAATAACGTCTTTAAACAGGCAACTGTCAATTGCTATGATTTCATCGCATATGAAGTATTCACTATCATCTCTACGATGAGGCTGAAGGACAACCGTATTTGTTGAATGCATGGAATGTAGGATGAAACCGTCACTTATATTCCATACAATTGAACACCTCTAAGAGTGTCAACAAATAGATATCTCGAAATGCAATTTTTACAGCCGGAGAAACTATCGTACCTATTCTGAAATAGTCTGTTATCCTTTGTAGACAGCACAATTCTTTTTCAGATCTCACATGTCGCAATGTATAATAGGCCTTCACATCTGTTGGCGTACTTAATAGTAAATATTAAAAGGCACCTAATATTTTTATTATTTATTTATTGTGTAACACTTTAACTGCTACCCATACTGAACACATTTTGTTAGCCACAAAAACAAAGTTCATTTATGTTGCTGCATTAAATCTCGTATGTCAGATTCTTGATATTTAATAAATAACGTGTAATCCCATTGTGCTTCATATGTCTAACTTCGGTCTAAAGTTACAACTGCTAGTACATCAGAGGATTAAAAGTCAAGTAGAATATCTATAAAAAATATGTCATGTTAAAATTAGACGAGGAATGTTAACATCTAAAACTAATACGTAGATAAAGGCCATTAGTCCAGTCAACGAAGTCCAAAAAAGGTCAAATAGAGGAAATAATTCGTGTAATTGCCAATTTCTATATAGTTGTCGGGAGGAGTGCCCAGAACAACATACTAAAAGTCCTGGCCAGTGAATTGTATGCGGGGGGTGGGGAGGGAGTACTTTAAAGGTCACCTCTAAAGGGTCTGTATACAATATTAAACTACATGAAATTTCCAACAAATAAATTCCTATTAATTTTTTTCTAGGATCAATACTTTTTCCATCATCTATTCTCTCTAGCATTGTTTAAAAAAAAAATGTTTTTTTTTTAAATAGGTTTAGAACGAGGGGTAAACCGCTAGGCCCAATTTGTACACCTGATTTCCCTTTTTGGGCAAATCTTGTATGATTTCCCCTGATTTCCTCCTGATTTCCCCTGATTTCCTCCTGATTTCCCCTGATTTCCTCCTGATTTCCCCTGATTTCCCCCTGATTTTCCCCAGATTTCTTCTCATTTCCTTTGATTTGTTTCTATGTTAATACTAGTCTTTGAAGTTATATTCTATTATAATAATTTTTTTAATTCGTTAATATTTTTGAAATAATGTTTATAATAGTGGGTTTCTTGTTGTATTATGCCTCTAATTATGGTAAAAAATATTCCTTTTAGAGGTGATTTCAAGGTAAAACGATTAGGTAGACAAGTAGTGAGTTATTAGAGGCCTTAATACACATGATGATAAGTTAACTTAGCTCAACACCCATGTTAAAGGTGTATTTTTATGTACACTAAAACAACGCGTGTAAATAAAAAGTACATCTAAGACATTTCATTAAAAAAAAAATCTGTTAGGAAAAAAAATCAGGTGTTACAATGCAGATAATATTTTACAAAACTAAAGAACTTTCTTTTTAAACTTTGCATTTTTATTCGTGCTACAGAAGAAGGCCTCTGTTATCGCGAAGGTGGTTTGTAATTTCTTCGGGTATTTAAAATTTAAATTAAAATATATAGCAAACGCTATTTGAAATGCCTCTAAAAATGATGTTGTGAGTTCCTCAATTTTTATGTCTTCCACATAGACGGTATATAAATTAGTCGAACCTGGAAACATTTAGGACAAGTTAGATGTATATTTTAATTTCTCATATCAATATACTCACCAAATAATTTTACAATGGAAGGAGTTCTGATTTCCATTATTTCTATGTCCGTTAAGTCCTCTTTCTGCAAAATTTAATTTAGTAAAATATTATAATATTAAACATATACCTAATATTGCCTGAGATTCCATATAAATTTCATTAAAATACGTAGCTATAGTTCTTATAGCAATCATGATGAATATTTCAGTATTGGTCACGTTATTAGCGGAATTGCACTGAATGCCCTCGTTTTGTCCAAACTTCAATATTTGAGCCATCTTTTTGTCGTCATTAAAAACATTAATATCAATTTTCTTTAATGCGTTAAAGTGCCAAAACAATCCTTTTTTTTTAAACAAGAGAGGCCAATGTTTTTTTATTTCCTCGATACTGGGATTTTTATTAATAAATTGTCTCTGCTTTACGTAACATTCTTCAGCAAATTCTTCATTAAGTACAATATCTTGTCCTTCCTTTTCATTGTCTTTGGCATCGTCGAGTCCAACGTGTTCATCTTCTGAACTATCTGTGCCTGTCGGGGTGTCCGTGCTATCATCAAATTGTACTTCCTCGCTATCATCCGAGCTCTCATCGGTAGTGCTTTCCTCATATGAATATCGGTTTTTGGATGTGGTCTTGGCTATTTTTTTAGGTTTCTTGTAAGATTCTTTATTTGTTTCTGTCTTTCTTTTCTTTGACCTCACATCTTGATATTTGCTATTAATAGCCTCTGCCATTTCTGGCGATAATTGCAAGATACATTTTTCATTTTCTATAGATACATCTGGTTTTGGTAATGTAGCTTGGTAGGTGGTCAATTCGCAGGAAAAATGTTGGCTTAACTCAACGCTGTTCAAATGACCATCGCGTTCGATTGAAAACCAATTTCCTACACATTTTGTATTTTTGTGCTTTGCTATATCAATTTCTGTAATATCCTTAAGAGAGTCAAAATATAAAATTCGTCCAACAATAACAGTATTACCCGAAACGTTTACATCAATGATTTTACTTCCGCTAGCCATTTGACTTGCTGGATTAATCTAACATTTGAATAAACACCAATTTTAACAGATCTAGTTTTCCGTACCGCTTGCACTTTCCTTTTTGTTCCCGTCAATTCTTTGATTTTGCCCCGAACAAGGCATCTTAGTCTATCTGTACTAACTTTTTCCGTTTATTGATCAAGCAGCCAACATAAGGATGATTTGCGGATAACTGTAATTTTATTATTAACTGATACACAAACATAAGGTCCGGGTTCGAGTATCGTGTCGGAACCTTTATTTGTATAGTCTTTTATATTCAAATTTTCCACAAAAGAAGGTGCAGCAGGTAGCTCGGCCGGTAGGCTACATATTAAATCAGTAACTAACTGTTCGTCACTGTTTATTTTGCGAAATAGAAAATCTTATATTATCGTACTCTACAGCCAAGTTAGTACGATATTATATGGTTTTCGATGTTCCGCTGCAACGCGGATCCGGTTAAAACGCATGGTATGTCACCGGCTTTATGGTGCCGAAAATTTTTTTCAAAATACCCTTTTTTAAGCAAAAGATATTATCTGAATTACCTATGCGCATAATATATTTCAACAAAATGGCAGTAGATTTCCCCCTGATTTCCTCCTGATTTCCCCTGATTTCCCCCTGATTTCCCCCGATTTCCTCCTGATTTCCCCCAATTTGTACACCTGATTTCCCCAGCGGTTTGCCCCTCGGTTTAGAATGTCACGAAACGCTAAAATTTTAAATTTGAGAGGACATTTTTTTTTTATTATCTATTCCCTTTAGACGGTCCATCCTATATATTTTCCAGTGAAAGTCTAACCATTTCTTCGGTGGCAGTAGAGTCACCTATCTACCAAATTTGAATGTTCTCCGTCAAGCAATTTTTTAGTTAATGCACCAACAGACAGACAGACTGACGAAATTGAAAATTCTATATTTTCGTAATCTATATGTTCTGAAACATGATGATCCGAAAAAATCTCGGAGGGTGATTTTTTCTCGGATAAAATACTTCCCTTCGTTGTGTGATTTTCCACCCTCTGTATCTTGTAAAGTATTGATCTTAGAAAAAAGTTAATAGGAACTTGTTCGAAATTTCATTTATTTTAATATTTATACTTTTTCAGAAAAGCGTAAAAGGGTAGACTTTTAGTATGTTGTTCTGGGCACTCCCCTCAACAACTATACAGAAATTGGCAACTACACGAATTATTTCCCCTATTTTTCCTTCGTTGATTGAACTACATATGGCACATTAAGATAAGTGTCCGTGCCGTTGCTGCCATCTTACATGTGGTTCCTTTCAGAGATGTATGCTTGCATAAGGTACTACCAGTTTTGACCTCATAAACTTAATAATATCTACGAAACATTTTTTTTCGAAAATTCGAAGAACATTGTTTTCCTTAACCAAGTGAATCAATTTGTTTACATTTCAGATATATTGTAAATCTACTAAATACAATTCATTAATATTTTCAGGGAACCTCTTGATAACAAAAAAATAAATTTTGATACTTTTGAATTATTTGAACAATTTATATACATACAGGTTAGAGACATTCAGCATTTTTTCATTAATTATACAGCATATAACAAGCTAACCATTATACTCTTCGCCGATTTACTACACTTGTTATGTAATTGTTGCGCATTCTATAGGATACTCTTCGCAGGTTTTCTTTCTAAATGATATTAGTTTCAAACATTTTTTGTTTAATTACAACACAGATTATTATTTTTTTCATTTAAAAAATTAATAACTTTTTTATTTATTGGTCGATTTTGTTCAAAAACGCTAACTTACTGTTCAAATTTCAAGACATTCGGACTTTTCATTCTTAAGTTATCGTGCTTACAAAATACGTGACGGACGGACGAACAGACAAACGAACGGACTTAACTGAAAATTGTTCAGAATTTGATCACCAACACAGTGATATGAAATTATTTTCTCTACAAGCAATATTACCGGTTTTAGAAATGTGCCTATCGAATGCAATATTATACTCTTCGTTTTGTATTTGCGAAGAGTATAGTAAGATACAATATATATTCATGAAACATCTTTATGAGTGGCTTTATGTCTTTCTGATGAGCTCCAGAATAAGAGCGAAAAACGTTTCAAAGGCTCAGCATTTCCAAGAAACAGAATGATAGATTTCATGAAAATGTAATCCATTAGAATGAAAATGTCTTAAGACAAGGTAGATAAATAAATTCATTTTAGGCCTTTGTTCTCATTTTTAACTGAATCTTCATGATCGTAGGGGGTTATGTAGATACTAGTTTAATCTGCATGGCAGTAGGGGACTGTGTGGATGCTAGTGTTGGAATGAAAATTGTCAAATAAGAAATTAGACAAATTCATTTTAGGATTTTAATTTGCTAGCATAACCAGAATTCAGGTTATCGAAAGAATGCAAAGATTTCATTAATAATTTACACATACTTTTTCTTTTAGTTATAGTTATTTTTTCTGCTGTTTGCAAAATCCTATAAAGAATATGTTTCAATATAATATATATTCTTCATAACATTTAATTGGAGAGGTAAAGCGGTTAAAATGAAAAAAACAAGTTAGTAGGACTGGTAGTCGGTGAAGAAGGTGGCTAAAATGCCTTATTACTATTTAAGAAGTTTCAGGTGCTACATAATAACGTAAAAGTGTGCAGATTTTCATAATCTCATGTTAAATCAGATTTTTTTTAAATATTTTTTATCATGTGTTTTTCGAGTAAGCGAATAATTAAAATGTAAATAAATTTTAATGAGTTCTTATAGAAATGTTCACTATACACAACTTTGAAGTAAAATAACAAGGAAAAAAACGCAAAAAACATTGAATTGTTTAATAATTGAGGAAATATACTGGAAAAATTGAGGGTATGTTATCGTACATTTTAATAAATAATTTATCGTTAAAAACAAAATCATGTGATAATTTCCCTGAGCCGACAATGAGCACAATTCACGCCATCCACAGCGCATTTATCATGAAAATATTTATTGATTATTATTATTATTATTGTAACACTTAAATAAAAATCAGGAACGATTACATGTCATTTGATGATTTCTCGCATTTTTTGTCACTATGTATTTTTCTACTGTTAATACCATTTTTAGAATACTTTTGGAACCTACGTAAATCTCCCTTTTGGTCATCCACTGGTTTAGGTATTATTTAATTAAACTCAGTTACCCCTCCCATAGAGTTTTGTAAAAAATATATTTTGCAGTTTATTGTATTGTGTATAATTAATGAAAAAATGGTGAGTGTCTCTAACGTGTAAGATAGTCCTACCACTTTATGCTCAGGTGCATGCGGGTGGACTAAGGCGGTTCATGTTGAGCCTGTTCATCCGTTACATCAACGCTTTGATCTTGGCACCAATGTAATTCTAACCGTCTTTGTTCATTTGCGTTATCCATTTCTTTTTCGCATTATAACTAGATTTGTAATAACAGCCGTGACACTATTGTATCTATAACATTTTTTGAGGTCAGTTTTGAAGAATTTTGGACACTACAGACGGTTACCATTATCAATTTACACAAAGGAGATCTTTTTTATTTCAAAATATCCAAACATTCTAAATTTATAGGAAAAAGTAAAATATAGGCAGTAACGCCCTTGACATCAAAAAGGACACTCATGATTTTAAAAACCAGCAATTTGAAAGGCAAGCGAGGCCGTGAGTAAAATGCAATAAATAATAAAAGTTATTACCATATGATGGAACGGTAGAAAAGTGGATAAAACAACATGTATTTTTCTTAATATGTTTTAATTACCACAGCTAGGAGAAAAATTGGATACCAAAAAATCTCATTGTTAAACTTTCAATAAGAAGTGATGTTTCAATTCAGGCACATACAAACAAAATTAGTGCATAATAATTCCTCTTAAGGTGGATATTCCCTAGAAAGAGACATTCAATAGGGAAATATTTATTATTTTTGCCCACAACTTTTTTTTCTTAGTATGTTTATTAAAAAAAAAAAAACTATAAGAGTAGGTACTTAAGTAGAACCATAACAAGACTATTATTATGAATTTTCACTTAATCATTTCAGTAGTTTGCAAAATAGCTAGATTTAAAACTACAAAATAGGAAGATAGCCCAGTCGGTAAAGTAAAAAATACACCTGAAACTCGCAAAAAATGTTATCTGAGATTTTCCTTTCGTAACTGTTAGTGCGAGAATTAAACATCACAAAAATCATTTCTGGGGGTGCCGCGCAACACCCCAAAAAAACCACCCCTTCGGTGAAAAAAAGCCTTATTTTACTGATAACTCATTAACCATTGAAGATATAAAAAAATTGCTCATCATAAAGAAAAAAGCTTGACTAATTGCCTAAAAAAAAGTCGTCTTGTAATTTGCTTGTATATGCCATGGTTTTCGAGAAAATCGATATTGACAAAAATTGCAAAATTTGTATTTTAAAGGTGGCCATTCCCTAGAAAGAGACATCCGATAGGGAAATATTTATTATTTTTGGCCATAATTTTTTTCTCTTAGTACGCATATTTAAAAAACTATAAGAGTACCTATAAGTACAACCATAACAAAATTATTACAATGAATTTTCACTCAATAATTTCAGTGGTTTGCAAAATAGCTAGATTTAAATTTAAAAATTATGTTGATCTTCCCATACCGTAGTTTTAAATCTAGTGAAAATTCATAGTGATATTCTTGTTATGGTTCTACTTAGGTGCTCTTATAATTTTTTTAAATATACGTACTAAGAAAAAAAAGTTATGGGCAAAAATAATAAATATATCCCTATCGGATGTCTCTTTCTAGGGAGTGGCCACCTTAATGCTAGCGAATTTTCGTTTATTTGAAATTTTTTGCGCGCGACCTATAAAAAAAATTGAATTGCTCGAAAACCGAACAAGTTAGGAAGAAAATCAAAATGGGTTTTAAAGGGGATATAAAACACTCTCTTGTGTTGCCATTTTTGAGAGCTATTGATATTAAAAAAATTGATTGAAGGAGCCGTTACTCTGTGGTAGTTAATCATTTGCACAAATAACTAAATTGATATTATTAGTATACAAAAATAACAATATAATATAGTTATCTCTCGATTTTTTGTGCATCTGACTATTCACAGGCCCATAGAAAATAACTGACTATAATGTAAGTTATAAATGCATTACCTTTTAGCTCAAGGTAGTACTTCAATGCAGAAAAAGTTAGAAATAAAAATATTCACATTTACAAATTTAGCAGCATGTTAAAGTTAAAAAAACAATCCAAAACAAGCTGCATATTCAGTTTTTTTATATTTTTTTAATACAATTTTTTAACTATTGAATGATTAGAAACAATAGTTATATGATATATAAACTCAAACAAAATTTTTTGAGCCAAATTTTCAAGATGTTTGGGTCTTCTTTCTATTTTTAGGAAACAATTTTTTTCAATACCGATTTTCTCGAAAACCATAGCATATACAAGAAAGTTACAAGATGACTTTTTTTAGGTAATTAGTCAAGCCTTCTTTTTTATGATGAGCAATTTTTTTATATCTTCAACGGTTAACGAGTTATCAGTAAAATAAGGCATTTTTCGCCGAAGGGGTGGTTTTTTTGGGGGGTTGCGCGGTACCCCTAGAACTGATTTTTGTGGTTTTGTGATGTATAATTCCTCCACTAACAGGTACTGAAGGAAAATCTCAGATAACATTTTTTGTTAAGAAAATCTTTATAATAATTATTGGACTATATACAGGGTGTCTCGCTTAAATGTGGAACAAGCCTGTAACTCCTTTGTTTACTGACCGATTTGATTTTTTCTTTTTTAGTAATGTAGTGCTACATAAACTCTATTCTTGAATAACACAAATGATTTCTACAACGCAAAACGTGGCCTACTGCGAGATATTTTCAAGGTCAAAAATCAGTCATTCATATTAGCGATTTTTTTTTCAAAAATCTGATTACATATTCTTTTTCACCGTACCTTTAAACTCTGTTCTTCAAAGTTTCATATAAATCGATTGTTGCTTTTGGAGTTTATTAATTTTTTTACGAATAAAAATTATTAATTAAATAAAACCTAAATAATTAATTTCTAATACCATTTTATTTTTTTTCATAATGAATATAAACAAAAAATAAGTAATATTACATCAAAAACACCTGAATATGAATATAGAAACTACCACAACGAATTATACATTTTAAATCGAGCAATAAAATAAAAAAATTAACAGGAGTAATATTTCAGTTTTAAGTAGGAATATAACAGAATTCAACTGAAATATTAAAATAATCTAAATTGTAGTTCGTTCTATTAAGTCCCCATTGGCAAAAATACACTTTTCTACTCTCCTTTTGTTATTAATAACAACTTTTCGTAGTTGCTGTCGAGTAATAGCACGACAAGCAGCGGTAATTCCGTTTATTAATTCCTCTACGATAGCTGGGCAGTTCTTGTATACTTCTTTTAACGTACCCCATAAAGAATAATCTATCTTGATTACAAAAATTTATTATTAAAAAAATTGGTGGGTGATGGAGTGAAACGGACATGGGATTCATGTCGAAGTACATAGAGATTACTATGTCGGGTCTCGGTAACAGATCCCTTTCTTTTTATGTGTCTGTGTTATTAATTAAATAAAACCTAAATAATTAATTTCTAATACCATTTTACCACTTTAATAGAACAGAATAATTTTTATTTTTTGTCTCTTTAGTACAATAATTGTTTGCTACCAATATTTCAGTAGGCGTCCAAGTTATAAAACTTTTCAAAATGTTTAGTAAACCTTGAAAACAATTGAAGCGCCAAATTATTAGAATATCAAACATTTTACACTTATGTCTGTTATTCAGTATAACTAGTGTTATTGACGCTTTTAAAATGTAAAATGGCTGAACAACAATTGACTGTAGCGGAAAAGGTCTCAATAATTAAACTTATGGGAAATGATGAACGTACAATACGGCAAGTTGCACAAGATTTAATAATTTTAATCCTGGACGTAATATAAGCCACTCAACAGTGTGTGGAATTAATAGACTCTTTGAAGAAACGGGGTCAGGAGCACGACGGAAAGAAAACGGAAACAGGATAAGAAATAATGGCTATGATATAATTTTATTACATTTCCGTGAAAATCCTCAAACAAGTATCAGAAAAGCAAGTATGTATTTAAATATTGATAAAAGTAAAATTTAGAGATATCTCAAAAAGCATAAAATGGTACCTTTCAAACCCAAACTTCTACATACGTTAGAAGGAGGTCTCCAAAAGCGTATTGTTTGTGGCTTCAAGGAAACTTCCTAAATGATTTTATAAATAATATTTTGTTTACAGACGAAGGTACATATAATACAAATGGGACGGTTTGCGCAAATAATTCTCGATTTTGAGTTGCGGATAATGAAAATCCACATTGGACTATCAACTGTAGAAGACAGTACTCGCACAAAATTAATGTTTGATGTGGGATTCTAAACAAAACATTAATTGGACCATATTATTTTCGAGAAAATTTAAATGGAAATTCATTTTTACAATTCCTCCAAAATGATTTGTGGGAAGCATTACATGATACGCCCATTCAACAAAGGAATAATTTATATTTCCAGTTAGAAGGAGCCTTCATACATTATTCTTTAGTTGTGAGAAACTGGCTAAACCAGAATTTTCCCAACAAATGGATCGGGCATAACAGCCTTATCATCGGGTGGCCACCTCGATCTCCAGATTTGACCCCTTTAGACTATTTTTTATGGGGTATGTTAAAAGAAAAAGTATACAAGGACCGCCCAGTTACCGTAGACGAATTAATAAACGGAATTGCCGCTGCTTGTTGTGCTATTACTCGACAGCAACTGCGAAAAGTTGCTATTAATAACAGAAGAAGAGTAGAAAAATGTATTTTTACCAATGGGGACTTAATAGAAGGAACCATAATTTAGATTATTCAAATATTTAAGTTAAATTGTGTTATATTCCTACGTAAAGCTGAAATATTACTCCTGTAAATTTTTAAATTTTGTTCGATATAAAATGTATAATTTGTTGTGCTAGTTTCTATATTCACATTCAGGTGTTTTTGATGTAATATTACTTATTTTTTGTTTACATTTATTGTGGGAGAAAATAAAATGGTATTAGAAATTAGTTATTTAGGTTTTATTTAATTAATAATTTTTATTCTTAAAAAAATTAATAAAGTCCAAAAGCAACAATCGATTTATATGAAACTTTGAAGAACACGGTTAAGAGGGACGGTGAAAAAGAATATGCAATCAGTTTTTTTTTTTAAATCGCTAATATGAATGACCGATTTTTGACCTTGAAAATATCTCGCAGTAGGCCACGTTTTGCGTTGCAGAAATCATTTGTGTTATTCAACAATAGAGTTTATGTAGCAATACATTACTAAAAAAAAAAAATCAAATCGGTCAGTAAACAAAAGAGTTACAAGCTTGTTCCACATTTAAGCGAGACATCCTGTAGAAACATAAAATGTTGATATAAAAGAATGCAGTTTAAGTAAATATGCTAAAATATATTTGAGATATTTGACTTCACTACCCACAGTAATATGCAATTGAATTAATGTTTTTTTATTAAAAGATATGATTTGAAAAAAGTGCTGCAATGTACTTAGAACCTTGTGGAACTTTTAAGGTTAAATATTGATTTTAAATTGATCAAATATTGCATTAGGGGCACGGGGCACTCAACAAACACATTCGCGTTGTGGGGGCTGAGAAAATGTGACAAAGTGAACGATAGGGATAGAGAGGTGCACAAAAAGCAAACATTCTCATAAAATCAAAATATTTTTTTAAAGTGTAATTTTTAAGATTCCTTAGAACCCTTATACTTTTGTCACGTCAGTCTGCATGTCACAAGTGTCTTTCGAGAATTTCCACTATACAGTGTGGCCCATTTTGTAAAAAATTTGTCTATTATCTGATTTTAACGGGGCTTTTTTTAAAAGATGGACCATCGAAAGCTCTACTTTATGACAAAAATTTAGAGATAAATTTCAATTTACAAGACCTACTATGATTTTTTTTAATGTCAAAAATGGACAAATTAGCGATTTTTTTTTCATAAAATCTAACGATACCACTGGATTCAAAAACATCTCAAATGGATAAATCCAAAATTTCGTGAAAAAATATTAAATAATGACAGATTTATGACCAAATTAATGTAGGTAATATTTTATAATAAATTTTACGTGATTTTTTCTAAAAATCGAAGCAGCCCATGAAAAATAAACAATAAAAAGATAAATTAACTGGACAGTTTTAATAAATATTGTCCCTATTGAGTAATGACAGATAATAATAGGGTGCCATGGAAAACAAATTTAAAGTCAGATGCCAAATCTTTAAAATACACAATGGGCTTGTTCCATGATATTCTTTTTATATGGTTTTTATACTTTTTCATATAGTACTCGATATTCTCATTATACACTTAAAATTTCGTATTATTTACTTTTTCCGTTCTCGAGATATAAGGAGTTGAAATTGGTAATAGTTGCAAAAACCGAGCGCTCATATGTGACGTCACTATACGTAAGTGACGTAAGAAAAATGGCTTTCTGGGACCTTTCAAATTTAACCTGTAAAGTCGAAAAACATAGAATTTTTAAACGCTGGTAACTATATAAATACGTCGAGTGAAAGTTCGTTCTATGTCTCTAAGGAAAGGAGAAGGTCGGCGATCAATTCTAATCGTAAATTGCATGGTCAAGATCGAAAATTCGTCCCGGCAGGAGCGATAGAAAATTGTAATTATTTGACATTTCACCAAATTGTACTCCCCTACTGTCAAGTAGTAAACAAAACAAACAATACTTAGAAAACACTTATAATTATAACAAGTAAGGAGCATCAAGTCTATTGAGATCGCCGAGTCTATGCGTATAGTGACGTAGCACCTGGCCACGCCCCATTTTCGCGAGATGGAGATTTGTAATAGTTTTTAAGATACTAAACGTGCGAACAAGATTCTAATTTTTTGCAGATTCGTTAATTTATACTTGCACTTTCGATTTATGGAATAAAAAAAAAATGCTGAACAAGCCCATTGTTATTGAAATTATAAAATTGATCAATAATATTATCAAGTATTAGTCTATTAGTCTGAAGTTAAAATTATGGACACTCTAAATGTAGTAGAAAAAATTGAACTTGTGCGCCTTAGAAGAGATAATGACAGAACTTTGGGAGCGGTATGCGAGATATTTAATAATAGGCATCCGAATAGGCCCAACATCACTGAAAGTACCATTTCTAAAATAAACAAAATTTTTAATGAGTGTGGCGCTGTGACAAGGCATATTATAAGAACGGATAATGTACAAAGAAGACCCAGGTACGAGCAGACCGTTTTAAATTATTTTAACAACAATCCAAACGCCAGTGTAAGAGTAGCTAGATTAGATTTGAATTTACCTAGAGAAAATATTCGCCGATGCTTTAAAAAGAATAAGGTAAAACCATTCAAACCCAAGTTTTTACATACGTTGGAGCCTGGTCATGTTGAAACATGGATGGAATTTTGCTTGTGGGCTCAAGAAGAGTATCTTAATAACAGAAATTTTTTGAAAACTACTTTATTCTGCGATGAGGCAACTTTCACCACAAATGGGGTGGTATCTTTACAAAATTGTAGGTTTTGGACTACAGAAAACCCAGAGTGGGTCATGAATTCTAAAACACAATATTCCCAAAAAGTTAATGTTTGGTGTGGGCTACTCAATGAAACAATCATTGGTCCTTTCTTTTTTGAAGGTAATATGAATAGCATGCAGTTTTTACAGTTCCTAAGAAACGAATATTGGAATATGCTACATGAACTTTCAATACAAGAAAGAGTAAATCTACACTTTCAATTAGAAAACAGCCCTGTCCATAATGTGGTTACCAGATGGCTTAATGCTAACTTTCCTAATCGATGGACAGGTCGAGGTAGACCGTTAATTGAATGGCCACCTCAATCCCCGGACTTAACACTGATGGATTTCTTTTTATGGGGTTTCATAAAATCTAAAGTTTATAGGTTACGCCTGAGTAATAGAGAAGATTTGTGTGCAAGAATATTATAAAACGATTCGACAAGTGCATCGAAATAAACGGCGGCCTTGTAGAGGCTACAAAAATTTAAGATGTGTATTATCGGGTTTTAGTTTTAGTGTAATGTGTTATTTTGTTTATTAAATATCTAA
This sequence comes from Stenurella melanura, assembly GCA_963583905.1. Taxonomy (NCBI): domain Eukaryota; kingdom Metazoa; phylum Arthropoda; class Insecta; order Coleoptera; family Cerambycidae; genus Stenurella; species Stenurella melanura. Next base: position 64,293,004 of record OY757311.1, read on the forward strand.
TTATTATTACTTTCAATTGTTCATACATGTTTTTAAGTCAAATATGATTAAGTTTGTTTAAAAGACAATATTTATTAAAACTATCCACTTAATGTATCTTTCTATTGTTTATTTTTCATAGGCTACTTCGATTTTTAGAAAAAATCATGTAAAAGTTATTATAAAATATTACCTACATTAATTTTGTCATAAATCTGTCATTATTCAATATTTTTTCACGAAATTTTGGATTTACCCATTTGAGATGTTTCTGAATCCAGTGGTATAGTTAGATTTTATAAAAAAAAAATTGTCCATTTTTGACATTAAAAAAAAATAATAGGTCTTGAAAATTGAAATTTATCTTTAAATTTTTGTCATAAACTAGAGCTTTCAATGGCCTATCTTAAAAAAAGCCCCGTTAACCCGACTGGGGCTTCATTGAGCAGATCTTTGAAATGAAGAGATTTCTTAGACAGATCTTCATTTCAAAGTTAAATAAGTGAAAGTGCAATATGTGGTTTCCTTCCAGAATCTCGAAATTAGCGGATATATTAAAAGCTATTGGAAGTAGAAAAAAATGAATAGTAATAATCTTGTAGAAAATTTGTCAGCTTTCATTTCCCTACGATGCGCTGTTTTCGAGACATAAGCGAGAAATAAAAAAGTGACATGCCCCCCTGCACCCTCCGCTCACCCCGTAGGTTTGGGGACTTTAGTACGTTTACCTCCTAGTTACTCTAAACAGCACTGAAGTAAAACATTCTGTTCCCGACCATGTCCTCTGAGCGATCATGTACTGGACTAGATGTAAAGTTATAAATATTTTGAACAACATAAAAATCAGTGAAAACTCTTCGTAACCTTGGGTTATCTTGCGCCTGTTCCTCAAGTTCCCTATGTACACCACATTTTCGTTGATGCCATATTCAATTAAATAGATTGCACATCACCGCAATAAATACTTGTCGTATTATTTAGTTAAATACAGTTATGATTTCCATGTCGGTTACTTTCAAGTGATTTAGGCAAAATGAAAATCAAATAGAACCTAAAGGAATATTATAATTATTGATGGTTTATTGATGTAGCTATCAACAGAGGATGCCCACTGTTCGGATCACACATTCGAATCAGTATAACCAACAATGTACCCATAGGGCACATCAGTCTAACATATTAGGCACAGTGTACAAATAGACATCAAAATAATAACATGCTATGTTCAAATTTATGTCACAGCAATTACGTACATTAGTTACATACAATTTATCTTACAAATTTTCTAGTTCTTTTTTAATGTCTTGTATCACAATACAAAAGCGAATGTAAAAAAATATTTATAAGAAATAACAAAATAATTACTATTCATGTATAAAGCAACACACAAAAAAAGAAATATTAACTTTTTGAATATACAATTTTGTACAATAGGAAGATATATACAATGATTATTAAATTACAAATAAACTGTAAACAATATAGGAAATATATTTACAATATCTTAAATTAGAAAAAAATTAATACATAATTTACTTGATCATATTTATCAAAACTACCCACACAAAAAGTGATCACATAGGCGATTTACACTTTCTATAAGAAAATTACATTCAGTGTCATTTTATGTCATAATGCGAAACTTCCTTATCCTGATCTATTTGTTATTCTAGTGTTCCTATTATTTGTTTATTGTATATCTAATCACTTGGTGATTACTGTGCAATAATGATATGTCCATTACAATTAAAACATTTATTCAAATAAAACACAAAAATTAACAAAGACTACAATACACAATCTTGCACAATGACAACACTGACTCTTAATTCTTTGTACCTTAATCTTCAAATGGCATATCCCTTAGCTTGAATCGCCTATAAAGGATGAGTTGTCAAATTCATCAGAGTACTCATTGAATATTTTGCCTCCTAAATATCCCTGTAGTAAGAGTTAAAACAATTATTATGATCCATCGGTGAATTAAAAAACTCATCTCAAATCTTAAAAAAACATACTATTTTATTACCGAGTTTTTTATATTGGTTGTTTTTCTATTACCTTGTATTGCAAATGCGGTCAGAGATAAATGTTATATCTGAAGTAAAATTATGAATTAAGTGAATTTGCAAATCAGGTTTTATTTAGAAAAATAATCCAAGCGTAATATTTCAAGGTGCAAACTAAAAATGTTTAATATAAACAAATATTTTATGTTGTATATACCAGATGTCCAAGATTTTCATGTATATTTCTAATGCTTCTATGATTTGATTACTTTAGTATTTAAATCTCTAAATATGGAAGTTTAGGAAGGTTTTTCTTTGTACATGTAAACTATGTAATCAGAAAAACATCTGAATATTTGAAATATTAAATTTAAACATATCAATAGTCAATACGATCTCGATACGACCCATAAACATAAATAATATGCTCCAAAAAATGACAGTCGTAACAGAGGTTCATAAGACCTCGATACGATTAATGAATAAAAATATGGCAATTTTTAGGCCACCAAATGTCAATGTTGGTCTGTTAGTAAAGTACGAGAGTGAACGTCTCCTACTCTTATAAAATTTAAAGTCGAGTTTTACAAGAGATTGGCATAAATATAAAGTCAGCGACCTATAGAGGGGCAGTTTAAAAATAAGACTGAATGGTAGTTTAAAGCATGGAAAATGACAATACAGTCATGAAACGACAATTGAGTCACGTGTACGGTGTGAACATGCCATTGGCTAGTCGATCATTACTGCTATATGGTGAATAAGACTATGTTTATATCTAAAATAAAAAATGACATCCGAGTAATTTAAAAACAGTCTCATATCTGTTTGATAGTTTCACATACAAAATTAGGGCGTAAGCAGTCTCAGCCATATTTTCTGTTGGAATTTCAACCAAAGGTGTCCATGTTTAATAATAAAAAATATTAAAATTTAGGTTACAAGCATTTTACATATAAATTTGACTAGGAAATGTTTTTTTAAATATTTTCTATTATTTTCTACAAATGTGTATACAATCTAACCCTTTGAAAATAATATTTAAAAATCTTTTATTTTTAATGAATTCTCAAATTTTCTTTATTCTAAGGGTGAGTTGTGTTTTTCGGGGCATCTTCGACACTTTTACAGTAAAAATTAATCTCCAGCAGTTTTGGCATCATATCATTGCTAGAAATCGGTTTAAACATTCAACATTTTCTTAAATAACACGACTTGGTTTATACTTAGCACTTTGATTGTTGATCTTTTATTTCCTGCATTGTAAACAAATGAATACAAGACATACGTATAGGTAAAATATGTACAGCACATGCTGATTTTTTAAGTTATTTTCTTTTCTTTAGGACTATTTGGTCATATGAAGGTCGTAATAAAGGTTGTCATGACGTTATAACGACTTCTTTATGACATTAAGAAGTCTTTGAATTCACACAATCTAATAGCCTTATAACGGTCTTATCCTATTGGGTCATATAAATGTTGTATGAAAAGTCATGACAACCCTTTTCAAAGCGTCCAAATCTAGCCATAAAAGGGTTGTACGAAGGTCGTCAGATATTCAAGAGAAGGGACAAGGTCTGCTAGTTTATGAAAAGTAACGGGATAAGTTAGAGATTTTCAATTTTCTACACTTTTGAACGTTTACTGTTTTCTAAAAAACTGAAGTCAACATCTATTGTTTTTCACATAATAACAACCTTTTAAAAAATCAAAAAAGCTAGGCAAGTATTAATAAAAGACCAATTTGCGGTCTGCCCTAAATACATTTTTCATTAAATCAGACTGCCCTTTTCGTGAAGGGAAACGTTCACCTTTGCAGTGTAATTAATCCAAATTTTCGAATTATAATAGTACTATGTTTATTTTTGTTTCCAAAATCTTTGAAACATGTTATTTTGGGTATTTAGCAAATAATGCTCTCATACATTTAATATATAATATAAAAGATAAACAACAATAAATTACTTATTCTTTATATGTTTATACTGTTGAACTAATTCTGACCCCAAAAGTCAATCAATAATATAATTTCAATTATAATATATGTTTACCTAGAAAACAACCACTGAAAGATCTCCCCCTACGAGGGTCTTAAGAAAGTAGTAATATCTCTAGCCCTACCTAAAGAATACCACATTGGGTATGTTTTGGAAATGCAACGATCGGCTACATTTGCAAGCAGTGGTTACTTAACCCTTTAATTTCGGGAGCCGGATAAATCCGCAAAAATTTTTCGTGCACCCAGCGTGGAAACCGTATATTTATGCAAGGCCATACACCATAGTTCGTTTCTGTTTGTATTTTGCATTTTCTTTGTAAAAGTCTGTTTCCTTATATATTTTGAAAAGAATAAATGTTTATTTAACTGATTATTTGAATTTATATGGCTAAATGAAGCATGTATATGCGCATAAGTTTTCATATACCGTACAAATCCGCAAGCATCTCCCGCTGCCATACAGCGGGCTAGACATGTAAAAAACAATGCCAAAATGAAAGGGTTAAACGATAACACTGAAAATGTGCTCAACTGTTGAGTGTTTTAGTCAGAGGCAAAATCCATGCCGAGTTTAGTCAGCGGTGAAAGTTAACTTCACTATCTTTCATTCTTAGGTATCTCCTTCCAGTTATCTATTGTATTACAAAGACACCACTTTATTTGTAGAGTGAGCAAAAATAGTGGATTTGGAAAATCGTGACATAATTTCCCCCACTACATCCCTTCTACTTTCTTAATTCATTTAATTATGGCAATGGTATTAATTATTTGAAGAAATAAAAAAATACGGGTCGGTTTATTCATCCCTATTTTTCATCCTATGTATCCATCTGCATACCACACAAACATCCCTTTCTTGCTGATTTCTAGCACGCCCAGCTGCACCTATCTTATTCAACACATCAAAATAAGACGTTTAAAAAAACATAATATTAACTATATCAAAAATCTTAAGCGACTATATAAAAAAAAAATCATATTCATAAATACAGAAAACTATAAGGTCATCAACAAAAACAAATTTAGTTTGTATGTTCTGCTTCATATGTTATTTTTCTGTTTAGACAGTTTCAATCTTCAAAAAAAAATCCCAAAATTTTCATATTTAAAGATTTTTTGAGAAGCTATAAATGCACACATTTAAAATACACATGAAGACCCTGTATGTTTACAAATGATAAGAATATGCATCGGGGTAATTAAAAATTCAAGCTCCATTATAAGGCAAATGTTCGTAATAAAAGTATGTTCTTGGATACACAGAGCTTTAGTATATATTCATTTAAATCTCAAAAGTACCTTAAATTTTTGTAATATTACATATAAAAATATTTAGTTGGTTTTTTGTATCATTCAAAAAAAAATAACTACAATTCTTAAGGTAAGTATTTTTTTTTAATATAGGTACAACACTTAATTTCAGTGTACAGGCCACACAATTATTATTGAAACATACAGTCTTACAATGAAAAATTAAATCATTTGTCACCCTGCAATTTTAAACATCATAATATATAACATTTCTAATAAGGAAGTTTACAATACCAAAAATAACATTCAATATTCAAAACAAAATTAGACCAATTAACTAATATACAGTGTTATATTTCCATCAGATAATGACCCATAACTGGATTAGTTTGATCGTACCATACATTATAATATAATCCTTTTAATGAATGTATGCGAAACTTTTTTTTGTAATTAATGATATCTCAGAAATCTTTACTCAAAATGGATTTCAAATTAAATACTAATGAAATTTGTAATAGTTTTCATGCTTATGCAAAAAAATCATATTAAGTATTCGAGAAAAGAGAAAATTACCATTAAAATATAAAACAAATTAATAACCACTAAAATTGTAATTAGAAAGGTACATTAATTTTTTTTTAGTTTGTATTGAAAATATTTCCTTTTACATAATAGTAGTTATCGATTTAGTTCGAAAGCTAAAATGAAAAAACTTTAATTTTTTTCAATTGTTTACCGAATTTTATGTAACAGGTGGAGACCTTTTAAGATAAATTTTTTCCATGTATTAAATAGTAAGGGTAGTTTACCCATAAACCAGTTTGAAATAATTTGATCTTTTTACATAAGCACATATAGTGTAGTATTATTATGAGAAGATGCTCGGGGCGGAGTTAACGTGCGCGAATATTTTTACCAGTGACACATCATCTGGGGTAGAAGGATATATAATAATTGTAATCAAATTTTCGAGGTCAAAGAGCTGTGTAATGTAGAATATTAAAGCTTGTCACACTCTGGTGTTTACGATGAAGACATTCTTCACTGAAAGTAAGGTTATATCACTTAATTCAATCAGAAACGGAGGCCACAAGTACATATATCGCAGCACAGATCCTGTGACAGCAGGTGACGGTGCCACTGGCTTTGACGTCAAATATGACGCAATTCGTTCTCATTGGCCTAGAACAATGGAAGCACACAAACTCGTTTCTGCGCATTATTTTTTGCGAGCATCTTCTCATAATAATACTACTCTATATGTGACCAGTATTTGATTTGAGACAATGCAAAATGAGAATTTTGCATGGTCCGTCTAAAACAGGTTATATAATTTTGTGGCATTAAAGGAAGCTATAGATTTGTGTTTAGTACGATTTTTTTTTGATGATAAGTAATATTTTTGCCTTGTCGCTATATTGTATGTAACCATGTTAATAAATTAATTAAAGAATTATAATAATAGTTTCATTCATCTACATTGAATTTGCTTTGCATCAAATTCCAATAGGAATGTGACTTTAAGGAGGATTCCCACTTAACGAGCCGATGAATGGCGTTCTTAGGAATCTATATATAACCACATTCAAATTTTGATGAGATTATAATGAAAATTTTGGCTTTGGTGCGCTTTGAAGTGAGATGTCTCTCAAAATTTCTCGGTTGCTCGCTGACACAATTCCCTCTCTCCAGATCATCTAAAACAAAAAAATCAAATTTCTTGTTACTTTTTGTGAATGTAGGTATGGTATGAACTATGGAGGATTTCTCTTTTCTTCTCTGTGCGACGCACAGTGGAAAATTTACCACTTTTTTTGGACAAAAGTCCATTTGATGCACAGTTCTTGACCGATTTGAATACATATTTTTTAAATACTCATGAGTGATTCTAGTTTACCCTCCAATTGCTACAATTTGAATATCTATTCTTCTAATGAACGTATCTGACCTAATATCGGAATATTTAAAAAAAAAAAATTTAACAAAAATAGTGACTGTCCTATATAGCTGTTATTTTAATTAAAAAAGCAGTAAAGTAAAAAGGTAACCAAACTTCAATTTTGGCGCTAAGAAAGCATAAGAAGTTGGAAGTATAAGAAGCCCATGGATATGGCAACTTCAAAGTTGCTTATCTGCTCCTTAATTACAAACACTTAAATACAACTATTACACTATTATATTTTAAAAAGTTTGAATTTAACGTCATCCTTGAATAAATATTCTTATTATATATATTATATATATAATATTCAGGCCTTTTAAAATTAATTTTTTTCATACATACAATTAATTAAACAACCTTGAGTAATAAATTATATATCGAAAAGATCCTGAAAACTGTCCAGGACCCGCGAAGTGTCCTATATCTAGAAATTGGACCATTTTTGGACAAGTTGGATAACCTGTTCATAATCAGCAATCCAAAAATAATAAAATAATAAAACAACAGCCTAAAGTAATCCAAAAATAATAAGATAATTCAACAACAGCCTAAAGTAAGAAATTATATATCGAAAAACAAAAAAAAAAAGTGCCTAAAAATCAAAAAGTGGCCAATATTAAAAAATTGGACCACTTTTGGACAAATTGTCTATCATATTCTTAATAAGCGACCCAAAAAACATGAAATGCAACTATAAATTATGGTGATCTACAATATTTTTGTTAAATCTTTTTTTTTTAATGTTCCGATATTGGATCAGGTACGTTCATCAGAAGAATAGATATTCAAATTGTAGCAATCGGAGGGTAACCTAGAATCATTCACGAGTATTTAAAAAAAAAAAATATTCAAATCGGTCAAGAACTATGCGTCAAATGGATTTTTGTCCAGAAAAAAAAGTGGTAAATTTCCTAATGTGTAGCGTACGGAAAAAAAATTACTTCTTAAAATGTCGTTTTATGAAAAAAAAATAAAGTTTTGCATGTATTTTATTTGCCTTAGTTCATGAGAAAGACAGTTGTGTTCTCGATATATGCACCAAATTTCAGGACAATCGGCTTAATAGTTCTTGAGATGTTACGTCCGACGTAATAGTTCTTGAAATATCACATCCGACGTATATCTCAAGAATTATTAAGCCGATTGCCCTGAAATTTGGCACATATATCAAGAACACAACTGTCTTTCTCATAAACTACGAAGAATAAAATATGTGCAAAACTTTTTTTTTTTATCATAAAAAATGAGAAGACAAAAAAGTAATTTTTTTTCATGTTGCAGTGTCCTCATTTTTTTTTAAAAGAAATTCTCCGTAGTTCATGCCATACCTATATTCACAAGAGGTAAAATGAAATTTGATTTTTTTGTTTTAGATGATCTGGATAAAAGGAATTGTTAGCCAGCAACTGGGAAATTTTAGGAGGCATCTCAATTCTAGGGGCACCAAAGCCACAATTATCATTATAATCGCATAAAAATTTGAATGTAGTTGCTTTAATGCAAAATAAATATATCTCCAAAGTTTGAAAATGATTTGTTTAATAATTTTCCCAATAAAAATTCCTAAATAACGTGATTTATCAGCTCGTTTAATGGGAGGGAATCTCCCCTTAAAAGCTTCTTGGATATATTTAAATGAGTTTTAATATATTTAGATTTTGTGAAAATATTTTCATAACTGCATAACTTAACTAAAATGAGACCTTCATGTGATCAACAATGATTGACCATAAAAAATCATCCCTGTGATGCAAAACAACTCTCGCAAACAAAATTATAAATTCTCGCTAACTAGCAAAAATTGCGCCTTCTTTTCAGTATTGTCAGTGGACCTAGACCTATTACTTTTCTTGTTGAATATATCCAGATATACGCCAGCCAATTTACACACAAAAAGGACTCGACCTTGCAAAAGAACAGGATGTTCTAGTTTTTTAATATGTTGTTAGGATCTTTTCCAATAGTAAGAAACCAAGTTTGCAACTGTGAAAGGCATGTGCAAGCTGCGCAATGCCCAAAAAACACCGAAATTATTGCACTTTTGGTTTTTGTTCAATATCTCCTAAACTATGCATCCTACAGAAAAGGGTTTACTCCATTTTGAAAGTAGTTTAAATTTACTACCATTAAAGACCAAACCGAGTTCCGTACGTCCAAAACTTTTCGAGATACAGTTCTTCAAAAATTGCCAATCGTCTCCAAAAAATGAACGACCGAACACTTGTTTCTATATTATTTATCGTAGAAACAAGTGTTTGGACGTTCATTTTTTGGAGACAATTGCCAATTTTTGAAGAACTGTATCTCGAATAGTTCTCTACGTGAGGAACTGTTGTTGCAATTTAATCTTCTTTAAAAATGGAGTAATAGCCTTTTCTGTAGGACGCATAGTTTAGGAGATATTAAGCAAAAACCGAAACAAGTGCAAACATTTCACTGTTTTTTGGACATTGAGCAGCTCGCTTAGGTCTTCAAAGCGACAAACTTGGTTTCTTACTATTGGTAAATTGGAACATCCGGACCTTTTGCAAGGTCGGATGTATAAACTGACTGGCCTAATATAGGAGCGCATGTAGCAGATTATCTGATAGATAAAACTTGTCTTAACACACTGTATTTTTGTTAATAAACAAAGAAGTTTTACTGAAGCACACATACTTATTTTTAAATATTATTTCAGTTAAAATACTGATGCTATTAATAAAAAAAAATCTTATGCTCTATATCGTTTTTTAATTTTTATATGTACAGGTACATAATAATTAAATTTTTCTACATAATATGCACCATTATCACTTTATATGGATAATAATAATGACTATTATCTGTGCAATATGCAGTTTTGCTCAACCCCAACAATCAACATTATATTGTATTTTATTGTAAATACAATAATTTTATTAACCCAATAAACTATTTAACAAGTTTACTATAGGGACTAATTAACATGTTAAAACACCATGATAAAACAGTCAATTAATTTTTAAGTCTTACTAATCAATATTAAATTAATATTTTATATAAAACAAAAAAAAATTATTATGTCTTCACTTAATAACACGTTTTACAGAATTGCACTGATTAAAAAAACTTTGGCAAGGTTAGTTTCTAGAGACAAGGTTGCTGCCCAACTGAGTTTATAGATATTTCCATCCTCCCCTAAGGAAGTGGAATTTATGCAATTAAATGTGTGACGAGAGGTTGTGATCATCGTATTTTCGAAATGTGTTTCAATTGCCTTGAAATATATCAGTATTAAAGATCTAAGAATCTTTTAATCCAGCACCAGAGATAGATAAGGGCATACTCACCGACTCAATAGTGTTATCGAGGCAACAATGAAATTGCGTTTTGTTTTGACTTCACTGAGTACACGATTTTTTCCGTGCCTATGGTGGATTCCACAAAACAGGACATTTTATGACATTTAAGCATAGCAAAACCAAGATGGCAACTAAAATTAAAATATTTTAGAGTATCCTAAAAACGCAAGGTGACAACCGTAACTAACTTGATTCTATTGGCATGCTGTGGTCCGAATAGTTTATTATTTAGCTGTTTTCACTATCGTCATTAGATTCAAATTTCAACACATAAATAACACAAAATTTGTATAATTCGATATGCAAAATACACTGATTGGTGGTGACATCATCAGTTGCATTAATGGCTTAAATTGCGTTCAACAAGTGGTAAAAACAGCATTCTACTGGCTTGATTTACATTTTATGTGTGGTTTATAGCTAATACAGTTTGTAAAAGGTACTTCGGAAAATTTACTGGCTGTGGAATTGCTTATGATCGCCGAATTTATAAAAAACAGATGAGGGTTTCAACAACAGCAGAAGTGAGGGGTACCAAAGTTGCAATGTAAGTACTTTATTTTTATTCTATTTATGTTCGTCTACTAGTATCTTAACATGGTACATTGATGGGTTTAATCTATAAATTATAAACACCACTCATAGACTTGCAATGTAAACAAAGAACGATCAGGATAATACATTCTATTTAAAGTGTTTCTTTTTTTGCACACCAACTTACTACTGTTTTGCACTTTTAGAGCTCACTAATTTACTTGAAATTAAGGTGGCCATTTCCAAGAAAGACATCCGATACACAATTGACAGCCTGTCTAAACTTTGGTTCAAACTTTGTAAGTAGTTTGTCTTTTAGCGACGAAGAGCTGAAAACATGGAATTTTTAAACATTAATATCTAAATAAATACGTCGAGTGGAGGATTGTGTGATGTCTCTATGGAAAAGGAAAGATTGGCATCTTGTCGGGTCGTAAATTTCGAGGACAAAATCAGAAATCCGCCTCGGCACGAGAGAATAAAAAACGGCTTTTTTGACATTTGTGACAGGTACCGCACGTAAGTTATTGACTAAACCACCGTCGCTCACTGCTCAATGCACCGCTCTCAGCTCGGTTGACTGATGGCCGGGTATTCAATGGATCACCGACAACCTATTAAGGCACATTCTGTCTATTTACAAATAGTATAAATTTCTGTGATGCTAGCTCTCAGGGTATCACTTCACACATTGATTTGCGTGAATAAAATACTGGAAAAACCACATTGTCATAAGTACACAAAAGTCATTTTCAGTGTTTTACAGAATTACATTATTTTTGATAATTCAGTTGTTTTTTAAATTTCAGATATTTAACAATAGAACATATAGGCTGACCACACCAGATCCTAATTCTCTTGTTTAGGCTGCAACATTATCCCTACAAATAGACCTTGTCTCATAAATCACTAACAAACTGCTGCTAACTCAACTTACACCCTCTATTTATAGTATAGGCAAGCTAGCTCTCGAGGGACCCAGATCTTAGACTACCTGCAACCTCAGCAAAACAAATACTCACATATAATTTCCAATGTCTGGAAAAAGACAATACTGATTTGGGAAAAAAAAATTTGGTGGAATTTGCAAACAAAATTGTAAAAGGTCGCGAAAAACTGTTTTCCACATTTTAAAGGAAAAGTTGAATTTATACGAAAAAGTGTTCAGGTAAAAAATGTGAGCAGTAAAAGAACGAACAAAACAAGACCCGGTGGAACTCAATTGCCCTCGCAAATGGCAAAAAACCGCCAAATTTGCACGTTTTTTAAAAAATCCATAACTCCGGTTCAACAAATTAAAGGCTGATATTTGCACACATTGGAGTTGTAGTAGTCTTCAAGGTAGTTATATAGCGAGAGGTGCGACATCTGTTAGCGAATCGATATACTTAAGACGCGAGAGACAGAGAGAGTAGGGAAAGATTTGGCAAGGCCGCATTTAGTTTCTGATCGACTTGTGGAAAAATATATATATATATATATATATATTTTTTTTCTATCACTTATTTAACGTCGGCCTATTTCCGCTACCAAGGCCAATCACCGACGCCAGGTGTCGAGGTACCCCTAACCTGGAAATTTTCGAAGAGTAGGGATTTTTTACTTGCCTAACATTTAATAGACAAGGGACCGACTGTTTTACATCCCCTCCGAAGGATGGTATATCCGCTATGTAACCCCCGACCAAAGTTACATACCATACACACAATAAGTAAAATCGAAATGAAAATTTGTAAATTTTCTACTCTCTTATATGTTACTGCATTTAAAATAAACGCAAAGTATTTTCAAATATCCGCGTCAAGTATTAGAAAGAGTGCAACGTTGCCACGTCTACTAGTCATGTCCTCCATTCAAAACTTTCAACAATTTTCGGGTAGCTGCTTATTTTACGGTGAATCATCTCGATATTTAAACACGTGCTTCGTCAGGAATTAATTTAAATTTGTGATCATTCATCAATGAGAGGGAAAATAGTATCATGACATCAATTTATTTCGCATGACATCCATGCAATATTAAATGTCGATAAAAACTGTGAACTATGAGCGAATGAATCTGGGAAACTGGAGTTCATATTTTACCAGAATGTTTGTTGATATGTGAATTAAATTTGCAGCAAGTTTCGTGACTTTCTTGAATAACGTCAATTGTGAAATAACTACTTTAAGGTTCGCAAGATATTCACTTTTTTACCCGAGACCCGAGCGAGAGCAAAGGGGAACTACCCCCACTCTTCGCCGCTTAAATTCACAGCGCTGAAATTAATGGTTATTAATTTCAGCGCAATTTATTTCGCATGACATCCATGCAATATTAAATGTCGATAAAAACTGTGAACTATGAGCGAATGAATCTGGGAAACTGGAGTTCATATTTTACCAGAATGTTTGTTGATATGTGATTTAAATTTGCAGCAAGTTTCGTGACTTTCTTGAATAACGTCAATTGTGAAATAACTACTTTAAGGTTCGCAAGATATTCACTTTTTTACCCGAGACCCGAGCGAGAGCAAAGGGGAACTACCCCCACTCTTCGCCGCTTAAATTCACAGCGCTGAAATTAATGGTTATTAATTTCAGCGCAATTTATTTCGCATGACATCCATGCAATATTAAATGTCGATAAAAACTGTGAACTATGAGCGAATGAATCTGGGAAACTGGAGTTCATATTTTACCAGAATGTTTGTTGATATGTGAATTAAATTTGCAGCAAGTTTCGTGACTTTCTTGAATAACGTCAATTGTGAAATAACTACTTTAAGGTTCGCAAGATATTCACTTTTTTACCCGAGACCCGAGCGAGAGCAAAGGGGAACTACCCCCACTCTTCGCCGCTTAAATTCACAGCGCTGAAATTAATGGTTTTCGAACGCGTCATTCTCATGCTTCCTAACGACTTTTGGCAAAACACAAACACTTGATAGAGTAAATTTCAAAGAATACAAACGCGTTGGTTAAATATCAGTCACAGCAGCGCTATTCTTGACTGCACGCATTTTTTAAGGTTACTCGCATTTCACTAAAATTCGAACAAAAATTCATTCTAGACATTCTTGACCGTTCGCAAAGTATTCGAGTGCTCGCATTAAATAACGAGCGGTTTTTGGCAGTCGGTAAATATGCGAATGATGATACATAACCTAATATTTTATTTGGTATGTTTTTAAAGTCTTCTAATTTGTTACGAAAAAATTAAGAATATTTATTGTATTGTTATATTTGTTGATAATGGACGATCTGTAAAATCTTATACAGAGGCACAACAAATTTAATAATGTAGATCAGTTTGAAATTTTAAGTGAAAAAGATTTCATAGATACAAATATTTAGAATGTCTAAAGTATTATGTAGATTTCTCATTGAAACTGTAGAATCATTTGAGACCACAGAAAAAAGCCACAGATTTGAGCTAACCATAACAGTAAGGTTTTACTATGAATTTGTAGCAATCAGGCGTTTTTTTTTTTTTTATTTAATAGGTAGTAAGTTCTTGCCACATACACTGACCGTCTTTTTGCGTAAATTCATTTCTAAGAAGTGAGTTTTGGAAGTTCTTTTATGAATTCTAGAATTATCAGCTTTTGTTCAGTAGATAAGGCATTGCCATTTCGGCGCGGAGTGTCCATTACATAATAAATTTTTAGTGAAATAATAGAAAAGAATCTTTAATCTTCAATACAAACAATTTGTCGTGGCTATACGGGCTACGTTCCCAAAGCCATTTCCTTATAGAAAAAAAAAAACTATTCTTTTATTTCTTTTTCTTTAAAAGAATAAAATCAACTACAAATTACATCAGTCAAGATAAGTCATCTGTCATTTCAAGTTGCATTTCAAACAAAGAAGTTAGGTATTTTTCGAAAATTGCCATGATGCTAAGTGCACTTTAACGAGTCATTGCTATCGTTCGTGTACATGAACCAAATGCAATCAAGAATACCGTATATAGAAAGTGTTCGCAAATATGCCGTTCGCATCAATACGTATACGTGCACTGCCAAGCATGTCAAGAATAAGGCTGCAGGGCTTTCGCGGCTTTGTGTAGAATAGTCACTTTTTTGCAAAAAGCAACGGTTTGCAAAAACTGAAATTTTGAGAGTAGTTTACGGACTACTAAAACTCTGTGTGCAAATTTCAGATTCATATGAATTTAAATCAGAGTTACGAATTTTTGAACAGACGTGCAAATTTAGTGGTTTATTGCAATTTGCGAGGGAACCACTGGGCCAATTGAGTTCCACTGGGGCTCACTTAGTCCTTTTTTTTGCGCACGTCTTTCACTTGGGCACTTTTTTCATATAAATTCAACTTTTCCTTTAAAACGCGAAAAACCGGTTTTTGTGACTTTTCTCAATTTTTTTTACCAATTTCACCAAAGATACTTTTTTTCAAATTAATATCATCTTCTTCCAGACATCGCAAACTACACGTGAGTTTTTTTTTTTTTTGCTGAGGTTGCAGTTAGTCTGAATGCAAAACCTAGCTTGCCTACATATTATACACAACCAAACAAATTCTGGTAAATGAAAGTGTAACTAATACGTAGCAGTTTGCTTTTTTTTCTTCGATCAAGCGACCACAGGGTTTTTCCTCAACACACATAATTTTACCCCAAAAAAGAATCATGATTTCCAATGTCAAAATAAGTTTTATATTTTGTTGGGACATACAATTATTTACAGTTTTTTAAATATATTTTAAAATAATTAATTTGATTTCACCATAATAAACAAAGGTATAAAGTTAAATCGTAGAAAATTTTACATTTTCTCTTTATAATAGAGAATAAAATTTCTTGGTAGACAGTTTTTTTACAAGCTAAACTAAACAGAAGAGAACATTTTGTCACATTAATAGTCTTAAATAACTAAGAATATTTTTGCGAATTGTTAGGCCATAATAGATTTATTTTTTACAGTTTATTTGCTTGATAAAAATTTGCCTAGTCACGTAAACAACATAATCATAAGAACATAGCATGTATGATTTAGTAAGTCTTATGTTAAACTATTTAATCTCAACAAATATTCTAATAATGTGCACACAGTTCATATCATCTCCTATAAGATTAGAAAATTGAAAAACATTAGTAAAACTGTAACAAATACAAACAAACTTGTCAGTGTTCATCAACTAAATGTAGCCAATTTGTTATATAGTTCTAAGATTGTGTTGTGATCACTTTCACATCTTCAAGTTCAGTTGTGTTGCCCGGAGATGTTCCCTGTTCATTCCACAGTCTGTCATTCACCACAATCCTCAGCCACTGTAGATTAAATTAGTCCAGAAAAATCAACACTTTATTTAAATTTAACTATGTCGCATCGTCCATCTATTATATTACAATTTAATTTATTAGGAAGTCCATCACTCCAGCAAACGAAAACACTGCACTATTATTTTTTTCATTTTGGATTGCATAAAGCCCGATCCGAAGAGTGAGCTACTAAGTTTGTTATTTTACAACTATTTTACTATATAATCCATATACCTTTAGTTTAAATCAATATTAAAAGAGTTTAAGAGAACCCACACGTACAAATTAACGAGAAATTTTAGCCACATAGAGAGGTCTCTCCACCAACTGATTGACCGGTTATGATGAAAAGCAACTGATTATAGCAAATGATTACAGTAAATAGATTGACGTAATAAAAAATTATATGGGTATCTATCAATTCCTAAAAACATGCAAATCAAGAGTACGGATCAAGTAATAATCTCATACGTCTATGTGAAGTATATCAATAACAAGCTAGTAATAGATAACACTACAGTAAACAGCGGCCATAACAATGTGTTTCTTTATTTTTAATATGATCTTTAGAAATTTTAATTGCGACCACCTCGCCCACCGCGTCCACCTCTATTGTTGTCTCCCCGGTCCTGAAACAAAAGAATGGGTTAATTAATTAATTTATTAAATTATATTAATGTCCTGGCAGAGTTTAGCTAATGCTATTCCACCACTCAACCAGGACACGTACACATAGACATCAACACAACAACTATTCCCTGCGATATTGTCATCTACCGCAGCTGAGACTCGAAGTCAAGAAAGATAACAGCGACTAGACATATTTTGCCACTCAACGGTGGTCTAGCCCACTGGTAACACCAGTAACACATGAAAAACACCACTAAACAACCATTCCCCGGCCAGGATTCGAATCTGAGACTCCGTGGTCACAAGCCCAACTGTACAAGATGTAATTAAATTCTTGTCAGTGCAAAAAATTTGTGATGGGAAATGACCAAATAACCAAAAAATCTTATATAACATGGAGTCGAAGGTTCATACTTTTGAACTAAAAATAAAAAGGAATTTTAATAAAATTGATTGAGAACCTCTTGCAACACATAACTGTCACACAATAATTCTTATAATTCTATAGTTTCGTGTTAATGTAATTAGTACTCAATTCTATTACAAATTTATAAATACGGTCAGGGTTCATATTCTAAAATGATGGTTAAATTTGACCTTTCCAGGTTTTCCATTAGTTATACTTATAATAAACTGGGAGCCAGCAATGTGAGAACCTACAGAATTTTGTCATAAAAAATTGAAGCACCTTATAGCATTAAAGACCGGCCTCAATGACTTATGTTAGTCTGATCAGCAAACTCTGTTGTACGTCTAAGGGGTAGACATCATAATTTTCCTTAAAGCAAGTACGACAGACATGATGTCAAAGCAAATGTTTTCTTAATTTAATGTTTATAAATATTAGTGATATGGCAAAGATTAGACACCCCAACAACCCATTGCATAATCCCTCTAACAACCTTCTATATCAAAAAACCCATATTGAACCTATCCTCTCCCGATTCGAAAGATTATCACAAAAATTTGTCAATTATTCACTTAACATCGAAATTATAAATCCTTTAATTCATCAAACCAATTCCAACATCCCTCCCTAAAAGAATATTCCCTACACAATCAATCTACGAGTCCCTTATATTGCTACGTAGTGACTAATATTATTAATTTAATTTGTTGATACACATAATCATCTACTTATACATATTTTTTTTTTTTTTTGTAAGACTATAAACACAAGCGTTATATTTGTTATTATTCTTCACATTCATTCTCTTACCTCTCATGAATAGACAGAATATTTGTTAACAATTTGCAATGTTGTACTAATTATATATAAAGATGGTTATTTCATACCAAGGTCAGGTTTTAAACCAATATATAAATTGTCACCTGGCCTATTGTAAACTAAACTTACAGAATAAATTGATTTTATTATTATTATTATTATCATTATTATAAAAATCAATGTGATTGTAAAATAATGTATTGTACATAGGCTGGAAGACCTCGGTTGTTAGCCAACTGGAATTTCCAATAAAGCTTTATACTACTACTGATTCAGAACTTCTCGAATATTGGTACACTATTGGAACACATGACTGTCAGACAACAATTGTTATAGTTCTGTAGTTTCGTGTTAATGTAATTAGTACTCAATTCTATTACAAATTTATAAATATGGTCAGGGTTCATATTTTAAAACGATGGTAAAATTTGATCTTACGACAGACACAATGTCAAAGCAAATGTTTTCTTAATTTAATATTTATAAATATTAGTGATACTGTAATAATATTGTGAAATCATTTTAATGTGACTATGACTGAGCAAGATCGATGTAAAGTTGTAAGAGTGGGTACTTTTCCTTCATTTATAATGGATAGAGATATCTTCATGTATGCCGATGATACGTCTGTGGTCATAAATGCTAATAGTATCCAGGAGTTAGAGTCCAAAGCATATTTCATATTTAATAAATATAGGAATGGTGTGATCAAAATTCACTTATTGTCAATAAAGATAAGACTGTGTTCGTGTATTTTTCTGTTTCAGTACCAAAATCCATTCCAAACATTATGCCGTCATGTAGAAACAAGCACTGAAACGAAGTTGTTAGGAACTATTATAGAACCAACCAACTTGGCTTCTCCAGTCATATAGATAGGGTTTGCTCAAAACTAGCTAAAAGTACGGTTGCTATGTTAAACATTAAAAAAGTAGTCGATGAGGGTATGGTTTAGTTGCATCATATTATTATCTGATTTATACAACTCTTAGCTATAATACCATCACTTGGGGGCATGCAATGGATGTGAATGGAGTATGCAAAAAGAAATCATTAGACAAACATTTAAAAATCAAAAAATTATGACATTACCATGTATATACATATTTAAATTACTTTGCTTTGTTTATAATAATATCGACAAATTAAGTCTCAATAGAGCAGTACATAATCACGTAACTCACAGTATAACTGATATAAATATCAATAATTATAGGTTAAGTAAATTTAAAAAATCCCCATATTGCGCTGGTGCCTATCTATTTAATATATTAACAAATAAGATCAAATTATTACATCCGTACAAATTATTTAAGACAGGATTGAAAAACTACCTACTAGAAAATTGTTAGGAAAATCATGTATAATAGATATATAAAATATAATTTAGTGGCCAAGTTAACTTTTTATTTATATTTTATGAGTGCATATTTGTTATTTATACATATTGATTTTTTCTCTTTTCCTTTTTTTGTTAGTTACTATTTTCCAGTTTCTAGTTTATTTAATGTCTTTATGTACATTGGTGAAACCGTTTTTCTTCTGTTTTACAACAGCTTTTAGTTGTCAAAAAAATTGCTTTCTATTTTCTATTTTCTCTCTTCTCTATCTTCTCTTGTCTATTTTTCTATGAATGTTTATAATGTTATATTTTTACTTTTTTGTGTTTTATATTTGTAT
Organism: Stenurella melanura; assembly: GCA_963583905.1. Classification (NCBI taxonomy): domain Eukaryota; kingdom Metazoa; phylum Arthropoda; class Insecta; order Coleoptera; family Cerambycidae; genus Stenurella; species Stenurella melanura. Next base: position 64,312,847 of record OY757311.1, read on the forward strand.
AAAATTTGTGTTATCATTATATATTTATATATTATATTCTGAATACTTAGCATATGATTCTTACACCGGGACTGGTGTGATTTTGACGAAACCATTTTTGTAACTTTTGACAATATTGAAGGTTAATAATTTCTATTCTATTCTTATTCGCATTATTTTGCCTATATTAAAATCTTACACGTCTGTACCCCTTACTTTCCGAAAGGAAAATCCACAATGTCTACACTATAGTAGCGTGTATAATGGAGATTTATAAAAATCTTGACAAAGGCAACAACATCTTAGCAAGCTATATTGACCTAATGCTTTCGATGCATCACCCACAACATGCTGTTACTCAAGTTGAATAATCTCAGTATCAGAGGAACCTACAATCAATGGTTTAAATCTTATCTTCTGTAAAGAAAACAGTATGTTATATGCAATGGTCAGGAATAAAAAAACTACGACTAATAACCATGGTGTTCCACAAGGCTCAATTCTGGGCCCTGAATTATTTATTATATTCACCAATTATCTCGACCAAACTATCCCAGGTGCAGTGGTAGAGTATGCCGATGATATCTCTCTAATCTCAGAATCAAGCGACTATTCAGGTCAAGTACAGGAGGCAAATCAATAACTTAATGATGTATTTTCATACCTTTGTAAGAATAATTTAATTATGAAGCAGGAAAAAACTGTTAACATGAGCTTTCGCTCATCCAATGTAATAGTAGAGAGCATATCGGGGCAAAATGTGTCACCATGTGGGGGTTTAGAAACTAAAAGCTGCGACTGGTCTTATTTAATAGCTTATAATTAATTGTAGTTATGTGCGAAGTTGGTCAAAAATTGCCCTGGGAGAAAGGGCGCTATTTAAAATTTTCAAGATATTGCCACTGAACGATTCTTACAGGTAAAGTAGATATTTTGGCACAAAAATTATTAAAAAGTCTATAGCCGTTACGACACAAAATAATATTTAATGAGACAGAAAGCATTGACGCTTATGAAGTTTTAAACTTTGAATGGTCGTATCTCATTTCGAGAACCTTAACAAATCGTAATTTTTCATTGTATTTTAGCATTTAGCAACTGAGACTTTAAAAACGAGACCTTAAATCAAAAAATACCTCTCTCACAATATTGTAGAATAGAATTTTTAGAATTTTGGGACTTAAGAGAACGTTGATAAATTAACAAATGTAAAACAATACTCAGATCTATTTACATCGTGGTAGACGATCGTCAATGTCCATCCCTTACCTTCCACATCCCGTGTGCTCCCTATAGTCTATATTATATGAAGACAACGGATTATAATTAATTATTTACAACAATCATAACTTGCATTTTATTGTTTTTCTATTATTGTTTTTTTTTAACAACAGTATCATTGTAAATGAAATACCAATAAAACATGCAGGCGTTACAACTAGACATATATATTACACATGCCTAGTTATCGTGAGGATATAAATTGTAACAATCTTAAAATATATGTGAATATATGGAACAAATTTGAACAATATTATGATTTATCAGGTAAACCAAACAACATACTTATATATACAGTGTGTGCACGGATAGACTGAACAACACGTGTTAGCTTTTTTATTTTTGAACTCACAGCCAATGTCATCATTTTTATAATAACAATAAAAATTAGTAAGAAAATTAGTTATTGTCTATGTGGATGAAACTTTATATTAGCACTGCATGGGGATCGGATTGGATCTCTTTCTTATAACCCGCTATAAACATCTCTTATTTGTTTGGCCACAAGATGGGGCCCTTCCCAACACTTCTACCGTAAATGGATATTTACCTGTGAAACAGTTAACAAATAAAAATAAAAGCTGCTAGATTCAGAAACAGCAAACTTAGAAGAAGAAAAATAAGGAGATGATGATAGATGGAAACTTAAAAGAAGCATCTCGCAAACGCTTACACTTTCCAACAGATGATGACAGATGAAAACTTAAAAGAAGCATCTCACAAACACCTATTCTTCCCATTCTATATCCCACTCCATGTGTTGCTGACAACAAGCATGACCCATGTCCAACCCGGCATGTGCAGCCGATCCGGCGGTATATAAAACATCCGAGGTTTGGTTCCGGCATGCGGTTTGCCCGTCCGTTGGGCGCGTCCAGCGGACGACCAAGCTGCGTGTTGGAACGAACCTCCATGGATGCACGGAATTGGCAGCAATTCACTTTACGCTGGCAAATCGATCAATCAATAAGTAAACCACCTGCCTAATTGAATCAGAATATGCCTTATTGTCAGAAAAAAATACAAAAAATTTTTGTTGACAAAGCCAAACTTAAATACTAATAAAAGTTACAGACAGTAAGAGCAAAGAAAAACAAAAAACAACAAACAGGATTACATTTATTTTATGTATAAAACAGTGATAAAAATGGGTCAATAAAATGTGTCTTGAAAGAATTCATTCAGTGAATAATAAGCTTTGCTAACCAATAATTTCTTAAGTTCTCTTCTAAATTTATTATTGCTTATAATTTGCCTCAAATTTACAGGAAGATGATTAAATGTTTTTCTGCTATTATAGAGTATTGAGTATTTTATCTGAGCCAATGATGGAATAGGAAGTGTGATGTTATGAGTGAGCCGTGTGTAGCGAACCGAATCCCCGTTTATATCACGTCCAAACTTTTTAGGCATGAGGCATGCAGTTTCAAAAATGAATATACACGAGAGCGTCATAATTCCATGCTTCAAAAACAGTGGTTTACACGAGTCTCTTACATTAGCCTTACACACGTACTTTAAAGCCCTCTTTTGCAGAACGAAAATTTTATTAAATAAATAATATGCATTTTACAAATAGGCTAGATGGGGGTTAGCTTCTAAATTACTATTTTATAGTCAAATTCACTTTGAGGTCGATTTGCCAGGTTATTGCTACAAAGAGGTTAAAAATGTATTTCTTCAGAGTAACTTTAAGGTCAGTTTAACTGTTTTAATTGACTTAGGGTCATTACTTTCGGTCTCCGTTAAGCTTTAACCGTCTGCCAAATCATTGAAAGTACAATTGTTTCCATGGTAATATATCAGTTTGACCCACGATTTACGTTTAACGGAGACTGAAAGTAATGGCCCTATATGGTTGAAATCAGGTAGATAAGTTAAGTAGAATTTGTCAACATTCTCGGCATAATATTACATCAAAGGAGTGTAATAAACGTGACCAAATAGGTTGCTATTTAGGTATACATTAGGTAGAATTTCCAACAAAATCTACCTAGTAAGATATTCGACTATTAGTAACATTTTTATTTCGGCATTATTGGAAATTTATCCTTGAGGTCAATTTTGGTAGATTTTTTAGTAGTGTTTCACTCGCTATACTTTCATTAAATTTACTTTCAAAGAAAATTGAGTATGAGGTAGATTAATTGGTAAATTTTTATCGGAAGTCTATTTTTCCAGTCAATTTTACGTCATAATTATTTTAATAAGTAAATTTGCCTTTTCCCAAGCCAACTTGGAGCTAATTTTAACAAAAATGTTTACTGAGCTGCCAATGCGATAGTTGCAATAGGATTGTTCCTGTAGAATATTTTTCGTTTTAGTGCCAATCTCAAACTGTAATTATTATTTCCAATACTGACATATTTAACAATTATTGAAACTAGAATTCTAACTATAGATATAACTATAATTAATGGTAAGAATTATTCATCAATCACAAAATTGGGGCAACATATTAATGGCTTAAAAATGTATATTTTGACATGAAGGAACTCGATATTACATAGTTTAATTTTCTTTATATATTCAAATTATTTCGTGAATTTAATTTGAAAAAATAAATAAAAATAAATAAAAAAAATCGTTATTTAAATTTAAGAAATTGATTTCTTTTTATTCTTAACTTATGATTTTTCACTACTCTATTTTCAACACACTTATATTGTTCAATAATCTTATACATAAACTATTTTATCAAATAAAATATTAATTAGTATCCAATTTCTTCCTCTTCAGATACTTTTTCAACCCTATGGATTGATCTATTATCTAAGAATTTATTTTTAAAACTATATTAAAGAAATAAACTGGGCTTACTTTATGATGTCCCCCATGATGATCATTATTCCTATGTCCTCCAGATCGATGATTATCTCTATCCCCATCTCGGTCATGATTTCTACCTCCTCTATGGTCCCCTCTTTCCCGATGTTCTCTGCCACCACCTTCATGGCCTCCAGTTTCTTTAACTGGAGGTTGTTTGCGACTATCTTCCTCTTCTTGTCGCTTTTCGTAATGCACAAAATCATCAAAAATAGATGTGGAGTGGCGGTACGAATGCATAATGCGAAGCACCTGGAGACCTTTAGCATGTGGCACCTCTTGTGTGTCCCTCGAATTTGTCACTGGTTTATTATCATTATTTTCTAGCCGAATGTGACGAAGCTGAACATTCGGAACGTCCTTCACGTACACCCAGCGTACCTAAATGTAATGTTTCCAATTATTCATAGATAATCTGATTCACATTACAAATCAAGTTGCAAGTTCTTTCCATGAAATTTTGTAATTATTATCTTTCATAAGGACATTTATTATTATTAATATATACAGAATGCTTCATAAATAACGGTACACACTTCGGCTATATTCCAGAGATCAAAATTTGGGAGTTGAGCCAAATATAGTGAAATAATACTAATTACTGAAAACACAAAGTAGAACAGAATATTATTTAAAATACAATTTTAAAGAATTAATTACATGCATTGCAGAATAGGAAAATAAAAAATATAAACATTTTACATTATCTAGACATCAACAAATCTATATGGAATATGATTTACTATTTAAAATATAAAGATAAAATTTTTAATTTTTTGAAAACAATTTAACCTCTTAATATTGTTAGGTAATTTATTACAAAACTTTATACATAAGCAGTTTTTTTTTCAGATATAATTAATTTGTACTGTGGAAATTGATAGTTCAACAATCTGGTATCATGATCATGAATAGTATTATACTGTTTAAATACTTCTTTATCCTCATATAGAAGTATCGAGAATTCATATATGTATAGACCAACCACAGTTAGAATCTCCAGCTCCTTGTCTCTAGTAGCCGAATAGGCCTAGTAGGAAACGAACTTGCGCTTTTGTATAATAAAAATATGTTTGACATCTGTACTGTTCCCTTATCTCAAGACATATATACATTAAATTTGGTGAAAATTTGAGCTGACCGGCGATTGTGTCCACAAATGTAGTTTTTTGCCCCACTGTGCGACGGCGCCACTTGAGAACGCTAGAATATCTCATATTTTCTAACGACAAGCCTATATAGTCCACAAAATAGAGCCGTTATTCATTAAAGATTACTAACAGGCTGAATCTTCATGAGTAGCTTCGTTTTGGCAAAACGCCCAACTTCTCTCTGCGAAAATTCTCAATAGTGGTAGCTAATACAGTGCGTAGGCGTAAAACATGTCGATTGAGTGATTGCCCAAATTTTATTCCTAACAGTTAGTTTTTTAGTTAAATCTCGAGATAATTTTACCAAAACGTACCCCACCCCAACGTGTTCAAATAACAAGGTCATAAAACTTATTACCAACCAACTGATTTTTTACTGTTGCTTAGTAAATGTTTGTACAATTAAATAGCCACATTGTCCTACAAATTAAATGGTATGATTTCCTAGTCCTACGCTCGGAAACTGTTGGTTTCACGGTACTACTTTTCTCATTAGTAACTGTAGGACAAAGATATCACATGATAGGTTAGTCTTCTCTGCCCAAATAAAACAGTGTCCTGCAAAAAAAAAATGGATATGTATCGCTAGTTCGACAAAAATTACACTGGTCCACAAAATAAAAAAAAATTTCGGCTCCAAGAATTAAACCTATCATTTCTTAAATATTTTTTTGTGCTGAATCCGAATGTTCAATTTAAAAAATATTCTACCTCGTAGATTTCGAGTAATTCACGGTTTTTATTGTCAAAAACCGTATTCAGAGATTAAAGAATGCAAGAACCAACTCGATATCCTATATGTTGCAAGTAGTGTAGATTCCAGGTACAAGGATCAGTATAGAGATATTAAAAAGAAATACAACAAACTATTGGGTGAATTTAAAACAAAACAATTTCAGTCTGTATCATATAATAAATAATTCTTTAAGATTCGGAGTATTTCCTGATAAATTAAAAGTGGCAGTAACTAAACCACTGCATAAGAAAGGTAGTACGTCATTATTTGAAAACTATAGACCTATCAGTCTTCTACCATTTTTTTCAAAAATATTTGAGTCGTTAATGTGTCAACGACTTATGGAATTTTTTCTCAATAATAATATAATAAACGATACACAGCATGCCTACCTTAAAGGGCGATCAACGCAAACAGCGATATTTCAATTTACCCAGAAAATACTTGAAGCACTAGAGGAGAAAAATGTAGCATTAGGCTTATTCTTAGATCTCTCAAAAGCATATGACTGTTTAAATCATGAGGTATTATTACAAAAGCTTGAAAAATATGGTGTACGGGGAATTGCTTTGCAGTGGTTCAGCTCATACCTTGCAAACCGCAAACCAAGAGTTGCTATTAATGGTCAAGGGGGAGGAAATAAAATCTGACATAATGTCCATTAAGCTAGGCATACCACAAGGGAGTATAATGGGACCGATTCTTTTTATTATTTATATAAACAGCTTAGCCAAAAGTATAAATTCTATAAATTGCTGTATGACAAACTATGCAGATGATACACATTTTCTAATATTTGCTCAAACACTGCCATGTATAATAACTCATTCCAATAAATTAATGTTAGATGCAGAAAATTACTTTCAAGCCAACAAGTTAATATTAAATCGTGAGAAAACAAACGCAGTCTTGTTCGTACCATGTCACGCTGGCTATGACCGCTCAAATAAAATAACAATTAACGACTCCAAATTAACATTGAATGATAATACTAAATTTCTGGGTATGTATATAGATGACACTCTTTCATGGCAAGAAAATGTAAACAATGTATGCAAAAAAATAAGTAAAGCTTCTCATAGTATTAGAGTCATATCGAGGTACGTAAACCCCCAAACATTAAAAACAGTTTATTATGCAAACTTTGAATCGTGTATGCACTATGGAGTAATTTTCTATGGAAATGCAAGCAATGTTAACAGAATTTTCATTATACAGAAAAGAGTGTTAAAGATTATGTTTAAGCTCGGTTTTGTGGAAACTTGTAGAGGTAAATTCAGAGCAAAAAATATGTTAACATTTTATGGTATTTACATTCAGGAGTGTCTAATATTTTTCTTTAAAAATAAAGATACCACATTCAAAGGCTGCGTATCCCATCATCAACACAACACATGAACTGTAGATTACATTTATCCTCAGCATCGCCTTACAGTCACAGAAAAGGGTGCACATTATAGTTGCATAAAATTTTTCAACAATCTTCCGCTACACATTAAGCAAACAAATACACTGCAAGGATTTAAGAAAAAAATACATAAGCTCTTAACTGAAATGGAACCGTATAATATATATGAATATTTTGGTTATAGAGAATAATCTTCATATCTGCAAATAGAGAAATATACATATATAAATATATGCTAGTCCTAATTAGTCTCCATGTACATTTTTGTAATATGTTGATTATTTTGTAATTTTGTTAGTTATTAGGTACACAGGTATTAGAATAGAAAAATGTTTATGTGGGTATTTGGGTATATGTATGTGTAGTATATATATTTTTACATGAATATCAGTTGTTTTGACGTCTATTTCATTTTATTGTTGTTTGTACACTTTACCTTGAAATAAAGATTATTTGATTTGATTTAAAAATATTTGCGAAGAGTATAATAATGTTAGTTTGTACCAGCTAGTGATGACCTTGTCTAACTACGAGATGAATGAAAGCTGCCAAAGCTGGTCCAAAATCTTATCGCATTTGTGACAAATTTATTGCTGTTAAGTTGACAAGCATTGGGGACTATTGCCTAATTAGCTGGTTTTGCAATGTAACAATATTACATAATAGTAGGGAACCGAGCCATCTGAAAAACACCTGTAAAAAGAGGCCGATACCACTCGAGGACCTTTGAAAAAGTGAAAATGGTTTCCCATAGAAAATCACCTGCTGCATTCGAATTTTGAGGTCGCCTTAATATTCGAATTGCGAAACCCCCTAAAAGCCAAAGTCGAAAAATTGAATATACACATTTTTGAATACTTCTCAAGTCATATCTTCATTATTAAGAAAGCTAACAAACTAATTTTTTTTGTTAAATGATTGTTAGTATCTGGCTATTACACTGGTGCTGTTAAATTGTTTTCCATCTTGAAGTAAGTAAGTAAGTAAGTAAGTAAGTAAATAAATAGTTTATTTTTAAGTTTAATGACAGATGATTATAGAACCTTAAGCAACGGTAGAACGTCCCTTTTTCATATAGTGTTCTTTCATGCATTGGAAAGGTAAAGTCTCTTCGAAACCTAGTGCTGTAAGTGTGGGTACTTAAACAAGAGTCGAACTTACTGCGGTTTTTAACTAAAAACGGTAGGTATTCATAAATATAGATGGCAGTAATGGTCAAAATTTTATTAGCTTTAAATTTGCCCCTGCACGTATCTCTGGCTTTCATGTTTAGCATAAGCCTAATAACTCGCTTCTGACATGCAAAAATTCTACAAAGTTCTAAAGAACTACCCTACGTACCAATACCAAATTTTATTAAAGAATAAAAATTAGCATAGTACAACGTTTTTACTACATCATAGTCTACTCGATCTCTTAAAATTCTAATTGCATAACAAACAGAGGATAATTTACTAGTTAACTGATCAATATGAGTTGTCCACATTAGGGTATCATTAATGTGAACACCTAAAAATTTAACAGATGTAGTAAACATATTTTTTTACCGTCTAAAATGATTTCTTGGGGAGTTCTGATTGAATTGTTTGTTTTAAATAAAATAGCATCTGTTTTACTTTCATTTAGAATTAAGTTGTTTTCGGAACACCATTGTTTGATCGATTTCAGTAATGAATTTCCTGTTTCCAAAATTACCATAAAATCTTGGCCTTTAATCAGTAGATTTGTATCATCTGCATAGTTTATAATAAGTTGCTGATCTATATTTGATATATCATTTTAAAAAATTATGAATAATAGAGGACTGAGAATACTCCCCTGCGGGACTCCCACAGACAATTCCAAGGCATAGGCATGTAAAAAGGCAACCATTTATTGAGAATGATCCAGAATCTCTAAATAATATTTTTACTGACACAGCTGAGAACATTATAAACACCTTACCTATGGTAAATTCAACCATTAACGACTATTTTGATAATAACTCAAGTTTCCCTGACTTCGAATTCGTACATGTCAGTTTCAATGAAGTCAGAGATATATTTGACAAAATTAAGGTTAAAAATAGCAGTGATCACTTTGGCATATCAGTTAACATACTAAAACACATTAAAGATATTATACTAATACCATTAACTAAACTGACTAGCCAATGTATCACCAACGGAATTTTCCCAGATGTTTTAAAAATCTCATACCCATATATAAAGGTGGTCCAGTAACTCTGAGTAATTTTGGAGCTATTTCATTAACTCCAATCACATCTAAAATATTGGAAACAGCTCTGAAATTCAAATTACTAAACATTTTGAAAACAATATACTTTTGTGTCCCAATCAATTTGGTTTTAGATCTAATAAATCCACTAACGATGCTATAGTTCTCTTAAATAACAAGATAATTGAAATACAAGAACAAGGGGAATATGCTGAAGTAACCTTTTGTGACTTATAGAAAGCCTTTGACTGTGTGTCTCACCATGTGTTTGTTGACAAACTTAGGTACTATAAATTTAACGATCTTAGCTGTAATTTAGTATCCTCTTACCTTACCAGTAGAAAAGAGTACACTTCTGTGAACAGTAACTGTTCTAAACCACGATATGTCAAACATGGTGTCCCTCAAGGGTCGGTGCTGGGTCCTACTCTCTTCTTGATATATGTAAATGATTTGAAAATGGATATTCCAAACGCTGAGCTTGTAATGTTTGCGGACGACACAACATTAATAACCCGTCACAAGTGCCTAAGTACTGTTAGGGAGCACATGACCGACTCACAAGTTGCCGCCAATGAATGCTTCATGGCAAATAAGTTAAGTCTAAATCAAAATAAGACTACTAACGTACTATTCTCTCATAGAGCAATTGAAGACTATGAGAATCCGGGTAATGTTAAATTTTTAGGTGTTATCTTAGACCCAAAGCTCAATTGATATCAACATATTGAACAACGGTCAAATAAATTGCCAAAAAACATATTTCTAATTAGATCTCTCAAAAAATTGGTTCCTCTTCAGGTTTTAAAGGCTGCTTATTATAGTCTTATAGTGTCCCAGATGACCTATGATCTGATAAGTTAGGGCCATGCTCCTACTTGTAGAATTTTTGGACTGCAGAAGAAAGTGATCCGTATTATAAGGAATCTGGAGTACCGGGCAGATGCTAAGCAAGAATTTATTAATCTGCAAATACTAAATTTCCCTAGTTTATATATCTATGTATGTCTGTTATATATTAAAAATAATCTGGAAGAGTACACATTCCAGAAATCCGTACATAATCACGATAATCGAAATGTAGATAACATAAGACCCAACTACTTTAGATTAAGATCTAGCAGGAATGGCCTCAATTACTATGGACCCAAATTTTTTAATAAATTGCCTCTCTGGATCAGAGTACTACCGGTCAATAATTTTAAACGACATAAATTTTTTTTTAATAAATCAAGCTTTTTACACCATCAATGAATTTAGACTGCGATGTGTCAGCAATTACTGAAAATTAAAATTTTATCTTGAGCTTAATGTATTTTAATGTGCTTTTAATATCAATAGATAATTTATTGAATGTATACATTTTATTTTGACAATTTGTATCTTACTGTGTTTTATCAATGTATCTGACTTATGTATAACATTTCTTGTTTTAGCACCAATAAATATTATCTATCTATTATTTATTATGTATCAAGACACCTGACCGAACCTTTCCTTTTCTATGATCAAGTTCAACTAATTGTTTTCGCCCTGTTAGACAGGAACGAAACCAATTGTGAATTTCCCCTAATACCATATTTGTGCAACTTGTTCAGTAACATCTCATGGTTTATGCAATCAAATGCCTTAGAAAGATCCAAGCAAATCCCACAGGATACATTTCCATCCTCTAACTCTTGCAACACACTATTGATGAATTCGAATATAGCAGTGTCTGCGGATCTTCCCCTTAGGTAGCCATGCTGGTTATTTGAAAACAGACCATACTTGGTAAAAGAAGAAATTACCCTTGTGGACACTACATATTCAAATATTTTTGAGAAGCAAGTTAGAAGGCTTATGGAACGATAATTTTCTAAGGAGTTAAAATCTCCTTTTTTAAATGAAGGTTTGACTACTGCATTATTTAGTTCATCAGGAAAGATACCTGTTTCAAGGAATAAATTAATTGACTTAAGGGTTCTGCAATCTGATGTGCACAAGCCTTTAAAATACTAACTGGAATCTCATCTATACCAGTGCTTTTCTTGTTTGACATGTTCCTTACGGTTGATAAAATTACGCTAGGTGTAACGGGACTAAAAAAATAATGATCTATCCTTGTTGTGAAGAAGACCATTATAGAAATGAGTATTGATTGGAGGCTGTTGGGATAATAAGTTATGTGCCATATTAACAAATAGATGGCTAATATTGTTGGCAGTATCTTCAGGATCATCTGTCTGTAGAAAAGTTCTTGAATTGGGAGGTCTTGTTATGTCATGTTATGAAGTTAATTACAAGTTTATAAGACGTCGTTTTTGTATAGTGATATTTTGAGTAATCGAGGAACGATTGTTATTTGTTAAAATTTAAAAAGTCAGCAACAAAATTTCGCAATCATTATTTTAAGTGAAAAATTTGCTTCTCTAACTTCAGTTTAAAAAAAGTTATAGTAAGTGAAACCCAAACGTCTTTTGCGCACTGCCTGCTTTTCTTGTTGTATCAAACGCTTAGAAATTGCACGTTTTTTGTAAGCATAACTCAAGAACGAAAAGTCTGATTGTACTGAAATTTGGACACTAAATTGGTATAAGCTAAATGAAAAATCCAATTGTTTTTTAACAAAATTACTTTCCAACTTTGCAAAGGCTTTCGAGATGTGCTTATATGATGAAATATTTCCTCAAGTTAAATCCATTATCTCCCCATATCAACATGGGTTCTACTCGTCAAGAAGCACCGTTACTTTGTTTCATTCACTGATTTCGCAGCTACAACCCTAGACGCTCATCACCATCTTGACACAGTATACACCGACTTCTTGAAGGCCTTCGACAGATTGAATCACACCATACTGTTAAATAAGCTACGGATCGTAGGATTCGACAAGGAACTACTACTTTTTCTACTATGTTCTTTGTCAGACAGGGAACAATTTGTTGAATACAGATGCCACCAATCACGTAGATTTACCATTACCAGCAGTACCCCTCAAGGCAGTAACCTCGCTCTTCTACTTTTCTCCCTATTCATCAACGACATTGGCACGGAAATTAGTAGCAATATGCTTCTATTTGCTGATGATCTAAAAATCTATAGATCTATTCAGTCTGTCTGGATCTACAGGAGGATATCTACCGAGTTGACAAGTGGTGTCTGGAAAATAGGCTACCCCTTAACACTGAAAAATGTAAGGTCATAACCTTTAGCGTAAAGCACAACAAAATCCTATTCAACTATACAATTCAGTCGATAAGCCTTGAGCGCTGTACAGTGGGTGTCACCATTGACTCCAAGCTATCGTTTAATATGCACGTAGAAACTGTTACCAAGTCCACACTAAAAATGTTAGGCTTTATTTTCAGAACCTGCCGTTACTTTTCTAACCTTGCTTCACTTAAAACCTTATACTACTGTTATGTAAGATCTAAGCTCGAGTATGGTTCAACAGTATGGAGTCCTATATACAGGGTGAGCCACGGTGGGTGGAGTATTAAAAGTATATGGAGAACAGATCAACCGATTGCTTTCAAATTTTGGTTACCAAAATAATTGAGTATGATCTCTCCAACTAAAATATTTTCGAAAGTGTGGTGTTGCCACTTATACGTAAAACTGGCAACATCTTCGTTATTTTAAGTGGAATACCCTGTATATTTTTACATTTTTTGGATCGTCGTCTCTTTCTGAGTAACTTTTGTTACTATTTCCCTATACCTACCTCAAGCCGTTTTGGAGATAATAATTCTTTTCTGAATTTATTTCCAAAAATTTGACTTTCAGTAAATCGTGTTTTCTCCTACTTACGCAGCAATTAAAAGATAATTTTTTAGTTGCTGCTAGGCAAGGCCTGGGGGCATCTCCCCCATTAATCAAATGTTTCGAATATCATACAGGGTGAGTTAGAGAACGCTTCCTATAAGTGACTTAGAAAAGTGCACGAAAGTCAATTTTTTTAAATGGAATGCCCTGTATATTATTACTGATTCGGAAAGGTGATATATTTACCTATTTAAAAATGTCATATACCCTATACTTAATGCGCACCTTTTTCGATTTATGGACACTTTTCTGTAACCTTACCAAGAATATTAGTCTTTTGATATATCATAACGGGTGGGCCATGAAATTTTTGTGTTGTCATTTTGTAATGACAACTGACATGCTATTTTTATAAATAAATTTGACGTTAGTGATATTTGCACTTAATTTGAATAGCTGTAGCACAAATATGGCAGAAAATAATTATACAAACACAGTTTTAATGGATTTGTTTATTATCCATGGAGAATGCAATAAGGTTATTAGCAAAACTTGTAGAAGATTTAGGTAATGAGAAATATCCGGATTTTCTGCAGATGAACAATAGAAAGTTTCTACGAATTCAGAGGAATTTTACTAATTTTGGTTCGTCATTAAGAAAACCAAGATATTTACCTAAACCTGTGACATCGGACGAGGTAAATGAAATCAATGTGCTAGCATCTTTTCATGCAAATCCCCAGTATTCCATACGTTGTGCTAAACGGGATTTAGGATTGTCATATTCATCCATTCGAAGAATACTAGTAAACCATGAAATACATAATTATAAATTTACAAGAGTCCAGTTTCTCATGCCTCAGGATTATTTACAGAGAATAGAATTTGGTGAAATGATACTTGCACGTACGCAAGAGGACCCCAGTTTTTTAAAGAAAATTATATGGACTGATGAATGCAAATTTTTTAGGGAAGGGATGTATAACGCACGAAATCGTCACCATTGGGCCACAGAAAACCCCCACGTTACTAGAGAGGCTGGTTTTCAAGTCAAATTTAGTTTCAATGTGCTTTGTATGTTAATGGATGACGAAATAAAATATTACATATACGACGGAAAATTGAATTCCAGAAAATATTTAGATATAGGTAATTAGAACAATTGTGGAAGACTTCCTTGATAATTCGTCAATTGAAAAATATAGAACTTGTTGGTATCAACTCTACGGGGCTCCTCCACATTGTACACATGAAATTAGTATGGAGTTGGACCGCCTTTTCGATGACCGTTGGATTAGACTTTTGGGACCGTGGCCTCCGAGGTCCCCTGACCTTACCCCGTTAGATTTTTATCTTTGGGGTACTCTTAAAGATAGAGTTTATAAAACTTCAGTCCACAATAGGGAAGAATTAGAACGTCGAGTGATTCAAGAGATTGAAAACTTGGACCTCGCTGAAATAAGAGCTGCTACAACAAACGCCGTCCACCGTCGCATACAAAAGTGCCTGGAAGTTAACGGTCTACATTTCGAACAATTATTACAATAGTTTTAACATTTTTATTATTTATTAATGTTATTAATATTATTTGCTATTGCTACTTAGACTTTGTTACTGTTATTGCTGTTTAGGTATTATTTTTTCCTAATGACACTTATTGTTCTGTTAATGACGAACCAAAATCAATAAAATTCCTCTGAATTCGTAGAAACTTTCTGTTGTTCATCTGCAGAAAATCCGGATATTTCTCATTAAATCTTCTACAAGTTCTGCTGATAATCTTATTGCACTCTCCATGGATAATAAACAAATCCATTAAAACTGTGTTTGTATAATTATTTTCTGCCAGATTTGTGCTACAGCTATTCAAATTAAGTGCAAATATCACTAACGTCAAATTTATTTAGAAAAATAGCATGTCAGTTGCCATTACAAAATGACAACATAAAAATTTCATGGCCCACCCGTTATGATTTACCAAAAGACTAATATTCTTGGTAAGGTTACAGAAAAATGTCCATAAATCGAAAACGGTGCGCATTAGGTATAGGGTGTATTACATTTTTAAATAGGTAAATGTATCACCTTTCCGAATCAGTAATAATATACAGGGCATTCCATTTAAAAAAAATTACTTTCGTGCACTTTTCTAAGTCACTTATAGGAAGCGTTCTCTAACTCACCCTGTATGATATTCGAAACATTTGATTAATGGAGGAGATGCCCCCAGGCCTTGCCTAGCAGCAACTAAAAAATTATCTTTTAATTGCTGCGTAGGTAGGAGAAAACACGATTTACTGAAAGTCAAATTTTTGGAAATAAATTCAGAAAAGAATTATTATCTCGAAAATGGCTGGGGACAGGTATAGGGAAATATTAACAAAAGTTACTCAGAAAGAGATGACGATCCAAAAAATGTAAAAATATACAGGGTATTCCATTTAAAATAACGAAGATGTTGCCAGTTTTACGTATAAATGGCAACACCACACTTTCGAAAATATTTTAGTTCGAGAGATCATACTCAATTATTTTGGTAACCAAAATTTGAAAACAATCGGTTGATCCGTTCTCCATATACTTTTAATACTCCACCCACCGTGGCTCACCCTGTATAATGAGTATATATCTAAACTAGAGCAAATCCAAAGATAATTCTTGAAATTCTTAGCTATGAAATTGGATGGGGTTTATCCTCATCAAGGTACAGATCAATCAGCTCTCCTCAGTAAATTTAACATTGCCTCGCTTGAAGCTAGATGAAAATATCTTTCACTACAATTTTTGTTCAAGTTGTGTAACAATCAGATGGACTGTGCTTAACTGAATGTTCAACTTAACCTACTGGTTCCTAGATTTAATATTAGGTCCACCTCACTATTTTACCTTAATAGGGCTAATTCAAATCCCTTTATCGCATGTGCTCACTTTATAATCGCATATCAATCCATTTAGATATCTACCACAAAAATCATCGTCAATAACGAGCTACTTCCAATCAAGTATAACGGTCAGTATTGCATGTGTGTATGTAGAAGGCGGTTGGGCTGTTAATAATCTTATTCTTAATTTTTAACTTGATTGTAACTTTATTCAATTATTATGTTCTAATTGTACTGTCGTCCTTAAATTGTCTTGTAAATGGGTTTTTTCCTGTTAGTCAATAAAGCTTATTATTATTATTATTATTCAAATTGATCAATATGAATCTTCTTTATGCTTATTTATTCTTTTATATAATAAAACATTCAACATTCAGTAGTGTAACCAATTTCAAAGTAAATTTTATTAATTTTTTAACGATATATACCACTTTTTTTGTAGGACAGTAGTAAAATCGTGTTCCACGCTTTTTTCCCAAAAGAAAACAACCAAAATTAAGTTGTTGGTAATGAGAAAAGTGTTACCGCGAAACCGACAATTTTCGAGCGTAGGACTACGAAATCGTACCATTTAATTTGGAGGACAATGTGGCCATTTAATTATGCAAACATTTACTAGGCAACAGCAAAAAATCAGCTGGTTAGTAATAACTTCTATGACCTCGTTATTTGGACATGTTGGTAGTGAGGGACGTTTCGGTCAAACCATCCATTTTGTAGGACAAACATTTTTTCGACTTTCTTATGAAATTACCTCAAGATTTAACTAAAAAACTAACTGCTAGGAATAAAATTTGGGCAATCACCCAATCGACATGTTTTATGCCTACTGACTGTATTAGCTACCATTATCGAGAATTTTCATAGCGAGAAGTTGGGCGTCTCGTCAAAACGAAGCTGCTCAGGAAGATTCAGCCTGTTAGTAATCATTAATGAAAAACAGCATTGTATAGTGGACTAATACATTTGTATATAGAATTACAAAACATAATTTCTTTTTAGCCAAAACATATGTTTTTAAATTATGCAAGGCATTTATTTAGGCCCGTCATGTGGCAGAATTAATTAATTTTGTCATTAAATATGTGTTTTGAAGAGTACAAAATCAGCCATAATCCCTCTTTTCCCTAACTTTCAGTATATACCGTTTGTCTCACTTTTTATGACTCGCATATCACAGCTCCGTTAGCAACAATGCGATTTTAAAAAAACCTTGAGTGGAAGATACTCACAGATCAGGAGATTGTTTCACGGTAAAATATTTAAAAATCCACCAGTGGCGTTCGTCCTTATGAAGAAAAATTAACCTAATTTTCCAAAAGAAAATATTAGGCAAAGTTTTAACTGTGAAACAATCTCATGTTTTATTCGTTGTTATCAGAAACTCCCTAATACCGAATTTTAATGAGAGTGTACTCGGTGTTCATGTAATAAAAAAAATAAAATCTCCTTTGTAAAGTACCAATTATTACAATCATAACATTATTTTCGGAAGTAATAAAGACTTAATTAAGCTGGAGGGAGACAGGCTTTCCATTTAGAATTCATCCTGTGACTTCAGTCAATTTACTTAACATTCTAAATCAAACATTAATTGTCTTGGAAACAAAAAAAGTTCTATTTCAAACGAATTTAATTCAGGAACAATTTAATAAATAATAATTAATAACACTTACATAGATACACACAAGTTGTGAACTTCTGCTTGAGATTTTCAAAAAAAAAAATTATTTTGCATATGTTATCATTATAACATTTACATAGATACACTAAGTTGTCAGAGTTCAGACTTTGCGAAGCTGAAAAAATTCCCTGAGTTTTCCAGGTTTTCCATAACCAAAAATATTAATTTTCATATATTCTTTTATGAAGTAATTTTTTATTTGACATCAAACAATTCCATTAATTGAATTGAAACAGTGAACATTCTTAAGAACTCTATGGTTTTTCATATCGAGATGCAGAATTCCCTGATTTTTTTATACAATTTATAAAATTCCCTGATATTTCCGTTTTTTTTAAAGATTTTTAAATTCCCTGAAGTTTCCATGTTCTCCAGGTTTTCCATACGAGTCCGAACCCTGGTTGTGAACTTCCGCTTGAGATTTTCAAAAAAAAATAGTAATTATTTTGCATATGTTATCATTCTCTTAGGTAAAATATTATTGGAAATAAAGGCATTTATTATTATAACTAAATCGCAGTTTGCTCAATAATTGTCATGACCAACTGATGTTTAAAAGATAGATGTCATAGAAATTTAAACCCACTGAAAATGTGCTTTGGTATTATCAGAATGATTTTACAAAATAATATAAGAAATTGGATATCGATCAAATCTCGTTAAAGTTGCACTTATGGTGCTTATTATTGCACATGCCTCTGGGGACATTTGATTGTCCTTAACATATGTGCATCACATGCCTCCAATGGCATGTGTGGCAAGGTAAGTGTTTAGTGCCATCTGACAGTGATGGGTAACAATATTACAAATAATAAATGTAGAAGAGTATTATTGAAGTAGAAATTTATATTCAATAATAACAGCACATGCCTCCAGCGCCTCGTGCAGCACAGGGAATAATAAATTTTCCATTGGAAATTCCTACCTGTTGCTACCCATTTCACTAAAATCAGCAGAAAAATAACGATTTTATCGCATCTGCACAAAACTGAATTCTATTTATTTATGGTGCAGCACTGAACTTAAGACATGCCTCTCCGAGACCCTGTGACACAGTCAACGTGTTAAGAAGGTTAAATTTATTTAAAACTGAACTTTTTTTATTTCCAAGTAAATTATTTTTTATTAGACTGTTAAGTAAACTGATTCATGTCACGTGATTAATTCTAAATAGAAAGCCTGTCTGCTCCAGCTTAATTAACTCTTCATTACGTCCGAAAATAAAATTACGACTAATAATAATTGGTGCTTTAAAATTTGATTTTTTTATTACGTGAACACCAAGTATACTATCTTATTCGAAATTCGGTATTGGTGAGTTTCTTATAACAAACAAGATTATGAGATTATTTATGGTTAAAACTTTGCCTAATATATTTTTTTGGACAATTAGTTTCATTTTTCTTCATAAGGACAGACGCCCGTGGTGGATTTTAAAATATTTTACCTTACACCCAAATTTTGAAACAATCGCATCGTTAATAATAGCGCTGTGATGTGCGAGTCATGAAAAGTGAGACATACTGTATAATAACCAACAAATGAAAAACATTAAAAATGTATCTTTTGTCTTTCGAATCCATTCAATTTGAAATTTCTTTTGAAAATCTTATTTATTTAGTAGAAATTAGCTGTTTTCTGACACTCTGTAATACGTCGTGTGAACAGAACAAATAAATGTCCTCTTAATATTATGGCTGAATGAATATTTTTGAATAGTTTCAAATTTTATCAAATATTTCCCTCCAGATGTCCCTATTTGATGGAATCATTAGTCGGCCAGTTGGGATGGCCCGAAAATCGATTTGCGTTTTTTTCAAGTAGAAAGCTGATTTTTTACGTACAACTAGTAAAAATCACAAACAGCAACATACATTTTCCCAACACTTCAAATAGTGGTAGGTCATTGTGTAAAACCCGATAAATATGTAATTTTAAAGCCATGTTTGTGTTTTTCGCTTATGTCTTTTTTCCCTTTGATCCCACAGAAAAATGATTCAATACTTTTTTGTTTCTTTTCAATAGATCTACAAAACAAGACCAACCGCATTTGAAAATATTAATTAGATAAAGAGCAATTTGCAAAAAACGATTGCGTTATTATTTCAATAATTTTCAAATAAACCATATACAAGTCATTATTAATATAACTTCTTCATATTAGGTTGAATTATTCTTTGCTACAGGCAAATTATGCATGCCAAAGCTGGAATGTATAGGTGAAATAGTTCTATAAAAAAAACTAGTTTCAGTATGAGTAAGGGTCCGGCTTGTACATACCGATTGAAGAAAAACACTAGGCTAATTTATTTATAAGGATATAAGTATTTCACCTATACATTCCAGCTTTGGCATGCATAATTTGCCTGTAGCAAAGAATAATTCAATATGAAGACATATATAATAATAACTTAATAATAATAATAACAATAATAATACATTTATTAACCCAAGAGATCATAGTAGACGACATAGTATAAGTCTAATGAACACTTGTTCAGTTGACTTAAGATTAAAAGGAAAACGATTACAGTAAAATAATTAGTTAAAAAACATGAAGAAAAAAATTCGTTGACAGAGTAAAAAGCATTGGATAATAGTAGTTTCCTGACATGAGAAGTAAATTCGTTTAAACTAACATTTTTAACACTAGTTGGGAGTTTGTTATATAATTTGGCACCAATATAGTATGGACTTGACTCGTATAGTTGCAATCTGTGTATATCATATTGCAAATTTTCACCATGTCTATTATAATTGTGATAGTTATTTTGTAGGTTAAAACTGGATATATTTTGTTTCACAAATTTTTGAATTTCAAATAACAAGGAAAAATGAGTATTTGTTCTCTGATCAAAATTTGTTTACATGACTCTCGATATTTCAACCCAAACATACAACAAATCGCTCTTTTTTCCATTAGGAAAACTCCATTTGCGGCCAATGAGCATCCATATGCGATAATTATTACATATGGATGCTCATTGGAATTCCATATCTCATAACAGATTCGAAATTCGAGTAATAAAAGGTTTTTGTGATATTTTTATTAGTAATGGTGGAAAGCCTTTTTAATGCAAAACAGGGTTCTTCATTACCTCCAATATTAAGTAACATTTTCATGGAAAATTTTGAGGAAAATAATATTAATAATCTAGCTTATAAACCCATTGTATGGTGGAGATATGTAGATGACATTTTTGCTATATGACCTTACAGTAAAGAATGTTTAAGTAATTTTTTGAATCAGATTAATCAAAAAGAACCTTCAATTAAATTTACAATAGAAATAGAAAATAATAATGAATTACCTTTCTTAGATATTTTAATTAAAAAATTAGATAACACATACCAAACCAGTGTGTATAGAAAACAAACACGCACAAACAGATACTTAAATTTCAATTCAAATCAACATATTAGTGTTAAGAAAGGTGTTGTTAAGTGCTTGTATGACAGAGCCAAAATTATTTCTTCAAATGATGTAATATTAAAGAATGAAAATCAATTTATAAAAACTATCTTATTAAATAATCAATATCCTAAAGTTTTGTTGATAGTCAGTTATTGAACATTGGTAGTAGAGAGAATATACTATCACAACCTGAGGTATTTAGGTCAATGGCAGTAATTCCATATATACATGGTTTATCGGATAAATTACAAAAATTGGGAATAGGTTTTCCGTACAAACGGTTTTTCAAACGGGCTCCATGCTTAGATCGGTTTTATCAAAAACTAAACCTCTAAATATTGCTCAAAATTCAAAAAATCGTATTTACAGTGTTCCGTGTGAGTGCGGAAAACATTACGTAGGTGAATCATCTAGACCTTTTAACGTAAGGCTTGGTGAACATAGAAATTACGCTAGAATTTGAAAAATAATAATAATAATAATAATAATAAAGCATTTATTATTTACCCAATTTGATAAATTTAACAATATAAATTATACATGTTTACACAACAGGTAAATAAAAGGCGAGTAGTTCAGTTTACTGACAAGCCAGTAAACTGTTCTTCCACTATTGCCTATAAATAATGTCAGAGGTAGATAAATTAAATAAATATACTACTCATATCGAAACAATCATAAAAAAAAAATAAGAAAAAAAAACGCATCAAAGTAGAATGAAAAAGAGGCAAACTAGAGCTGAAGGAGGGAGGAGAGTAGGAAATGAGAGGAAGAGAAAGAAAAGAAATTAGAAAAAAAAAAAATGAAACAAAGAAAATTAAAGAAGGAACAAAGTTTAAAAACAGAGAAATTACGGGAAAAGGTAAGATTTTATTGTTACTGATTTCGCATTAAATATTTTTTAAATGTTTTTTTAAAACTTACACACGAAAGAGTGAGTCCATTAAAGGGTAGATTATTTATAGAAGCAGCAATGTTATAAGAGAATGACCTTTTGAATATTTCCTTACGGTGTTGTGGTATGGTGAGAATATTTCTTCGTCTAATATTAATGTTATGAATATCATTTCTAAAAGAGAGCTTGTTGAGGAGATAAGGTGGCGATCTAAACTTTAAAATTTTATGAAAAAAACAAGACATGTGAAGTTTGCGGCGATTGTACATATTCAGCCATCCTGCAGTTTTCAATTTACGAGATATTCTTTGACGGCGTTGAATTCCAAAAATTAAGCGAAGACAAGCATTTTGTACTTTTTGTATGCGCCGGGTCTCGATGCTGTCAATACAGGGGCCATAAACCACGTCGCAATGATTAAAATGGGACAAAACTAGAGAATCACATAACATTTTTTTTACTTCCATGCTTAAAAATCGTCTCTGGGAATATATCATTTTTAGTGCAGCGTATGCTGATCTTAATTTACTCGTAATATGCTGTTTAAATCTCAATTTATAATCAATAATGAGACCAAGACTTTTAGAGCTGTTATTGAAGGCAATTGTATCATTTCCAATCTGTATATTAATTTCTCTCGACACAAATTCACGAGCATTGTCATTGCAAAATATTATAGCAGATGATTTACTAGGGTTAATTTTAAGTAGATGATCAGTAGAAACTGACACCAAATTCTTTATATCGCTGTTAATTAAATTCCTATATTCCTGTAGATCTTCAACATGAAATGAACAATAAAGCTGTGTATCATCAGCATATAAATGGTAATTGCAGTGTTGCAAGGATGTGTGAAAATTCGATGTAAAAATTGTAAACAATAACGGTCCAAGTATACTTCCTTGCGGTACACCTGAAACTACCATTAGTGGTTGTGAAATATTATTATTAAGTACTGTTTGTTGAATTCTATCCGACAAGAATGACAAAATTAGACTGGAGGAATTTCGTTCAAAGCCACAAAAGTGTAGAATTGAAATTTGTGAACATGTGTGGGACAATAATCACAGGGTTAAATGCAAAGAGTTTAATAAATAGAGAAGACAAGCCGTCGATTTTCCGGAAGTTGCGATTTGGTTGCCTTGGAGACGGTAGGCTCTACGTCCTTGTCGCATACCTCATACCCTCTCTCTCCACTCTGTTTTACAAAACACAGCCTTATCCGGCGCGCTTTGATTTCACAAATACCATCACTTTTGAATCTTTGTTTTGAATAGCGTTCTGATTTATTTACAATTACTGGTGTTTTCTCAAATTTTTCTTCTGTTTATAAAGTTTAATCTGTTTATCACGTTTAATTTGTATATTAATTATTTTTTTGGGACAATGGTTTGTTTATACTTGTAAAATTTGTAGAAAAACTAAGTCACCCATAAGTCCCAGTTGGAATACACCTATTGTCATCTGTCATACTGTGATTGTATTGCAATCGTCACCTCCCCTCATGTACTGTGCGACAAAGAGAGAACGAACTGCGTGAGAAGGATAATAAGCCTACAGCCTACTGCTGCTTATACATTACGCTTATGGAACTTGTCTCCTCTATTTGTTAAACTCTTTGGTTAAATGGGACTCGGCGAAGATTTTAGAAAAAGAGAGTAATGGATCTAAAAGAAAACTTAAAGAATCCGCGATTATTTTATTAAACGAGGATAGATGTGTTTCAAATTATTTTTGTACTAGTTGGTTGCCCATCCTTAGAGACGAAGTAAGTAAAAATAAGATAAATATAATTTAATATCTCACGTGATTATGGAAATACATAAACAAAGAACTGTCATGGTTGACGGCCAAAAAAGTTTTGAGACCGGAAGTAGATTTTCTTCCGAAACGTTAACTGCCTATAGCTTTCATTTTCATTTTTTAGTTTATAACATTGTTCTAGTTTACATATTTTTAGGTGTGAGACTTTTTGAAACGGTCAAGTATTCAAGAACCAACCTCCGTCTGATTCGTTTGGCGCAGAGGTTTTTTCATTAAAAATTTTTAAATATTTTTCAGTGGCGAAATACCCCACAAAAACTAAGAAATTCTGAATATTCCACAAATAAACAATTATAGACAACAAAACAGGTACGTGCACATTTTTTGCATACATAATTTACATGGTCTCGCCATGTTAGTGATAAATCTGTGTATAGTCCAAGTAGTTTAAAACTTGTTTTTTCCCCCATAGATTTTCCATTCAACTTAATTAGGAGGCTGCTCGTATAACTGGCAGTAAGTGGGTGAAACTGTAGGATATGTGCTTTTTCTTAGTTTATTTTTAAATGCACTACTAAGATAATTAAATAAATCTTGTAAGTTGTTATTTGCTGTTGGTTTACATAATCCTATTTTATATTGTATGTAATCAGCCTCATATCGTCCGCATACTCGCAATGAGATATAGAGAGATATTCATCTATATCATTGCAATATAATAAAAATAACAATGGGCCCAAAACACTTCCCCGAGGAACCCCAACATCTATTGCAAGCTCATCCGAATTTTGACCCAGATAGTTAACAAACTGCTTTCGATTGGTTAAATATGATCTTAATAAATCGTTGCATTTACCACGCAGGCCATAGAGTTCCATTTTTTTCAACAGAACATCATGGTCTCTATCCAATATATTTAGTAAGACTGACATTGTCGATTTTTTACGCCTACATCCATGTCAAGTGTTTGCTAAGCTTACTTATATATGGTTTATTTGAAAATTAACGAAATAATGATAATGCAAAAGTTTTTTGCAAATTGCTCTTCATCTAATTAATATTTTCAAACTTGGTTAGTCTTGTTTTATAAATATATTGAAAACAAAATAAAAAGTGTTGAATCATTTTTGGGATCAAAGGGAAAAAAGATATAAGCGAAAAACGCAAAAATGGCTGTAACATCACATGTTTATTAGGTTTTAAACAATAACCTACCACGATTTCAAGTGTCGGGAAAATGCATATTGTTGTTTGTGATTTTTACTAGTTATAATACACAAAAAATCAGTTTTCTACTTAAAAAAAAACCCCTTATATCTCTATCTGAACTGGCCTATAGGGGACAATGTTGTGGCGCCGTCTATGATTAATCACAAAATAACTAATTGATTATTATTTCTCAAGGTTTAATTTTTTTAAATAATTTTAACTTTATGGCCATGTTCCTATTAAATAGCAGTATTCTACTAAAGCATATGTGGCTCAATCTTCGTATCTCGATCTCTAGCATATACAACTAAGGTATATACTTAAACATCCTATATATTACATGAAATTTATATCATTATATGCATAAATTTGGTACCTTAAATTGTCCTTTCCACTTATCTTGTGACCACACCGAACTGTTTGCATTATAATCCACTGGAGACACCATTTGCGCCATTCCACAAAAATGTCCTGAACCATTCACAGAAAAAAACAAAAAAATCGCCCCATTGCCTTCGCGCTCCCTATAGGCTTGATCTAATCGTTTATTACCATGTTCCGTACTACACCAAATTTCGTATTTAATACTTCTGTGAATATCATCCTCTGAATAAGATTTGATAACAAAGAACCTGGCATTGGGAGCCGTTAGATCAAAGTCCGTAGGATTATAGTTGTTTTTGCCCTTAAGTTCATCCAGGACGGGGTGAGTCGGGGCTGTGGGGGGTGTCACCATCATTGGCATGGGCGGAGGCATCATTCCCTAAGATAAATTAAATACATTTTAAAACTGTTATTTCCAATCTATTTTTACATTATGAATTTGCTACTATTAATACTATCGGTTTTAAAATATAGTATTATCCATGCAGTCTGTAATAAAGAAATAGACCATATGTCTATTTCTTTGTTACAAACTATGAAGAGATACATCAACATGAAATAAAAAGAACCTGATAACACCTCAGCATAGACTCCAAAAAAATCATTCCATAGGTATTAGTTTATTGAACACTTTGCTTAGTTACTTCCGAAATCTTCCAGTAAGTCAATTTAAAAGTAAACTTAAGAACATTCTAACAGACAATTGCTTATATAATATACAAGAATATTACCAGTTGATTGCTCAAAATGGGAACATTTTCTAGCTAGTAATTCTATGTAAGTTTGTCATTATCTGTACTGTTTGTCCTTTATTACTATGTATTGTATTCTATTTTACCATTTTAAATGTATATAACTTCTATTGTTTGACCTGTCTACAAAATGTAATATTTTCTGATGACCAATAAAATTGTTATTATAGAAATCAGAATGCGTGGTGTCGTTGACCCGGTTAAGCAGTGGTGGTATGAACAAATACCAATGCCCTGCGTTGATCTATGACAAGGCGTGGTTTACCTGCGCAGATACATGTTTACATATCACGAACTGCAATTGCCGAATCTGTATAGTGTATCACACTTGAGTTAGAATCTTTGGAACAGGTCTAATGGCAGTAACCTTAATATCCATCGGTACTTTACTTACTGAATGTGACAAGTTTATCATATTTAACAATGGAGTTGATAAATTTTCATAATAATTCTGAATTAATGTTATGCTAACACCATCAAGGTTGTTTCTGTTGGGTAGAGCAAAAATTAGAGTTTTCAATTCATCAGCACTTAATAAAGAAAAGCTATATGAAACTTTTCATCAACTATCCTACTCTTGAAAGAAATCTGGAAATAACGCAATAATTTTATTCCTAATATTCCCTATACCTCTGACATAATACACATTTAACAAATTAGGAATTTCTTTTGGGTCAATAATAATGTCAAATTTTATTTGTGAGACCCTCATTTACAGCTTGATCATTGGGAATAATGTAACAATAGGCAGAAGGACCTCGGTCAATAGCTTGTTGAATCAATTTCGGTTCAATAAATTCATTTATTATTATCTTTTTTATATATCCTACATTTTACAAAGATTTCTTTAATTCAAATCAATTTTTCCTTCACGGTACTGAAACGGACCAGACCCACCTATATTAATCGAAAACTTATTCCCGCGCCTATAAATCAAAATTTACATATTTCTGAAAATTATACACGATTCGGTAAGAAACCAAATATCACCCAGTATTCGCATAAAAATATTTCACGTATATTCTGGTAGTAAAATTTAAAAGTTTTGAAATACAGTCGATTCGTGTAGTTTTAAAATCTCTAGAAACGTACATCCCGGGCGAAGCAAGAATGTTTCACACCGATAAGACACTTCAGTTAATAGAGTTAACATCAACATTCGGCGATAACATAAACAAAGGTGTACGGTCTCACGGGAACTGGGCTAGTAACAGACATTTGGTATGTAACGTCACGACTTTTGGGGGTATTTTCAAGTATAAATACGCGAGGGAATTTTATATCGGGGTCAGACGCTATCTATCATTGACCGAATCCAATTGTTCGCCATAGTGCTCGTTGAAATAAGACTGGGAGCTGCGAACCAACTGACCACTACCCGCTGACCAATTATTTGAATATAATTAGCTATTAGCTAAGATTATACACTGGACTTTATTATTCGCCATAGTGCTCGTTGAAATAAGACTGGGAGCTGCGAACCAACTGACCACAGCATCCGCTGTATTTTCCATTGTCCACCAGATACTTGTTAAAACCAAGCTGTACTGGGAACGAGCCAGAAAAGAGATTTTTACGAAGCGACCCCAAAACTCGCGATCTCTTTTGTACCCGCACAACGCTACAGGGACATTGGTCAGTTTATGCATTGTAACCGACACACGAAAGTGTCAGGTTAACGAATATGCTGGAAATGCAGGATGACGAGACAAATAACAGTGACCCGGGTCACCTAGCGATTTATACGCAAGGTATAAATAATTAATGTCGCTGAAAGAGAGAAGTATTGTTTTTTTTAAATGTAACTTCGTTAAATAATTACAAAATTCAGATGAAACGGGACCGGGAAAAAACTTTAATTAAATTTGTTACATTTCGGCTCTGTATTTCGGAACTTAAATTCACGGTATCGCGTTTTTGGCATTGTGGCACTTAGACTGGTTAGAATTTTATTGTATAGAAAATTTCTATCATGTTAATTTTTATTTGTAGCATAATTTAGCTGTAGCTGAATTTCAGACTATGTTCAATCATGTCATATTTAAAACAATAACTTGTCAAATATTTACTTTTCAACAGCGGCAGATTTTTGTTGGTAAACAATTTCTGTTGCGGTTTGTTTTGTCGTGTGGTCAATGAACTTCTACAATATTTGATGGTACGAATGGTTTTACAGCTGTTCGGACCTGCCGGTTTATTTATGTCCTACTTGAAGGGGTGCTGTCACTGGACTTTTGTGGGTCATCCACTGATAAGGCCTGTGATTTGCCCCCTGCTAGTTTGACATAATTATCCTTTTAAATATTATCACATGTTAAACTTTGTACTGGGTGTTTTACCTTTTATTCATTCACGATGACATATTTATGTCATGGGCGAGTTGAAATTGATATAAATTGCTTGTTCATTCAATTGTTTGGACCACTACAATCTCCGACACACAAAAACCAATTGGTAGCCAATAGGCTGGTTCTGTATCAATTTTATTGATCAGATCACATCATTCTACGCTTCGAAACCAAACTATGTTTGAATGGGCAATTACTAGAGATTTCAACTTGCCGTGCATTCAATTAAATAAACTATTGCGAGATTTCGCCACCCAAGTATGAACTTTACATGTTCCGAATTCAATATTTTTACTTCAGTTTTGAACGAGGATTCTCGTTATAATCATTATTGTTTTTAATGATTATTGGAGTTGTTTATTTGACCATTCGACAAGCTTACACGTGACTGTTGTCCCAACGAAATCTGTTGCTGTAATATAAATTTGTGGTTAAATTACTCACATTTTGATTTATATGTAAGCAACTATTTTCTGGCCATTGCCACACCAATATTTTATAAATGATACTTTCTGACAATTGTCTGATTATACGTATAAAAACGTTACTTGTTTTTAATTCTTTTACCTTTACCAGAAATTGAAATTAAAGTGCATAATTACCAGAAAAACTAGCCAAGTAAATATAAGATTTACTTGGGCTTAAATAAAACGAATATTTAAAATAATATAAGTAACCATAAGGTTTACTTGAGCATTACAATAGTGAATAAAAATGAAATCTAAAATATGATAAAAACTTAAACAAAAGTTAACATAAAAGATAAAATAAATAATTCAGTAAATTAAATAAAAAGGAATAATTTTGAGTCTGAACTTTATACAGGGTATTATAAGAAAATACTAAATTATTTTATCAATTAAATAAACAAGTGCCAAAACAATATTCAGTATTTAATTTGAACAATTAAATAAAGAACTATAATTAGAACTTTGCCAAATAACTTAATAGCAATATTTAGAGTAAAGAACGAATCATTAAAAGTCATAATAAATAGTTAATTATCAAATCAATAAATAAATAGAAACAGTAATATCAAACCTAGAAAAAGAACTATGGTAACAATAAACTACAAATCACAAACGTAAATTTGAGTCTTACCAATAATAAACTAGACGATCACACAGCCAAATTAGTTTAATTGTTTTAATAATTAGACATTCAGGGGAGAGGGGAGGGTAATTGGTAATAAATCAAAACAGAATTTAACAAGAAAATAATAGGGGTGGGGGGGGTGCGTTACAGTACTTGTTCGCTTTTTATTACTTTGACCACATTATTTCTAGCCTGTTTATAATGACTCCAATTTTCATCATTTTTCAAAATTACAAAATTTTTACAGCATTCATCTCTAAATTGTGTAGCCTCTTTCACAACATCATTTCACCAATCCTGATAGTAATACTTAATCTTCAATTTCTTTTTTTGGAGCTACCTCATCATACACTCTTAGTAATATATTTCACTCTGTAATCCCATGTCATCCAGGATAATTCATCATTAATGTTTTCATAATCAACGTTTCTATCTCTACTAACAAGCCTTTTTTTAAGGTAATAATTCACAGCCATGCTTTGCAAAAATTGGTTGCTCTTGTTTGCAAAACAAGAAGGTTAGTTAGATCTTGAATATTACAAAAATGTTTTGTGAATAAACTAAAACTGGTTGAAAATTGCGAGCTCCTCTGCAGATCAAAGTTGTCAATTTTTTCCTTCGGTGGGATAAACAAACAGGATTGTGAAAAAACTATTGCACCGACAACACCCATCTTTTGCGCACTTATAAAGCACTATAAAATTTTAACAAACAAATTAAACAAATTAAAAAATTATGTTAATAGTTAATAACTGACTATATTGCAGGTTTTTTTGTAATAACTTTTTTTATCGCTGGAGCAATTTTAATTTGGAAAGTCTCATAATATAGAGACTTTAATTGTGCACAAATGACTTATTCTTCACTTTATTCTATGACCAATAGCGAAATAAATTGATGTCTTGACACTATTTTCCCTCTTATGACATCCTTATTTAAGAATGATTTCAAAAACAAGGCAAACTCAAATTAATTTCTGACGAAGCACGAGTATAAATATCGAGATGATTTACCGTCTAATAACGTAATGGCAGCTACCAGAAAATTATTGAATGGGGACATGAGTAGTAGATGTGGCAATGTCGCACTATTTCTAATACTTGGGGTGGATATTTGAAAATACTTTGCCTTTATTTTAAATGTAGTATCATACAAGAAAGTAGAAGATTTACTAATTTTCATTACGATTTTATTTATTGTATGTATAATAATATATTTTCCCATTAATTTATTAAAAGAGGTAAAAATATTTTTTTTATTTTATCAAAAATAATATAGATACCTGACTCTTAATATGTAGAATAGTGAATGAATATAGTATATTTTCATGAATGAATACATTTTCTATTGAACTGAAAAGTAAGAATACTTTATTATTTCATTATTATATGATGTAATCAGTTTTTTTTTTATATTTAAATATCATCTGCCAGGAATGATTTCGCATCTTTATTTATGTTATGAAAAGCTCCTTCTCGACCCGATTCAAACTCGAGCAAACTCCACATTCAATAGTAAATAGGCACTGAGAGTAATCTATTTTTATTTTCAGCTACAATTCTTAACACACTTTGGCATTTGGTTTTTTTGTGCTAACCCTTTATAACACACTTGATTGTCGCATTCTTAAATTGTTAAATAACCAATCTTCAAATCATTTAAGTAATAAAATTTACATAATAAACATCGGTAAAAGAACAATGTACAAAGAGTACAAAGACGAGCCAATCAGCACTAGAGTTTAGACCCCAAGCAGAAACAAATAATCCCGTATGAAATTGAAATATTTTGTGGGGAAAAAAGCCTTGTCTGCGACGCTAATACTGCCTGCGATGCTAATACTGCCTGCGGCATTGATAATTATTAACAATTAGTAAAATAAAAATCAACCTAACTAACCTTACCTAAAGAAGTCAAATGAAAGAATCAAATCATTATAGGAAAAAGAAGGAAAATATTATTTCTGCGGTTAAATCAAACCTGAGTTTGTGAAAAATACATTAATCGCTACAAAATATTTAAAAAAAAAGTTCAGTGTATGCAAAAATTGAACCCTGGACCTCTCGCACCCTAAGCGAGAACATTACCCATATGCCAACCATGCACCTGATAATCAATGCTATAGCAAGAAATAAATAGGTTGAAAGGTGGTACAATAACCAACCAGCACTAATGTGCATGCGGGATTATTTGTTTTCGCTTGAGGCGTAGATGCTAGTCCGATCTGCTGATGTCAGCAACTATATGCGGCGTTGCCAAATCTTTCCCTACTGGTTCTCTCGTGAGGTGCGGATCTGTTAGCGGATCGAAAAATTTGAGAGTTTATCAATTCACAAACAGATGTCCCACCTCTCCCGATATAACTACCTTAAACTTTGGTTGTGGAATTTAAAAAAATGTTTCCATTTGTTACACAATTAATCGACCACACTGTATATCCTGGGTGTACAATCACGTCATGCCTATCATAAAAATGCATTATCATCGAAACTGAATCAACGTGTAAATTTCAACTCCGTAGGATAAGAGGAAGTGGTTCTAATTCAACTTGCAAGATTTGACCTAAACAAACTAACACACTAACATTGTAGGTTAAACAAAAGCTTTTAAAAAGTCACATAAAAAACTTTGAGTCCAAAATACACAGTCAATGGTCGTAGGGTAATAATCGCCCAAGCAACAAATCCAATCCAAGTAGGTTATCGAAAGTGTGGAAAATAAATCTGTGTACGAGTGTCTTTTTTAATTTATTAACATATCTTTACCTGCATATGACCTCCTGCCGGCATGCTAACTTGAGGGGGCAAATGTGGGGGCATCATGCCCTGGGGCTGATAGGTTTGCATAGGATGCTGTGGGGGTCTGGGAGCTGGAGGTGCTTGCCTACTAGTTGGAGGCCCGCTCCATCCTGGCCTAACGGCAATAGCTGATGCAACTACATTCTTAGGCGTATTATTGACCACAGGCAATTGAGGGGGAGTACTCTTGTTTGTGTCCCAAGTACCTATGTCCATATTATGTTTTCCAGGCACGATGGGACCTGGAGGCATTCCTGGTCCCTTTTTTTTGAGACCCTGATTTTGAATTGTGAGCTGAGGCTTGGCAGGCTGGCTGGCTATGCTCGCCCATGTTGTTTTCTTAGGCTGGCCTAGTGTTTCTTTTGAATCCACTGATGCTTTAAGATCTATGAGTAAACATAAAAAATGTATCATATTTATTTGATAAATACTTGCTATAGACTATCGGCAATAGCTGATGTCTACTAGCTCCGCGGTGGAAAATTTTTCCGCATAATTGTGCCGTGACTTTTGTATTGTTTTCCATGCGTTGTTTTTTCATGAATAAAAACACATTGTTTCTTTTTGCAATTGTTATTAATTATGAGTACATAAAATTTCTTACGAAGTAAATATAATTTTCATAAGCATTATATTTATTTGTGTTGAAGCCGTTGAAATTATTATACTAATATGTTATTGTTTGCAGCTCCTTTACCAAGACGTTAATATTTTTTAATACAGTAACACGGATTTAACAAATTATCACTGAAAAAAGAGGGTAAACGTTCAAATTTTATAATTGTTAAACGTTAGTCGAGTAGAAATAATCGTATAATTTTGGAATGAAAAATATCTGCTGAAAAGTTCAAAACTAATTTAAAAAAGTATTCGTAATTTTCACTGAAAAAAGTGTCAAAATGATAAAATTTTAAAAAGTAAGTCAAGTAAAAATAACCGAAAAGTAGGAACACCCGGGGAAAGTGTGGAATTGAGGTAAGTGTGGCACCATCCCCTAGTCTATTAAAAATTACAGGGTTTTGCAAACCAACTGTAATATGTTGAAAATTCTACTGTTTTTTATGTAAGTAAAAAATGTATTGGAATTACATGGAGAACAGAAAAATATTTATTCAAATATAAAGACAAAAGATAGATCCGAAATCAAACTGAGATTGCGACGCGCAACAATATATTTGTCAAACAAAGAGGTAATATTTTTTTAAATTAATTATTAGCCAACTTTATAGAAACAGTAAAATAGTGTTAAACAAATATCCATATATACAGTGTGTCCCGCTTTTCATAAATCCACCCTAATATCTCAGTTATTAATAATGCGATTTTCTTCAAATGAATTATTTGGCATAGTAAACATTTTCATTTTTCATTGGTGTGCGGTTTTAGGGGGTAAAATAGGGTAGGTTTTTTGGCAAAAGGTTATTAGGGCTTATTTTAGACAAATTTTTCTATCATATTTGGATTCAGCATGTCCAAAAACCCCTTAATCCATATTCTCCATAATCTCAAAAACGGATTATGGCAGAAACGAAAACTTAATTAATTTTTTTATACGTATGTTATAACAAACCTAAAACAACTTTTTTTTATAATTCTGGTCTCTTCTACATAACCACCTTCCAATAAGATACACTTCCTTCCTAACCGTTCAATTACTTTTCTTAAAGTTTGAGGAGTAATTTCTTGACACGCTTGCCTAATCGTACGGCAAAGCTCTTGTCTGTTACCTGGCCGAGTAGCATACACTTTATTTTTGAAGTACCAGCTTAGAAAAAAGTCATAAGGGGAATATTAGGCGACCTAGGGGGCCACGGTTCTAAAGGGCTATTTCTACTTATCCACTTCATAGGGAAATTTGCATTTAAAAAATTTCTATCAGAGAATTTTGCACCGGGGCACCATCTAACTGAAAGTATACATTTTCTATCTGTGCTAAAGGCATTTCCATAAAAAAATCATCTAAATCATTTTGTAAAAAATTTTTAAAATTTTCTGCGTTGAGGATATCCAGGAAAAAAGGAGCCAACAATTTGTTCGTTTAATATGCCACACCACATGTTAACTTTTTCACTGTATTGGTTTCTACAGTTAATTACAAAGTTGGGATTTTCGGCTGCCCAATATCTACAATTTTGACTAGATACCACACCGTCTGTCGTAAATGTTGCCTCGTCACTAAACAGTATGTTCTTTAAACAAAATCTGTCATTAAGATAGTTACCTTGCCACCATAGGCAAAATTCAAAATCACCTTCTAAGAGAGTATGTAAAAATTTTGGTTTAAATGCCCTAATCCTATTGTGTTTCAAACACCTCCATATTTTATTTTTGGTTAGATTTAGTGTTCTTGCAACTGCGTTTATACTACCATTTGGATTGTTTCGAAATTCTGTTAAAATGCGTTCGTCGTCTGGATATTGTAGTAAATTTAAATTGTACCTTCGTCTTTTCTTGGAAATGGCTCTGGTCTTGCAAACAATTTGTTGATGTCACCAACGGTTTTGTGCCAAATTGGTGCTCGATCACGATGACGTTGATTAAATACTCGAGCAACCTGACGCGTAGATCTTTCATTATCAGCAATTAAGTGGATAATTTCAACTTTTTCTTGAATTGTAAGAACTACCCTCCGATTTTTTACCATTATCAGTAAGATTGATAAATTAAATAACACTATTTAACTTTTGACAATTCTTATGAATCGCGAAATATCAAATAAAAACTTATTGTTTAAAGCACTCTTGTTTAATGCCTATGGTTGCAAGTTAACTATCTTAACGACAGAGTTTTTTTAAAGAACATAATGTTTAGTGACGAGGTAACATTTACGACAAACGGTGTGGTATCATTGGAAGGTGGTTATGTTGACGAGACTAGAATTTATAAAAAAAACTGTTTTTAGGTTTGTTATAGCAAAAAATTATTACCATTTTTTTTTAAAGACATTAATTAATATTTCGTTTCTGCCATAATCCGTTTTTGAGATCATGGAGAATATGGATCAAGGGGTTTTTCGACATGCTAAATCCAAATATGATAGAAAAATTTGTCTAAAATAAGCCCTAATATCCTTTTGCTGAAAAACTGACCTATTTTTACCCCTTAAAACCGCACGGCAATGAAAAATAAAAATGTCAGCACTGTTGTGGGTAGATTACATTAGATTAGGAAGGAGGAGCTGGCTGATTGGCCTTGACTACCGCGACCCCCATGGATCTATTGTGGTGCTCCTGTTTATTTTCCTTAGAGCTCCTTATTCAGCTTTATCCTTTGTATCAGACTCTACAGCTTTGATAAGGGCCCCTTAGTGTAGCTATCAGCTCTTGGTTTTCCTCACCAAGTAGTTGGAATCTCAGTCTAGAAAGGCCTTCACAATGGCAGAATACATGGACTGAGGTTTCCTCTGCCTCTTGGCAGAATCTGCATGTTGCGTCCTCTGCCCAGACCAATTAGACTCAGATGTCTATTAAGCCAGTAGTGACCGGTTAGAAGACCCACTATTATTCTAATGGCCGTTCTGTTTTGGCATAATAGGTCCTCCCTAAATTTGGCTGATCGTTCTTTAATTAAATCTTTGGCCTGTCTCTGCCGTGGCAAATCTTTCCACCATTCCAGAGATTTAGTTTGCACCCATTTGTTAATGTATGCTCGTATGCATGGCTGAGCCACACCACAAAAGCGAGTCCTATAAGGGCGTTACATGCGCCTTCTCTGGCCAGTTCATCAGACTTTGCATTTCCCTTATGTCCTTGTGTCCTGGTACGGCCACTTTATTCTGACTTTCTAGGTCTATTAAGGCATTTATGCAGTCCCATGCAAGTTTCGATGCGACTTGCATGGAACCGATTGCTTTTAGCGCAGCCTGACTATCGGAAAATATGGCAATTGACAGATTAACAGTTCCTTGTCTTATAATTTCCTTTGAGAACCACTGTATTGCGGCCACTTCAGCCTGGAACACGGTGGCATGCTTTCCTAGATTTATTGGGATTTTAGTTTTTGACCTTATCCCATAAATTCCTGTTGTCTCAGAGCCATCTGTATACCAGATTGTCTGTGCCGGTATTGGAGGACTGTTCCGTCTTCCCTGTCTGGTATTTTAATTTTGAAATTCTTATTAAAGTTATACTTTGGGACATTGGGACTGTAGTGTCCATGGGCATTCCCAGAATGGGATCCGCCTTCAGCTCTAATAAGTATAACTTCTGTTCTACGCTGCTGCCCAATTGGCATAGGGCCTTGCATGAGCCTATGCAGCATTGAACAAGCTTCTCCTTGGATAAATATGTGTCGCAAGTCCAGAAGGACTTTCAATGCTGCAGCTGGAGCAGATTTTTGTGGCTCCTGTGGCCCACAGGTAAGCAAACCATTGTACGCCAGTTCACAGCCTTATTGCTCCCACCTGCACTGTCTTAGTCAAAGATGTTTAATACAATAGATTGTCCAACCCTATCTACAATTCCATATACAACATATCCCGCATTTTTCAAGTTAAGGACCGCCCATTCTCTCTCCCACTCCGAGCCTAACTTAAACACCCGTGCTATCTATGCGCATGCCTAGCTTCTAGTTGGCGCCCTGTCGCAAACCTTCGCATCGTTGTCAAAGATCAGAGACAAAAGCCGTTTAAAGCGGGGAATTTTAAATTGGTCAAACGCAATAACGTCGAACGATCGGAAAATGTAGAGAAAACGGTGGCAGTCTGGCAACACGGGAGTGTCTGGTTGGTAGCATCCCTTTATGTATTAAACATCTTTGGTTTATGATGAAATATCTCCGCCCATGCGCTTTAAGAGCATAAAATCTTGTTGACAAACTCGAACTGACCCGATGGTAAATGGTAAAGTCCAGCAATTCCAGCATTGCTGTCTCACTTTTTGAGGCGTGTTAGAATAGAATAGAATAGAATAGAATTTATTGGTGCATTTGAATAAACATTAATTCATTTCACAAGTCAAACAAAACAAAACACATACAAGGACTAATGTTATACAATATAAAAATTTAAAAGTCTAAAAAATAATTTAAATAACATGTAAATAAAATAAATAATCACAAAACTACGTGACCCAGTTTTATTCGATAGAGAAAAATTCTTGAACCTTAATGTAACATTCCATAAACTCCTTTATGCTATAGAATGCCTTGGATACAAGAAATCTTTTTATTTTATTTTTATATACATTATAAGCTAGGTTTCTTACTGAGAATGGTAGTTTGTTAAAAAACTTTGGTCCATGGAAATCCACTCCATTGTGAGATTTACCTAGCCTACGATACTCAATGTATATATCTTGTCTCTGGCGCGTGTTATATTCATGGATATCTGATGAAATTTGATACTTGTGGTAGTTAGATTTAATGTATAACAAACAGGTGTAGATATACATACTAGGTATAGTGAGTATTTGCAGGGTAATAAATTTGTGTTTTACTTCATCTCTATAACCCAGCCCGAGAATTATTCGGACGGCCTTTCTTTGCATTCCGAAAACTCTTTCACAGTGAGCGGAGTGTCCCCACACTATAATGGCATAATTTGCGGTAGAATTGAAAAGGGCATGGTAGGCCAACATCACAACATTTCTATGGACAGTTTTATGTAGATTTCTTAATAGGTAAAGGACTTTTACTAGCTTGGCACAAATATAATTAATATGTTGATCCCACTTGAGGGTAGGGTCTACCAAAACGCCTAAGAATTTTATACTATCCGGATTTTCAATGTCTATATGCCGGAGTGTAAAAATCATTTTGTCAGTTTTTGTTTCATTCAATTTTAAGCGATTTGCTACAAACCATTGTGACGCGTCCTGTAATGCTAAATTCATGTCATTCAGTAGAGTATCATAGTCTTTACTGACATTTTTGAGTGTGGCGTCATCAGCATACAGCAGTATATCACTGCCTGGACCTGAGAGTTTAAGATCATTTATATAGATTAGGAATAACACTGGACCAAGCAGCGATCCCTGCGGTACTCCATTGATTACCTCCTTCTCATCTGATAAGACACCATTAAAAGATGTCTTTTGTCTTCTGCCTGAAAGGTAGGATGCCATAAGATCTATACTGTTTTGTGTGAAACCATAAATGCGTAATTTCATCAATAAGACATCATGTGATACACAGTCGAAGGCCTTACTCAGGTCACAGAATATAGTTCCCACATGTGCACCCCATTCTAGGCCTTCTCCTATCCACTCCACAAGCCTATTGATGGCATGAGTTGTAGACTTTCCTCGTTGGAAACCAAACTGGCATTCATTGAATAAACTATTTGAAACAAAATATTCGGTGATTTGATTTTTCAGGAGATATTCCAGTATTTTGGAAAATACGGGAATAAGAGATATAGGCCTATAGTTCTCAACATCATTTCTGGAGCCTTTTTTGTGTACGGGAACAACCTTTATCTTTTTAAAACAGTCTGGATAAATTCCCTTTTGAATGCATAACTTAAATAGGATAGTCAGCGGTATTACAATTAAGGGTTTTAAGTATTTTATTATTTTTATATTCATATCGTAAATATCTTTGCTGTCTTTCATTTTAGCTTTGTCAATGGCATCTTCTACTTCAGCATGAGATACTAACCTAAAATTAAACTGATGTTCGTGTTTTGTGTGAAACTTATTTAAACATTCTTCAGCAGAAATGTTAGTGGGGGGTAGTTGATTTACAATATCTGTGGCTGTATTAACAAAAAAGTTATTTAGAACTGTAGAATTTAATGTACTATCATTTACAGAACCTTCCTTAAGTTTTCTATTTTCATTGACAACATCCCACATTGACTTTGTGGGATTACCTGATTTGAGTATATAATCAGAGTTTGCCTTTAGTTTTGCGTTGTTTATCTCTCTCCGGTAATTTCTGCGATATTCTTTGATTTGATGTGCCAAGTTTGGTGAATGGTATATAGCATATAAATTATTTAACATTACTAACTTATCACGCATGTCTTTTAGGATATTACTGAACCAATTTATGTTTCTGTTGCCGTATGCAGTTTTTTTTACAAGTGGAAATGTCTTAGTTATCGAGTCAGATATTGTTGATAAGAATTTATCAAACAAGATATTTATATCAATCTCATGTTGGATAAATTCCCAATTTTCATGTGTTAGATGATTAAACATGGTTTTCAGCCCTTTCTGAGTAATTGGCCTGTAACTTGTACTCTGCACTCTTACAGTTAGATTTGTAGTTACGAATCTAATGACTATTGCTTTATGATCCGATAAAAATGGGTCAAGTACATTTGTTTCAAAAACACTCACATTACAAAAGTTAATAAATATGTTATCAATACAGTTACTTAACCTAGTATTTTCAAAAACAGTCTGCTGGAATCCAAAAGATGACGTTAAGTTTAAAAACTGAATAGTTTGTGGCTCATTTGGGTTATTAAATTTTATGTTAAAATCCCCATTGATGATCACTTTTTTGTCGATATTAAAAACATAAATCAATATTTGATTCATTATATTTAGAAAATTGTGGAAGTTGCCATTTGGTGATCTGTACACTGTTATAATAATCGAATTTCTTGTTGATAGTTCCATGGCTGCTATTTCACAATCTAGTTCCACAGAATATTTTGCTATATCTTCTCTCACTTGGGTTTGCATCCCCTTTTTACAATAAATGATCGTGCCCCCTTTTGCAAATTCTGTACGTACAAAGCTGGATGCCTTTTCGTAACCTTCCATTTTTGCATAATCGACTTCACAGGATTTCAGATGATGTTCAGTGAAACACAGGATATCGTAATCACACTCCTCGCATTTCAAGAATATCTCAATTTCATTTATTTTATTTATTAGTGATTGTATGTTCAGATGAAATACATTCAAGTAATCAAGTCTGGCTTTTTGTAACGGATTTCGATAAGTAGTGAGCTTACATTGTGCTATTTCACTTGTTCGCCGAGGCTGGTCAGTTGAAAATTTTTGTCAGTTTTTGATTTGTTAACTGATGGTCGATTTTGAAAGGGTCTTATAACAACTGATTTGGGCCAATTGTCTGGGTCCATTAGGTCCTCTAGTGGCACCTCAGTGCTTCCAATTTTATAACATTTTTTACGATATTTAGACTTGAGATCGTAGCAGTCTACTTCCTTGTCCAAAAATTTATTCTTAATGTATTCTTTTACGTTTTCAATTGTTATAGATTCCTTTAATCCTCCAATCCAAATCCATTTTCGTTCTGGCGCAGCAATTAGTAGTTCACTCAATTCCCCATTTCCATATACTCGTTTGACATATGTGTTGTTACTGTTGTTCGATTTAATTTCTATGTTGATGTTTTTCTTTTGTGAAATAGTTTTAATTTCTTCATGATTTTCGAATTTGGTTTCGTTTTTTTGTAGTACCTAAGAGTATTTTCGACTTGTTTTTTCAGGCATTGACATCCTGCTTGTTGATTCTTCCTGATTAATGTTTCTTTTGTTGCTAGGCGCAGCTTTGTCAGCACTTTTTTTTATTGTTTGAGCAGTTTGTTCTTTGCTGTCTTTTAGGTAGTTCATGTTTTCTTCCAGTATTGCTATTATTTTTTGTTTATCCTTTATTATGATGTCTTTGTCTTTAATAATTGTTGCCATTAATTCGATTTCTGTTTTAAGATCTCTTTTCGTTTTATCACTTTCTGCTTCCTCTTCAGGGTCTTCTTCAGTTGGGTTCTCCACCATCTCATTTTCATTTTGGATTGGTTCACAGCGTTCACAGAAGAACTTCATTCTCCGTTTGATTAAAATCACACATCTCCATTCACTTTCTTGTAGATGTGCACATGTTTTACATATCAGTTGTTTGCACTGATCACAGCATGCATATTTTTTTGATGTTCTTTTACATTCGTTACATTCCATTGTGTTTTTTATTTAAGATTTAATTTTTGACCACATGTCAGATAACCTAACATTCAATGTTTTGTATAAGTATATTTGAGAAATTTCGATTCTGTTTAGGAGTTTATTAACACTAGGTAGTTAGTACACTGTTGGAAATACACCTCTACAATTTTTGAGAATTTTTAGGATATATTTCTTAAAAAATTTTGTGGAGTAAATTTATAACTGTGACACTATTTTGAGGTTAGAATAGCAAATTGTTAGTATTGCTTTCTCCGTTGAGATATTTGCAGCTTTCTCCTATACGAATTCCTTATGTGTCAAACCATCTATTGTATTAAAGATCTTTGGTCTTAGTCCACCATGCTACTGACCCATAGGTTATCATGGGTCTTACTACCCTAGTATATAACCATAGTGATTTTGGGATTTAACCCCCAATTTTTTCCACACATCTGCCTGCACCTTCCGAGAGCTATGGTTGCTTTCTGTATGACTTTTTCGATGTGGGAATTCTGTTTTGTATAGATGAGTGGACTGTGTAATTAATAATCGTATAGTAGATTTTTTGAATATTGAATTTATTGAGATTGTTACATTGAAATAGATTGTACGCGTGCACAAACACGTGTGTCTTGTAGACAAGATAACACCTTAATAATTCTAAACTGATGCGCACCGACCACACTAGACAGCGCAGGCAGGGTCGTGCATTAAAACATTCAAAAAGGGGGTTTGGCTTTAACATATACCGGCCCCCTTGAAATAAGTAAGTATTTCAAAAAACATACAAAAATCGTTCTGAATAACAACTTAAAACTAATAACATACATGGTGGATATACCACTAAATAAAACAGTTCTGAAACGTGAAAAATAGCAAGATTAATGAACATTAGTCATTCGGGTTGTCACTAATTGGTAGCTTGCACACTTTACCGAGAGACCTTTTTAACACACATTCACTCGTTTTGATTGTAACGACACGCACTATCCCATCGCCTCCAGGATGAAGTTCTATGATGCGACCCATTCTCCATTGACCTGGTGGTAGATTGTCCTCCTTGATGATGACTAAATCGTTGATTTTGATGAGATCGGCTGCTTGTTGCCTCCACCTTAATCGGGATTGTAGTTCGGAAATGTATTCGTTCTGCCATCTCTGCCAAAAGTGTTGCATAAGTTGCTGCAACCGCTGGTATTTGGAGAGATATCTTTCTTGAACATCTAGCAAGCTAGGCTCCGGATGTGACGTAATAGGTTTGCCAATTAAAAAATGTCCAGGCGTCAAGGGTAGGAGGTCATTTGGATTGGAAGATTGGGGACATAACGGTCTGGAATTTAAGACACCTTCTATTTGACACAACACAGTATTAAAATCTTCATACGTTAGGTGAGCGTTGCCAAATACTATTTTTAAGTGTTTTTTCACACTTTTGACTGCCGCCTCCCACAATCCCCCGAAATTTGGTGACTTAGGAGGTATAAAGTTCCAATTTATACCATCATTTGCTAAATTTGTTACGATTTTATCTGAATTTGATTCGATCAATTTTGCTAATGCAGAATCTGCACCTACAAAAGTTCTACCGTTATCGGAAAATATATTCGAGGGTTTACCCCTTCTTGCCATAAATCTTTTTAAAGTAGCAAGAAATGCTTCACTTGTTAAGTCTGACACGAGCTCAACGTGTACCGCCTTGGTTGACAGACAGACAAAAATACAAATATATACTTTTAATAGTTTGGCACCCCTCGTTTTTCGATCTTTCATTAGCAGTGGACCGGCATAATCCACTCCTGTATTGACAAAAGGAGAAAATTGGTTGACTCGAGTTTGAGGTAAGTTTCCCATAATGTATTGACTGGGAATTGGTTTGGCCTTAAAACATACGACACATTTACGAACAATATCTCTGGCTAGACTACGTCCTGAAATCGGCCAGTACTGTTCACGAACTGCATATAATAATTGTTGGGGACCACAGTGCAGCAGTTTGTGGTGTTCATAGGTCATTAAAAGCTTAGTCAACTTATGTTTATTGTGTAGTAAAATAGGGTGTTTTTTATTGTATGAAACCCTTGCATTCTGTAGTCTGCCACCGACTCTGATTAATTCATGTTCGTCCATAAATGGATTTAATGACAAAATATTGCTAGTACTCTTTAGAGCCTTTTTATTTTTTAAGGCATAATAATCGCGGTCAAATGAATGAATTTGGGATATTTTTATTAATATTTGCAATGAATGGTTTAAATCTGATGTGGTCAACTGTCCTACAACGCGATTTTCCTTGGCTATTTTTAAATTTGAAATAAATCTGTAGCAATACGCGACAACTCTTTGTAATTTAATAATGGAAGAATAACGCGAAAAGAGATTAAAACCTGAATAATCAGTTACT
Source organism: Stenurella melanura (assembly GCA_963583905.1). NCBI lineage: Eukaryota > Metazoa > Arthropoda > Insecta > Coleoptera > Cerambycidae > Stenurella > Stenurella melanura. The sequence continues at coordinate 64,356,676 of OY757311.1, forward strand.
GCTGTATTACTAATGATTCGTTGTTCCGGTACCACAATAGAATCGTTTGTAAAATCGTCTGTTAATTCCCAACTTGAATTGTCCTGTTCTAAAAAGGTAGGCCCTTGCCACCACAATTTAGAACTCAATAACTGTTCACAATTTACGCCACGCGATAATAAATCTGCGCTGTTATCTGCGGATCTTACGTGATGCCAATCATCAATATCGGTTAACTGCTGGATTTCAGTAACTCGGTTAGCAACGAACGTTTTCCATTTATTTGGTGACCCTTTTATCCAACACAAGGTAATTTTTGAGTCACTCCAATAATAGCTACGGGAAAAATTGATATTAACGGAATTGCGTACCTTTGAAACTAGATGCGCTAACAAAAACGCTGCGCATAGTTCAAGACGAGGTAAAGAAATTGTCTTTAAAGGCGCTACTCGCGACTTTGCACAAAGTAGTCTTGTAGAATATGAGTTATCTGGTAATTTGCATCGGATATATACGCATGCGCCATAGGCAACTTGCGATGCGTCCCCGAATGCGTGTAGTTCAATGCTTGTAGCACCTGGACTCACACTATGTCTAGGCAATTCTATGCAATTTAGAAGTGGCAAGTCTTTACAAAATGTATTCCACCTTTTGAAAATATTGTCAGGTACGGATTCATCCCAACTTATTTTTTCTTGCCATAATAATTGAAGGATAAGTTTTGCTACAATTACCACAGGGCCTAAAAGACCTAAAGGATCAAATATTTGTCCTGTAACTGACAGGATATGTCTTTTAGTTAATTGAATTGGAATGTCAACATTTTTTATCGAATACTGAATTGTGTCTGTATTTGAATTCCACATTATTCCCAAGGTTTTATTTTGCTCATGTTCTCCTAATTGCAAAATATTCGCTTCTAAATTATGATTTAATAAAAATTGGCTTGTTAAATTTGGTTGATTCGAAAGCCACTTTCTTAGCTCAAAGCCCCCGCTTAGTAGAATACTAGTAATATCTTTTTGAATTTGTATAAGTTCTTCGGACGAATTTGTTCCACTTAAAAGGTCGTCGATATAAAAATCTTGCATAATAATTTGACTTGCTTTAGGATATTTCGTCATATTGTCTAAGCCTAACTGATAGAGACATCTCACTGCCAAAAATGGGGCAGATGAGGTGCCATATGTCACCGTGTTTAATTCATAGCTATCGAGTTCATGGTCTGGTTCACTGCGCCAGACTATTCTTTGAAAGTTACGATGTTCTGGGTTTACTAAGACTTGCCTATACATTTTCGATATGTCGGCACTAAGAACATATGTATGTTGCCTAAATCTTAGAAGGATAGAAAATAGATCACTCTGTATAGTAGGCCCAGAATATTGTACATCGTTAAGCGACAAACCACTATCCGATTTTGCGGATCCATCGAATACAACTCGGGTTTTAGTAGTAATACTTGAATTCTTTATAACTGCGTGATGTGGTAAAAAATAAGTTAAACTGTCGTCTTGTGATTTATCAAGTTTTGTCATATGACCAAGATTGATATATTCTGTCATAAATTCAGAATAATCCTTTTTTAAGGATGGATTTTTCGCAAATCGTTTTTCTAGATAAAAAAATCTATTTATTGCCTGTTCCTTGGAACTACCTAGTTCATTTACATTGTTTTTAAACGGAATGTCCACTATAAAACGGCCATTACCGTCTCTTGAGTATGTTTTCAAAAAATGAGATTCGCAAAATTCATCAGAATTGTTAGTTGCTTTCTTGGACATATCGCAATTTTCTAATTCCCAGAATCTAGTTAAGCCATCATCGATTTGTTTACAACCTATAGTATGACATGAAACTACTTTATTTTGCCGATTAGAGTAACACAAATTGCCTCCAACAACCCAGCCTAATTTGGTTTTTTGTAGAACTGGATGTTCACGCTTGCGTATTTGTTTCATGCACATTAACCTGTAAAATACACTGACACCTAATAGAATGTCTATTTCGCTGCTTACATTAAAGTTAGGATCAGCTAATTGGATATTTTTCGGTAAATCCAACAAAGATTGATCGAATGAATTTATTGGTAATTGCTGCGTTATTTTTCCCAATACTAAACACGAAATATTTATACTAAAGTTATTGATTCGCGACATGATCGTTAATGACGTTTCATGCTCCGCCTCTGACATCGTTTGGCCAACGCCGGTTATAGCACAATCAGTTGGTATCTTTTTTAAACCTAATTTAATACACAATGCTTCGGTTATAAAATGACTTTGAGAGCCTTGATCGAGTAAAACTCTAGCCGTATGTACATTGCCCAATTTATCTGTAACATTCACTAAAGCCGTTGATAGTAGAACTTGTGAAATATTTTTATTTATTGTATGCCCTACAACCGATGTCGCCGCCTCTGGCTGTGTCTGAAGCTGTGTGATATTCGTACTTTCGTTTGTTTTATTTGACGTATTTTGTTCATTTACCTTATCAATGTGTAACATTGAATTATGTTTCTGTTTGCATTTTCGACAACCAGATCCTTTGCATTGCTGTACATTATGTCCGGGGTGTAAACAGTTTTGACATAGCTTACGTCGATTCACCTCTTTAAATCGAGAATTTACATCAAGTTTTAAAAAGTCATTACAATGATATATAGCATGCTCAGCTTTACAATAATAACAAGAATATTTTTTGTTTTCAGACGTCGAAATATGGGAACTAGAGCGATGTTTGTAACCTTTTTGTTTACCGAATTTATTGTCACCCTTGTTGAACTCAAGCTTTTCTAGCATGTCGCATTTATTCTTTAAAAATATATTTATGTCCGTCATTGTAGGAAGTTCGCCTTCTATTTTGTACGATTCCCAATCGCGCCTTGTAGTATTGTCAAATTTACTGGTTAATATATGTATTATTAGGATGTCCCACTGGCTTGTGGGCAGGCCTAATGTTTGTAACGATCTTAAATTTTTTGTAAACGTATCGTATATTTTTCTGAGTTCGGAATGCGATTCTCTTGTCAACACAGGAGCGTCAAAGAAGGCTCTGACGTAATTATGAACAAGTAGTTTTTTATTCTCAAAGCGTTCTTTTAGCATGCTCCACGCGATATCATCATTAATTGCCGAAACTTCAATCGATTCTATTAGTTGAGCCGCTTCTTGCTCGAGAGATGATCGTAAATAATAAAATTTTTGTATTTGACTAATTGAATTATTGTCATCAACCAAGGCCGTAAACGAATCGCGAAATTCGAGCCAACGATCATATGACCCGTTAAATGTAGGTAGTTTTATTGTAGGAAGCTTTACCTGCGATTGTGAATAAGCCCTTGAAATTTGTGATCCACTTTTTATACTCGCGACGCCGACGGAACCATTCTCAATATACTCGTTATTTACCTGTGCATTATTGTAAAAATCCGTAATTGTACTCTTAATGTTGGTTATTAAATCAAAATAAGCATTTTCAAATTGTACTCTTGTTTGTAGCTCGCTCGCTACTAATTGTAAATTGCTTTCCTCCGAATTATCTAACGTAAAATCGATATCTGTTTGTATTTGATCGAATTCGTCATAAATTGACTCGAATTTATTACACCTGTATTCTAATTGTGTAATGTTTTGTGAACTTAAATTTTGGAGATCCAAACTTTCATAGTAGGTTTGCAACCTAGTTAATTGCCCCTTTATATTATCCCGCTTAAAACGCAATTTTGGCAACGCCTCCATTGTATAGATAAAAAATAACAGGTATATCGTCAAACAAAAGAATGTCTTAATAGGTATGAAATGGTAATAAAATTGGAATAGACTTACTTTTTTTGTAGGGTAGTAAGGGAGGAACCTTGACTTTATTCTCAACTGTCTCGTGCTGGATGGTCACTTGCAGCCAATCGCCAACTCGCTCACTTGTTGCTATGCAAACTTTTTAGGATTGCATATATTGTTAATTGCACTTTTTCTGTTAAAACTGGACATCCGATCGATTGGACCAAAATGTTTTGTATAGATGAGTGGACTGTGTAATTAATAATCGTATAGTAGATTTTTTGAATATTGAATTTATTGTGATTGTTACATTGAAATAGATTGTACGCGTGCACAAACACGTGTGTCTTGTAGACAAGATAACACCTTAATAATTCTAAACTGATGCGCACCGACCACACTAGACAGCGCAGGCAGGGTCGTGCATTAAAACATTCAAAAAGGGGGTTTGGCTTTAACAAATTCCATGTCAGTTTTTGGTCAAAAATGACTCTTAGGTATTTTACCTCACTGGCAAATGGAATTTCCACACTGTAGAGTACTAGGGGCTTTAGGCCTTCCAAGACTCTTTTTCATATATAAAAGTGACGACTGTGGTTTTGTGGGGATTTATGGAGAGTCCTTCCTCATTACACCACCTATCAACAATACTTATGGGTCTTTGTGAACGCTCTGTGGGTAAGTGCGCCTATATTATTTATGTTGTTTTAACGTGCATGTGATTTCTACGATGTAATGTGTTAAATGGTTTATGTTTTATTTGGTGTGTCAACTTGTTTATCTCACAAAATATTCCATCCGGTAAAAGTGAACATCCACGAAAAGGAAATTGACATCCCTAACAAGACTATCAAAACAATTTTAATCGCTAGCATTAAACAAGCCAGTACAGAAAAGAAGACTAAAATAATAACAGATATTTTGGAAGTAATAACAGAAGCTGACTGTCTACAAAATCTAAAGCAGAAGAAAAATTTAAATTAGAAAAAAAATGTGACAGAAGAAAATGAATAAAAAAATTCAATGAGTCGATGGAAAATAAAAAATAATCAGTCAAGAACAAGAAAAGAAGGGACAGTAAAAAGGATAGTCAATGTAGAACGCAGCGAGAGTGAAGAATTAGTCTAAATCACTTCTGGTGAATGTTCTTCGGAAATGGAGGCTGAGGAAGACGACATCCCTAAAATAACCCCTACTGTGGACAATTGATCTAGAGGCGCTTATGTTTTAGTGCACTTTAAAGGTAGTAACAGAAATACAACAAACTTCTTTTATGTATGCATCATTCAAAATATTTACAAAGATGTGGCCTCAGATGACATCTCTGATATGGCTCTATCTTGCGTGGATATACCAAAAAAAGTTTATGTACCGAACTATAATATTTGAGCAGGTTGTAAATGTTTTGCCAAGTTCCAACATAAGTATGAGTGGGAATAGATTGAGATTATGTTTTTCAAATCCCATTTATGATGTCTTCGAAATGTAACATATTAATAAATATACCTAGTTCGAACATGTTGATGGATTTTTGATTATATCATCATCATTTTGTTTATTTCATATTCAACCATTTACATTGTTTACTGAATTTACAATAAAATCAGCAACTGTCACACGTACCCAGCCATATGCCACACTTACCCTTTTCGAGGGGTAAGTGTGACTGGTGCCTGTGCAACTTGAAAAATCGAAATAATGAAGAAACTAAATACATTATTTATTTTTGTTTGTTCATTTTAATTTCCAACAACAGTGGCTATAATTTGTTATTTTAAGCATTAATTTTGCATAAAAAATGTAATTTTTAACCAAGATTAAAACTGAAACTATGTAATTTGTGTCTACACTTACCCCGGGTGTCCCTAATTTTAGAATATAAAAAATCTTCCCAAAAGTTTTTATAAAATTTTGAAAAAGTAGTTTGATGATGGGACTCGAAGCCAGAAAACCTCTTGGGTGGACGTCCCTTAATGCGATCGGCTATGGTAAATCGCAATTTTAAATTTGAATATAACCTCGGCAGAACAGGTAAAATTTCAAAGACATCAAATTCTCAAACATCTAAATAAATACATCGAATGGAAGATCATACAATGTCTCTATGGAAAAAGGAAGATTGGCATTTTGTCGGCATCGTAAATTGCGCCGGAGAAATAGGAAATTCGGCTCAGCACAAGCGAATTAAGAACGTCTTTCTTTTGACATTTGTGATACGCAGAACGTTTATGTCAAAAAATTAGAAATGTTTAACATACGCACTGACAATCAATTGTTCATGATAGGGGTTGATACCCAACTAATTCAACAAGTATATGAACCTAGTTTTTGGAAAAGGAAAGTAACTTACAACCTTCTCTTTTGACTTCAGATTAAGAAAGCGTTTCCTTGATCAACCACACAGGAAGCAAGAGGAACCCCAAAAATCAGCAACTCAACCAGAGTCTCTTTTGTAAAGTTAAATCCAAGTATAGACTCTGATACAAATAATGTAAAAACTCTAAATAATGATATCAGTGACGTTTCTGTCTACTACCACAACATCCAGTGTCTAGGAAATAAATTACTGGAGGTGGAACACTTCCTGACGCTTAACCCCAAAATAAAAATAGCTCTATAGTATAAAACATTTTAGAAATATTAGTAAATTTTGCGCAGAGTAAATCAAAAAAATGGAGGAACGTGTATTTATATTCACAGTGATATAAGAGCAACTGAACTTATTGACTTAACTAAATTATCAGAGGAATGAATATGTGAGATATCGACGTGTTATTTAAAAATATACAAATTAGTTATTATAAATATATATACAGAGCCCCAAATATAAAAATAGATGAATTCTTGAAAAAGACTAGTGTCCCAAAATTTACTGAGACGTTTGATAGTTGCACCACTGTACTTCTTATAGGAGATTTTAATGTACACTTCAATAATATAAACGACCCAAATGCACAAAAGGTTACTCAATTAATGCTGACATTTGGTTTTCAATACTTAATAAATGAACCAACACATAAAAAGGGTAACTGTCTAGACAACATTTTCTGTAATCAGTCTATTATCATAGAGCTCAAAAACGACCGCTCGTGTCGATGTCTTGCCAAGTTTTAAAACGCTCTATTTTATGAAAATATAAACATACTGGATCACCAAATGCCATGTTGGCATTTCTGAAAATGGATTTTTTCTCCAGTAATTCACAATTCAAGATGGCGCCAGGCTGATTTTTTAAGAAATCATATCTTCGGTAACAATTGACCGATTTTCAATTTAAAAAGAGTAAATACTAACAAGAAAATAATTCTTAAGAAAAAAAATACTAGTCAAAAATATTTAATACCTAATGAAATATTCCCAAAAAACTAAAATATTTATTTTTTCATTTTATTTAACGCTATTTTGAAAACGGCATGCCATATGGAAAAAAATGTTAAACCAAAAATGCCTAGAATTTTCTGCTGAATCCAACGATATGCAAATTTCTAGGTATTGGTTGCAAAATAACCCTATAAAAGTGCAAAAATATGTCCGCGCACCATTGTGTCGACCCATTTCAATTAGTATATGCATATACGTTTTTTATTGTGACTCGTGCTACGACCTGCTATTATTATACTTGTCACAAATACAAAACGAAGACTATATTGTATTTGACCGGCACATTTCTAAAACCGGTAATATCGCTTGTAGAGAAAAATTTTTCATATCACTATGTTGGTGATCGAATTCTGAACAACTTTCAAAATGTCCGTCCTCTATCTGTCTGTCTGTTTGCCTGTCTGTCTGTCTGCCCATCTGTTTGTCCATCCGTCCGTCACGTGTCATATAAGCACGATAACGGTAAGAATGAAATGTCCGATTGTGCTGAAATTTGGACAGCAAGTTAGTGTTAGCTAGAGGAAAAACCCTATTTGAACAAAATTGATGAATAAATAAAAACGTTATTTATCATTTGAATTTAAAAAATATTTTTTCATATTTTGTGATTAAAAAATGCAAAGTCCAAAACAAAACAAGACGAGAAGATTTTAGAAATAAGAGAAGAAAGAAGTTTACTTCAGCGTTCAGTTTTAGTATCTAGGATTCGTCAAGATATAGACCTAAAGAAATCAGTTGGTGAATACAAATTTGGAGCAGTACCTCGTTCTTTATTTACTGCCGATGGCAGTTTATTGTTTCCAACTGATAAATTTAAACTCATGCAAAAACTAGAAGACACTTCTAAAAATTGCGAAACTCAAGTCACGCTAGAAGCCTCATTAGTTAAACCTAGAACAGTTATTTTAGTTGATGGAATGGCATTGGTTCAATGTATCACAAAATCTCGAAGTATGAGAACATGTTAAGGTTTTGCAAATATTTTTCTTTCCATGCTTTTTGAAATTGCTTCACCACATGATGAATTACATTTAATATTTGATGCATACAAGGAAGACTCGCTAAAAAGCCGCACAAGGTCGAAAAGAACTCAGAAATACTCTAGCGCATCTTATCGTGTCTCAGATGGATCATTAATAAAAAATATTACACTGAAAGATTTTTTATCTAACATAAAGACCAAAAAGGAGCTCACTGAATACCTCGCCAAGAAAGTTTGGGATTGTAAAAGATTTAAAAATGTAATTTCACATAATAACAAAACAATTTCAAATATCCCTTTGTTAAATATAAAAGGCAACAATCACGATGAAGTGGATACTATTCGAGTACTTCATGGTGTTCATTTAACTCAACAATATGGAAAAGACATAGAAATAAGTGTTCACAGTCCTGATACAGACGTATTTGTACTTCTGATTAGTTTTTATGAGCAATTACCGAAGAAAATCATAATGGTAACCAGTCGAGTAAAAACTAAAAAAGAAATAAATATAGGAAAAGTCGTCAAATCGTTAAGTGTCGGACACAGACGATCATTAATTGGTTTCCATGCCTTTACTGGGACTGATATAACCGGCAGATACTCAAGAATTAGCAAAGAATTTTGCACCAAAGTATTTTTAGAACTGCGGGATTCATCAGCAATACTGAAATCGCTTGAATTGTTGGGAACGCTGAATACGACTAGCACAGAACTTGAAGATAATCTCCACGAATTTGTATGTTTGCTCTATAAAAATAAATTAATAAAAAAGCGAACTGACTTGCGTTGGTATCTGTTTTCCACCAGAAATCAAGGAGAAAACCTACCACCCACAGTTGATGCCATGAAGCAACATATTTTAAGGTAACGTACATGACATAAAAACAAAAAGAATTTCATTACTATTTTATTTTAGGGCTCATTATATTGAAACAATATGGAGAAGTGCGAATAAAAATATTCAAAATTTGCCAGATGCCAGTCTCTGTGGATGGAGCAAAAGTGATGAATATTTAGCACCAGTCCCCATGCTTAACCCACCCGCCCCAAGAGCTATAATTAACCTGGTGAAATGTAGCTGCAAGAAGGGATTCGAAACTAATGTATGTTCCTGCAAAAAAATGAGATAGTTTGCACTGAAACCTGTCAGTGTTCTGTAGGAAACCTCTTTTGTGCAAATACACCCGATTTGGTAACTCCAACGATCATGGAAGAATATGAAGATAATTCAGGTAAATTATGGATTTTTACTTTAAACATATTACGAATAACAAAAAATATTTTTTAGAAGATAATGACTTGGAGATCACTTAAGAAGTATTTTAAGCCGAAAAAGACAATTTGAGGCAATTTAAGTTAAGTTTACGTTATATAAGTTTATGTTTACCACAGAATATAAGATTTGTTTCCTATTATTATAAATATTTAATTTGTTTTATTAGATTATTTGTATTGTCTAAGTCAAATAATATACCTTATGATGTTAATAATAAATACAGGTTTATTTAATCCGTCATTTTGAAAAAGTTGAAATTCTTTACTACTAAAAAATTGAAAACATTTCTGATATGGCCTGAATGCAATTTTTTACCTAGAGAAGTTATATTATCATATAAATATGGCATTAATTAACTGTGTAGCCGATCAAAGTCACCTTGTGCACCGCAAGATTCTTCCACAATACCGGTAGCGCACCATGATTTTTTAATTTTACAGCGTTATTGTTTAATCAATACTCAATAAACTATATATCACTGGATTCAGCATTAAATTCTGAACATTTTTTATTTCAACTTTGTTTTCATATGACTTATTGTTTTTCAAGCAAAAAATATTTTAAAAAATTTTAAAACCAATTTTTTTTTTTTGCCAAATTTTCAGTTAGCCATTCAATATTTTTAGATCTTGTATTTTTTATAGTAAAGTATATACTTTTTGAAGTATTTCCTTTTTTTGAAATAAAAGATCGGATAATTATTACCGGAGATAGATCCATTTTCAGAAATGCCAACATGCTATTCGGTGATCCTGTAGACCTAAGTAATCATAAAATAAAGAGTTTTCAAACTTGGCACGACATCGACACGAGCGGACCCTATGATAATAGACTAAATTCTAAAAATGAGTGTATAAATGTAGGCGTTATTCAATCAGGTCTCTCTGATCATAACGGCATAATAGCTGAATTTAAAGATAGTGTTATAAATATACCTGAATCAAAGTTAGTTAAATTTTATAGTTATAATAACAATATAGAGGCTTTGAATGATTACCTAAAAAACGTGAACTGGTCTGAGGTATATTCGACTATAACATCGGAGGATAAATATAATTCATTTGAAAATACATTCATATACTAATATAACATTTGGTTTCCAATGGTTAAAAGACAAATTAAACCAAATGTAGAGTAAATTGGATAACTCCAGAAGTAACTGCAAACAATAATTTAAGGTTTATATATGAGTTTCAATGCCAAAATCCTACCGAACAAAATAAGGAAACCTACAGGGAAAATAAAAAAGAATATCACAATATGCTACAGGTAGCTAAACAAAACCATTACCACAGACTATTGAACAACACAGATAATTACAGTGAAACAGTCTGGCAAATAATAAATACTGAAATAGACCGAAAAGACAAGATTTCAATGGACCCAGAAAATTTAACTTTGGATCAATTAAATCACTTCTTTGTAAATAATATCAATGATATGATCGGAAATACAAATAAGTCACAAAATGCTCTTAGCTTTATGAATCAAAGTTTAAACTTAAAAGGCTATGTTTTTGAGACTTATAATTCCCGATATAAGAATATTAGCGTATAAACTAAAAAATAAAAAAACTGAGGATTTAAAGGGCATTAATGTTTTTGTCATAAAGAAGTGCATAGCATATTTAGTTGATCCATTGACCGATATAATAAATACATGTATCGCTGAAGGTTCCAGTGAGATGAAAATTGCAAAAGTCCTTCCTGTATACAAAAAAGGCGAAAACTCTGATCCAAAAAATTTTAGGCAAATTTCTATCCTGCCACCTTTTTCTAAACTGCTGGAAATTGTAATCTATGAACAATTAATGGTATATTAGAATCAAATCGCATCTTATGCCCTCAACAATTCGATTTCAGGAAAAACATGTCAACATCTGATGGAATTCATAATCTAACAAACTACATCAATGAGGCCTTTGAAAACAAAGACAAATAGGTGTTTTCACAGATCTGACTGTAAATCACCAAATTCTAATTAGTAAGTTATATTTCTATGGTGTACGAGGTGTTAGTCTAGATATTATTCGGTCATACCTAGAAAATAAATATCAATTAGTGGAAAGCGGTCAAAATGGAAGTGGTAAACTAAAAATAATTAGAGGCAAGGTTCGATACTGAGGTCGCTGCTATTTCTCATATACATAAATGATTTTTGTCACATGCAGTCAGTTCATCTGGTATAAATAGTACTTTATATGCAGATGACGCAACACTCAGCAAACATGTGAGCAAAGACGAAAATACTCAACAGATTATAACTACAATTTTAGAGAAGGCAAAATCATGGTTCATACTAAATCAACTTGTGATAAATGAAAACAAAACAATGACATTAAATTTTGAGACACAAAAATCAAATCAAACGTATCAAAGTGTTAAATTTTTGGTGGTTCGAATTGATGCAAACCTAATTTGGAGAGAATAAATTGAAAAACTCTCTAGCAAACTAAGTAAGATCATATATGCAGAATTCGAAAGCAGTAAACCAAAATGCGGCATTAACTACCTACCATACACTATTTCATTCAGCAATGAGTTATGGTATAATGACTTGGGGTAATGCATCACATATTCATATTGAAAAAATATAATTATTCAAAAATCTGCTGTGAGAAGTATAGTAAGTGCTGCACAGGATGACAGCTGCAAACCTATATTTAAATCTCTGAACTCTACAATAATATATACGAAAACCTATTATACATTCGGAAAAATATTTATCATTATCTGTCGCATTATCCTACATATTATGTAGATGTACATCACAATATATCATCCCTCCATTAACCAGATTGAAAAAAAAACAGGAAACATCGGCATTAAATTATACAACTCTCTGCTTTTGGATTTGCGTAATTTATCACTGCGGAAATTTAAAAATAAATTAAAAGACATATTAACAAAACATCCACTATATAAACTAAATGATTTTTTTCAAATTGAATATTACAGAAACGTCTCTGATACATAAAGATCTCACTGATACAGATTTTATTTAAATGTGAAAAGTTATTTTAATGTGTTGTACATGTATCTCATAGCTAATACAATTTAAAAAAATGTTTTGTGTTAATTTTATACACTTGCTTTGACTTATCCATAATTGTATCATTTCGAAGGTTTCGAAGGATCAATAAACATTATTATTATTATTATTATTATATTATTATAGGTACTGCACGTAAGTTATTGACTAGACTGCAGCAAGCACTAGTAGTAAGCATCGCCTTTCTGCCTATAGTCTATAGTAGTTGTAAATCCCTTACCTAAATTTTGCATGGCTTGCTCGACACTTTTGAGGGCGGAGTCTGGCATTGCTTGGGTATACATGTTTTGGTGATCCCTGTAATAATCGTCGTATTTGCGTTGACCTCCTAACTGGCTGCCCCATGTGTTGTAGTCTCCGTTGCTGTGGAAGTAATTGAACGACGACGGTTGACCTGCGAATGCGGTCGGAGTAGAAAATGTTGTTGATGGACCGAACATACCTAAATGGAAAACATATTTTATTGTTTATTACACTATTTATTACATTATTTAATACATAAGATGTTGGTTTCCTTAATTTAAACAAAATAAAAATGAATTAACATTGTTTCAATAGATAGGACAGACCATGTAATAGATAAGTTCACCCATTCCAACAATTTACTTGTAGTAAATATTAGGACCAGTCTTATACGTACATTCATAGTCCATGAAAAAGTTGCAAAAACAACAAAAGTGTTGTGACAAGGAAGTGACTTGGGTTTCCCCCGTTTTCGGGGATGCTGAAAACGATGGTGATATTTTTAGGCCTCCCACCCCTTGGTAACTACCCCTAAATGAAAAAATCACCCCCTATTCGCGTTTTTCCATCCTAGGCATGCGAAGGCTTGTCGGATCGTGTTTTTTGTGTAGACCGTATAGACTTTGACCATCCAACATATTATCAACCCCAGGGGTTGAAAATACCCCATCCCCTGATACTTAAATCTCCCCAAAAATTTTAAAATTGATAAGAATTTGTTTCTATTTTTACATTTCTGGGCATGTCGGGAGTTGTTGGATCGAGGTTTTTGACAAGATTTCTACCTCCTCCACTAATACTAAAATCATCCCAAAAATTCTAAATTTGTGAAAACATCGGTTTTTCCGCAACCATTTGTTTATTTATGCCGAAAATTATAAACAAATGATAAAAAGTTGAGGTAGGAACATTAATACACAATGTTGCATTTGCTGGATGACATGTGGCCAAAATTGCGGAAGTTACAGCAGTTTTAATTTGGTTTTCGTTTTCCCCTCCCCCTCCCCTCCCAATCGAACCAGCAATTTGAGATTTGGAAACAGTACTTTGGACACGACTATCTATTGGGGCAAAAAAAGGCAAGTCGCTAAGTCGCTTTCTTCCCCACAAAAAACGTCAACACGGCTCTTGGTACGTTCCCACCGCAGTGAAAAATCCGTATACAAAACTGGACCTGCAAATTGCAATATCTTGAGAACCGCTGGACCGATTTAGACGAATCAAAATTTAGTGTACGCACATTTGCGAGGCCTTTATTTTTACCTCATACAATGTTTCCATCCGAATCAAACTAAGCGAGTTATGTCCGAAAAACTGATATCCCGTATCTTTACATGTAAATTTCCCCCCTCCACCACCCATGAATCGCCCACAGGGGTCACCACAAGTTTCGGGAGGTCAGACACAACAAACACAAAAAATAAATAAAAAAACGACACTTTGAAACCCAGATCGACTCCACTATTAGTTCGAATTCACATTTTACTACACTAGAAATAAATGGCCCAGAGAAAATATCAGAAAACCTTGTTAAAACGTTTTCTGCAGACTTTTCAATGAATAACTAAAGAAATACTGCATCCGAAACAAAATTATAAATCAAAGTGTAACAATGAAATCGAAATTTCCTCGGGAATTTCACTATAACGACTTTTAAAATTTAAAAGTTGTCATAGTGAAATTTTAAATGAGATATGTAGTAAAAATTTGTAGCCGATTTTCATCAATGTATCTGTATCTGAATTCTCAGATCTTTGTTTCGTTTGTTTTCCCATATTTTACAAATTACATACTATATTTTGAGAGTGTTTGGGAGCCCAAATATATAGGAAATCACATTATGTGTATCTGATTTCCAAGCTCACAATTTCATTTTTTGTTTAATATTAAAACAGTTTTTACTATGGAATGGTTAGTTGATTTATACTACATCCACATGTACACTAGATTAAAGTATGGTGTCAGTTCCTAGAACTTCACGCTCTCCCTGAACATTTTTATTGCCCAAAATGAGAGGAAACAGATTTTAACCTTACACATTTTCGAAATTGTTTATATTAATCAAAACAAATATATATATTTACTGCGAATGAAAATATTCATAACAAATATGTGTAGTAAGGAAGATTTTTAAATATCATGTGCAAGACTCAATATAATTTGCAATTCCCCAAATTACATGGGCCCAAAATTTACCCGCAGAATGTAAAATAACTAGAAATTTACTTGATTTTAAAACTACGTTAAATTTGTTTTTGCTGTCAAAATGTTTTTATTCTGTAAATGATTTTTTTACTTATATTTTAAGGTGTATATTGTAATATAATTTGGTTACTTCTATACAACTTGGCTATTCCTACATACAGTGTGTCTCACTTAAGAGTGTAACAGCGTAATAATTGTTTTTTTGTTCGATTTGAATCAAACTGATCTTAAAAGATAGATGTCACCAAGGTCTATTTAACCCTTTAATACATGGAACCGGATAAGTCCGCAAACATTTTTCGTGTTCCCAGCACGGAAACCGGATATTTAAGCGAGGTTGGAGGATGGGTGAAATGCTGGCAGCAGAAGCATCCGTCCATTTTTTTTGCAGGTTAACTCTCAAAATACTAGATGTTGGTCCGTTGGAAACTCTCATTGGGTTGTAAACTGTCGACGCCAGTATTTAGAAAAGGTGAATGTGTGGTGCAGTATTTTGAATGAAAAAATAATTGGACCATATTTCTTTGAGGAAAATTTTATTGTGGAATGTTTTTAATTTTTTTGCAAACTGAATTTTCAATTGAAATTGAAAACTTACCCCTTATCGCATACAACAATGTGATATTTCAACTTGACGGAGCCCCAATCCACAATGCAACAGTAGTATGGAATTGGCTAAACGACAACTTTCCCCGGAGGTGAATTGGAAGGAATAGCCCTTTTATTCATTGGCCTCCAAGGTCACCTGACCTCACATCCTTGACCTCTTTTTTCTAAAGAATGAAGTCTAAAAAACGTATCCACGAAATAGACTACAAATTGAAAACCGGATTAGGCAAGCTTGCACTGAAATTACGCACGCAACCCTCCGAAAAATTATGAACTATAACACAAAGCAAATTGAAGCATGCAATAGGGCCGATGGAGGTTTGATAGAACATAATATTTAATTCTTTTGGTTGTATTTATTATTCATTTGCGTAAATAGTTTCAAAAAATAAATTTATAAATAATTTTTATTTACATGCCTCAAAAGGATTGTTTTCCCTCATTCTTTTTTAGAATTTAACTAAACTTCGGATTCAGGGTTTTTGAACGATTCTGAACAAATTTTGTTAACAAAATGCCTACGATTTTTTGATTTTTTTCATACCATTTAGTATCGTATGCATTTAAAGATGGAAAGTGATTTTGTGGCCTTAAATAAACCTTGGTGACCTCTATCTTTTAAGATCAGTTTGATTCAAATCGGACAAAAATAATTATTACATTGTTACGCTCTTAAGTGAGACACACTATATATTATTGTAATGTTGTCATTATGGAAAATAAATTATTATTATTAATATTATTTCACCCTGTATAAATAATTGAAAAACATCATTATTAACACCATTTTTTCATTAACATTACCTTCTTAAATAATTTTTTTATTTGCCAAGAGATGAAACGATCTTTTGTTAAACTCACCGTCCATTGAGTAGGAGTCGTGGGGATAACCGCTTAAGAACGTCATTGGGTCCGTTCCGTTTGACCATGTTCCATCTCCCACACCGTAAGCTTGATAAGGATACGTCCCTCCACTTCCGTAATAACCTATTTAAAAAAAGAAACAAAATATGGCATTAATAAGCTTTCAATTCAATATGAAAGTAATCTATCTCTTAGTTGTCATTTATATAAAAAAAATTATCAAAAGTTGAATACTGTCTGAAGGTACTCAGACTTTAAGTGAGGTGAGGTACAGTACCGGTTTCAGTGGTGAGTTCTCGAACGGCAAAGTTAAGGCACACCAGTCGAGTCCATCACTTGGGTGGGTGACCGTACCTCATTTCGCCGGCCTGGTTAAGTGGTAGAGTAGCATTAGCTAGACTTCGCCAGGACATTAAAATAAATCAGGCAATTAAAAAATATATATAAACTAGGGATATTCTTTTGCGACATGGTTAGAAACTGAAGAACCATTGTCACAGAAGATTTGAGTGTATACAAAGTCTGGAGACATATTAACGGCAAAACAACATAAAAATTTTACTTTTTTTAAACTATATAATTACTATGGGTAATATTAAGATATTGCTCACATTTTTTACTATAGAAACGAATTGATTTTTTTTTTGCACTTCTCCGAGCCTATAAAAATTCCTCGTCAGCAATTAAGTATTTGGTCAAGAACTATTTTATTAGGAAAAGTACATGGTTCCATAAGAAAAACACATGGTAATATTCCAACATTGGCTAATATGCCTATATATAGACCTGTCCTAGTTTTGAGATTCAATGCTCATTTTTATAAGCTAAAAATTGGAACAGTTTACATGATACAAACACTATTTCTTCTATGTACAGTGTGTTTCACTTCTCGTGAAGACACCCCTGTATCTTCTTTATTTGTGGCCCAATTAATTTCAAATTTTTATGAGGTATACAACTCTGTAAGGCGACTTTAATCAACACATAAATGTCGTTTAGATATAAAACCTCGGCTTACTGCGATAAAAAGAAAATCGAGATTTTCGAGAAATCATAGTAGGCTTAGATATAGACGAAAATTTTATTAATAAAAGTTGTTCAGAATCACTAGATATGCCCCCCTATAAAATTTGGTGAAAATCGGAATACTTTGAAAAAAAAATTTTTGTTTCACTTCTCGTGAAGACACCCCTGTATCTTCTTTATTTGTGGCCGAATTAATTTCAAAATTTTATGAGGTATACAACTCTGTAAGGCGACTTTAATCAACACATAAATGTCGTTTAGATATAAAACCTCGGCTTACTGCGATAAAAAGAAAATCGCAATTTTCGAGAAATCATAGTAGGCTTAGATATAGACGAAAATTTTGTTAATAAAAGTTGTCCAGAATCACTAGATATGCCACCCTATAAAATTTGGTGAAAATTGGAATACGTTGAAAAAAAATTTTTTTGTTTCACTTCTCGTGAAGACACCCCTGTATCTTCTTTATTTATAGCCGAATTAATTTCAAATTTTTATGAGGTATACAACTCTATAATGCCACTTTAATCAACACATAAATGTCGTTTAGATATAAAACCTCGGCTTACTGCGATAAAAAGAAAATCGCAATTTTCCAGAAATCATAGTAGGCTTAGATATAGACGAAAATTTTGTTAATAATAGTTGTTCAGAATCACTAGATATGCCACCCTATAAAATTTGGTGAAAATTGGAATATGTTGAAAAAAAAATTTTTGTTTCACTTCTCGTGAAAACACGTATCTTTTTTATTTGTTACAGAATTTCAAGACTAATTTATTTTAAAAAAATTATCAGTTACACAGCGATATTGTCCAAACATACGGAGAGAACTTTTTCCAACAAATGAGTCGTGCACAATTATTATTAAAATTATTTATTAAATAAAAGGTAATGAAACAGTATTTACAGTGAATGACTAAAATGCCACTTATTATACTATTATATTCGGCCCCTTTCTACTAACCCACCCTCAAGTGTAATACACTTCTCAATCCGCTTTCTGTTATTTATTACAACTCTTCGCAGTTCTTGAGCCGTAACTTCTAAACACGCGTGCCTTATCCTCACACAAAGCTGCTCCACATTTTGAGGTCTGGTCTTATAAACTTTATTTTTAATATGACCCCAAAAATAAAAATCCATGGGAGTGAGATCAGGAGATCTGGGTGGCCAATGTATTAGAGGGCTATTTCGTCCTATCCATCTTTGGGGAAAATGTTCGTTCATCCATGCTCTTACTACTACGGAATTATGGATAGATGCTCCGTCGAGTTGGAAATACAATTGTTCCAAAGGAAAATCGACTATTGCATTCCACAGATCATTATTTAAAAATTGTAGCATATGTAACGCATTTATATTTTGAAAAAAGAAGAACGGCCCTATTATTGTTTCATTAAAAATTCCACACCACACATTTACCTTCTGGGAATATTGCCTTTTACAATTTATTATCCAATCAGGATTTTCTACTGCCCAGTATCTAGAATTTTGTGATGATACTACCCCGTTGGTGGAGAAAGTTGCTTCGTCCGTGAAAATTACTTTCTTCAAGAAGTCTCTATTATTTAAATAATTACCTTGGATCCATAAACAATATTCTAGTCTTCTCTCTTCATCACCTTCCTCCAAGGTATGTACAAATTTTGGTTTAAACGGTTGTAACTTATGGCGTTTTAAACATCTCCAAATTTTTGACGCCGACAAATTGAGGTCACGAGCCATATTTCTAAGGCTGGTAGTGGGATTGGCGTTAAACGCCGCTAATATAACGTCATCCTCTCCATGTCTTCGACTGAGATGTACTCTCGGTTTAAGCACATTACCAGTTGTATTGAACAAGTGACATATTCTTGCAACGGTACCATGGTGTATTGGTCGTCTTAGAGGATGTCTTAAATTAAATTCTTCTGCAGCTTCTCTTGAAGACCGTACATTTTCACCGACTATCTTTATTATTTCTACTTTTTCATCAGTGGTTAAAAGAATTCTAACCATTATGATTAAAAAAATTAAATAATTAAACTTACGAACTGAACAATAAATAACAATAATCACTTCTGTCATAAAAGTAAGAATGGAGAAATAAACAAAATAGTTATTGACAGTTAATTTCACGGCACTCTTAACATTTAAAACAAAAAATCAAAAAACCCCTAATGTTCCTAAAATTCTGAGTCGATAAGAAGGATATGATGGAAAGTTACTCCTCAAGAACATTGACAACGAAAAAAACAAAAAAAAAGGAACAGTGTTACAACTTGATATGTAATAAAAAGTGGCCCTTTTAGCGTTTTATTGAATCATGATTTTTGTTCACGACTTTCGTTTGTTGGAAAAAGTTCTCTCTGTGGGTTGGATAAAGTCATTTTATAGAGTTGTATAATTGATACATTTTTTAAAATAAATTAGTCTTAAAATTCGATCACAAATAAAAAAAAGATGGGGTGTCTTCACGAGATGAAAAAAAAATTTTTTTTCAAAGTTTTCCGATTTTCACCAAATTTTATAGGGGGGCATATCTAGTGATTCTGAACAACTATTATTAACAAAATTTTCGTCTATATCTAAGCCTACTATGATTTCTCGAAAATTGCGATTTTCTTTTTATCGCAGTAAGTCGAGGTTTTATATCTAAACGACATTCATGTGTTGATTAAAGTCGCCTTACAGAGTTGTATACCTCATAAAAATTTGAAATTAATTCGGCCACAAATAAAGAAGATACAGGGGTGTCTTCACGAGAAGTGAAACAAAAATTTTTTTTTCAAAGTATTCCGATTTTCACCAAATTTTATAGGGGGGCATATCTAGTGATTCTGAACAACTTTTATTAATAAAATTTTCGTCTATATCTAAGCCTACTATGATTTCTCGAAAATCTCGATTTTCTTTTTATCGCAGTAAGCCGAGGTTTTATATCTAAACGACATTTATGTGTTGATTAAAGTCGCCTTACAGAGTTGTATACCTCATAAAAATTTGAAATTAATTGGGCCACAAATAAAGAAGATACAGGGGTGTCTTCACGAGAAGTGAAACACACTGTATATGTACCGTGCATTTTGAGAATTTATTTTTATTTAACTATCTGGTATATTATTATTACCAGAGCTCAGAATTACCTATCAGATTCCAGGGATTGCTTTTACAGATATTATATATTGTAAACATGTACTGAAACATTCCCAAAGTATAAAAACAGAAAGTAATGCAATATACTAAATTAATTTTATTTAATTTTACAACGTTAATGTGTAACTTAGTTTTATCGAGAAACACACTATATTAAATAAAAACGAAATGCGTAATAAATTATTTTAAACTGCAGCAGGTATACCTGCTGGCTGTTCACCTGAACACCAATCCCAGATGGGAAGGGGAGTAATTTAACATTTAACAAGATTACTCAGTGTCTCTCTTACTGTAGTACTCTTACTTTTCGGACGTAAGTACTAAAAACACAAGCTACAGTAAATTTTTGAATTTTTGCACTAAATGTGACAAAGCAATTTCGTGGTCATGCAAAACAAATATTAATTCACATATTTTTTCAGAAAATCATAAACTAGGTGGCTTTACTTACAGTGACATGCAACGTAATTTTAACTTAGTGGAATTTATGATAGGATGTAACATACCGTGGTCGAAACTAGACAATTCACTTTTCAGATAATTTTTGGAAAAATGTGTTAGTGGCAAATATAGCAATGGAGTCTACACTAAGAAAAAATATTTCTTTACGGAGCACGATAATATTAGCTCTTCTGATCTTAATGGGAAGTACATCTGGTTTAGCGTGGACGAAACAATCAATGCTTGAGGGTTCAAGGTAGCGAATGTTTTAGTAGGTGCATTGAATGAAAATTGCGCAATGAGCGGATGCTTGATTGCCTCTAAAGTTTTAGAAGCTACAAATTCCCGCACAATAGCGAATGCAGTAAATTCAAGTTTACAAGACTTTTGAGGTGTGTGACAAATATGCAGAAAATAAGAACAAGTTCTTTTTATTTCTAACCGATGGAGTAAATTATATGAAAGCTGCTGGAAGAATTTTGAAGGAAGCATATCGGAATATGCTGAATGTAACATATTTGGCACATGGGCTTCATAGGATTGCTAAAACTATTAGGAGGTGCTACCCTTATGTTGATAAATTAATCGCTAGTGTAAAGAAAGTTTTTCTTAAAGCACCAAGCCGTATACGGTTGTTTCACGAAATTGTGTTCACGAACTTGGCTAAAGGCAGCATCATTCTATTGCTGTCATTTTGAAAATGTGAAATCCGTAATACAGCAGTTAAACCCAAATGACGCAGTTGCTATTTCACAGGTGCAACAGGCATTTATGGATTCAACCTTTCATACCCGGATGTTTTTCACGAATTCCACTAGTGACTTTAATTTATAAAAGTGTTGTTGCTTTTACCACGCCGATTTTTTTTTCTAGAAATAGTAAAAAATTAGCCGCACGACGGGAAAAATACTCTTGATGTAATTCACCCGCCGTTAAATTTGTCACTGCAAAATTACCACAAAATTCCTAATTGTTTATAAGCCTCTTTCTTTATAACTTCCGTTCTAATCATCCAATTTGAACTTTCCAAAGCTCATTTTACTCGGAAATACATGTACTTTTAAAGCAAATTGTTTCCATTATGCTTCAATAATAAATGCTATTTTCACATAGCAAAAACTGGCGAATTTTTGCAAATTCTGAGTTCAGTATTCAAAGTTGCATAGCTATACCAATTCTTCAGTTAGATTGCTCAAAATTTTTTTGCATTTACTTCAAGGGTTACCAAATAGACTCCTCCTGGTATCCGTTTTATCATAAGTGCAAAATTTTGCAAAATATGACGTTTTGCAAAAAAAAATTAATTTGTTTATAAGTTTGGATCAAGGCACTTTTTTATTATGATTTTTGCGGGAAATTACATGGTGTGGTTAGTACTACCTATTCTTATTAAAAAAAAAAAAAATTCAATAAATTAGGTATCATAGTATCATTACTTATTTATGAAAAATGAAATTTGCAAGAACTTTTTTAATTATGCAAATTTTAATGAGATTCAAACGGCATTAGATTCGTCGGAAAAGAATACGCTGATTTCGTCTTTTGTAGACCCTTTTTAGACCATTTTACGAACAGTCGTAGTTGTTCATAATATTTTTTTTTTTACTGTAATATGAAAAAATATAAAAATATAACTTCAGATAGTAAAGAGTCTGCTGACATATAGCCTCCATTTCAAATTTTTCGAAAATGTTAATTACAAAAGTCTTAACTGTGCCAAAACTAAAATCATTGATATCTTGGCTTAAAATGGTCTAAAAACGGTCTACAAAAGGGGGAATCAGCGTATTTTTTCCGACGAATCTAATGCCGTTTGAATCTGATTAAAATTTGCTAATTAAAAAAATTATTGCAATTTTTGTTACTTGCAAATTTTATTTTTCATAAATAGATGTTAATTTATTGAAAACATTTTTTTCTTGAATAAGAATAGGTAGTATTAACCAAACCATGTAATTTTACTCGAAAATCATGATAAAAAAGTGCCTTGGTCCAAAGTTATAAATAAGCAAATCCAGTTTTTTTTTGCAAAATGTCATATTTTGCAAAAATTGCACTTATGACAAAACGAATACCAGAAGTCTATTTGGTAACCATTGAATTGTATGAAAACAAATTTTGAGCAATCTAACTAAAGAATTCGTAGTTATGCAACTTTGTGGGTAATTTTTTATTATTCTTACAATAAAAATCGGCGTGCTAAGAGCAACAATACTTTTAATTTATTTTTTGGCCTAAAGTAACTGGTCTACTGGCTATCACCTTCAGTATCAACCAACATCAGAATTTGCTACAGTGTATGCAATAAACGTTGTATTCGATCTTCGTCAATATGTTTTTCAATTACAGGGAGATATTACTATGAGGGTACAAAAAACAATTCCAGACTGTTTAAAAAAAAATTCCCGGATTTGTGACGATGACAGGTGTAATAGACCTTTTAAACGGCAAAGAAGTAGACTTTGCTACACCGGGCACGAATGGGGTGACTGCGAAAATTTAGATATTATAAGTATGCCCCAATTACATCTGTCGATGTCGAGAGGTCCTTTTCGCAATATAAATGGATTCTCAATGAAAGACGTCAAAGTTAACTCCAAAACATTTAGAACAGATATTAGTAACATATTTTTATTCTTGTAATCGGCACTGAAAAATACTTGTGTATGTTAATTCAGTATTAAGTACGTCCCCTTACACCTCCAGTTCTCTTCGAGTAAGTGTTTATAATAAATTGACTCTCAGCTTTGGATAATATGGAATTCACTAAAAAAAAATTCAAGGTAAGATATTGTTTCACACATACATGCAAATATTTATGCGCCGACACATAACCACCGAAAGCCAACCCTGGTTTTACCACATATCTGACAGGTAATTCCAACTTCTGATTATAATACTCTCAAAATGTCAAAATTATAAACAAGGATTCCCAATGGCTGCAACATGTGGAATACAGTGGAACTGCTTGGCTTGGCAGTTCAAATAACTAAATTAAAACAACTGCTGGTGATTCACACATTGCTGCTAAAGCAGCAAATCTGTATTAAAATGATTCAGCAGAATAGAATTTCCAACTTGCTTTTTTGATCCAGCTTACACAGGTATATAAAAGTATAAAATAAAACCATACTATACATTTTTCATTAAATAAGAAATAATTGAAAAGTTAAATTACAAATTTAAAAAACCCCCTATACAAAAACATTGACCAAGTAACTAAAAAATAAATAGAAAAAAATCGGTAAAGGTATTTACACAGAACTTTCCTCTTTATTTGTGCATGGCAGTCACTCTAAAAAATTAATAATTACGAAATGACATTGAAAATAATAATCGGAATATAGTCATCACTGTTATTACAGAGAAGACATGATCAGTTTTGATACAAAAAATATACAGAGTGCTCATCCAACAGCAAAAGTTCAATACTAAATAGCAGGTGCCAAATATGGAAGGCTTGCGCTTTACAAATGTCCACCATGACTGAATTATTTCTTGGGATGACCACCCTGTACATTTTTCAATAAAAGTACAATAGGTGCATATGCCAAATATTATTGCCATCTGTCACATTTTCAATTCCACATTCACGTAGTGGAGTGGAAGTATAGAGGTGGTTAAAAAATTTCATTTTTTTTAACTTTTCAAAAATGTTGGTAAACATTTTTTTCTTCTGAAATGGGTTTAGAATGCCATGAAACGTGAAAATTTTAAATTTCAGCAAAGAAAAAATATGTTTCCATCTATTTTAGTGGTAAAATTTTTTTCGAAAATGGTGAAAAAAATTATCAAAATTTCTTTTTCTGAAATAGGTTTAGAATGTCATGCATGAAACGTGAAAATTTTAAATTTGAGCAAAAAAAAATTTATTATCTATTCTAGTGGTAATTTTTTTTCCAAAATGGTAAAAAAATGTTGCAATTCTTTTTTTCCGAAATAGGTTTGGAATGTCATGAAACGTGGAAATTTTAAATTTGAGCAAAACATAATTTTTCATCTATTCTATAAAAAGTAGTGATAAATAGATAAAAAAAAATTCAAACGAATTTTAAATTTTTCAAATTTTTTTAAAAATTTGTTTGAATAGGTTTAGAATACCATGGAAACGTGGAAATTTTAAATTTGAACAAATGAAAAAAATGTTTCCATCTACTTTAGTGGTAAAATTTTTTCAAAAATGGTAAAAAAATTTCTTATATTCTTTTTTAAATATGTTTAGAACGCTATGAAACGTGGAAAGTTTAAATTTGAACTAAGAAAAAAAAAGTTCCATTTATTTTAGTGGTAAAAAATTTTTCAAAAATGTTGGTAAAAAAAATTTCAAAAATTTTTTTTTTGAAATAGGATTAGAATGCCATGAAACGAATTTTAAATTCGAACAAAGATAAAAATTTTCTCATCTGTTTTAGTGGTAAAAAGTTTTTCAAAAATCTTGGCGAAAAAAAAATTCAAATTTTTTTTTATGAAATAGGTTTAGCGTGTCATGAAACGTGGAAATTTTAAATTTGGGCAAAAAAATTTTTTTTATTATTTAATCAATTTAGACAGTCCACCCTGTATATTTTCCACTGAAAGTTCTACCATTTCTTCGCTGACAGTAGCATCAACTACCTACCAAATTTGACTGCTCTCCGTCAAGTAGTTTTTTTAGTTAATACACCAACAGACAGACAGACAGAAATGTTTGAATGTGGTGCCTTTATACCTACTAGTTTGTTCAACTACTGTGAAATTGGCGAAATACTCTCATGAACAAACTTGACGAGCCCATCCTATCGCATTCAGTTGGGCCACATATATATATTTATTTACAATAGTATTTACAATAGTAACGGTTTTAATGCAACGGACAAATATTTGCGGCTGCGCTACTATAGTACGTGGAGATGTTGCCAGATTTAAGAATAATATTTTAAATTTAAGACATATGGTAGCTCATGCATAATCATCACAATCCGAGTGCCTTCATTTCTTTGAATTACGTACGTACCAATTTCCAAAATTCGTAGATCCGCACGCCCATTGCTCTACTGACTACACTTATTGGCCCTACTATAATTAATAGTTCAATACTATACTCATACGTCTATTTGATTTTTGTTTGTTGGGATTACACAGCAGTCCTTGACATATTTATGCATATAAGACAAATATTAAGAATATAAAAAAATGTAATCCAGGTTTAAATTGTGAAAGTTCGTATATGAAATCAAAACTAACCTTCTCGATAAAATACTCTTTGAAATAAAAACATGTATCAGGATCCATTGAAGAGATATGAAGTCACAGACAAACATAGACATATATAAACATACGTGCCAAACTCATAATACCCCTCCTTTTATATTGGGGGTTAAAAATACAAATTTATATATTTTTAACCTGACAACAAAGATATTAACATTGTAGACAAAATGGGATAAAATGCTGAAGAATATTCAATATAAGAAATATGTTGAATACCTAGGACAAATACATTTGTTAGTTATATACTTATATACTTCAGAAGATAGTTACAACCTTATTAAGATATGCCCCTTAAATTGTTTTTTGTAATAAGTTTGCACATTTTGGACATCTATTTTAAATTTAAATAGTTTTAAAGCTATACACAATATTTCACTTAAGATATTTAATACTTTTTTTAGTATTATCCGATTTAAACTAAATTAATCTCAAAAGATAGCAGTAATTTCTAGTTCAAACTACAAAATCATTACACTCTTCAAATTCAAACACACCTGTGATGCAGGATTGAATGAAAAAATGTTTTTAGCAAAAGTTATTCGGCGTTATGGAGTTACAGCCTTAAGTGAGATACTTTATACTAACTAGAAAAAGATAAAATTGACACATTTTTTAACCTTTTAACTGCTCTAGACGTATAAATACGTTTTGTTCAAAATTGCTCCGGGCATATATATACGTTTCCCCCAGAAAAATTATTTAGAGCGGTAGACTGCTATAAACGTATACATACGATAAGTCCGGGCATGAATTAGAGCCAATTGCAGCAGAGCGGTATCATTTTTTTTTTTTTTACTTTTGACAGTTTATTATTGTTATTTCCCAATGAGAATATCCTTATATTTTTGACAGTTATTTCCTAATTATTCCAATAAAGCTTTTGTGCAAAATATTTTAATTGATTTATGAATAAGTAAAGTGTTTCCATATTATTATAAATCTAATAAACAATTTAAATTGTGCTCTTTTTGTTAAGTCCATATTACTGTATACTGCTTAGGGCATATATATACGCATCGGTCCAGAATCTGTACCTACAGTGGGCACGGTTCTGGGAGGTAATGCCGCGGGGTTAATATCAATAATCTCCTGATGACATCAAACGAAATATTTTCAATTCAGTTAATAAGAGAGATCAAAGAAGTGTCCGAGGCAGGATAGTTTTGACTTTCAGAACCTTTTGTAAAAATTCTGTTGTATTTTGTTTGCTTGATGCTTGAACGTTGAAACCATGAAGAACACATTTTTATCATTTCGTATAACGTCCACATAGCACATCAGTGAACACTGGTGATGGTATATGACACGATACACAATATTGTTATAAATTCATTTACATTTAGTATCCTATATAATAAATTTGCAGACGTACAAATAAAATATCTGCACGTAAATAACTTGAAACATACAAGTATCTGTAATTCTACACATAAAATGGTTAATTAACATTCATCAACAACAGATATTCAGACAATAAGCATACCACAGTATTCTTTTATACTCTAAGTCTATCAAATAAAAATAAACGATTATTTAGACAAGCGTCATTCAGTAGGTAGAACTGGTCCTAATAGGGAATTAAACATGTCTTATTGAAAAAATGTGTAGTTCGTTCGGAGTTTACCAAGTCATTCCTTATGAACAAGTCGTTCATGAACAACACTTAGTATTTATAGGAACTAGAGTTGTTAGAGAGTGTAGAGAAAAGAAATGCAAATATGTACCTATATCATGAGAATCAAATTCGAGAAAGAAACTTGATAACAACTGCTATTAACTCAATTTTAACGGATTTTCTTATTTATTAAAAATAAATTTAGAACATACCTGCAGTACTCATGTTGTATATGTCTGTTGCACTGGATATGGGAACTGAGGCGCCGTAAGCGGTATGAGCTGCAGAATTTTGTTGTTGAGTCCTCCATGGTTCAAACTCTTCAGAGCCTGTTGCTCCTTCACCTGCTCCTAGCTGTTCTTTAGGGCCATTGGACACTATACAAAAGTATTATAGACATATCTTGTATCTTTACTGCTAATATTAAGAATTATGTCCATATTTTAGCACAAAAATCTAATGTTTATCTTCCATATCTAATAATTTACACTACAGTGTTTATAGTAAACAAACAATTTACATTGCTAACATATACTGAATCCTTTCTCTTGAATTTGGTTCATTTAATTTCACTTAAGAAAAGCAAAAACTGGCGCATGGAATCAAAACAAGCATCAATTTGTTACAAATAGTGTGATAACTTGTTACAATTCTGATAAGGCGCTACAGAAAGTTTATATTTTATAGTGGAGTTTACAGATAAGAAAGTTTTGAGTAGATAAATAAGAGGTCTAGACATACCTTGATTTCCCTGTCCTTTCATCCGCTGATGAAGCCATATGAAAATGAAATAAAAATATAGTAAATAATTTGCTAATGGGACGTAAAATTTATTTTATTTATCATCTAAAAACTGTCAAATGATATTTTGATTTTTACCTGGTCTGACACGCCTGCTGACATTGACTAGTCTTTTGTGTTAATTTCCCCACTTTAAAGTCAGTCAAAAATCACTACCACTATTGCACTAAATTACGATAACCACTTACACTAAAACTCCTTAATATTGTTTATTAACTAATAGTTTTATTTTAACATAAAATTAAAGAACAGTCAATCGTCCAACAATGGCGTTTAGTAACCACGATTGTTGCGCATCGTGTTTGCGCATGAGTTGGCGGTTGGCAAACGCTCTGCCAAAGGCGGGAAATAAAAATTTCAATGATTTTTTCCAAGTGTTAAATTTAAAATTTACATTTACATTAAAATTTACCGAATAGCGTAATAGAGGCTACTTACTCAAGAAAGCTTAATTCCTTAATTGCTATTATTAATAAACGTGTTAAATTAATATTGTAGCATAAATGCAACTGAGTTCACCAGTTCTATTTATTTATTTATTTTACCTCACATCTCTATACTTACTACATTTTAAAATTAGTTCTAATATGCCAAGTTAGTGGTCAAAATTTGGAAGATTTTCTGGTAATAAACACAATATAAATAACATTAAAACATACACATAGAGATCAAGAGGTAAATAAATTTGTAATCTGTCTAATAAAACTATTTTTGCGAGTGCCTGATGATGAATTTCAAAATTGAATGTTTTTTAGATATCATATTTTTTAAATATTTGCAGAACAAAACACAAGAATAATATTTCAGCATAATGAAAGTGAATCTACATTTTATAAAGAAACATATTCATTATCTTCAACTTTATATATTCTTGATAGGAAGTGTTAAAACACTTTTTTTAGACATTCTGGGCCGTTTATAGTCACCCTCTAGTTATTGTTTACACCCTGTATAACTATCGGACTTAGGTAATATGACCTCCATTGCCCCATTATCCCTGAAGGCTCTTGCATGAAGAACCTTGTATACGGAAGGAGCTACACATTTCAAGACAAGAGACGCACACACCCAAATCCGAGTATACTGGGATTCTTTCTTATTTGGAAAAAGTCCCAGTGCCACACTCAGAAATTGAGTCAGGGACTTTTGGGCGAAAGTCAAATGTGCTTGTCTCTCAATCAAGCAGTCTTAAACTCTCAATGTAACCGTTTTTGAACATGCAGATAAAAAAGCAAATTAATAATCACACTATCTCAACTGCTAATTAAATATCCAGATTTATTTTTTTCATGACAGTAGTACGTTCATTTTAAAGATACAAAAAAAAATACAATGTAAATTACTGTCAATTAATAGAAGGGAAAAAGTGGGTTAACATAATTTTCTTTATATCAAATAAAAATAATGAGTATACAAGTGTAACTTTATTTAAAAAATCGTTTCTATAAACTGTTATGACGTAAGTCAATTGAACTGAAAATCTATCACAAATATAGCCACATATTAAACAAAACTTGCATACCGATCTTCAAATCTGTTCATTTTAATTTATCCTAATAATAAATACCTCCAAATATAATTTGAGTTTTTCTTCATTGCAAAATTGTTTAGCAGAGCTGGAACTAATGTAGATTTTGCCTTCGGCATACTTGATTTTGGGGCCCCTCACTATGGATACTAACCGAGGATTGAAAAATAAATTATATTAGTGAATTAAATTTTGGGCCTCTTCAAAAGCCTATACACCCTTGGCAATCCCGAGTTCCAGCACCGCTATTAAGTGTTGACAATACATACAAAAAGCATGTGTATTTTTTTACATACAGGGTGTCCTCGGACTGTGGGGCAGTACTTCGGGAGTATACATTTTGGGTCAAAATAATACTAAAACTATAATTCTTTTTCGTAGGACGCCTTTCGGTGTTATGCACCCATAAAAGTTAAATCTTCAATAAGGTTTTTTGCAGATAGCTTGCAAACTATTTAATCGATTGTAATAAAATTTCGACAGCAAGTAATTATCTTTGATTTAAAAGACTGGTTCCTTACATATCTATAAAGTTTTGAAACTTCCGGTGTTATTTTCTAATTATTTACACAATTTTCTACAAAAAAGATACTATTGTTTGACATCAATAAAGTACTCCGTTTTCAATAAATAATTATTTTACTGACAAAGGTCCAAAGTGAATAATGAATACCACGAAATACAATCGCATGAAAATTGTGAGAAAGCAATTGAATAAATGTAAAAGTCAATTTGACAAATAGTAAAAATAATGAAATGAAAAATGAATGCTATTTCTTACGAAAATATTCAAACTTAATAATTTTAGAAAATACATTGTAGGTGTAAGTTGTTCAGTGTGTGTATATATATTTGTTTTTCTACATTATATTGATACATTTTGTGTTTGTGAAATTCTATTGTTATATACATGTCTTTTTTACATAATGTATGTAGGTATATTTATTTAATTTATGGATGTGTATGTGTAGGTATATATATTTACATATGCATACCCATACCCATATTTATTCCTATGTGTCTATACCTACTACATGTTATATACTTATTTTCTTTTATTGATGTATTACATTAGTGGATTTGTTTCACTACAATACTCAGGCCTTAAGACCCATTGTGCTCGTAAGGATCTACGATTTTGTGTAGACTCCAAATCACGGTCTTCGGCTATCAACTTTAACGCACCCCGGCCATCCCACCGCCTTTCTGGGGGGCCAATACCCCTCGGGGTCTTCTCTGCAGCGAAGACAGTTGCCCTGCGCCACCTTACTAAGCGACATAACGACCCGGGACTACCGACTAAATAGACAAGATACACTGGTCACGCATCCAAATGCCAACATGCCTTAACATCCCTGACCGAGTGTTGGAAATTAAATCGGTGACCGTACCTCATCCCTTATTGATGTATTAACTATATACATTCAAATAGAAGAAATAAAATGTATTTATTATTATTATAGTTGTTTGTTGACAACAAATTTTTTATGCCAACGTGCATTTTATGTACAGACTAGCCGCAGATAATACTGGTAAGGAACACGTCCTGACATAGTCAGTCAGAGTTTTTCCAAATAGGAAGATGTCAGTTTTTGTCCATTACCACTAAAATCTATCTTTTTCGAAAACGAGTCGCTTTATTCATGTTGAACAAGAAAATAAACTGTTTAAAGATTTTTAAAATGTCATCTCAACTTTCAAAAAGAATTTTGTCAAATTTTAGGGGTAAAATGCATTAGGGGTGTTCCATCCCTGGCTTCCTAGACAAGATATACTTGTGAATGAAAGACACATACTTACTATCTATACTGTCCTAATTTTATATGAATTAATAAAGCAATTCAGAACTTTTTTCAAAATTTAACTAGCTCCGATAGGAAACCTCCTAGGAAAACAATTTCAGGTACTTATAGTGTTATTTTGACTTAAACTCTACACTTTCGATGTATTGCCCCATGCTCCTGTGACATCCCGTATATAAACTATGTGCAGCATTTTTTATATTTCTTGTATCTTCTTTTTATGTTTTAATAATGATAATAATAATAGCCTTTATTTGCAGTATTATAATATACAATACTAAGGGCAAAATCTAGTCACTTCGACTAGACTTCTTTACTTAACCCTAATAAACACAAATTATGAACAGGTTTGTGAGGACTGTATTTTTAAGTATTCCATATTTCGGTTATTTAGTCATCGATTGATTGCAATAAGTTGTTTGTAGATGGCTCTATTAAAATTAAATACCTGTTTATCGTACTTACCCTAATCCATACTGACGAAAGCCAAAAAGCTAGAAAATGCGGGGTGAGCTGAACAAGAAAGACTTAGTTTGAAAAATATATGAAAAACCCACTTTCATTTTTGAATTGGCACGTTATTACAAGACACCCTGTATATTGCAACAATGTATCATTATTTAAATGTGCTCTTAAAAAATTAGGAGTGGTAGCTATATGAGAATATAAAAAGGAATTATTGTGTATTTAATAGATATATACAACCCTCAAGAAACCTAACCATAATTTGTGTGACCATATATAGGTATTTTTACGTAATAAACTTATAAACACTTTTCCCTAAAAATAACATGCTTCAATGGGCTTGTTCCATGATATTCTTTTTATATGGTTTTTATACTTTTTCATATAGTACTCGATATTCTCATTATACACTTAAAATTTCGTATTATTAACTTGTTCCGTTCTCGAGATATAAGGAGTTGAAATTGGTAATAGTTGCAAAAACCGAGGGCTCATATGTGACGTCACTATACGTAAGTGACGTAAGAAAAATGGCTTCTGGGATCTTTCAAATTTAGCCTGAAAAGTCGAAAAACATGGAATTTTTAAACGCTGGTAACTAAATAAATACGTCAAGTGAAAGTTCGTTCTATGTCTCTAAGGAAAGGAGAAGGTCGGCGATCAATTCTAATGGTAAATTGCATGATCAAAATCGAAAATTCGTCCCGGCAGGAGCGATAGAAAATTGTAATTATTTGACATTTCACCAAATTGTACTCCCCTACTGTCAAGTAGTAAACAAAACAAACAATACTTTGAAAACACTTATAATTATAACAAGTAAGGAGCATCAAGTCTACGGAGATCGCTGAGTCTATGCGTATAGTGACGTAGCGCCTGGCCACGCCCCATTTTCGTGAGATGGAGATTTGCAATAGTTTTTAAGATACTAAACATGCGAATAAGATTCTAATTTTTTGCAGATCCTTTAATTTATACTTGCACTTTCGATTTATGAAATAAAAAAAAAATGCTGAACAAGCCCATTGAAGTTCTTTGGAGTGGCAATTTTTTGTGCCACTTAATGTAGTTAACTTCCGACTTAGTTTTTTCAAATTTGATTGGTTAAATTTTTTTTAAACTAGTCCCTAAATAAATACACGGTATTCGATTGTTTGACTTAAAGAAAAATTACAAACTCGTATGTTACAACATTTATTAACAAAATATACAAAAGTGGGGTGGGGAGCGGGGAATATTAAAATACGTGAAACAAATAACACAACACAGGGCAGTTATTTACTATTATTCTGTACTTCAATATGTAAGTACCTACTTATTTGCATGAATTTTGAATATTGTTACTGGAATGTATAAAATATACAAATATAAAATCTAGCGATCACTTAATCTTCAACTTGGTGGACTGTAGTAGACTAAAATTACCAAAAACGATGTATCGATCGCTTACAAATGGTATATAAAAGGCTCGAAAATATTTATTGGACAATTCTGTGTTTAAAAATGGGTAACTTTTAATAACCTTCCACCTATCATTTTTATTAACATAAATGGGCTCTAAATCGGTTTCTTTGCCTAAATCTAGGTCTAACAAAAAATGGCATTTATTGAGATCAAAATATAAGCTGGGTTCTTCTTTATTTTTATCGTTGAAATATGGATGTATTATCGTTGTAGCATTTTCATTTCCTGTGTAAGGAGCTGGTAGCATACCATTAAACTCAGACTTAATAAATCGTATATTCCAATTTGTATTCGGTAAAAAAAAGGAACTAGGGTATCTATGCCAGTCTTTACCTATACAAACGTTTACTTGAGCTTTATCAGGTATTTTTGCTTCTACTGGATATCGATTCAATTCCATCATTAAATCGAGTGGGGCGTGATAATTTCTATATAATGCAAAAATTCTTGAAACACCTAGAAAAAAGAATATTACAAATACTTATCAAGTCAGATTTTCTATTAGTACCTAGCAAAGATGTAATTGCTATCGTCCCAATCATAATAAACAGTGTCTTATCTAAATAATGCATGCCAGAAGGCATTCTTTTAAATAAACTCCATATTCTAAAGCTAAGCTTTTGAATAACATCTACAGTTATAGCCCCACATAAACAAACCAATGGGTAAATGGGGAACAAAAACCTAAAATTAAGATTTTAGAGATTATGTACAGTTAAATTCACAGTTTGTCAAAAAACAAAGCTCAGTTTTAAATGAATTAGAATATTAACGGGAAAATATCAAGTGATTACATTGATATAGATGGTGAGTCAGGAGGAAAGTGTTAACTTTCAGGAGTGTATACTACACGTGAATGTATAACCAAGAAATTCAAAAGTTGTAATCTTATTTCTAATGGAGTAACATATATGTATGCGGATGACACTACAGTCACTGTATCTGCCCCAAATTGTAATGACTTACAAAAATATGTTGAAGGTATTGTCGATGACATGAGCAATTGGTGCAGTCAAAATAGACTAATTTTAAATGAAAAAAAAGAACTGTTTTTATATGTTTTAATAAAAGAACATCATTAAATACTTTTAAATCGAGCCCTTTTATCAAATTTTTGGGTACATATACATTGTCTTGGGAACATCAGAAAAATCATGTGTGTATATAGTAGCAGACTAAACAAAGCATATTTCGCAATACTGCAATTGAGAGACACACTGGGTGAGGCAGGACTTGTTGATGTCTACTATGCACTAGCATACTCTCATTTGTCCTTTAATATCTGCTTGTAGAGAAAGTCAAGTCAATTGCGGAGGGTCTTTGTACTTCAAAAAAAGGATTATTAGATTGTTGTTTAATCTAAATTATAGAGAAAGTTGCAGGGAAACTTTTACCACGAAAAAAATTTTAACAGCACCCTGTATTTATATATATATAAATGTTTAATATATGTGAAAACCAATTTGCAGAAATTTGATACTCTAGACAACAATCACACATATAATACTAGACATGGAGAGCTCTTAGCGATTCCTCGCCACAAAACATCTAAATTTAAAGAATCGCTACAATATAATTCAATTATATTATTCAACAGTTTATCTGAAGAGATTAGAAATCTTCACTTGCCAAAATATAAAACTAAAATTAAAAAAATACTTGTTGAATATGCATATTATAGCATTAATGAATTCCTGAGACCATAATAATAGATTAGATTATGTTATGTTTGCACAGAAATTTAAGTAGGTATTTATGTTTAAATATGTTTGTAATAGTTGGTGTGTTCGTAATAGTTATTAATGTTGCTACATTATTATGTTAACTATAATTTACTTATTACTACATTATTTTATTTTATGTGTTAAGCGTGATATATATATAGTTTTTAATGACTTATTATTTATTAATAATATTATATTTTAATTGATTATTGACTATTGTACCTGACTTGCCATATGTACGTTAATTGTATCGATCATGGTGAAATAAATATTATTATTATTATTACTTGTTTTCAAATTACGGTGTCTTAAATTTTTGTTAACAAAAATTTTTCGTATCACTCTTTATAAGTTTAGTTAAGTCGATTAGCACTTTTAAGCTGTGGAACATTAACCACTGGTCATTTTTTATTGACTTCATGATTTTATAAAAGCGATGAACAATACCACAGTACCACACATCTACTCTCATCTTGAATATGCAAGAATATCAGCGATTAAACACCATAGAGTTCCGAGTAGAAACGTTTTTGTCATAGTCTTCAACACATTAATAGTGGTAATATTCCCAGAGCTCATATAACATCTGAACATGCCTGTACACAACATGTAGATGAAATGGAAAACATTTTTGATTTAGTGGAAGAGAGCTCTGGTGCTGGCTTGCGAAAAATTGCCGCCCAGCATGGAATTCCTCAAACAAGAGTGATACGCACTACAGGAGCAGGACTTACGCACATACCATTTATAACAGGTACTGCATCTGGAACCGGGGGCGATGCAAGACACATGCATCTTACAGCTGGATAAATGCTAATCCTTACTTAGTTCTTTGTATATTTTTTATTACCAATGAAGCTGCATTTACTTGTGATGACATCAACAATACCCATAACTCTCATCGATGGTCTGACGAAAATCCAATGCATTAATAGAAACAAATTTTCAGCATCGTTTTTCAGTTAATCTATGGTGTGGCGTCGTTGATAATTAATTTATTAAAAATTGTTATTTTTCTAAAATGATTTACAAGCACTATTAAACAATGTTTCTTTAACCTAATAATGCTATGCAATATCAGCATGATAGAGCTCCTCCACGTTCTGCTCATCTGGTCAGTAGTGTTTTGAAAAACCTGTTTCGAACTGGTTTTTCTGAAAATCAATAGAACCGAATTTTTAAATAGAAAACCAGTTCTTTAGTCAATTCATTAGTGTTCATACCGATGAACATAAATATTAATATTACATATTAGATTTTACACTGTGAAATATTGGGAGGAACATGGCAACTTAGCCCCATTACCCAAAATAGCAAACAAAGATATGTGTGTACCAGCGACCTCCGTGCCTTCCAAAAAATTATTTTCCAGTGTTGGCTATACAATTACAGATAAGAGAAATCGGCTCCAAAATGACGCAATTGATATGTTTTTATTCTTAATCCAAAATAAGTGTTTATTGTTAGATTAGCACATTTTCTAACTGTTTCAGAATTCTAGTCTTAAGTTGTTTTAGAGTTGTGTCTAAAAATGTCTTGTCACCATATATATTTGTGGTAAATACAAATATATTGTATTTACAAGTTCGAGATTTCTTTTAATAAAGAAGCCTTATATTGTTTTATATTATATTACTTAATTACATTTTTAGTCCATGAAAATATCCCAGATAGCACAAGATATTCTAAGAATAATCTGAAAGTCTTCCCAAAAAATATTATTCGATTAATTATAAAAATTATCTTTAAATTATACTCTGAATAACCAAATAATTTATTATTATTTTTAGAATATCTTCTAATAAATAACATTAGAATAATTGAAATACATAAGCATGGAATATATTTTGAATATATTTTATGAATAATTGCAAAACTTATCTTTGGATTATTATTTTAAAAATACTTCTTAAAATAATATAAAAATATTTTAATAAGAGAAATATAGAATATGTTTTAAATATATTTTATAAATAATTTAATAGGTTAACTTTTGACTATTTATTTTGAAAATAATGTAGGTAAGTATATATAGAAAGTATGGTAAAATATGTTTATGTCGTCTTATATATCCATTATTTTACTTTCATGACTTATATAACAAGGAGGTAAGTACATACCTATTATACGATTTTATATGTACGTTTTTTAAATGAGGTATTAAATAAGGCTGTTTCATAAATTTTTCAATCTACCCATATAGCAGGTTTAATTTATTATATTCATGAGTGTTTCGCATAAATTCGAATTTTTTGTTATTATCTGAATTACTACAGGAAAGTATTATTTAAATAAAAATAAAAAAATAAAATATCACTTTTTGTAGTTACAACACAAGGGAACATTTTATTCAAAAATACCGGGAACGGGAAATATTGCGCAATGCACAGGCGTGTAAATCTTAGGTTTCCATGGCGTAGTCGCGTAGTGTAGTTTATCTATGCATGATATGTGATCTGTGTATGCATGGCGTGCTTCACAATTTGGGGTTTGCTTGTTTTATTTCATTGTTCGTTATGTTTGGGATTATGTGCAATCAAAAAAACAATTAAAGAAGGTAAGTGAATCGATACATTTTTTGTCTATTTAAATATATACGTATCTTGGATATAGACAAATCATTTTTGTCATGCCATCAACATCAATTAACTTAACCTAACTTTATAAAGCTATTTTAGCTGGTTTTAAAAGGAATATTTGTTTTCGTTATTAGGAAGAAAATAAGTATTAAACTTCACTTCTTTACACAACAATCCTTATTTTAAATATTATGTGTCTGTTAAAGTAGTATTATATGTGTCACTTTTAATGTTTACATATTTTAGGTACGTAATTTATTCTTCGTTTACACATTATTATTAAAAAAAAAACAACAAATACAAAGAATGGCCCACCAATCAGTTTGGACGTTATCTGTCCCGCGCTGGAATCTTAAATTCAGATGCGTATAAAAATTTTGTTCGGTTTTTAAAAATTTGTCGTGGTTTATAAAGTACCATTAGCACATGTCTATAAATGAAAGTTATACTAAAGTACTAAACAATTCTGTTTTTTTTTTTAACAGGTGAACAATCTGGCGAGATTGGGTGGTGGAACGTATTGGTGGAAAAGATTTTTGACGAAACTTATCTCAGGGGATATTCCAATATTATTTACTTTACATGGGCATAGAGACTGGAGAAAACCTTTGGAGATTCTATTTTATGCAATGTGATAATTGGTAAGGCTACGATTTTATATGCACATATTTTTTTCTGTTTTATTTAGTGTGAATGTGTGCGAGACATTATGAAACCAAAGTTGACATATCCAATTTCTCCATACTACACTGCTTAATGGTCTAATGCTATAAAATGTATGGGTATATGGTATATGTTCAATTTCAGATGCAGTTTAAAAAAATAATATCGAGGTCACTTCAAAACAAATTGAAGTTTATGGCTAACTAAAGAAAAGAAAGAAAAACCAGAACCGCTAATAAGTAGGTAGTAGTCTTTGCATTCTTCAAAGAAGCTAGCAGAGACCTACATGGACTGAAGTGTGTATTTATTATATCGTGCATCTTCTAACGACTGAATTTACTATTTAAGTTTTGTTCCGTTATTGGAATTTTAGAAAATGTTACGAGAGTAAATATTGTAACAAATAAATCTTTAACCCAATTATTAGGAGTATCTTATTTTGCTTTTATGTAATCTATATATTCCTTATTTAAAATATTTATAAACTGCCTGAAATGTTATTATTGTATTTTTTAAAGAATAAGTTAAAAATACGGACAAATGGAACATTCTGTACAACAAATTATTCCAAAATAAAAATATTTGTAGTTACTCTTGTAGGTCATTTCCTAGGAAGAGACATCCGATAGGGAAATGTTTATTATTTTTGGCCATAACCTTTATTTTTTAGCACGTATATTTAAAAAACTATAAGACTACCCAAGTTGAACCATAACAAGACTATTACTATGAATTTTCACTCAATAATTTCAGTTGTTTGCAAAATAGTTAGATTTAAATTTAAAGATTGTGCCAATCTTCCTATTTCGTAGTTTTTAATCTAGCAATTTTGGAAACGAATGGAATTATTGAGTGGAAACTCTAGTAATAGTCTTGTTATGGTTCTACACTTAGGTAGTATTAATATAAAGATAACCTGAAAATATGATCCAAGATTAAACATAAAAATATCCTAAGAATAATTTAATATTATGCACATATAGTTTGGCATTAGTATAAAGATAACTTGAAAATATAATCTATGATTAACCATAAAAATATATTCTCAAACTATTCTAGTTTCTCCAGAGAACACTATGCGAATTATTCCGAAATTATTCTAAAGAGACATATAGTTGTACCGTTTGTTACTTCTAGGAATATCCTTAAAAGATAATTATTTTCGTGTTATTCTAAGAATAATGAAATATTCTGTAGGAATATCTTAGGAATAACATAAGTTTATGTTTGTGCTATCTGGGATATTGATTGGCCTGACATTCTGCAAAAACTATGATTCTTATTGAATCTTATAAATGGTTTAAAATAGGTTTTTCCAAATAAATCAGCTTCGAACTGATTTTTTATTCTTCCCGTTCCTTCACATGCTACTCGTCACACCGCATATTTAAATAAAACTTTTTCAGAATGGAGGATTGGTCGCAGTTAGTTGGCAGGCAAGATCTTCAAACCTCACACGGTTAGATTTCTGTTTGTGGGGATCGATGAAATGTGAGAATATTTTTAATGATGTAGCTCAGATTAACTAACATCAAGATAAAAACTTTCTTCCATAAAATGTGTGGAAGTTCACGGAGACATCTGAAAATTTATTGTAAATTAAACTTTTCTGATTTTTTGTTACTAATCATTTAAGATAGTTTAAGATGCTGTAATTCGAAAACAAACAAAAATCGAATTACAACTATTGGGTCTTTGAGTATTACACTTATGTATAGTATACACTTTCGGAGTTTGGCACTATCCTTCCGATTTAACCCTTATATTTCTTTTAAAAATTAATTTAACTATACAAAAAATACCTTTCTTCCTTATGCTCTTGCAACATAAACACTGCCAGCCATAAAAACATAGGGCTCAAAGATAACCAATAAGGCAAATATAATGTGCTTTTGTTTTTAGATGGCACAAAAAAATAATTTAACATTACAGCTGCGGGACTTACTAAAGCTAGAATCTAAAAATAAGAAATGTGTATACAAATCCGAGACATATGTAGTGTGCCTTACCCATACAAGATTAAAATTAAGAAATCCATTAATTAAATAATATGAAAGTGGTTCAGTACCATACAAACTAGGTCCAGCCCCTCCAAAAACATTGTATTTTATAATGTTAAAAGGAGCAACAATAAAACGGCCAAATATTAAAGAGTCGATTATTATCATTGGTATCAAAATGACTAGAGCAGATATTGCTGACCAAGCAGCAAAGTCAATATATAGCTTTTTTCTGAATAACATGTCAACAGCGATAGGCACACCTAGTAGAGCTGAAAAAGGCCATCCTGGAAATTGATTATTAAATATCGAGACATTTAGATTAAAACAGATAGAAGATAAAATATACCTAGCAATGAACCTAATGCTGTGAAAAATATTGCTAATGCAAATCTTTGCTGCCACCATGCGGCACAAGCTGCTGCACATGTATACATGGCAAAACTTGAGGGCAAAAAGGCAGTACTAGAAATGAACATTCCTGCAGAAAATAACTGGAATGCTAAACAGATTCTTCCAATATGCACTCCAAATTCTTTACATGTTGCCCTACAATATTAAACAATGGTACAAATTACATTGAGGCAGAAAATATTGTCAAGGTATTTCTTACTTATAAAAATAAACTTCAGCAAAGGCACAAACTAAACCCAAAAGGCACCTTATAAAATAAAACATTAGAAGAGGATTTGGTTGTAGTAACTTGTGGTAAATCCAAGCTGGAGCAGCATGAACCATAAGATAAAAATAGGAACGAAGTCCATATTCTGGACTGTACTCCCATGTTTGTAATCCTTTGCCAAAAACTACAAAGGCAATAAATCAATTAGTATCCATTTTAACATAACATTAAAACCTTTACCAAGATAGTGCATTGGTTCCCAATAGTTGAACGTCTCATCACAATCTGATATGTGTGACCATATTGCAGCACAAAATCTGGCTGATAATAAAGTTTTGAACGCAGTATCTCCAGCAGGGAACAAGAGTCCTGAGCTACTTGTTTCTACTTTGCTGTAAAAATGTAAGAATATTAAAAATCCTCTACAAACATAGCCTCACTTCTAAGTGTACCTAACTTGTGTTTTTGCCGGCTTTTTATGCACCTCCTTTCGAGATTCTTTTCGCATGGGTTGGGGAGCATTTTGTCGTAACCTAAATGATAGCTGGCTTTTAGTCATAATTTCAGTTACTGATAATTATTGTCACCAAATAAACACCATTTTTGACTTACACATTGTTTGGGAATAGGTATTACATACAGAATAGATAAAAATTGTATTCTGTGAATCTGTCACAAACAGAAAACCACAGCAGAAAACTTACTAACAAAAGAGAAAAGAGCATTGGATAGAGGGGGAGGTTCGCATATTTGCTATATAACGTTCAGTGCGCCATCTGCCGGGTTGATTGCGAAAACTGAATGCTTATATACGTAAAAACGCAATAAAATGCAATAAAAATGTCTCAACTTTTTGGTCTCAATTTTCTAAATAACTAAGTCGACATGACTTAGTCACTTAGAAATTTCCACTTACTAATGGAAATTTCCATCCGAAAAATTTCGTTTAGTATCAGGAAATTTCGACTTACTATCTAGAAATTTCCATTCATTACATGAAAAATGTCCTTATCAATTTCCAGAGATATGGTGGAAATTTTAAGTTAGTACGTGGAAATGTCAACATTAAATGGACATTTCCAGGTAAGTTGAAATATTCTGATGGTAAATAAAAAAATTCTGATTAAGTGGAAATTTCCAGTTAGTAAGTGGGAAATTTACAGATAGTAAATGGACATTTCCAGGTAAGTTGAAATATTCTGATGGTAAATAAAAAAATTCTGATTAAGTGGAAATTTCCAGTTAGTAAGTAAGTGGAAATTTACAGATAGTAAATGGAAATATCCAGACGATACGTGGAAACTTTCATTTAGTGAGTTGAAATTTCCAGGTAGTAAGTGAAAATTTCCAGTTGGTAAAAATGTACAGATACCTCTATAGAGCGAGAGATAAATTTCCATTTGAATTTTCAGATATATATATAGTAAGTGAAAATATCCAGTTAGTGGAAATGTACAGGTATTAAGTGAAAATTACAGATATTAAGTAGACATTTCTAAATAGGTAAGTCCCTCCCTACATGGCCTTTCAGTGCCATGGTACATTTTAGATGTGGGTTTATATTGTAGGAAGAACTAGCTAGGATATTACAGTGACAGGATGATTATAATACTGCAGTGATGTTGGCTATTCTGTCGGTCGTTATATAGTGTAAATAATTAATTGCATGTTTTTACTATAAAATTGAGTGTATATATAAGGCATGAATATCTGTATATCATATTTATGTTCATTTATTATTAGATGCAACATTGTTATATTATGGTTACGTGTTCGATATATAATGTAAATTTCATCAAATAATGTAAATGTCTTTGCTTTCTCTTCAATGGTGAGAAATTTAGTAGCACAGAATCGAGAAATAGTTTTTTCCCGGTAACTGTTGTCACAGTTGTGGTAGTGAGCGAATTTGGTTACGCATTCAACTCGCAGTAAGCGTTGAAATACTGTTTGTCATATAGGACATTCTACTCTCTTATCCATCCTCTTTGACAATCAGTTATATATGACAGAATTCTGTATCCTGTCAAATAATCAACCTCAAAAGCACAAAAGTTGTTAAATTATTAAAAAAGAATAATGGAGCAATTTTTTACGTTACCATTTGCAATATTAGAGGTGCCTCATATGAAAATTAAAAGACCTTCATGGATAAGACAACCATCTGCCATGACTATGTTTTCAATAGTACTTGCTTCCTACTTTTTGGTAACGGGAGGTGTGTAGTGTTTGAATATTTTTCTCTTCGATTTAATAAGTGTATGAATATTTTAGGTATAATATATGACGTAATTGTTGAGCCACCTAGTGTTGGTTCCACAACAGATGAACATGGTCATTCGAGACCGGTACGTTTTTTAAAATCATTTTTAACTATTGCTCTGAAGTTTTGTTTTTAATACTCTAGGTTGCTTTCATGCCATATAGAGTGAATGGACAATATATAATGGAAGGCCTAGCATCCAGTTTCTTATTTTCTATGGGTGGACTAGGATTTATAGTTTTGGATCATATTCATACTACTACAACTCCAAAACTCAATAGGCTACTAATAACAGCTGTTGGCTTCATATGTGTTCTAGTCTCATTCTTTACGACTTGGATCTTTATGAGAATGAAGTTACCGGGTTATCTTCAATCGTAAATTATAAGTATTTTTTTTATATTAGGTATCGATACTACCGAAATAAATTATTTTTTGGTAGCTATTTTGAATGTTTTTTTTTCTATTTCAAAAAGGTTAATAAAAAACTTCTTTAGATAGAGCAAATCAACTTAAATATAAATTTTAAGGAAGGAGTAAT
Source organism: Stenurella melanura (assembly GCA_963583905.1). Taxonomy (NCBI): domain Eukaryota; kingdom Metazoa; phylum Arthropoda; class Insecta; order Coleoptera; family Cerambycidae; genus Stenurella; species Stenurella melanura. The sequence continues at coordinate 64,400,970 of OY757311.1, forward strand.
TCTTTACATAAGAATGTACTGACGTCAACGTATTAATTGCTTAAGAAAGATGGGTGACTTATTGATAGAAAAATAAACAATTTATGAATAATTTTCTAACTATAAGTTATTTAACATTTTGCGATTGCAGTGGGTTATAATCTAATTTTCTAGCCAAAACTCTGAAACTGTACCTACTAATTAGTTACATGAAGACTCCTGGAAAAAAATAACGAAAAAAACTTAATCTATAGAAGTGTTTCAAAGGGGTTGAAAAATGTGTACCTACTTGCAAAATTATACAAACTTATGCCTTTAAATTGTAACGATTAGAAAAATATTAAAGAAATTAAATATACAGATGGGAGTGTATAATAAATATATTGTCGTGAGCAAAAAAAAATAGGACAACAATTTTTTCGTAATGTAAATCTGTCTCTGTTTGAATATGTAACGAGTAGCCGAAATAAAATAGTTAGCACTTTTATTATATTTTTTATTGTAATGCTGTAGTTATTGCTAAAGCAGAAGATGGATTGTCATTGAGACATATTGCACTGCATTATATTATTAACAAAAATTCTGTGTTTAACATTTTAAAGAAGTGGAGAATAAACGGTACGATTGGTAGAAATCCTGGATCAGGGCAACAGAGGATATCCAACTTAACAAGAAACTAACTATTAATATTTTATTATTGCACCATTTCTATTTATAACTTCTACAAGTCTGTTCACATAGAATTAAATAAACTTATACGATAATCATTAGTAATATTTTCCCATGCATTATTTACTACTTCCAGTAATTCTTGTGCATTCTGTGGTCTCACATTTCGTTTTTGGATACTTCTTACAGTAGTTCCCATATGTCTTCCACAGGGTTAAGATCTGGACTATGACTGGGCCAGTTAAGAACATTAATGTTGTTATCTTGAAACCAGTTCGTCACGGTATGTGAGCAGTATCAACTGAACAATTATCTTGTTGAAATATGAATTCATTATTAAAAAATAATATTGCCTAAAATCCTAATATACGTTTCACTATTAAATTGTTCTTCAATATGCCACAAAACACCAGGACCACATGCCGATATCCAAGCCTACATGTTAACAAAAAATCTACCACTTTTGTCATTGTTAGATATATACTTCTCATCGAATCGGGTATTCGGAGGTCGATAAACACGAATACGACCGCTGTGTGTAGACTGAAAAGTTTTTTCATCTGTAAAGATTACATTGTTCCAAAAATTTACTTCATGCACTAAAAATTCAAGTGCAAATCCCAGTCAAGCTTTTTTATGTTCAGCTTTAAGTAGGTATTTCTGTACTGCTAGATAATAGCATAGCTCCGATTCTCTTACTCGCCGGCGATCCAGGAAAATTCGTTTTTTCAGTAGCCTGAATTACTGAGTGAAATGGATTTTCTACTAATTTATTTACCAATTACAAATCTTGCTGTTGAGTTGATATCCTTTGTCGCCCTGATCCAGGATTTCTACTAATTGTACCGTTTATTCTCCACTTTTTTAAAATGTTAAACACATAATTTTTGTTAATATTATAACGCAGTGCAATTTGTCTCATTGACCAACCATCTTCTGCTTTAGCAATAACTCCTGCTTTAACTAAATGGCTTATATGGGGCACATTAGTTTTGGCACACTTGCAGTGAATTTTGACAACTAACTGACAATGTCACAAAAATTAAAGTTAGATGTACACAACTGGATTTAAAAAAAAAATATGTTAAGGCTTGTCCTATTTTTTTTTTTTGCTCACAACAGTACACCCATGTGTATATTAAATTTTTATATATAGATTGACCCAGTCTGATACAAATTAAGCATAAGTAAAACTGACGATTCGTGGAGATATGATAAATAGAAATGGATTTCTCTCCATACAGTGTGTCCCAGGATAGATGTAACAAGAGGCGTAATGAACCAAAAATTTTAGAATTTTGGAATGGTATTTGGGGATTGAGTCCTGCTTGTTGTAAAACTAAAGTTTACCAAAAATGACTTGATTTGGTGTTCTACAGGGTGTTTTATAAGCAAAGTTGTAAAAATCACCACTAATAAAGTACCTTTATTTTTCAAAATATGAAAAAATTCCACAAAGAAAAGTTATTTAGAATGCAATTTTATACCTCTGTACCAAGTTTCAGGAATAAAAATTATTTTTTTGAAACTTCCCATTTTTTGCGAATTAAGAGTTGAATTCATATTTAAAGTTGTGTAGGAGCAAATGTTAATCATCTCAAAAAGTAGGCTATTGGTAGATAAAAAATTGAATATACGAGATGTAAGAAGGTATAATGTTAATCGAACTAATTGTAAAACAAGAAACAATTACTAGCAAAAGATTAATGAGGTTTAAAAATTATAACAAGTAATAAATGTCAAAAACTTAACAGATTCACAAACAGATTAATTACTGACCAATACAAAACACTGTTTACAATTTTTTTATTATTCGATGTAGCTACCACCCACATCCACACACATTTCGATCCTTCGCCTGAAGTGCTTAAAACTGTTTCGAATATGATCTAACGGTATGGAGTTTACGGCATTTGTAATTCTCTGCTTCAATACTGCTACATCGTTAGGAAGTGGTTCAGCATAAACCAACTGCTTGAGGCGACCCCATAAAAAGAAATCCAATATTGATAGGCCTGGGGATCTCGTCGGCCACTTGATCGGTCCATTCCTGGCAATGCAATTTTATCCAAAATTTAAATTCAACCACCGATTAACCATTTCTGTGGAGTGGCCAGGGCAACCATCATGTTGAAAATGAACCAAAGGCATATCTATTAAAATATTTAAATGTTCTTCAGAAAATCTTTCAAAAAGCTGTAAATAAGTGTGCTGGTTTGAGCTTCCCTCAATGAAATAAGGTCTAATAATTCCAATGTGATAAGAAACCAAGAAACGGCACACCACACATTCACTTTTTTATAATATTGTCTTCTACAATGAATTCTAAAATTTGGATTTTCAGAAGCCCAAAACTGACAATTCTGAGATGAAACAACACCATTGGTTGTGAATGTGGATTCATCTGAGAAAATTATGAAATGATGAAAAAATCTCTCTTCCATGATTTTTTCTCCAACGGTCAAACAAAAATCCAATCTACGGCCGTCATCTCCCTCTTCAAGCGTATGTTTATAATTTGCTTTATATGCCCTAATTTTCTTTGTCTTGTAAATTCTTTGGAGTTCAGACTTGCTAATATTAATAAGAGCTGACCTCTCTCTCTTAGTGGCATCCTAGGATTTTCTATAACAGAGGCATGAGCTATAATAGCTAGCCCCAACATTGTCTTCATCATATGCTTTTATTTTTCTTTTCATGTTAAGAACACTACCAGTAGCCAGAAACTTTTTAATTATTCTCATAGCCTGAGTACGTGACAAAGCAGTGTTTGGAAATTTTAAATTAAATTGGCTTACCACTTCTCTTAGCGAGTTTTCACCGCCAATTCCGTAGCATTGCACATTATAAATTTTTTCACGCACTGTGAGTACCAATTTCACTTAATTTTTATGCTTGGTTTGTTAATTTGAAACAGAAATTAAGGATAATATTGACTACGTTTGACAGATATGTCAATAATAAATGATAAATCTGTATCCACTGCTTTTCTCATAGCCTACTTTTAGCTTCTACATAACTTTAAATATTAATTCACAAAAAATTATTTCTATGCAGTTTTAATTGAATGGTTCAAAATAAAATACTAATTTATTGAAAAAATGGGGTTTCAAAAAAATAATTTTATATTCCTGAAATTTGGTATAGAGGTATAAAATTGCATTCTAAATAACTTTTCTTACTGGATTTTTTTTCATATTTTGAAAAATAAAGGTACTTTATTAGTGGTGATTTTTACAACTTTGCTTATAAAACATACCCTTTATAACACCAAATCAAGTCATTTTTGGTACACTTTAGTTTTACAACAAGCAGGACTCAATCCCCAAATACCATTCCAAAATTTTTGATCCATTACACCTCTTGTTACATCTATCCTGGGACACACTGTATATATTCATGTATTTTTCATCCCTATATATACATGGGATGTATAATACATGAATATATAAAAATCCATCCCTTGTATGTACAGAAAATAAAAAATACGTGAATATAAAAAAATCCATTTTTATTTCATATCTCCACGAATTGTCAATCTTGGCAGCCACTGACGCTTAATTTGTATCAGACTGAGTCAATACTTCATATATTTCCAATATTTATTATTTGTCTTATATTCTTGATTTTCTCGAAAATGTTAAATAAATTAACACTACATGTGTGACCCCTGTATACAAAAAGAGACCTTTAGTATATAAAGACAATGGACATACATCCAATATCCAAGTATACTGGGTTTAATTTCTTCCAACAAATTCCCAGTGCCAAGATTGAGATACAACGTGGGACTACAGGGTGAGAGCCATGTACGTCTAAACCATAGGAAACTTCATACTGTGCATATTTACTTGATAAAAATTCATAGTACAGGAGCTATGTGGCTTTTTCGGCATGTCATCATTTTATTTTCAATCAGATATTTTTATCATTTATGATTAATAACAATTCACAATATTGACTTTTGGCAGGCAGAGCTGGGTAAAGTACTCTGATAAAGTGCTTCAATTACCTTTATTTACAAAAGTGGTTCATCTTCAATTGCCAAGTAAAGTACTTGAAAAAGTAAAGCACCAAGTACCAAACCCCAGAGATATAAATGTCAAGTACAAAATACTATTGGTACTCGAAGCCTTTCAAGTACTATCAAAGATACAAATATGTACGCAACAACTCCAATCTGTTTATCATCCAGTTTATAAAAGTTCGTTTATTGAAATGGGGAATATAATGATATTAAAAAACAAGGGCAATATTATTTTCACAACCACACTATTTACACCTTTATGATATACCTAATGATCATGAAAAATTCAAGGAAAATAAACAGAAAATTATTTATGTACCTATTTATTACTTAGAATACTAAGTAGTGTAGGTAGGTACATAATAATATACATAGTACATATTAAAATTAAAATAAACATTTCATATACGGAATTAAACGACCTTAATTTTCTTAATCTATATAATCTAAATTGTGAATCCGTAAAATCTCGAAATGTGATATTTTCACGATTACCATACTTCCCTTCGGTATGCGAGAGAAGTAAAAGACAGTACTTTTCGTAAAAAAAAGAAAAAGTCGTCGCTGCGGCAACGAATATAATGAACAAGGTGCACAGGAGCATAATAATATGTGTACTAAATTAAATGCAAATCGGAAGCTCTTTTATTTATTAATTTCTTGCATTTGAAACCTCCTTCACCGTGTGCCAATGAGTTTTATAATTTGTAAATAAGAAGACTGCTTTAAATAATACATGTACTACAATACTACATTTCATGCAAATTGGAAGTTCCGTTCTTGTTTTTAACCCCTTTGAAAAATCCCGTATCAGTGAGTTTAATACGAGGTTTAATATTTTGCAGGAATGGGACAATTACCTCACTAAAAATACCAAATTTTGTACAAATAATGCACAGATAACGTGATAACACAAATCTGTTTATTTGTTGTTATGGATTAATTTCCTCCAAAAATCAATCTGATGTATGATACTTCAAATTCAGTTTTACAATAGGGAACTTGCAGATTTTTTTTTATTGCATAAAAATGTTCATATATGTAAGAAAATAATATATGTAAAACATGATACCTTAAATGTAAGTAATTAATTTGCTATAAATAATTAAAGTTTTACGTGACAGCGGATCATTTAAAACAGTTCAGATGCGTGTGACGTCACAATGCATGTAGAAGGCAACGATGCGAGGCTGGAATCGCGAAGTTAGTAATGCGATCTGTCATCAAGGCCTTGTTTTCTTAGCGCAATAATTAGAATTTTACAACAATTTCAATTGCTTATAAGTAACGTGCCGAGTTAGAAAATAATTTTTTTGTGAAATATACGTTTTATTATACTGTTACTTTATGTTTCTTAGTATTATTTCTCTATTTAAATTTTTATGCAAGTTCCCTATTATTGCAATACACTTTTATAAGGCAAGAATAAATTAACTATCTCATCAGTCCTCAATTATTCTAAAACTTACCTTTTCTTTATTTCACAATATGAAATACAATACACAACGACAATAACAGGAATGGTAGTCACACACTTGCATCACACCTCACCAACTATATTACTATGGATATTATGGATACTAAAACTGAACACAAGCTGCTTTGTTTTTCTATTAGTTTCTGTTTTCCTGATAATTCATGATGAGACTTGTCTGGAAGAGCTTTGAATTTTGAATGAATTTTAAAAAGAGCTTGCAAATACTTTAGAAATACCTCAAGCACTTCAAAAGGACTTCAATTACTTTCCAAAGGAATTAAAGCCCCAAGTACTTATGCAAAGTAGTTCAAATGTCAAGTACCAAATACTTTCTATTAAAAGTACTTTGCCCAGCTCTGCTGGCAGGGTATCTCGTATCAGGTACATCACGAGTTGTTAAGGTTGTAATAACCTGCACGTGATCGTTAAAAATTTTTTAGATTAAGAATATTTATTCACAGTGATGGGTTGACATATGCCAGAACTTTATTTTTTCATGATTTATGTTCAATGGAATTCGCACAGAGTTTATGTAATAAAGATGAGTTTCCAGAAAGAGCCACCTAGCTCCCGGACTATTATAATAAAACAATCAAATAAAGTCTACATGTTGAGTTGTACTAATTATTTAGCTCTACTTTTACAGGACCATCTTGTCAAACTGGGCTATGAAAGCACTGCAGTCACAAGATGCTTATTGTATTGTAAAGTATCTAACGTCTACTTGGAAATGAAACAGAGTAATAAAAGCCCATTATAAATGCAAATCCTATAAAAAACATAGTCAGGGTGCTTTTCAGTAATTCCTTCATTATATATTATGCTGATGAGCTGTACTTTTAAAGAAAGTTTGTTCGAAATACCCATACTACGACATACCTACCTATTTCTGTTCAACCTCCAACCTTGTTCTTGTAACTGGTTATCAAATTCAAATATCATAGCCAGGTTTAGGGGGTTCTCCATAGTTTAATGAAATTTTAAATTATTATTATTAGGAAAATATTTACATATATTAAACAACAGACGTTTATTTCATACAATAAACGAGTTAACCATTATACTCTTTCCTGATTTACTGCACTTTTTATATAATTGTTGCACAAGATACTCTTCGCAGTTTTTTTGCAAATAATATTAGTTCTATAGATATTTTTTGTTTAATTACAAAATATAAGAAAATAGATTTTTTTCAAACTTAAATAGTTAATAATTTTTTTTTATTGATCGATTTTGTTCAAAAACAATAGGGTTCTTCCTATAGTTAACACTAATAACTTACTGTCCAAATTTCAATACAATCGAACTTTGTGTACTTAAGTTATCGTGCTTACAAGAACCGTGATGGATGGACAGAGAGACGGACGAACATTTTGAAAGTTGTTCAGAATTTGATCACCAACACATTGATACGAAAATTTCTTCTCTATAAGCGATATTACCTGTTTTAGAAATGCTTCCGATCAAATGCAATATACTCTGCGTTTTGTATTTGCGAAGAGTATGAGATTATTAACAGTAAAATTAAGAATATGAAATATGAAGTGGATAAATGAATTTAATATTTAATTTTTCAGTACAATTTTCATTATTAATTATGAAGACAATAGTATGCCCATGGCTGGTCTTTGTCTGAGTGATTTATTACTCTCTGTCTTTCCCAAACAGAGTATAGTTACTTCATTTAAATGTACTTGTGTATTTTGCTTCATTTAAAACCATTTCATTTTTGTTCCACTTAACACAACGGTTAAATAAAAAATTAAATTAATTTAAAGATTTCGTATTTGTATGCATACCATTTTATGAGAATTGACGTCATACAGAAAAAAATCAGAATATAGAGTTAAGTTTATTACTGTGCATCTAAGAAAGGAAAGAATTAAGTATAAATCCAAATATTGGTTTAGAGAAATTAGGCAAACAATAAAAATACTATAAAATTAAAACAGAGAAGATAAACATTTATTATTTTGAGACACCAACAAAAAAGGAAGCATACTTTTCACGTTGTTTTTTTTTTTTTGTAACTTTTGTATTAGTGGAAAACAGTTATTTATTATACAAGGGAAAAAAGTATTAGATTTTAGCTAATAATACATTCTTTTTTTTTGTGACAGGAAATATGACAATTTAATATTGAAATAGTATATTCTATAACAAGTTATGGAATTCCACACGAGCGAAGAGTTTGTAGGCCAAGCTGAAGGCAAGGACTATGGTTCGCGAGTGTGGAATATGCCATTCCAAACGTGTTGTAGACTATACTTTCTCTAACAAGATTTTAGAAATTATACAAAAAAACTTTAAAACTGTTCAAAATGTCAAATGCGAAGCTACCTTTTGTTCAACGTAACCATAGCAACTGAACCACTAACAGCTTCTGATTCGTCTAAAGCCATTATTATACCATAACAGTGTGTTGGAATAGTACTTGTTCCGACACAATTTTTAGTTGTGGAGTTTGTAATTTCTGAAATGGTGTTAGAGAAAAACATATTACAATATATATCACTCAGAAAAGCTTTGAAGTTTTAAACTAGTAGGCTGTCCTACTTATAGCGACATTGGACCTGTGTTGCTAAGGAAACCTTTAAAGTAATCAAATATCTGTGAATATAATTCTGTGATAGGGTTTAAAAATTTGCGAACTTAGCGAAGTTATTTATTAGATATTTTGAATAGTCAAAGTTCAAAAATGAGTTTCAAAGTTTTCTCTTACACCACCGGAATTATTACAAGCAGCAAAAATAGCATTAAGTACTAAAATTATTGCCAGCTAAATTGCGGAAAATTTACGAAACCGCGTATTCAAGATTTAGGGAAAGGAAGGTGAAAAAGACATGCAGTTCTTTCTCGAAGACGGTGTTAATGGCTTATTTTTTGGAATTGGCGCAACAACAAATGCCATCAACCGTGTGGTCGAATTATTCAATCATTAAAAGTACGTTACAATCCAATAATAATGTAGACATTTCAAAATGGGAAAGGTTACATGCCCAAGAAATCTGTGATTTTACGAGTACACATATTAGTGATTTTTTAAATAGTGCTCCTGATGAAGTTAATTTGATGGCCAAGGTTGTTGTTGTATTTGGGATTGTACGAGCTTGTCGAATTTGTGAAATCAGCCAGGTAACATTAGATGATATTGAAGATTCTGGAACGTTATTAATTACGAAACTTAAGCAAACAAAGAATGATGTAAACAGGAGATTTGTAGTTGTTGAAAAATATATTAAATTTTACAGAACGTACATGCACATTTAACAATGTAGGTACTTTTGATATTAAGGAAATGTAAGTTTTGTACAATAAAATATTCCAAAATTAAATATCTCCGTGTTCTTATGTGTACATATCCTGGAAAAAAGTATTCATTTTTTTCTCGGGGAAAAAGTAATTTAATAAAAAGTGACATTTTGTTACCTATCAAGAGAGATAAAATGTTAAAAATTTTTCCCGTCACAGAAAAAATAATTTATACTGTACTTTATCACACCATATACATACCTGTAGCTCACAGTATAAATAAATAATACATATAGCAATACAAACATGTGAAGACAAGCGGATAGGAGTAACTAACCAAACTTCAGCATCACAACTTCATTAATTTATGTGCCACTTGCATTTTACTTCAGATTGCAATTATATTAGAGTAAAATATAATGTCATTTGTGCAAGCTATCCCCAATGCTTGTCTTCTGCTATCGAGTAATATTACATTTACTTATTTTGTATTATTCAATTGTTTCACTGAACATTTATCCTTATAAAAAATGTTACTAATTGCAGTCTTCTTTCAGTTAAACCATATTGCACTTCACAAACGGATTCTAAATGTACTAAAAAAGAAAAAAAGTCAAATATCAAATATCACTTTGATTTATATATCATAGATATCACAGATTACCTTAAAAAATCTGATGATCTATCAATTACATGCTCAAATTCAGCAAATGATAAAGCACCGTCATCATCCAAATCTGCTTCTTCGAGTATATTTTGTATCAGCCAGTTAATTTCAGATTCATTTAATTTATTTTCCCCAGTTAACTTATTCACTACTTGCTTCAAATCTGACACACCTAACATATCATCACCATCAAAATCTGAAATTACATAACTATAGTTTTTCTTTCTTAACACTTTGACTGCTGACTTTATGTTCTATATGACCTGGTGGCTAGGCTAATCAAATTTGTTTTTCTGATGCACTTGTACTGGTTTTGGCAAGATATTGCCAAAAACATAATAATTAAAAAAAAATGGAAGCGAAAATTAACATAAAACCCATGAGTCCAAAGTGTCACACACACTCGTTATGAAATCTACACTTTTTTTGCTCATGACGTCTTTGGGCGTCATGAGCACTGAAAGGTAATAGGGAGATGACGCCTCCAGGGACCCTATTCTTGAATTCCGGGGAGTAGAACGGCCGAGAGAAAGTGGGCGTGGTTCTCTCGGGGAATAGAAATTTTTATTCAGTGACTCTATTCTTGAATTCCGGGGAGTAGAACAGCCGAGAGAAAGTGGGCGTGGTTCTCTTGGGGAATAGAGAATCGTATTCTTAAATAATACTTCTCTCGGTAGGTAAGAGAACGCGCTCCCCGGTTTCATCTCTTGCAAATTTGCAAGGGAACAGTCACTCTCTGACTGAATTAGACTATTTTATCTATCACATCCGTTTTGACATGAGATCTCTAATTTTTGTGCAAGCGATTTTTTGTTAAATACGTTGCTTAATTGATGATTAAAGGTTTTTTTTTTAAATGGACGTGCATGAAATTTTGTTAGCAGACCAAATTCTGCAAGATATAAAGGATAGAGGATGCGGAGACAAATTTATATATTTATACATGTATGTATTAATGTACCACCAGTTCGAGAATTAAGTGAAATGCTTACTCCACATTTACAACCAACGCGCATCGACCCGTAGATAGGCTTTAACTGTTCAAACAAAAGTACATAGTAGATGGGTATCATAAATATCTTTTTTAAAATAGGCTTATTTAAGGTTTTCGCCACCCTTAGATTCTTGGGTTTGGTAGTTACCAAGAAATTACAGGATCGAATAATTTTGTTGGTATAGGTCATAGAGCAGTGCAAATAATTTTTGGAAAAAAAAATTAATAACAGCATGAGAATTGTTGGAAAAGGAAGGAAATATAGCGTAACCAACGGAAAAAATAAATTAAAGTCGATCCGAGTTAAGAGGGTGAAATAGGATGAAGTTTATGGGCGGAAAATTGTTTTTCACCATTTCCAGCGAAACTAGACCTTCTATCGAAAAAAGTTAAATGCAAAAGTTGTAGGTAGTGAAAAGGTCTATAACTTTTTATGAACCGTGCTTTAACATAACCTAAAATTTTTCGAGAAAAATCGAAAAAACCTGTTTTTCCGTTTTTGATTTTTATCTCCCACAAAAAAATTTTCTTCTCACGAAATTTAGTGGAAACTTACCCTTTTAAGTCCCAAACACATTGTAATTTTTTTGAATCGATATATTTATTTTTACGTATTATTGTGATTCCAAACCAAAAAAGCAACCGCATTTTCACCCGAAAATACCCATTTGCTGGAAACAGTTTTTTCAAAAGAAACGGTGGTCTTTATTTTCGTTGAAACGTCTACTTTTAGATGGTGTAAGAAAATAAACATTACTATAGGAAAATTTGCTAGGAAATGCGAAAAACTAAAAAAACTAGATTTTAAGAAATTATTTTTCAATCATTGGTTAAAACTTTTCATTATTTATTAAAATTCACAGTTGAAATCAAATGTGAGATATAATGTAACGTTAATAAATTAAGTAATTAGAAATCGTTGAAGTATGGGGTTTGCAAAAAACATGCGAAAATGGTATTTTCCAAGCATTAAATGTTAGGTGTGAAATGGTTTCAGCCAGAAAAAAGTGATTACTACCATATTTTTTAATGTAAAAAAGTCTGTTAATTAGATTCAAGTGGCATTTATGGAATAGAAAATTTTATAATAAAAAAATATATTTGTACAGTGTTTACATTTAAATGTACCTAGAAATTTATACCTAGGATTGTAAACTATACAAATTAAATATTCATGAAAATTCTTACTATCATTTTTACAATATTTTTATTTGCATTTACATTTTTTCTTTGCCTCTGATGGCAGTTCTTTATCGTCAGATTCGATAAAACTTTCGGATTCTGGTGGATCTTTGAAATCTTCAATACCGCCATCGTCTTCAGATCCAATATTTGGCCTAATATTTATCGGCTGATCGTTTATGATTTCTTCTGAATCACTTACTTCCTCGTAGATTTCTTTTTCAATATTAGAGCATTTTTCAGAATAGCAGTTTGAACATGTGCATTTGAAACCGTGTTTTCGACAGCCGCATTTTTTACTGTTACACACACTTTCACAGTTTCACAATAGTTTTAAACAATATTTCAGAATCAATTCTTTATCTGTCAATTCGGGCATAATTCCATGTTGGTGTTGCTTCCAGCCCCAATCCGTTGCTGTTAGTTAGTTACCGAGCCAAGTTTGAAGCTGATAGTATGCCCTATAACAATGTTGTTCTGCTGCGTCTTCAGCTGGTGGAAGTTTTTCCAATTTAAATGATTTTGTTGTTACTACTTGATACTTCTGGAATCTTAATTAATTCAAAGTCACATTTTCGTTCTTACATTTAGGTATAAATTGAATTTATTAATTGCAATCCATTTTCAGCGATATCTTTTTTGTCTGCATCTTTTTTATAAAAAATATTGGCCCAACTTCACAAATTTTTATCGGCTACTAATGATTTTACTTTTGTTTTTTGTTTTCATTTCTTATTTTCTATCTTAAATTTTTTAAGGATTTCAACTGTGAATTTTAATAAATAATGAATAATTTTAAACAATGATTGAAAAATAACTTTTTAAAATCTAGTTTTTTCAGTTTTTCGCATTTCCTGGCAAATTTTCCCACAGTAATGTTTATTTTTTTACACCTTGTAAAATTAGACGTTTCAACGAAAGTAAGGACCACTGGTTTTTTTTAATAAACTGTTTCCAGCACATGGGTATTTTAGGATGAAAATGAGGTCTCCTTTTTGGTTTAGAATCACAATAATATGAAAAAATAAATATTTTGATCCAAAAAATTACAGCGTGTTTGGGACTTAAAGGTAAAGTTTTCACCAAATTTCGTGAAAAGAATAAATATTTTTGTGGGAGATTAAAATCAAAAACGAAAAAACCGGTTTTTTCGATGTTTATCGGAAAATTGTAGGTTATGTGAAAAACTGGTTCATACAAAAGTTATAGACCTTTTCATTACCTACAACTTTTACATTTAACTTTTTTCGATAAAAGGTCTAATTTCGCTGGAAGTCGTGAATAGCCATTTTCCACCCTAAAGTTCACTCCATTCCACCCTCGTAACTCGGATCAACTTTAATTTATTTTTTCCATTGGTTCAGCTATGTTTCCTTTTTTTTCCAACAGTTTTCATGCTGTTATTAATTTTGGATTTTTTGCCTTTTTAAAAGGTATATGCACTGGCCCATCAGTTAAGTGCGAGTCGTAATGTAAGCGACTTATGTGCTGCACTTTCCCCCCCAGAAATTTTAAATAGATCGGTATATTTTCCAGAAAATATACAAGAAATGGAAGATTATTAGAAGTTATTTCACTACCACTCAACTTGTTAAAAATAAATGCAAAGAACAAACATGAACTATCAATGACAATTGTTGTTGAATTTAAGTTGTCAAAATTTACTATAATTTTTTTGACTGTTGTTTTCATGGCAACGTTTACTACTGTGTCGTATCGTTCACTCGTGTTCAAGAATACCAACAAATAATTCTCCCGAGAGAAGGCGATGAGGGATTGTTCCCCGGGGAACGCTCCTTTCTATCGCCGTCAAGAATAGGGCCCCAGATGTCATCAGCACTCAAAGTGTTAAAACTATGACGATTAAACAACTTCCTAACTAACTTTCGTTTGTAAATAAATACTTCTATTTCTCCCGTGGAACAAGAATTTCAAGTAAATCATTTGAAGATGGTATTCTAACAAGGGGGATGGACATATTTTTACAGATGTATTTTTTGAATGGTCCTTATTATATTCTCGCAAAGAATAAATATTATGCCGACTATTTTAGATATTTTTTACTTCAAATTCATGTCCTACAGATGAATATTTGGAAAAAAAATGGAAAACAAGCTAACCATTATACTCTTCGCCCATTTACTGCACTTTTTATATAATTGTTGCACATTCTATAGAATGCTTGCAGTTTTTTGTAAATAATGTTAGTTTTAGAGACAGTTTTTGTTTCATCACAAAACACAAAAAATTGATATGATATGAAAATTATTTCTCTACAAGCGATATTACCGGTTGTAGAAATGTACCATCAAATGCAATATATTCTTCGTTTTGTATTTGCGAAAAGTGTAATAAGTTGCATGTTTTCTATATCTCGCTATATATAACTCCTTATTTAATTTATACCGAATATACGAAAAGCGTGTTCTGCTTTTACAGATTTTGGAGCTGTCTGGCTAAAAACAGACATCATATCTAAAAAATCCTCAAATGTGCAATCTCCATCTTGACTGGAACTAAAAACTTTGCAAATACGCTGTCCAAATGGGTTAACACTTAATTCTGGATATTGCAATATTTTAGACATGGGTAATTTTGCATTTTTATTATGACCCACTTTCTCAGGAGCTAGAGCCTTAAATTTCTGATGTGCACTAAAAAAGAACAAACTTTTATTTACACTTAATGAATTTGACGTTGCTGTTGATGTGTCTATTGTTTAAAGAAAAAGCATACAAAAGATTGCTATTTGCATTGTAAGTTGGCGTTGCTGTTTCGCATCGACCCATAACGGGCCCCCACTTCAAAGAGTGACGTGAAATTTGAACAGCAACGTCTAAGTTTATAAAATGCACATGAAATTTCAAAACTCAAGACTATATTCATGACTTACTAAAGTACTTCTTTTTTGGTGAAGTATGTGAGATCCTAAAATACAGAAATATAGATAATTTAAATTACAACTAACGACATTTTTCCCAACCTGATAATCTTGTAATTCCTCTTCAGAGAACTGGCTTTTGCCTTGTCCCATTTTTCAAAAATGCTACTTCAGCCAACCACAAAAAAATATAATATATGAAATGTGTCCGTGTCGTGTCAACCGTTTTCTTTTTATTAATTAACGAAGAGAAAACCAAATGATTAAACGGACTAGACCCCAGGGGTTGAATAATTTTATTTACTTTTGTGGTTATTGGTTATTTATTTACCCAAAGAGAATGAGACTAATGAGAGTCTTTCTAACTTCTCTCTGTACTTTTTCCTACGGGTGTGAAGTTAGCAACGCGTTGCTGGCAACGCGTTGCCAGCAACGCGGAAACAAGTTTTGAGGCAAAAAACGAAACCAGTGCAGGAACACGGCGAATTCAGCATGATTTAAAGCAAGTATATACGTGCGTTCCTTACTACATTAGGCCACTATATTCCCCGTGGCAGCAGTATATCAGCCTATTGTACTCTCTTCTTCAACTGTACAAGCTCAATGGGTGAAATAAACTGAAAATCATTGCAACCGAGGAAAGTATATAAAATGGAAGAAACCGTTGCTGGAACACCGATCTGTTGGCGCATCCACCATAGCAAATTAAAAATATTAATTAATTATTTTCTCGAACCACAGGTTTTGTAACCTAAAAACGAAAGCATCATTTCATCGCATTTACTACCCCCTACACCCCCACCAGAGGAAAGTCATTGCAACCCCGTAATAAAGTTTGTATAGTCAAAAAATGAAAAATTTAAAAAAATTATTTTCTCGAACCACAGGTTTTGTAACCTAAAAACGAAAGCATCATTTCATCGCATTTACTACCCCCTACACCCCCACCAGAGCAAAGTCATTGCAACCCCGTAATAAAGTTTTTATAGTCAAAAAATTAAAAATTTAAAAAAATTATTTTCTCGAACCACAGGTTTTGTAACCTAAAAACGAAAGCATCATTTCATCGTATTTACTGTCCCCTACACCCCCACCAGAGGAAAGTCATTGCAACCCCGTAATAAAGTTTTTATAGTCAAAAAATGAAAAATTTAAAAAAATTATTTTCTCGAACCACAGGTTTTGTAACCTAAAAACGAAAGCATCATTTCATCGCATTTACTACCCCCTACACCCCCACCAGAGGAAAGTCATTGCAACCCCGTAATAAAGTTTTTATAGTCAAAAAATTAAAAATTTAAAAACATTATTTTCTCGAACCACAGGTTTTGTAACCTAAAAACGAAAGCGTCATTTCATCGCATTTACTACCCCCTACACCCCCACCAGAGGAAAGTCATTGCAACCCCGTGATAAAGTTTTTATAGTCAAAAAATGAAAAATTTAAAACAATTATTTTCTCGAACCACAGGTTTTGTAACCTAAAAACGAAAGCATCATTTCATCGCATTTACTACCCCCTACACCCCCACTAGAGGAAAGTCATTGCAACCGCGGAATAAAGTATATATGGTCAAGAAATGGAGGAAACCGTTGCTGGAACACCAATCTGTTACAATTCATTTTCTCGAACACCAAGCGTTGTAACTTAAAAGCGAGGGCATAACCTCATCGTATTTACTGCCCCCTACATCCCTATAGGGGTTAAAGTCATTGCAACCGCGGAATAAAGTCTTTAATAAAAAAGGAATGAAACCGTTGCTGGAACACCGATCTGTTGGCGCATCCACCATAGCAAGTTAAAAATATTAATTAATTATTTTCTCGAGCCACAGGTTTTGTAACCTAAAAATGAAAGCATCAATTCATCGTATTTACTGTCCCCTACACCCCCACCAGAGGAAAGTCATTGCAACCCCGTAATAAAGTTTTTATAGTCAAAAAATGAAAAATTAAAAAAAATTATTTTCTCGAACCACAGGTTTTGTAACCTAAAAACGAAAGCATCATTTCATCGCATTTACTACCCCCTACACCCCCACCAGAGGAAAGTCATTGCAACCCCGTAATAAAGTTTTTAAACAAATGTATTCGTATAGTGACGTGTCCCATGATTCAATTGATATACCCGATCCTGTTAAACGAATTCTTTCTCAAAAAGCTACATTTAAAGGTGTTGTATTGCCAAAGGGTTAAAAAAATAGGTGGCACGGAAAAAGCATATCAAAAAGGAAAAAACTCATTTTTAAGTTCCATTGTTACGAAGGCTCGTTTAATATCTCCGCAGACGAAATGAGCGCAATATACAAAAAATGTACATTTGTTGTTGGCACATTTGGTCCTGTCATCAAGAAAAAGTTTATCACGTTTATTACGGGGTTGCAATGACTTTCCTCTGGTGGGGGTGTAGGGGACAGTAAATACGATGAATTGATGCTTTCATTTTTAGGTTACAAAACCTGTGGTTCGAGAAAATAATTAATTAATATTTTTAATTTGCTATGGTGGATGCGCCAACAGATCGGTGTTCCAGCAACGGTTTCATTCCTTTTTTATTAAAGACTTTATTCCGCGGTTGCAATGACTTTCACCCCTATAGGGATGTAGGGGGCAATAAATACGATGAAGTTATGCCCTCGCTTTTAGGTTACAACGCTTGGTGTTCGAGAAAATGAATTGTAACAGATTGGTGTTCCAGCAACGGTTTCCTCCATTTCTTGACCATATATACTTTATTCCGCGGTTGCAATGACTTTCCTCTAGTGGGGGTGTAGGGGGTAGTAAATGCGATGAAATGATGCTTTCGTTTTTAGGTTACAAAACCTGTGGTTCGAGAAAATAATTTTTTAAAATTTTTCATTTTTTGACTATAAAAACTTTATTACGGGGTTGCAATGACTTTCCTCTGGTGGGGGTATAGGGGGTAGTAAATGCGATGAAATGATGTTTTCGTTTTTAGGTTACAAAACCTGTGGTTCGAGAAAATAATTTTTTTAAATTTTTAATTTTTTGACTATAAAAACTTTATTACGGGGTTGCAATGACTTTCCTCTGGTGGGGGTGTAGGGGACAGTAAATACGATGAATTGATGCTTTCATTTTTAGGTTACAAAACCTGTGGTTCGAGAAAATAATGTTTTTAAATTTTTCATTTTTTGACTATAAAAACTTTATTACGGGGTTGCAATGACTTTCCTCTGGTGGGGGTGTAGGGGACAGTAAATACGATGAATTGATGCTTTCATTTTTAGGTTACAAAACCTGTGGTTCGAGAAAATAATTAATTAATATTTTTAATTTGCTATGGTGGATGCGCCAACAGATCGGTGTTCCAGCAACGGTTTCTTCCATTTTATATACTTTCCTCGGTTGCAATGATTTTCACTTTATTTCACCCATTGAGCTTGTACGGTTGAAGAAGAGAGTACAATAGGCTGATATACTGCTGCCACGGGGAATATAGTGGCCTAATGTAGTAAGGAACGCACGTATATACTTGCTTTAAATCATGCTGAATTCGCCGTGTTCCTGCAATGGTTTCGGTCTTTTGCCTCAAAACTTGTTTCCGCGTTGCTGGCAACGCGTTGCCAGCAACGCGTTGCTAACTTCACACATATCTTTTTCCTGGTCCTAGACAAAGATCGAACTATAATGTTTTCTGACTTCGGCAGAGTGATTCATAATCATAAGGAACCTGTTTCATGTGTTGCCTCTGTCCCTACCATGGAATTTTGTATCATATGATCATTGTTCATTGAAGTCTTGTTTATCATGTTCGCTGTAAACGAAAGAAGCTATTGGTCGCATTCAGCGGACGTAACAGTTGTGTAACTGTAGCGGTAAAGGCCGTTACAGAATTGCTTGACGTAAGACTTAAGACGTATGACGTATAACGTAAATGAAAACCAATATGTACTTTTAAATGTTCCATTACACAACCTGCATTAAGACGTAAAAGCTTACGCAGAAAGTTGAAAATTTCCGTATGGTGGAATTCTTACGTTGGCCGTAAAATGTTCAACCAATGAGAACCATTCCCGCTAAAATGAAAGTTTAACCTATAATAAATGAAACGTGTTGTCACTAACCACTGCCATTTAGTCGTGTCAATGGTTTAAGAATTTTGAGGCCTATTTTAAGTTGTCCACCACCTTCTATTTAACCAACGTTTTCTCCTTTTTCTGATTAAAAGAAACATCCCCATTAAATTTCCAGCCAACAATATAAGAGGTAATTCATCCATTATCGCCTCAATATTTAATGACTAAAATAAAATAATCCCTTCTTTATTACTTATTTGTTTTTCTTCTAACCTAAAAAATTATCTCACAAAACTGACTTGTGATTGGCTTGCCGTAGAACATAAAGAAAGTATTGTGTAAAATCACTTTTTAATGTCATACGTCTTATGACTCTTAAGTCTTACGGTTAACTATTCTGTAACGGCCTTAACGTCCTCTGACGGATACGCTATTGTCTCAACATGTTGAAGAGCGGTCGCCATTTTTGGTAGCGTAAATGCCGTAAATCATTTGTGCTACAAGTTGTGAGCGGTGAGCGGTTGCGTAGAATATTCAAAAAATAAACAAAATGAATACCAACACAATTTATTATATCCATGATGGACAGCTTCTGGAAGTTGAGGGGACTGATGCCTATTTGGCCAATTACATCAATGTGAATTTTATCTTCCATCACTTCCTCAAGTATAATATTATTTGTCCACGACTATTAAATAATGTACTCATTATGTAGGTGTTTCCTCAAGGATAATGCTATCCACTATTTCCTGCAGTGAATAATGATTTCATTATTCACTGATTGCAGTGAATAATGAGGAGAGTCAGTTGTTTATAAGAAATGACATTAGTGACTTTTTACTAAAAATTTTAAATTGAAAATTGCAGCAACCAAAAGACATGTGTTGTCTCTCTAAGTTTTCTAGGCAGCACTCAAATGTTACATGCCGAAAAGGTACTTTAATGAACACTCAAAAACTACATTAGTAAGATTTCTTCAAAGCATCTATTAGCAACACGCGACAATCCCCAACATTTTTTTAAACCATTTACCTACGTGCCCGCAAACTGTATTCTTTTTATTAGTAAGCCATGACAGTGTTGTCAAAGCGTTGATTTGAAACGTCAAAATTTGTGCGATTTCAACGCCAACGTTATTTATAATAATTTTGCATATTAGGCACTCAAAAAGAGTAATATAATTACATAAATGGATACTAACAATGAAAACGAGATTTCATTGACACCGCCATCAGAGATAAGGGAAGCTGCAGAAATCGCCTCAGTAAACTTGTTGCTCGAAAAATCGAAAAAATTATAGGTATGTAATGACATATGAATCTTTCTCAAATAGGAGAAATGAAATGAAGGTGAATTTTAATTTAATATTGTATATTTAATAGTCGTGGACAAAGTATAGTATTCTACTCGCATATAATGGCTATTATATGCTCGTTGAATAATATACTATTATTATATTATTCATTTGAAGTTATGCTCATCACATATACCCTAACCTAAAATACTGACGAAATTGTCATTTTACCAAAAGAAATATAACATTTGGTAAACAGGCATAGCTTACCATAAGAGATTTCCTTAAAATTGTAAAATTACTTTCAAATTTCAAAGACGTAAAAAAAAATATAATTTTGACATCTGACCAGAAAAATTCTTAGTTCAGAGAACGTTCCAACGGCTCCGTAACAGTAGCACTAGCGGAGCGTTTTATGCTACGTCCGCTGAATGCAACCATTGACACAGCATTTTCATGCTGTGCTATGGATCTAAAATTCCGAATATTAAATTCCCTAATTTATTAAATAGTTTCATTCTCCATTAGCATATGTGCAATTGATCTAATCACTCGTGCGTTGTGATCCCATGTACGTGCTCTGAGCAAAGAGTGGAGAATTAACAAGAAAAGACAAACTAGACAAAATAATAAGACGAAGATATATACTTGGTAGCTCTAAATTAAAGGGACACGACATCCAGCTGAAACGGTTAAGGGATTTGTTGGGTAACCATAATGATTTGACCAAAATTACTAAAAGACGGATTGCCTGATTAAATTGAGGAAAAGGAATGCAACTAATACATTTGAACTACCACAGTAGACTGTAAGTAGACTATAGTAGAGGATTTATATTTAGACAGTGGAACTACTGATTCCTGCCTGACATCTGTTTGCCTGACCTGCCTGCATTTTATGGTTAGAAATTTATCGACGCAGGTCTTTAGGTTAATTATTTGTGCTTTTTTCGTAGATTCTCGGTTCTTCATTTTTATTAGCTTGAACCATTGTATTATTAATTTTGTTTCCTCAAAAACCACATTTTCTTGTATTTCCAGTGGTCCCTACTGCCTGTCACAGTAACCTGAAGGAAGTAAATATAATTTCATAAATTTATTTTTTTGTCTGCAATAATAATTTCAATGAATCTACTACCAAAGTCGAAAGAAGATTTCAGCCAAAAAGAATATTGGGACACATTCTTTAAAAAAAGAGGATTGAAATCCTTTGAATGGTATGTTGTATCCTTTAAATAAGTAGTTTTTTCAGTAGTCTGTAACCTTTCGAAATAATCGTACCTATTTTAGGTATGGGGAATATCCGGAATTATCTGAGCACTTACATAAGTATATTAAAAAACAGGATAATGTTCTTATAACTGGTTGCGGTAATTCTACATTAGGTCGAGATCTATATGACATCGGATACAGGTATTATGTACTTTTCTTACATTAAAAACAGCTGAACTTTCATAACTTTCAGCAACATAACAAATATTGATATATCCCAAGTGGTTATAAGACAAATGTTATCGCAAAATGGAAAAGACAGAGTAAACTTGAAGTATTTACAAATGGATGCATTAAATATGAACTTTGAAAATGAATCTTTTAGTGTAGTTTTAGATAAAGGTACTCTGGATGCATTAATGCCTAATGATAACTCGGAAAGTGTATCAAACATAACTCAGTATTTTAATGAAATCCAACGAGTCTTAAGAACAGGAGGGCGATACGTTTGCATATCTTTACTTCAAGAACATATTCTGAGAACAATTTTAAATTATTTTCCTGCAAATAACTGGATGTTCAGAGCAGTTAGATGTTTTGAAGCAGAGAAAAAAGCAATAGAGAATGGAGAGAATTCTATGCCTGTATTTATCGTCGTGTGTACGAAGTTTATAAACTTACCAAGAAAGGTAATATTTTGAGGAAGTAAATAAATAAAGTTATTTTTTTGTGTCTATAGTTATGTATATTTTATTGGATGAGTAATTAGGTGGGATCTAATATACCTACCCATATATATTTAATAACATAATTTTATATTATTTAATGACCAGGTAAAAATTATAATGTATTAATATGGCAACTATCTTTAACTAAATTCAACTAAATTACTCATAAATTAAGGAGAGTCCTATAAACATTTTTTGATATGGCTTATTAATCTATAAAAGATTATACATTGTAATTAGTATTAGCTGGGACATCGAAGGCAGCCATCGATGTAGTTGGTACATCATTGTAAAAACATGATGTACAAGAAACGTTGATGTTCTTGTTTCCTGCCATTATATAGTCTAATAGTGACATTATTTTTGTTATATTGTTTGCTGCCAACTTTTTTACACGAAATGTAGATACAATCCTCATCCTCATAACCTTTTATATGATACAAACCAAGACAAATGTTAAATATTTTATTTAAAAAGGAATAAAACAATGGCCACTTCAACCTGGACTTCACCACTAACTATAGAATTAAAAAACAGGCAGACCATAATAGAGTATAAACACAATATTAATGCTACAATAGTAAAATGTTCAGAGAATTTTTCTTAAATTATAGAAATAAAATGGTTTGTAAAAATCCCTTAATTCCATTATTGCTTTTGATAACTTTTTCCTAATATATACAGTAGTAGTATAGCTATGAGATCACGGGGACACTTACGTCAGTAGATAGACAATGGGGAGACCTCCAAGGCATGTGTCCATCCCGAGCGACCGTGGGACTTGTGGGGTGACTGGGCATGGTTGTGCAAAGGAGAAGTGTCCAGAGGCTGCTGAAGGTGTTGTAAAACAGGTCTGTATGATTTTAAACAGGGCTGTACAGGTTTAAACAGGCGTTAACCAGCTCCTAAACAGGTCTATATGTGCAGGTATACAGGTTTGATATGAGCCTAGTTTAGGTACGATGGCCGCGACCATCCTGTTAAAGACAGACCTATTAAAAATCATACAGACCTGTTTTAAAGCTATTTAAGCTGTTTTAACTTGTACCAGTCAGTTTAAAATCATATAGACCTGTCTACAGACATGCATTAAAACACCTTCAGGAGTCTCTGGACACTTCTCCTTTGCACAACTACACCCAGCCAATCCTAAGACCTACATTCGCTTTGAATGGACACATGCCATCGAGATCTCCCCTTTGCCTATCTACTGATTTTAAGTGTCCCTGTGATCCCATAGCTATACTACAACTGAATTCATTTAAGAATATTTTACTAGTTTTCTTCTAAATAAAATCGCTAATACTTTTTTTTTAAATCAACACCCATTTTCAAAATATTCGGACATCGGATGAGCGAAATCTGAGGGTGGCTCCAAGAAAAGTGGGACATGCTGTATATAAAACAAAATTATCAAAAAAAATGGGAGTAACACTGAATGGCAATCATTGATGTTGCCATAGAAATTTTAATATATGCCAGAACATCGAACATTGCCAAGAAAACATCAGTCTTTCTAAAACTTTGATGAACATCGCCCAGCACTAATTATGATGAACTCATGTAGAGAATAGATTTAATTATTCATTTCAGCTACCACTTTTTAAATACATATATAAACTAGATATATAATTGTTGCAAATTCTACAGGATACTATAGCGTTTCATTTTCGTTACTCTATTTTACCGGACCCTAATTTATGACTAGAGCGTGAGACGTTATTCTGGGCATAGGAACATTATCCACAAACTGACAGATTAATAACTCTCTCTTACCTTAGCGGAGTTCGTTACTAAACAGCATCAAAAGGTACAATACCAAAAATATTGCTTCACGATATTCAACTAAAAGGTAAACAGGCGCCACCTTGTTTAAGTTCAAATCTATAATCTGTAATCTATATAGCTGTATGGAGAACCTGGAAAATAAGGAGACCAGGTTAGCTTCTGTTTGAGTTAGCGAAACAAAACTAATAAATAAAAAAACTGGATAGGACAAAACAATATATTAACGATATGCATGATACAACGTGGTATATATAAAAAACAAAACAATCTTTACAATTTACTAGAGATAGAACTAGAAACGTACACTGTATTTCAAGCTCGAGCCTACAATGAATTACTTATACCGGACTATAACACAATAACAAACATAATAAGTAAGGTATATAAACCAATAATGCAAAGAAAACTTAATCTTTCAGGCTAAGATTTGAACATGCGAGCTTTCCCACTCACCTACATAAAATCGATGTTGTTCCATCACGTCTGTGCGATCTGTGTGGTGTTATTAGTGATCTTGACCATGCTTTCTTTTCATGATTCAAAAATAAAAACGCTACAGATATATTTATTAAAAATATTGTCTCATGTTGCAACACTATGGCTCCATTTAACACAATTAATCTCCTTTCTCTTGGTACTAGGCAAATTTATGAATTTATTATCGTTTTTTTGGTAGAAAGTAAAATAAAATTATAGGTTAGCTTTGTATTCCTCTTGTCTTATCTCTTGTTTATACCTTCCTTCCCGTGGTCCTTCTTGTGATATTGATTATAATTTAATGCCCTGACAGACCCCAGGGCGAGAAGCGTGTATCCCTGTAATTCCTCATTTTGTTCATCTCACTCTACTTATTTTGTGTTAGGTTTTGTTATAGTATTTTAAATTATTAATTGCTCTTTTGTGACTGGCTGTATGGTCTATGACCCAAAGTCATAAAAAAAAACTTAATCCAAATCAAAAACAGAAATGTTATCTAATAATTACAAGGCTCCAAGAAAAATACAATTGATAACCTTAAATTAGTTATTCCATAAAGTAGTAATCTAAAAAAATATGAGTTACAAAAAATATATGACAGCTAACAACAACACGTTATATCTAACAAGTGGCTTCAAGGTCAGCACCAAAAAAACTTACGAGACAGTTATTCATAACGAGTTCTAACATGCTCGTAATAAATTCTATACATGGTCATTAAGTCCGAACCACTAATTAGATAAGTTTTATAACATAGAACAATTCTTTAGCTAGACATCAGCTCAAAACCGTTAACCAAGCAATATTATACCTAACGATATACGGTAAATGATAAGTTGTTTATTTCAATCAACTTTACCCAGCAGGTAACCAAACTTATGAATTTATGAATTTTCACTTTTAAAATTCACCAAACTACTGACAAATTCTTACGATACTTTCGTGCACAAATAACTAATCATTGGCTTTAAATTAATTCATCTAAGCCAATTCTACTGAGCAAAAATTATAATTTTCCAATCACAACAAATAATTCTTGTTGTTTACTCGCTAAAAGTGACCACCGTCTTTGCCTAATACCGCGTTGTCTCTTATCCTTCACAAATCATTCTTTGATCTGCCTTGCATCTTTACCCCGCACGGGTCTAGAAATTCGTCGCTATGCAGGGTTGTTTACTCTATCATAAACATTAACAACATTACAACCCTGAAGGTATTTTTCACTAATTTTGTAAGATCACAGCTAGAATATGGTTCAATACTTTGGAATCCCATATATAACACCCACATTATTAATATTGAGCGAGTTTAGTAAAAGTTCTTTAAGCTAACAACGTATCATCAGTTAAATAATAATCAATATCCCCAAAGAGGCACCCCACAGGGAATTTTCTATGCCAGATTTGAAATGAACAGCTTGTTACAACGCCGCAACATACACTCCGTTGTTTTCTTGTACAAAATAGTCAACAACATAACTGTGTAGCAATTTTCTGGCACAGACTAGCGAATCAAAAGATATTATTAATCTCTTTAGTGAATTTGACATGCATAATCATATCAGTGAACCTACACGAATAACGGCAACATCAGCAACTTCTATAGATGTAATATTTTCTAATGTAACAGTAAAATCTAGTTTGGTAAAAGAGACACACTTCTCGGATCATTGTTTTCAAATATGTGAATTTAACTTACCGCTATTGAAGAAATGTGAAAGCGAAATTATATTTAAAAGAGATTTCTCTAGTAGTAATCTGGTTACGTTCAGAAATATAATAACACATGAGAGTTGGTCCGATATGTATAAATCTATTGGTTTAGATAATAAGTTTAACAGTTTTTATTCAACAATCATGTTTCATTTTAACAATGCTTTTCCATACAAAAAAATACAAACTAATAGAAGTAAAAAACCTTGGTTTAATCACCAACTTAAAAGCTTGCATCAAACACTATGTGATATGTCTAAAATATGTAAAAATACTAATAATGCCGTGATAAAGGATAAATATAACAAACTAAAGATTGTATATAGGGAGCAGGTAAAACAAGCTAAAGCAACTTTTAATAATAATAGAATCAGTAACACCAGTAACATTATGAAAGAGAGCTGGAAAATAATAAACGAAATGAAAGGTAATATAAAAAAATATGATTCATTTCACATAAATATTAATGGCGAAGAAATTGTGGATAAAACTAGACTAGCCAACCATTTTAATAACTTTTTCTTGGATATACAAAGCTCTAAGCCTGATACTAATAATCTCAAATTCGCTCCTCATTCAGAAAATACGTTTTACTTATATCCTACCACACCATATGAGATAGAAGGGTTCATTATGAAAACAACTTTAAAGCCAGCTGCAGGTATTGATGAAATTTATGGTAATGCTTTAAGGATAATTAGCGACCTAATAAGTATACCGTTGTCCTATTTGATTAATGAATCATTTAGCGAAGGAAAATATCCAGATTCACTAAAGATATCTAAATCTGTACCAGTATTTAAAAATAAAGGGGCAAGAGATGATATAAATAATTATAGAAATATTTGCTTGCAAAGTCAGCTAGCCAAATTGTTTGATACATGCTACAATACAAGGTTAACTCAATTTTTAGAAGTACAAAATCTATTAACCACCTCACAACACGGTTTTAGATCCAAGAAATCTACCTTAACAGCAATCGCAGAACTCTGTAACAGTGTGTATGAATGTCTCAATAATAAGCAATTTCCAATTGCACTTTATTTTGACTTATCACGGGCCTTCGACACGGTTGACCGTGACCTGCTCCTGGAGAAATTATATCGCATTGGTGTACGAGGTGTCGCCTATGATTGGGCGGCATCATATTTACGAGGGAGAAGACAGATTTTGGTCATAGATAAATATAAGTCAGAGTCAAGAAATGTTAATATTGGGGTTCCTCGGGGTTCAATTCTGGGTCCTTTATTTTTTATCATTTTTATTAACGATATAATATATTCATGTACTTCTTCACAAAAAACAATAAATTATGCAGATGACACAAACCAATTAGTAACAGAAAACAATTTAATACAATCAGTTGAAACAGCTAATATATCTGCATTAGAACTTTATCAATGGTGCCAATATAATGGAATAAGAGTAAACGTAAATAAAACATTTTTTATGGTATTTCAACCAAAGAACGGTAAAGATGAATCTAGTCAACTCATCATAACACCATTGAACAAGTGAATTTTATAAAATTTTTAGGGGTTGTAATAGACCAAAAAATGACCTGGGAGCAACATATAGATTATATTTCTTCAAAATTAAGTACTATGTGTTTTGTTGTAAGACAGCTGCGAGCTACAGTTTCTTTGTCCATTCTTAAATTGGCCTATTATGGGCTTGTGCAATCTATTTTAAGTTATGGTTTAATTTTTTGGGGACGTTCAGCCCACTTTCATAAAGTCTTTGTTATACAGAAAAAAATTATCAGATGTATGGTAGGAGCACATCCTCATACATCCTGTAGACAAATATTTATTAATTTATCAATTCTAACTTTGCCTTCTCTCTATATATATTTAGTTATATTAAATATAAAAATGAGAGAAAATTCATTTATGAAAATAAGCAATGTGCATAAATATGATACACGTAACAACAGTAATTTATACCAACCATATTCAAGATTAAGTGTCTCTCAAAATTCGCATATTTATCAGGGCATTACATGTTTCAACAGGTTTTTAAATCTTTGTGGTGACGTTAGTATTATTCAGAATTTTAATCATTTTAAACAAAAACTGTATGAATACCTAGTGAGTAAGGCATTTTATTCTGTAGAGGAGTATCTAGGCCATTGACTATTTCGTTTATTGTATGTATGTTGAGTGTTAGATTGCCTTAGTGTATTTGGTAATGTTTATGTATGAGTGAGGGCATTGTGTATGTATATGTATGTGTAATGTACTATTTTGACTAGTTTGATAAGTTTTACCTTTGTATGTAAAATTAATGAATGAATAAAGTATCTATCTATCTATCATTACTTGACATGTTAGAGTTTCATAGAATTAATTCACACCATAAACAGCTATTTTGTACAAGAAATCATCATACTAATATATATAAGAGTCCCATATGTATCACATGTTTATCAGTTATTCAGAAGTTGAAACAAATTTAGATATTTTATTCTGTAATGCTAGTAGCATCAAACGCCTGTATGAATACTCTGATCCTGGTTAATCTTTCTTGAAATTGTCTAGTCTTATACAGTTAAATCATTGATTTTGAATTTAAGTAGTGCTGCTTTTTATTGTTCACTTTTCTCTCTTTCTCTATCTCATTTTTCATTGTATATTTTCTTTGTATTTTATTGTAGTTTATGCTTAATTGTATTTTAATTGTATTGCTATCAGCATTATTCTTTTTTAATGCTGATCACATTGTAACCTTATCCTGTAATAGGTTTATCCTGCTGGATAATGTACCTAAATAAATACATAAAATTAAACGTGTATGGAATGAAAACTTATTCATCTATTCTTTAGAAAATTATCATATAGTGTGTTTCGGAAAACGAGCACGTTACGATATTCTCGCAGTTTTTTTTTCTTTTGTAAATAATATTAGTTTTAGACATTTTTTGTTTAATTACAAAACATAAAAATTTTCTTTTTCAAATTTAAAAAATGAATAACTTTTTTATTTATTGATCTATTTTGTTCAAAAACAATAGGGTTCTTCCTCTAGCAAGCACTAACTTACTTTCCAAGTTTCGGTATAATCGGACTTTTCGTTCTTAAGATATCGTGCTTAAAAGAAACGTGATGGACGGACAGATAGACAAACTGACTGACGAACATTTTGAAAGTTGTTCAAAATTCGATGACCAACACTGATGAATTTTCTCTCTACAAAGCAATATTACCGGTCTTAGAAATGTACCGATTGAATGCAATACCTATATACTCTTCGTTTTGTATTTGCGAAGAGTATAATAATATTAACTGTATTAATTGCAACCACTGTTTTTAGTTTTTACAAAGATCACTATATTAGTAGTATGCTATGAATCTGCAAAGTAATTTTCCAAATGTAGATCCCATCATTGATTCACGTAATATATCTATCTATGTTAGTTTTATTAAATGTTATTTAACTTGCAGGTTTTGGAACTAAACTTGGGCTCCTTAGACAAGATGCAAAGATTAGATAAAGAGGATGATGTAATTCTGCATATTTCAAATGTACAGCATGCTGCATTTGTGTGTTCTGGTCTCAGGAGGTCTTCGGTTGCAGATGAAAATGATGTTGTGTTTGATTTATATGAACCTGGAAGTGAAGATCCGAGGTTTACAGTGTATGTTGTAGATATTCCGCCTCAGCATAAAAATTTTCAGTATGCTGCTTTTATAGTTCCTCAAGGAAGGTAAAGACTTATTTTTCCATCTGACATCTAGATACAGACTTTTCTGAAAAGATTGCTACAGAATTGTTACTCTTTCTTAAAATGGGATTTATCAGTTACTTTTTTGATGCAGGATTTGTAAATGATGACGTTTTTAAATGATTTCGACTTACATTAGAATGCAATAACCTAGCCATCGAGTCTAGATACTATAATTTAAGACCACCATAGATAAAGCTATTTCTGAAAGTATAATCTACGCTACGTAGTGTTCCCCTTTAGTAGTTGCAGTCGAAAACTTCAACTACTAAATTGTGTATTTGATATTGGATTACAGATTTGTATGTTGCCAATTGAAAGTTCCATTCCATTAAAATGATTACATTTCGTGATTTTAAGAACTTTTGCGTTGAACATTTTATGAAGATGTGTTAAATGTTCAATAAGGCAGTATTACTTATAAACTTGATATAGAACTAAAAGTATTCATTCTGATACATAATATTATGGAGCTTCTTCACATTCACGTGATATTAGAGATAGTTAGGGTTAGTATACTCTATGCTCTTGGCTTTAGACATCTGTGACTAGTGACCCAATTTGCTCTATTATCAAAAAAAAAAAAATTGTTAAATGTAAAAAAATAATAATTAACAATGATAAATAATATGTATTACGTCCTTTTGTTATTTTAACAAAAACATCAATAATATTTTTCAAATCTAGTTTTTCCAATATATTTTATTCTATTGAAAACGCAGCTGGACTAGACGTTCAGTTATCATAAATAATCGCAAGAAATTTTAATAATTACTAGTTTTAAAAATGACATCCCGATATATTCAGCTAAAAATGTACTTTTTTACCAGTACTAAAGGGGATATTATTGTCACGTATCACCGCTGAATCGCCCTTCAGGATCCGTGGGTTCCAACAATTATAACAAGAGATAAATAAACACTAACACTTTATTTAATAACTTACTGGAAGCTTAACAATACTTTCTTCAACTAAAATACACTTTTACTATACTAAAATAACCATTAACAATGTTTACTTATTGATATTTACACTTTCTATCACCTCGGACTTCTAACCTTACTTGTCACTTTTCAACTTCTTCTTCAGCTGTGAATCGCGCCTCATACAGGGTGTCCCACCGGAAACTGAATCGAGCGATATTGAAAAAAGTATGTAACAAAAAATTTTGAAAATTTTAGGAGTTACTAAAGTCAGTATGACCAATCCCACCAAACTAATTAAAAGCATGTGGTACTTCCGGTTATGCTGGAGGTCGATACCAACTTGCTTATTTTAAATGAAACACCTATATATTTTCAACTTTTCGAAATGACAATGAAATTCTGAGTCCAGGCATGTAGTACACCTTGGGTATAGGGTGTGCTATTGTCATTGTGCTCCGAAACTGCTGGGTTTTAGATATAGGGTGTGCTACATGCCTGAAAAGTCGAAAATATATGGTGTTCCATTTAAAATATGCATATGAAATGCATATTTACACTAAAACACTGCGTGTTTGATAACCCGCCCTCAGTTAAATTTCTTGGAGTGCATCTAGACTCCAGGCTTTCATGGGAAACACATGTAGAACAACTGTCAAAAAAACTCTCCAAAAATACTTACGTTTTGAGAAATTTATACCCTGTTGTAGAAAGTTCAGTTATATTAACTGCTTACTATGGTCTATTCCACTCTAATATGTGTTACGCAATATTAGCTTGGGGACATTCATCACACGCCGAGCATATTTGTAAACTTCAAAGGCGTTCAATTAGAGTTATCACAGGATCAGGATATCGTGAGGATATAAAACAAAAATTTATTGATTTAAAAATTCCCACTTTCTATTGTGTGTATGCGCTGAAATGTTTACTATGGATAAGAGACAATATTCATCTATTCAACTATCATAATGATATTCACCACCACAATACGAGAAATAATGCAATGATTGAAATAGAGTTTCATCGAGTAAACAAAAGCAAATTCTCTATAAACTATTATGCACCTAAACTTTACAATAAACTGCCAAACCATATTAAATACTTACCTGCTAATCAATATAAGGAGAGAATAAAAGCATACCTTACCAAAAGAACATTCTATTCTTTGAATGATAAATGATGATTTCCATGTTGATTAGTGCACCTATTTTTATACTTTATGTTAGTAGATTTTTAAACTGTAGTGTGTTTTAAACTGTAGTGTGTTCTGTGTCTTTAGTATTGTTATTATATTTTCTATTTAAAATTTTAATAACAATTTTTGTGTTTCTAACCAATAATTTTACATATAAATATTAGGTATATATGCCTTGGAATGCTTAACATACATTAAAAAGCATATTAATCAATACGTATCTAATAAAGAAGTCCATAATCATGAGACCAGGAACAAGGATCATTTAAGAACGATCTTCACACGATTAACAAGAGGGCAAACAGGTATAAAGCACTTTGGAGTTAAACTCTTTAATAGTCTTCCCCCCAAAATCAGAGAGCTACCCATGGATAAATTCAGAGCTACAATTAAAATGTTCTTCATCAGTAAGGCATTTTTTACAGTTGAGGACATTTGTGAGGAAATCAAACACTGTACCTAACTGATATGGCTGTTTTTTAAATATGTTGTAACTACAGTAACTTTTAATATTTTATGTTTTAACTAAATTATTTTATCTATTTTTTAAAATAGTCGTATACTTACTGTAATAATTTTCTTCTTTTATCTATATTTTGACTTATGTAAATACTTATACCTGTATATTAACATGAATAAACGTATTGATCATTTTCGGTTGACGTCACGATGTCCGCGTGGGGGGCACACAACTCATTGTTTTGTTTCTTAGAGATGGGTAAAAGCTGTTATTTTTTAATAACAAGCTAAAACTGCTTCTGCTAGCAACTCATCTCTAATTGTTTACATTTGTATTCCTTTGTGATTGGATGATGTTTGTGTGCCCTCCACACGGCGGTGTCAAAATCAGGTGACCAAAAATGGTCAATTGTATTGTATAGGTTATGTCTCTGTTGTTGTTGACGAATGTAAACGATTTGTGTATTGACATGATCTTAATAATAAATAAATAAATAAATAAAAATAAGCAAGTTGGTATCAACTTCCGGTATAACCGGAAATACCACAGGCTCCTAATTATTTTGGTCGGATTGGCCACACTGACTTTGGTAACTCCCAAAATTTTCAAATCTTTTTTTTACATACTTTTCCATATATCGATCGATTCGGTTCCTGGTGGGACACTCTGTATATTCAACAGAATACGTCCATGAAAATTTAGAATAGACTAACCTAACCTTTTCAAGAATATACATCCAGAACAATGTATAACTCTAGAGCCATCTACAGGCTTCCAGAAGAGATATATGGCGTGTATTACTGGTTACTTAACCATTTCCAATTAATTTTCAACTTCTATTTATTCATCATGAGCTACCAGCTCCAGTCACTAGGGGGCGCCGGCGCGTAACATTGTAAATGTAAATAATATGCATCTTCATTTACTTATAATATATATTTTTGCCAATAGACATGTAATAAATTATAAACTTAAAGAAAATTTCTCTGGATCACTCACATATTGTCAATTTTTAATTATTCTGTTGTGATATATACATAAATCTGCCGTAATTTTCAACACTTGTTCATCTTAATTGATTAAATATGAAGAAATCTTTTACATACCATTAGTGCAGTAAGGAATCGGCTTCGGAATCCTTTGGAACAGGGCAGATTATTTTCCATTCTCTTCTAAATTGTACCTATAATATATGATAAAGTCTCCTTCGTAAAAAGTTCTGCTGTAATAGTTATTAAACAAGATAAGTGTAATATTACGGTTTTTCGCGAATGACTTTTAAAATTTTATTTTATCGAAAAAAATGCTTATGCCAATCGAAAGTACAGGAAATTGCACATCAAAAACGTAGATAAAGTTTTGTGTACGATCAAAACTGTAGGCTTGAGATCATTTTGTTAATAATACACGAGAATGGAACGCAGCGACACGTAAGTACGGCGCGCGAAGCGTGCGCGATCTCAGTCGAGCTACACTAAATTTGTCATAACTTTTGAACTAGTTAATGAAATTGAGCTCAACAAAGCTTAAATAAAGGAAGAAACATGTGACTATTGGATTATTATATTTTCAAATATAAAAATGAATGTGTGTAGAAATAGTATATATACGAAGTAGGAATATAGAGAGATTTCCGATGGAGTCAGTAAAAACTCTACCATTTCTACAATTTTTAGGATAAAAACCTGGAACTTTCACATATTACTCTTGAAGTAATGTATAAAAGGATTTGTTGAGTGAAAAAGATCTCACAAATTTATTGTTTTAGATATACACTCAAATTTTAAAATTTTGAGAAAGTGGTAAAATTTGATATGTATAACTAACTTTAACCACCTATTACTCTGGTTTAAATCTCATTACTAGATTTCTGTAGGTCGATTTTTAAAGCTTGAAATATGTACTTTAAGATGCTTTAAGGGGATTTAACTTAAAAATTAAATTAACCCTCTTTATTTTATGAGAATAAAAGAAAAATTTTTCTTTGCCTTGAAAAGTAATATGTGATAATTCCAGGTTTGCATCTTCAAAATTGTAGAAATGGTAGAGCTGTTACCGATTTCTTCGGAAATTACTATTATTATTACATACATACAAGGCAGGCAGCCTAGGGCTGTTTATACCTAAAGAACACGTACATGTGTATAAAACTAAAACTACTAACATAGACAATTAAATAATATAAATATAGATAAATATTAAACGAAAGGCTAAATGAAGTATACATACATGTATATATGAAAATGAATCTCGGTAAATAATTCTATTATCGCACATTATTAGTGTTCAGGTGCAGGTCAAGCCTATTTTTAAATTGGTTCAAACTAGTTGATTCGATTACATCATTGGGTAGTCTATTCCAGTGATCCACGACACGATTGCTGATGAAATGTTTGTAAGGGTTGGTTGAGAAATGGCTTTTAGTAAGTAAGAAATCTTTTTATATTTCGACTTC
The DNA here is from genome assembly GCA_963583905.1 of Stenurella melanura. Lineage (NCBI taxonomy): Eukaryota > Metazoa > Arthropoda > Insecta > Coleoptera > Cerambycidae > Stenurella > Stenurella melanura. The sequence goes on from OY757311.1 coordinate 64,436,108, forward strand.
ATATATGTACTATTCCTACATGCATTCAGTTTTATATTTGAAAATATGATAATTCAATAGTCACATATTTTTCAAGCTCTATTGAGCTCAATTTCATTAATTAGTTCAAAAGTTATAACAAATTTAGTGTAGCGCGACCAAGATTGCGCTCGCTTCGCGTGCCGTACTTATGTATCACTGCGTTTCATTTTCGTCCATTAAACAAAAAGGTCTGGAGCTTACATTTATGATCGTACAAAAAAAATCTACATTTTTGATGTAACATCTCCCGTAGTTTCGATTGGCGTAAGCAGTTTTTTTGATAAAGTTAAATTTTAAAAGTCATTCGCGAAAAGCCGTAATATTACACCTATTTTGTTTAACAACTTTTACAGCGGCACTTTTTAGGAGGACTTTTTATCATATATTATTGATACAATTTAGAAGAGAATGCAAAATAGCCCGCCCTGTTACAAAGGTTTCCGAAGTTAAGCCCATTTTTTCTCTTATTTTACTGCGCTACATGCTATATATTCATTTAAAAACTTCCACCTATCATAAAGACAAGCTTTTAATGAAAATTACCATGCATAATGTACATACTAGATTTCTCAACATATATGCAATGTTTTTGCATAGTATTTCTAACACTATAGTACCCAATATCAAGATCTTCAATCTGTGCTTCATTACCTCATTTTAGAAGTATGTTTCTTTTTAAACGAGTCCTCTCCATCTTAGATGCCATTTTACTGGATTTTAAACTAATTTAAAAAAATTCTGAACGATGAGCCCAAAAAAGTAAGATTTACAACCTTTTCCAATGACTACACTTTATGAAACTGAGTGCAGCTTTTACATTTCACGAAGTAAACCGCTCTTTGACATTTTCTTATGTGCCACTGAGAAAATTATTTCCGTGTAGTGTGCACTAAGGGCAGAACTTTGACACGAGCTCTGGTAGCTCGTGCGATCATGAACCTAGAAACAACAGAGTCATTTGTTATAATCGATCCATTTTTGAGTAGCTCCTCAAATAACGAAGACGAAACTATAATAACTAGTACAATGAAAAAAAGGGTTGGTGTATCAAAAATTCAATTTTATCAGTGGCATGGTACATAATCTATCGGTAGAATTGAGAGTGCATATGACCATTTCGAAAACATGATGTATGTAAAATTGTAGATTTATAATTTTTCATGTAAACTATCCAAAGTAATCTCTTAAATCCGAAGTTTCCTCCAGGGACTTAAAAACAAATAACAATTTTAATATACAGATTTAAGAAATAACTTTTGACAGTTCGAGCGAAAAGTTATAAATCTAAATTTCTATAATAGTTAGGGAAGTGGCGTGCAAATTCGACGACGAAAAGTTGCCGTCTGCCAGTCGGTAATCGAAGAGAGTATATAACTACGAACCTTTTTTCTCTCTTGAAATTTTTGGTACGGTGGGTGGATATGGAGGGAGGGGAGATATTTTTCTAACGAAAACCTGTGGAAAATATCTACAATAATAATGATAATAATAATGATTTATTGATGTTAAGACACTGGGTGCGTACATAAGTCAATGGATTAATAATTATAGAAACGCAAAGTTTGAATAAAAAGATACAACTAGACAAAGGACAAAAACTTTATACAACTACAGACTAAAAATGAGATCCTCAGAGTTGTTCTGGAGGTATTCCTCAAAGGTGTAAAACACTTTTCTTTTCAAATAAGCTTTTAGCTTCGTTTTGAATTGGTTTATATTTAATTGACATTGGAAAATTTTATTCAATGATAACCGGTACCGTCTCTGGTTCTTGACAGCCTGTGAAGGTTTGGTACTACATTATTGTTATTTCTTGTTTCATAATTGAGGACATCACTATGTTTGTTGAGTAAATGTTCATTTTTCTTTGTATGTATAAGGCATTCTAGTATAAAAATGCATGGTAGTATAAGCATATTGAGTTTCTTGAAAGTTTGCCGACAGCAATCTCGGTATTTCAATTTATCTATAATTCTGATGCATCTCCTTTTTAGTCCAAATATTCTTGATGCGTGGGTGGAGTGTCTCCAATTAAGGATGGCATAACTTGTATTTGGGTGTATGTGACCATAATATGCTGCTATCAGAACTTCTTGGCTGACTATATTCGCTAGGTTCCTGACTAAATAAATGCTTCTCGAAATCTTTATTGAGAGGTTATGCACATGCTTTTCCCAAGTCAGCATAGGATCTAGGTGGATGCCTAAAAATTTTACTAATTCGTTTTTTGTCTGTTGTGGTTTTTTTTAGGTCGTAAGCTAAATGTAAGATGTTGTGTCTTGCTATCATTTATTCCTAGAGTGTTAGCAGCATACCAGGTTTTGATATGTGATTGTTTGTTCATAGATTTAGTCTTGTCAAGATCAAGCGATAAATCTTGTTGTATCTCAGTTGTGTCCTCTGCAAATAAAATTGGATTTGCATTGGGATCACAGTTGGGCAAATCGTTAATATAAATTATGAAAAGAATGGGACCTAACCCCGAGCCCTGCGGAACTCCATATAGAACAGTTTTTTCATTAGAATGTGTGTTATTGTATGTCACATATTGACATCTTTCTGTGAGGTATGATTTAACAAGATTCAAGCTGTTCTCGTCAAAACCATATGCAGATAATTTCATGTAACATGAGACACACTGTCAAAGGCTTTTGTTAAATCATAAAAAGATGTAAATGTAAACAAATGCTTTTCAAATCCATCATTGATTAATTGAGTAAAGTTATTAATTGGTGTTCATGTCGATTTGCAGTTTCGGAACTCGTTTTGGCATGGACTGAAAAGATTGCTGTTCTCAAAAAATTCCACTATTTGTGTTTTTAAAAGAGACTCAAAAATTTTAGAGAAAATAGTAGGTACCAGGGAGATCGGTCTGTAATTTGATGGTTATTCGTAGGAACCCTTCTTGTAAACAGGAACTACTCTTGTTATTTTTAAGCTAGGAAATTTATTGGCTTTTATACATAGATTTGTTAGTCTCCATAAGAAGCTAATAGTGTATTTAAATACATATGAAATACTGCCTCATCTTCAGTCAGGTTTTCGCAAAAGCTTTAGCACTACCAAATCATTATTAGCAGTCACAGATGAAGTTCTTCGAGCTCGAAATTCTAAGGAAGTTACAGTCTTGAACAGATATGTTCAAGGCATTTGTCAATTTTGAGATTCTCCTTAAAAAATTAAAGATATACGAGGTCAATGATGTCCTACTTCAGTGGTTTAGAAATTATTTCTATCGAAGGTACCAAATAACAAAACTAACTGATGTTAATCTATTGCAAAGTCTGGAATTGCGTGGCGTACCACATGGCTCGGTCTTGGGTCCCCTCCTTTTAAATTTTTTACAGCTGACCTATAATTTACCCGACTTCATGCAAAATTACATTTATATGCTGACGTTATGCAATTATTCACTACACTTTCCACTAATAACATCTGGCAACAAGTTGAAAACTTTCAAGTTAGATCTTAGTAGCATCCTCAAATGGTCTATTAATGAACCCCAACAAAAGTAAAATGATATTACTAGGTTCTCAAGTTAGAATAAATAGTATAAGACAGCTTAATCCAAGGTTCTATCTTGGCGAATCGCAGCTGGAAATGCATAAGACAGTAAAAAATTTGGGTGTCCTATTTAACTCACAATTATCTTTTAGTAGTCAGGTGTCAAAAATATGTAGGGCATCCCACTCGAGGCTGTGACATATGTATCAATTTAAGGAATTATTGCCTATGTGGACTAAAACATCAATGCTGATTGACTCATTAATATTGAAATAACTGATAAAAGAAGACTCCAAATCGGAAATTAAAAAAAAATGTTTAGTTGCCGGTCCAAAACTAGCGCAAAATGTTTGTTTTGGCGTGTACAGTACTGTACTGTAGTGGCAGACATTTCTGTCAGGTGGTTTTTGAGCAATTTGCCATCAAAGTGGCGAAAAATGGACGAAACTTCAAGTTTTGGTCCATTTTTCGCCACTTTGATATCAGCTAGCTCAAAAACCTCCTGACAAAAATGTCTATATTTACAGTACAGTATAGTTTATCTCAGACTTATTCTGGGTATAAAAAATGACGGCGCCTTTGATAGTGCGGTAAAGAATAAAGATTCCGACATTTTTTATACCAACAATAAGTTTGGGATAAAGTATATTGTACACGCCAAAACAAATATTTTGCACTAGATTTGGTCTGGTAAGTAAAAAAAATTTTTTTTCAACTTCCGGTTATCGCACACCGACTGGAAGTTTCGTCTGCCAGCGTAATTGGGGTACGTGAAGTACATATACTAACTATATAGGCGTAAAGATATCGGTAACTATTTGATTAAAAAAAATGTCCTCCCCCTCCATATCCGCCCACCATACCAAAGATTTCCAGAGAGAAAAAAACTTGCGTAGTTATATGCCCTCTTCGATTACCGACTGGCAGCCAGTAACTTTTCGTCGTCGAATTTGCACAACATTTCCCATAACAGTAATTTCGGATTTTTTGTCTTAATTTTTTAAAATGCCTTAATTTGCAGGAAATCTGTGCCTGGGCAAAGTAGGGATTCTCGAAAGTAAATCTATTTATTTCATTAAGTTTATTTATTTTCAGAGAGGCTGAATGGCTATTTTCCACAAGAGCAGGAAGGAAACATCTTGTTAAAATGACAGAGCACAACAGATTAGCTATAATAACGTTACACAGAGGCCAAAAATATGATTCTTTTGAAACTGTACAAAAAGAACTCACAGAGACTGTTTGTAATTTAGCACCTTCCTCATTAGCGAAAAAGAAGGTGTGTTATTAATTTTTTTTTTACTTTCAGGTAAGGTAGTTCTGTTGATAGATAGATAGATAGATAGGTTTTATTGATCATAGAATGTACCGTGGTGCTTTGACACGTCAAATGTTAGAATAAATACAACAAGAGATAATTTGTATGTAAAAATATACAATCGCTAAACATAGATATGACACATAATATTAAATATTTATAGAAAGTCAAGGCGTAAGTAATTTGGTATAATTACAAATCTTTATAATTTAATCAATTGGTGCTATAATAAACCTTGACTATAAGATGGATTTTCAGTTTTTTCTTAAATGATGTCAGTGGTTCATTTTTTAGTGATATTGGAAGAGAATTAAAAGTCTAAATAAATGTTGTTTTGACCCCCCACGAAATATGTAAAATACTCTCCATTTGTGGGACAAAAGCTTTTAGTTCAGACTCTACTTGCTCCTGCTCGCATTAATAAGTGTGTTTATATATAAATATGTTGATTTAAAAGTTTTTTACTATTTTGAGACAGTTATTAATGACATTTTCTTTTGATAATTAATGGTATCATGTTAAATATCATTAAATGTCATATACTAAGTTTTTGCTGTAACATAGATCCCATTAATTTTAAATTTTTCATCGTGGCATCGTATTCAGCCAAGTATACTTCTGTGCGACTACGGACATGTCATGCGTGTTCATATGTTTTCTGCACTTACGCATTATTTTTTTTAAATTTTTCGTTTTTTGTTTTGTGGTGTATTTTGTACATTGATTACATTTTCGTTTACATTATCTTCATTTTCATTTAAAATAATCTTGTTTGGTCTACTGGAAAATCTCCAAACACTTCTTCATCATTGTTCATTTACAAATTGTAAAGTTCTTGCTCAGTTAACCCTTTACTACACATTTTAAACACTGTTTTTTATGGGAATCCAAATGACACTGATACATTGAACGTCACTCTACTTAACAGTTGTGATTATCACCATCTAGCAGTGGGGTTCAAACTATTGTAATAATCTAAAGTTTAATATCCTACGAACATAATAGAATATGAGTTATCATTCGTTTCACACAATTAACTGTGTCTCCAGGCTCACATAAATATCCGATTCATGCAGAGAGGTCATAACTTTTTTATTGGTTTTATCTGTTTCCCGCAATGAAATGATTAACTCTCAGATTCATGATGAATTGGATCTGATTTTTCCAATGTAATTACTCACAAAATTTTGTATTGCTCACTTGTAAGACCACATTTACAGTATTGTTCCTCAGTCTGATTACCACACCACTATATTTATACACAAAAGATTGAATCACTCCAACATAACCAGAGGCGGAATTACTTATCGAATTTGTGGTAAAACCAGAGTTGGCTTTAGATGGTTATGTGTCTCACCGCATAAAGATTTGCATGTATGTGTGAAACAATATTTTACCATGAAATCTTTTTTAGCGAATTCCATTTTATCCAAAGCTGATAAAGTTAATTTATAATAATAATAATAATAATAAGCTTTATTGACTAACAGGAAAATCCCATTTACAAGACAATTAAGGAGGACAGTACAAATAAGAACATAATAATTGAATAAGTTACAATCAGTTTAAAAATTAAAAATAAAAGATTATTAATAGCCCAACCGTCATCTGCATGCATACGGGGCACGCATTACTAATCATAATTCTTGATTATGAGAGGCTCGTTATTGATGAGATAAAAGCAATTCATTGACTTTATTAGAATATTGACGATGATCATTGCGATAAATGTCTAAATGGATTGATAGGTGATTATAAAGTAAGCACATGCGATAGAGGGGGGACCTAAAGCCCAGATTTGTATTAGCCCTAGTAAGGTAAAATAGTGAGGTGGACCTAGTATTAAATCTGGGAACCAGTAGGTTAAGTTGAGCATTCAACTCAGCACAGTCCATCAGATTGTTACACAACTTGTATAAAAATTGTAGAGAAAGATATTTTCTTCTAGCTTCAAGTGAGGGAATGTTAAATCTGCTGAAGAGAGCTGATTGATCTGTACCTTGATGAGGATAAACTCCATCCAATTTCATAGCTAGGAATTTCAAGAATTTTCTTTGGATTTGCTCTAGTTTAGATGTGTACTCATTATATATAGGACTCCATACTGTTGAACCATACTCCAGCTTAGATCTTACATAACAGTAGTATAAAGTTTTAAGTGAAGCAACATTAGAAAAGTATCGACAGGTTCTGAAGATAAAACCTAACATTTTTAGTGCGGACTTGGTAACAGTTTCTACGTGCATATTGAATGATAGCTTGGAGTCAATGGTAATACCAAGATCCTTAAGCACTGTGCAGCGCGCAAGGCTTATCGACTGAATTGTATAATTGAATAAGATTTTGTTGTGCTTTAGGCTAAAGGTTATGACCTTACATTTTTCAATGTTGAGGGGTAGTCTATTTTCTAGACACCATTTATCAACTCGGTACAGATCCTCCTGTAGATCCAGACAGTCAGCCAATGACTGGATAGACCTATAGATTTTTAGATCATCAGCGAATAGAAGCATATTGCTACTAGTTTGCCTGCCGATATCGTTGATGAATAGGGAGAAGAGCAGAGGAGTGAGGTTACTGCCTTGAGGGGTACCGCTGGTAGCGGTAAATCTAAGTGATTGGTGGCCTCTGTATTCAACAAATTGTTCCCTGTCTGACAAATAAGAATGAAGAAAGAGTAGGAGTTCCTTGTCGAATCCTACGATACGTAGCTTATTCAAGAGTATGGTGTGATCCAATCTGTCGAAGGCCTTCGAGAAGTCGGTGTACACTGTGTCAAATTGATTATGAGCGTCTAGGGTTGAAGTTGCGAATTCTGTGAATGAAACAAGGTTAGTAACGGTGCTTCTTGACGAATAGAAGCCATGTTGCGATGGGGAGATAGTGGATTTCACTTGAGGAAATATTTCATCATATAGGCACATCTCGAAAACCTTTGCAAAGTTGGAAAGCATGCAAATTGGTCTGTAATTGTCAACAAGGCCGGGGTCGCCTCTTTTAAGGATTGGTCTGATTCTTCCAAGTTTCCATTTAATTGGGAAGGTATTCGTTTTCAGAGAGAGATTGAATATGATACTTAATTTATTATAAACACTCACTCGAAGAGAACTGGAGGTATAAGGGGACGTACTTAACACTGAATTAACATACACAGTATTTTTCAATGCCGATTACAAGAATAAAAGTATGTTACTAATATCTGTTCTAAATGTTTTAAAGTTAAACTTTGGCGTCTTTCGTTGAAAATCCATTTATATTGCGAGAACTGCTCAACGTCAACGGATGTAACTGGAGCATACTTAAAATATCTAAATTTTCGCAAAGTCACCACATTCATGTCTGGTGTAGCAAAGTCTACCTCTTTGCCGTTTAAAAGGTCTGTTACACCTGTCATTGTAACAAATCTGGGATTTTTTTTAAACATGGAATTGTCTTTATACCCTCGCAGCAATATCTCCCTGTAATTGAAAATATATTGACTGAGATCGATCACAATGTTTATGGCATCCACTGTAGTAAATTCTGATGTTGGCTGATATTGATAGTCCCGTCTGCCTATCAGAATTCGTGAAGAATACCTGTGCATGGTCTCCAGATTTTCTTAAACAGTTGGATCCATAAATGCCTGTTGCATCTATCAAATAACAACTATGTCATTTGGATGTAACTGCTGTATTACGGATTTCACATTTTCAAAACGACAGTAATAGTACGATACTGCCCTTAGCCAAGTTCCATATTGTGTTGTAATGGGTTCTGGAGGTAATGGAGTATTTGGTAGAATTTCATAAAGCAACTGTATACGACGTAGTACTTTAAGAAATACTTTCTTTACACTAGCTATTAATTTATCAACATTAAGGTAGCACCTCCTAATAGTTTCAGCAATCCTATGAAGGCCATGTTACATGCAGTATATTCCGATATGTTTCCTTCAAAATTCTTCCAGCAGCTTTCATATAATTCACTCCATCAGTAAGAAATAATAAGAACTTGTCCATATTTTCTGCATATTTGTCACCCCAAAAGTCTTGTAAACTTGAATTTACTACATCCGCTATAGTGCAAGAATTTGTAGCTTCTAAAACTTTAGAGGCGATCAAGTGTCCGCCTATTGCACAATTTTTATCCAATGCACCCACTAAAACATTCATTACCTTGAACCCGCAATCATTGATTGTTTTGTCCACTCTAACTAAGCCAGATGTATTTCCCTTAAGCTCAGAAGAAATTCTCTGTCTAATATTTTCGCACTTCGTAAATAAATATATTTTTCTTATTGTAGACTCTGAAGGCACTTTAACATTGCTATATTTGCCGCTAATACATTTTTTTCAAAAATTGTCTGAAAAATGGATTGTTTAGTTTCGACCACGGTATGTTACATCCTATCATAAATTCCACTAAATAGTTTATGGTTTTCCGAAGAAATATGTGAATTAATATGTGGTTTGCAAGACCACGAAATTTCTTTGTCACATCTAGTGCAATACAGTTCTCTACCATCAAAATATAAATCGGCAATATTGCAAATCCAAAAATTTAGTATAGCTTGTATCGGTTCAGTACGATGCGACATTTTAACTTCATGTTTTTAGTGCTTCCATCCGAATAAATCTACAGTAAGAGAGATACTGAGTAATCTTGTAAAATGTTAAATTATTCCCCTCCCCACTTGGGATTGGGCTTTAGGTAAACAGCCAGTAGATATACCTGCTGAATTTAAAAATAATCTATTACGCATTACGTTATTTTTTAATATCGTGCATTTCTCGATAAAACTAAGTTACGCATTGACGTTGTAAAATTAAATAAAATTAATTGAGTATGTTGCATGACTTTCCGTTTTTATACTTTGGGAATGTTAAGTACATGTTTACAATATATAATATCTGTAAAAGCCATCCCTGGGATCCAATAAGTAAATCCGACCTCTGAACATAACACATTTGAGACATGTAGCCTTCAAATTAAATATTTTATGCTTATTCTGATCTTGAATTACTCTAAAACTTAAGCTACCTATATACCACAAATATAAAGATTTAATATCACTTTTTAACGTAATTTCTCAGAACTATTATCTAAGGTGCATTTTTAAGTTCCTCCTTGCAAGGCAAAACAAATTGTTGGTTTTTCCATGCCCTTCTTCAGAACAAATTGTGCGTACAACTCATGTTTACCTCGCTTATTTCGTTTAGCAAACCAGTCGGAAAATGTACATTTGTTCAGTACAAATGTTAAAGCTTTTAAATATCAAAGTTACCAAATTGTAACTAGGTATAATCATCTATGACCATCAATGAATTTGTCTAATTGTTAGTTGTGATATTGTCTTAATTCTTTAACTTCCTGCCACATGTATCTTTACTTCTAAATAATCCGATAAATCTACAAAAATAATACAATTGATCAGTATGTTACAGGGGAATAACCTCTACGCCTGTGACTTTTACATCAAAGGAACAGTTAGAGGTTGTTTTTTTGACAAATTTGACCAATAAGAATAAAAATATAAAAACAAAGCATTTTGTCAATATTTCGGAAACTTATTCTATTTTTTTTCTCAAAGCGTTTTTTAGAGAATCTTTTATGGTGTGTATGTTAAATACATATCACTCTGAAAATACATATCAATATCCATATACACTTACTACTTGCATAGAACTGTTGATATAGTTAACAGTTTTATTTTACAGTGTTAGGTTTGTGAAGTTCTTAATAAAAGAATAAATAAATTTTGCTAGAATTTTTAACATATATAATGCCCACTTCTCCATGTATTCTAATAGTCGGCCTTTATTGTCACTCTTTTTGTTATGTTAATTGTATTAATGGATTTGCCTGTTACGTATAAGTAAATATATTAGTTTTGAATTGTGTGCAAGGAAGCATCAAAATCGTCTTCGTCATTTCAACTTTGAAATCAGTTAAGTTGGCTTTGAGCCATTACTTATTACAGAAGTAAAAAAGATATTGTCTGTGGTTATTGTTGGATTGCCATTTATATATACAGTTCCTGGATCACCTTATCGAAATTACACTTTTTGAAATTTATTTGAGATAATTTCTCATTTTGTAAAGCTGACATTTTAATGTTGTGTTATTTCTATAGTCAGACGCTATCACATAAATTTATAATAATTCAAAATGTTGAAAAACGAGACAGCCACGTTAGATATAGTAGTTTCATTCGAAACTCAGATTCCCTCATAACGAAAGTGACAACACATATTTCTATTTCTAGATACTATTTCTCTCTCTAGGCTCAGATGTTGGTCATAGAGTAGTAAAATATGAAGGTCATTCGGAGTGTTCAGGAGATTATGTTATTGAAGATGTGGAAACGGATAACGGCGAAAGATTTAGGCGACTATTTTACATGAATTCACAGTTAGTTATACAATCTGAAGCAAAAATAAGGACTATAAAATCAAGAAAAGGTGCCATTAAGGAAGTAGTTGATTTAACTTACTTAACATGTAAACACCATATATACATGAGTATTGCAGCACACGTTGCTTGTAGAGATAAAAAGAGGTCTACAATTGCCATCATAGGCTTAGGAGGTGGTGGTTTGTGTTCATTCTTGCACAAATTTTTAACAAAAACTAACTTTATTGCTATTGACATAGACAAAGATATGTTGAAAATTGCCGTCGATTGGTTTGGTTTTCAACAAGATGATAAACTTATAGCAAAAATTCAAGATGGTTTGGAGTATTTAAAAGAAACTTCAGAAAAAGGTAGGGTAATGAATTGTAGTTAAGTTTAGTTTTTAGTCCATATTTAGAAACCAATGTTTTATATTAAATTGTGTACTACTGTAAAAAATTTAAAGTTCTGAGCATTCATTAAGTTTTTTCTCATATTTAACACTTCGAAAATTTTAGGTGAACAACTTGATGCTATTTTATTTGATATTGATAGTAAGGATACATCTGTTGGTATGAGCTGTCCACCAAAACAATTTCTGGAAAAAGATACTCTGAATAATATTGTTAAAATAATAGGAGACACAGGTAATAGTTTAATAGACTTGATATTTGTTGTTAATCTTGTTAATTATATTTGATTCTAGGTTTATTTGTTTTAAATATAGTTCTGAGAGATAAGACACTGAGGCCTACAATCTTAAATAATCTAAAAAGTAACTTTAAAACTCTCCTTACATATAAACTTGATGAGGATCTGAACGAAATAATTATTTGTTCAAATTCAAAAATATACATGGACAATTTAAAAGAGGCATGTACGCAAATTAATAATTTTTTTAAGAAAAATAATTATAATAGTGATGTTGAGGTAGATAAATTTATGCAATATTTAATTATGCAGTCATTATCAATAAACAGTTAAGTTATGTTAATTGAATTTTACTTAATTTCCAAGCTAGTAATGCATTTTCATGAAAAAAATTTGCTACTATGGAAAATTTACATCCATCATGTCTCTCTCAAACCAAGTAAGGACCATGATGATCTTGTCAATGATTGTTCATTCTATACGCCAGATTCTTCAGCTAATAACGATTTTGCAATTTGAGTAAGTATTTTTACTTTTAAAACATTTACGTGATTGATGAAAAATCACTTTCAGTATTTTTATATCTCAAATTTGACTATAGTCAATTTGGAAAAACAGAAATAATAAATCATCCAGACAAAGACCAGCTATAGCCATACTACTGCCTTTCTTCACATCTATTTATAAATGTATTTTTTTGACTGTTGATGTTAAATTTACTTGATGTACTTATATCCTGGGATTTTCCAGTCAGGTTAAATGGAAATTATTAATGACCATGATCAGATAAAATCATTATTATTAAATTTTTCTACACTAAAGAAAAGTCTATTTGAAAATGAAAGGGAGTAATATAAAACCTTCAGATAAGAACCAGTCATAGGTGTGCTACTATATCTTTTCAAATTTATAAGGAAATTATTAGATTTAATAATTCTATGAATTTAAATTAAAATTAAGCTGACCAAATATTATCGCGAAGATATGAACGTTTGAGGAGTATTTTACACAACCAACCGTTGGATCTTATTCTCCAGGATCTGTAATTTTAATATAATATAATGCTAGTTACTAACCCATGCAGATTGAGCGGACCTCTGTGACTGCCTGCTGGAAAAAAATGCTTTCAAATGGATATGATAAAAAAGGAACTGTTGATGATTGTCAATCTTAATAAAGAGCTCAAAAAATATGTTATTCATGAAATGGCAAAGAATTGTCCAAATAATTGTACTATGGTTGCCACCCTATCACTGTGAACTTAAGCCCATAGAATTGGTATGGGCAGTGCCGGTTTAAGATATAAATTGTCCCTAGGTCCAGGTCAGTTTTGCGTTATGAGTTTATAGCCCAGTCATCAGGGGTTTTAAGGTGTCACTAAATGTTATATGTGGCTGAATTTTTCAGAATAAGTAGTCTTGTTGGTGTAGAATACGATAAAAAAAGTTTACAGCTCTAAGCAGGTGCCCTAAAAAAATTGATATTGGCCGAAATTCGGTTCTTGGCCAATAACTCGAAAAATAAAAAACAAACTATAAAACTAATAGCAGTAGGCGATAAAGGGGGAAATTTCACATCAAAAATATATATGAAATTTTTTTATACGATAAAAAATGTAGGCTCCAGCTTTTTTTAACACAAGACAATGGAACGTGTGGCGGCACATAAGTACGAGTCGCGAAGTGTGAGCCGTCACAGACACGCTACACTAAATTTGTTGTAACTTTTGAACTAATTAATGAAATTGAGCTCAACAAAGCTTAAATGAAACGAGAGACATGTGGCCATTGAATTCTTCAAAGCGCCTGGCAGAAGTTAGGGCTGACGGGAAGTGTCTGGCAATAATGAAAGTTGGTTTTTAACAATATTCTCTCAAACATATATAAAAACTAGCCATCATACTATGACGTAGGTTCGCAGTGTTTTTATGTACCTTTAGCACTTGGTTACCTATAAAAGGGCCCCACTTTCAAACCAGCAATTATGTATACGTTCTTAACCACATATCATGACATAGGTCTGGCGGCTCTGGGATCTTACTCTATTAAACATAACTGGAAGGGCAGCTCCTATGCGGTGCTGTGAAGTAGGCAACCCGCAACAATGTAGGTATCTCTGTCTTTCTCACACGAGTGAGTTAAAAATACACAAAATAAATTACAAATGTTTATGTTAAATTACACTTATTTATTTATAGAAACTATCTCTTAAATTAAATTAATTAGATTTATTTACAAGGCATAACAAATAATATAGAAGAAACATTACAAAAGTCATAAGAAGTCTAATAGTAAAAAGTATATTTATATGAATTCACTAGAGATTTTGATTCACAAAATAATATTAATTTGGTCAGTTTTTGACGAAGTCAGTTGCAAAATTGTTTAAAATTGATTGATGTACAATACTGTAAAAAAAAATACAGGGTGTCTCTTTGAAATTTCGAAATTTAAGGTAATTTCTGGTAAAAATGAAAGCAGCGAAACATATTTTTGGCCGTTAGTAAATGGCTTATTAATCAGTATAAAAAAAGTTCCAAAGAACCTATAATGTGAAATCGATATTAACAAAGACACATGAGTGTTTCTTTAAAAAGCACCTGGTATATAGTTACCTTCACATATTTACTGCACATAAAAAAGGCAATAAAAACCAGCCATCAAACACAGCGCTATTACCTGCCGACATGGTACTAAGTAAATTAAAAAATCTTACTCAGTTTTGCATCAAGATAGGGATATCTTACGTATTGGTGGACGTATTGCCCTGCTTGATAGATAAATTCAAAGTACGGCTCGGCTCTGCTTATGTGTTTCCTAGTTGACGTTCTAGTTAGGGGTAATTTGCGTAACTATAATCTCAGGAGTCAGAAATTTTAATTAAAATAAGCTTTATTTCTGTTTATTTCTTATCTTAGTAATGTAAGAACATACTTTATAATTACTTTATTTTCGTAATATCGTATACGCGATATTGACAATGTCAGTTAATTAATTGTAGTTATACATATAGGAAATAAAATAAAAAACAAGTCACACAAGGAATTTGAAGACAAAATACACAACTTAAAATATGTATAAGAAACATTGTCAGTAGAAATACAAAGAAAATATCACAAATAACATTGTAAAAACATATACACACAAAAGAAAAAACATGTTAATAGTGAGCGATTAAACAAATATAACTAGAATTATAGAAAAGTAGTCCCACTTTTGTAAAAAATTCGTCAACAGTGTAGCTGTTCATGTCCAATAAACATGCTTCTATTTTTGTAAACAAAACATGATTGCTCGTAAATGTAAATAGAGTTCAAAGTAAGAATGTTTAAGCTTTTAAAGGCTTCCCTGCAAAAAGTATTATATCCAAGATTGGCTATTATACGTATTGCCCTGTTTTGTTGTAAAAAAAACTATTTGCTTCAGATGAGGAACCCCAATGCACTATAGCATACTTTATGCAAGAATGAAAAGTAGCAAAATACAACTGTCTTACTATTGATAGGCTGCATTGTTTGGATGTTATAGTCAAAGCATAACAGCCCTTTGACAGTTTAACACACATATCATGAATGTGGTTAGACCATTTAAGGCTACAGTCGATTTACAAACCGAGCATTTTTTATTCATTGGCAGTGTTGAAGACAATATTAGACTGCAAAGTTTTAAAGAGAATACAGGTTGTTTTACTTTGGTTAATACATAGTTTATTATTTTCATTCCACAATATTTGGCATATATAGTTTTTGCACAGTTTTCAGCATCAGCAAGAGTATTAGATTTTATTAAAATGTTCGGATCATAAGCATACGAAACTGTCAAACATGATGGATATTGAATATAATTCAGCATATCATTGATATAAATAATAAAAAGTGTGGGCCCCAATATAGATCCCTGAGGCACTCCAACACATCCTCAATACAGACCTGCTAATTTCTATTTGCAAGATATGATGCAAACCAATCGTGAGCAACACCTCTAACAGCCGGTTTTACAATCGCAAGTTAACTTTCATGTTAGTTGACTTTTACTTGCAGGTTAACTATAACTTTACCGACACATGCGTTTTTCAATATAAAGTTAAGTGATGATTTGTAAACGAGAGGTTGTGAATAAAATTTATAATGTTGGTACTGGAAAAATGGGTAATATACATAAAACGTATGAATTTTGGTCCAAAGTCACGTCACCTGCAATCAAATATAAATGTCAGAAGCAATTTATGAGTTAGTGGTCTATTACTAAGTAAGTAGGTATTATTTAGTCTCGATCTATTTAAAAAATCTCTTCCATCATATTCTTCGAAAAAGTTAGGTCTATACAGGATTACCTTGGCTACTCATCACTGCTATATGCATTTACTTCGCACATATCAATTTTTAGGCAAAATATCAAAAAATTATTTTGTGACAGTTATTTTATAGGTTATAAATTGCCAGTAAACTGCCAACTTCTAGTTTACCCACACCTCATCTGCTAGTAAAGTTAACTACTAGATAACTACCACATCGAAGATGACCAGATATTGTAAAACCCAATTTCTATAATAACCTGAAAGTTAACTCTGACTGGAAGTTAACTAGCGATTGTAAAACCGGCTGTAACTCCATATTTCTCAAGTTTTGTCAATAATATAGAGTGATCTACACAGTCAAAACCCCTTGAGAAATCTATAAAGAGTCCTAGAGTTATTTGTCCTTTGTCCATGGACGTTACAATACCGTTCAAAAGTCGCTTAAAGCAGTGTCTATGCTTCTTTCTTTTGTAAAACCATGTTGACTGGGAGAAAGCTTATTAGCTGAGAGTTTACTGCAGACTCAAAAACTTTTGACATACTAGGAGAAAGGCTAATGCCCCTATAATTCTCAAACAAGTTTGGGTCGCCTTTTTTAAACAACGGAATGACTTTTGACAATTTTAAATCCGATGGATACATTCCCTGCTCAAGAGACAATGATATATGTATCTATATGTTTTATTTTAATAATATATTTGATATTTCAGTGCTGTTCCCGATGTATTTTTCCACATCATTAATGAAATGTGTAAATAAAAGTGGTGCCTCGGGGTACGCCGTATTTCAGATGTTCGAAGTCTGATAAGTTTTGGCCAATTTTAACTCTATTTTTCGTTCAGCCAGAATGGACTTTAACAAATCGTTCTTGCAATCCCTAATACCCATCATGAGCAATTTGTTTATAAAAAAATCACTATCCACATAATCAAATGCACGTGTGAGATAAAAAAAATAAAGCTAATGTATAGTTGTTTCTATTTAGTAATTTGTAGATAAATTCTACGAGTTGGAACGCTGCAGTGCATGTTGAGTGATTTTTTCTGAACCCATGTTGGTTTACCAACAATAGTTTGTGTTTAGTTAGAAATGATTCAAGTTGGTTGACAACTATTTTTTCAAGTATTTTAGAAACATTTATTAGTCCAGTTATAGATCTATAGTTTTCAATTAGTTCAGGGTCTCCTTTTTATAGACTGACGGCACCTCATCAGCTTTCAGATTAGTTGGAAAAATTCCTGTATTTAGGACATGTTAAAGAGAAAACGTAAGGGAAATTGGATCATGTCCCAGATAAATTCTGAAACCGGTACATCATCTAGACCGCTACAGGCAGATTTATTTTTAAGTTGTGACAGCCAGATAAAGCTTCTCAACTGTTAATTCATCAACAGAAATAGAATTACTGATTGAATGATGTGATTTGGGTCTAGATTTTGTGCAAGTAATTGCTCAACACTAGTTGTGTACTATTCACAGAAGGCATTGCAAATTTCTAGTGGCTCAATAATAGTTATTGTTTCTGAGGTGATTCTAGAGGAAGCGGTCTTTTGCTGTACCCTACCAAGGTTAGAATTTACCACTTGCCAAATGGTTTTAGTGCAATTAGCTGAGTTTATAATTTTGTTCTTAAAGAAATTATTCTTAGCTGTGTGAATTTTTCAGAAAACAGTTTTCGGCAACCTGATACCTACTTCTTTTTGTATTCTTCGATGTTACTATTTTTACTGAGCCAAAATAAGGTTTTTAGCTCCTCGTTTTTTTTTTACAATGTCCAAATTTATCCAGTTGTGATAAGAAACATGGGGAACAAAAACATTTTTAATGGGACAAGTTAGATCCAAGACGTATTTACAATTTGACCAAAAATATAGCCAAGCTTCGTTGGTATCGCTTAAGCTATATAACCGAATAAAATCCATTCTGGAAAGGAGATTTTTAAAATTAGTTAAGTTTTCTTCAGAAAAGTATCTTTTTTTAAAACAAATTTTGGGTTCATCTACCATTTGTGCTATGGGCATTGATGCACTGATAAATTGGGCTTTGTGATCGGCGATTCCTAAACCTAAATTAAAAGCAGTGAAACAGGCGGCATTAGTGACTATATTGTCCAGGGCTGAAGGCTTATTATTAAAGACTTCCCTGGTAGAAGAGTTTTCAAGATTATTTACATTGAAGTCTCCACAAAGTAGAATAAATTCGTGATTGCGAGTTATCTGACATAATATTGCACTGAGGGAGTTAATAAAAACTTGAAATTGATTATTTATATTTTGGACACATGATCGAAAGATAACTTTACATAAGAGTAATGATGTTTTATCTATTAATTAATCTCTTTACCTTACACAAAATCATTCTGGATTTTCAAGGAGTTACCTCGGTGACTTGAGAAGCGGTTAAGCAAACATTATATTTATTATTTAATGAATCATACACAAATGAAACATGCCTCGGTCTCCCTTTCTATTAGCTCGGTCGGCAGCTTTGAGTTTTTATGTGCAGTAAATATGTATACATGAATGATTGAATGACGCATTATTAATAATCATAATAATAAAAGACTTAATCTATTGTGAAGAAATTTCTACAATCTAGTGTGAGGTTTAGATAATATTATCCGTTATTAAATTTGCAAATTGTGTTTATTCCAACACACCATTTTCAACGAGATACATTGAGGTAAAGTTTATTAAAATATACATATATAACGGTTAATAGTTGTATACAAGTGATAAAAAATATAAATTTGTATATAATATATAAAAGGTACATATCCATAAATTCAACTTAAGGCATACATTCGTCTACTTCATTCAATATTCCCTTAAGATTTTCTTCACATATCATAACGAATCGTTCTACATTTTTACTATAATAATAAATCTCTCCGGTTTCAATATGAAACCAAAGAGCATGTATACGAAGGTCGTGACTTTCTAAACGTTCCCTCAAAAATTCATAACTGGCAACATTCTGTACCTGCTGTAATGTATTTATTTGTGACAGTTTATCTTCTTCATTAAAGCTAGGATCAATATGTACCACAATTTCTGGTAATGGCGGTGCTGCTTTAAAAATCACTGGCATAAAAAAGTCAGTTACTGCTTGAAATTTTCGTAAACTTGACAGTGCGTGTATGTACATCCAAGATCTTAATGGAGATTTTCGTCTGTTTTCCTGGAAACCAGTGATTAAACGATTGGTGTGTAACTAGATTTCAGTACTGTAGGGGTAGAGTCCATTTATGGACGAATGTTGCAACAGTATGGTATTAGGTAAAGATACTAGAATCAGAGTTTGGCCATAATGGGCGACAGCCCCATTATGAGAGATTACGAGAAAGACAGTTGAAATAATTTTAAAAAGTACAAAAATTGACAATTATAAATAATAATTTACAAATACAATACCCCGAGAGCTAACGTCACACAAAGAACAATTTGTAAATGGCCAGAATGTGTCTTAATAGGTTGTCAATGATCCATTGAATACCCGCCCATCAGTTAGCCAGGCCGGTAGTGGTGCGTTGAGCAGGGAGGGAGGAGTGGTTGTGTATTTAAAAGTTTTTTTTATATATTATTCATATATTTATTTAGTATTTGTAAATGGATGAAACTTGGTCAGCAGTTAATTTAACGCATAATAAATGTAATCAAATCAGTCAGCTACCTGGGTGGCAGTGCATATGAATGTATGCATTTAAAATGACATGTTGCGCGTTTTAGAAAAAAACAATCTTTTTCATTGCAATGTTTTAATCAAAGTAAATGAATTAAAATTAAATGAAGGTCAGCTACAAAGTTCTGTTATAGTCAAGGGTTGGAATTTTTCAGCGTTAACAGAGTCTGACTTAACTTGATATTTAATTTTTCAAGAAATATAACAATATTGTTGCGTATTTTCCACCTTTTAGGAAACACCCTGTATGAATCCGTGGGTTCTAAAATAATTTCAACAAGAGATAAACACTACTAACACTTTATTTAACAATTTACTGACTATACAATACTTCAAATTCAAAATAAAGTTTACACTTTGTTTACTTAATATTTAACCTCACTTTTCACTTTTCAACTTGTTCACTTTTATAAACTGCCTTCTTAATAAACTTCCTTCACTGCGCCGGTAATCGCGCCTTATATACTCTGAAATTACCTCTAGATTGAACCAGAATCTTCTTCCACCACACTCTAGAAAAGTCCATGGCTCTTTCTAGAGTCTTTCCAGTCACTATTAGTAGGCATAGGCGTATCATCTCCAGTTGCAAGGGGGTGTAATTCATAACAATATGTTGTTTTCAAAATTGTGAATTTGTAGTTGTAATTTTTCTCTTTATGTTGCCCCTATTTCTAATAGTAAGATACTACCTTTCGTATTTCTGTAAAGTTATTTTATTGAGTAGAGAAATTTTTAGTAACAAAAACAATCAGTTGGAACTGAGAAAATGTATTGGAAAAGTACTTACCTTGGATGTTTGCCTCTTTGTCGAATAAAGATATAATAACAAATTTGTTTTTTTATTTGTATAGTGTATAAAATCATTATTCTATCCAAATTGTCTAGTCATTTTTTAACGCCTACTGTTAAATATCCACGTTAATGTTGAAAATGATCATTCTACATCGGCAGAAGTAAGCGGCGCATACTTCATGGCTAAATATTTTTATTATTCGGTATTACCCAGATTACCCTCCAAAAGTTTGCTAATTATTGTAATTTCAAATCCGGAGTTTTTCCAGAACTTTTCATTCAATTTGTGGTAAATTTTAAGACCTTTTATTCCCTCTCCCTTTGTCGAACACCGAACTAATTTTTTGCAGATATCAATGAATTGACAGCTCAAGGCATTGTAGATATTCAATGACATTTACTATGACATTAAAATTAATGTTTATATATTCAAGTTCTGTCTTTAGCGTTGCTTTTTTAAAAATCTTTTGCGCTTTACATATTAAAATAGATTTACTGGAATCGAATGTGTTGATTAAACTTCTATTTTCGAAATTTTCAGCATAATAAAATTCCGTCCGCAGCCAAGTGACCCACCTCGTAATAATAGGTTTTGGTGGCAACGGTATCCCTGAACAATGTTCGTAGAACTGTGCGATTCTGCTCGGTGCCTTCAAGAAATTGTTTAACTTCTGAAATTAAGTTATTCACATCGGGAAACAAATCTCTGGATTTTTTCTGCTACTCAATGCAATCCATGTGCTGTTCATGTAAAATGCACTAAATTGGGATATTTCCCTTGCAACACCTTCCTTGCCTTCACCATATATTTGACGCCGTCAGTGACTAATAGAATAGACATGTTTTTATTACATTGCTCCAATTCCCGCCACGACCACTTAGGCGTGTCTTTTATTGAAATAATAATCGTGACATGATCAGTTTTTTTTACAAATTTACACGACACTAAGCGTGGATTCACAGCTTCTCTCTTTTCTAATCCCCATAAAAGGGTATTAATTATTTGGCGGCTTGTTGCATCTTTCGCTTCATCGATACTCAGACATATGTATTTATTATGATATAAAGGTCTTCTCGGATTTTCTCTAGCCTTTTGTCACATTATTCTTTAAGATAGCATTTCCGAAGAGATGATTCATTTGGAAGCTTGAAATTTGTGTATTTTTCTAAAAGTTGTCTAAAATGAGGACGGTTGAGCTAGTACCATGGAATGTCGGACTAAATCATGAAATTCATTAAATCCAACTTGAATTCGTCTGCACGCAAGTCTTTAATATTCGATACATGCTTTTAAAATCAACTATTGTTGACACCATCAGAATGCAGTTCAGGGTAGTTTTCTATTCTTTCACGAGCTAACACGTCGTTATGTGTAACAGTTAACTTTTAAGGATCACCCTGTACAGAAAATATATTAAATGTATTTAAATCCTATAGAGATATAAATCGAGTTTTCTACGCGCCAGAGTGGATGGTAAATAAAAGACCATTTGATCTTTAACGCGGTACGGTAGAAGAGAGACGTGAGAGGAGGTTGTTTGTTTTACAGGTAAATTTTCGTTGGTTTTAAGCAGTCGAGGGTTGGCTTCGAGCCGATATAGGTACCACGGAAGAGGTGAATTTGACCTCTCCGATATAATTAAGTGGTAATGAGTCTAGCAACGGCTGTGATGAGACGGTCAAGTTGTTGATTAAGCAAGAAAATTGAAATTTTTTTGATGGTGACGATTACCTGTTTGAGTATTGCAGCCAGTGCTGGATTACCCTATACGCCAGGGCGTATAGCGGCAGATTCTTAGGGGCGGCAAATTTGCATTTTATACAATAATCAATTTATTCTCTATCGAAATGAGAGTATTCCTAGGTAAGTAATACCACCCCTCCGCTCTTCGAAATTGCATGTGAAATAAAAAATGTATTATAAGGAATGACACCCCTCGCTTTTCGAACGTTTCGAACACTATTGCGTTATAGTAGGGGAGCCCACGATGCTAAATGGGGATTTACTCGTGCGTCGTGTGGACTTATTGGATTTTGAAGATTAGATGGTAGAAAGAAAAAAGGTTATATGCTGTATACCCTTTCACCGGTGGGGGGAGCATCTACAGGCTTTCAAAAAAAAAAAAAAAACAACATGAAACTCACATGAAAATACTCAAATACTCGAGCGCGTCAGATCTTCAGAGGGGATGTTAAGTAAACCCGAACGAAGCTCCCATTCAAAAGACTGACGATTCGGATGTGACGCAAGTTCGTAGCGGCTTTTTGAAAATGCAAAAAAAATCACCATTTTGAAATACTCAAGAGCGTCAGATTTTCATACAGACGGTTCAGCTTGATGTCCTGGTCGTGCTGATCAATAATCTGACGATTATTTGGAGGGATTTTCTTAATCTGACGGTTTGAAATTTTTTTTCTCTTATGATTTTTTTTAAATCACCGAATGTGACAAATAAAATGCAGGGAAAACAGCATGCAAAAAAAAATTAAAAATTTTGTTGAAATTTGTAAAAAAGTTTTTTATTTTATTTTCTGTACACATAAATCTATTTCTTTTAATTATAAATACATACAAACGCATAAATTATATGTATATATACTTTCGGTAATCTCTTTCTCTGATAAAATGACAAATGATAAATAAATAATAGGTAAAAAAAATTATGGCCGAGGTTAATAAAAACGATATTTTTAAACTTTTTGATAGTTTTATTGATGGGTAAATTAGTAAAATAAAATAAAAATGTTAAATATAATTTTTTTTTAATCTTCATCTTCATCCGTGGACTTTATCATCATACAACAAGTCTGGTTCGATTTGGTCATCAATTTCATCCACAGCTTGCATATCTGTAACAAGAAATCGTTATAATACTTGACAATATTGTTCTTATTTAATGAAAAGCGTGTTATTAATGTATTGAAAAGTAAATATAAGTACCTGAATCTGGAGTATCCCCTAGAATATCTGGTGTTATGATTACATCTTCATACGCTTCTGGTAATTGATCACCAATGGCTTGATGGTTAGCGTGTGGGGATGGTGCGAGAGAGTAAGAGATAGAGAAAGAATGAAAGGGTGAGAGAGGCGCGGAGTGGGGAATACGTGCTTCACTGCATGCACTAAACTTCATTGGCGATTTTTGTTACTTCAGCTTGTGGAAATCGGCAGATTATATTTTTCCCATTAATCTTGAATTATTTCCGTCAAAATAAAGAAAAATTCGACCGCGCTCGAGAATGTCGAGGTGACGTTTTTGCAAGTTTGTGACCATCCCACTCCCTTGCGTCACCCTCAAGTCGTCAGATTATTGAAATGCACATTTTTCAGCTCGTAATTAACCCATCATACCTTAATCTGACGCGCTCGAGTATTTCCAACTATCGATTTTTTTTTACTATTCTGATCGGCTGATCTACACGCTCGGCCCTATATAGAAGACTTAGATGTGGTGTTGGTACTCAATAGGGTGCAAGGTATCCCCTATATGTTAATCTGCCGTGCTTGAGTAAATCCCAAAGTCCCCTATTGGGCTCCCCTACTATTAAGCGGCAAATTCTTAAATCAGGCCCTGATTAGAGGCAGAAATTTTAGCTATGCGTAAAGCGGCAAATACTTTAATCCGCCACTGATTGCAGCTACGTTTTATGTTAAATTGTGCATCAGGGTAATGTGTAAATCACAAAGTGCAAATATTTAATAGTCAATTAAATGACAGAATGAATCTGTACTAAATAGCAGCAAATTGCGTGATTAATCTGAATTAGTTGCTTTGATGCCATCCATGATAATTTGTGATTTTAAGTACCTTGTTTGTAGTTTGTACATTTATTCTTTTGAGTGCCAGACGTCCATTGACCTTCATGTGTCCAGGAATGAAACTAAGTTTTTTATTTTATGTACTGGTTGTGGTAGCTCAAGGCTACGCGCGTGGAGAAACAATATTTTTAGTGCCGTTAAGAAACTGGTTTCGTGATTGATTTTTCCTTCCCCAGTGAGACCGGTAGACAATTTGACCGCTTTCATGTTAATCGTAGACATTGGCCACATTGACGTGATTGGTTGACAATTTCGATGTCCCAATAGGCATATCTAGTGGCTTAATTAGTGTGTGCTCGCTAGCAACATTTGAGGTTGTCCAGAAACAATGGAAAAACCATTACGCGCCGAAAGTGTATGTTTCCTAAATTTGGGTATTCGGTTGTGAAACCTTTTGAGGGTTAAAATTTAGAGTGCCATGTCAATTTATGTAATTAGTTTAACTGGTTAATCCTTGTTAAAATGCTATTTGTTGTAGTTCCTAGTAATTTTAGTGAGTAAGTTATAAGTTTTCTTAGAAAGGTCATTGAGCTCAGGCCGGGCGATACAAAATATTGTATCGATTTATCTCTGTAATACTATTTTTGACTAGAGTATTTTGTTTGTTTTTTGTAACTCCGAATGTTAATAGATTATTTGTTTTAGTACTTGTTTAATTTCATTAAGCTAGCACTCATTTAAACTGGCATAGCTCGGTGTTTCCTTATTTTGCCGGGTCAATTTATAGTTTAAAGTGAGCAGAAATTGTGTATTATTTGATTTCCAGTAACCAAAAATAAGGTGGCGTCCAACCATCGTTTTTTTTTGCCTCGTAGAGCTGTGTATTTATTTTTTGGTAATTTCCTGTTATTAAGCATTTGCCAAGATAAGTGATAACCAATATTAAGCCGAGCTATCAAGGATAATCTGCCCCCTGAGGTCTTATGCTCTATTTTGAATTATAATTATGATTGTGGATTTAATATAACTAAAAGGCAAGGTTATATATTATGTCTTTTAACTTTTGGCAGTTTGCGTAATTTAAACACAATAAAAACTAAACAGAGAAACTGAGGAAAATTACTAGGTGAATAGTTGTAACGAACAGGGGGGTGAGGGGGTATTTATTCCTCTTTTTTAATCAAATCCCACCGTGTCATTGTAACGAAATAGGGGTGAGGGGAGAAAGGGGTACTTTTCTTATAATCCCTCCACAGCCACCATTGTAGTAAACGAGGGGTGATTATTAACCCCACAACACACCACACAAAAATTAGAAATGTAAGTTAAAATAAAGACTAATAATAAAAGAAATTAACCAAATAGTTGCAGTAGTTTCGCTGCCACCACTCTGATTTAACAGAGAAATAAATAGTTAATAATTAGGTAGTGCTCTTTGGGGCTGTGAGTTCGTGAGCCCTGTATATTAAAGGTAAGTGGACAGAACTCCCTTAGACAGAGAATAATACTAGTTCTCTGAATTTAGTCACTTTTAATGAAATATTGACGGTAAAATATTGCAAGCAATTTGTTTACAAAATTTTAGGACAATCTGTTACCAACAAGTCAATTGACTTAAGGAAATAACCACGAATCTTTGTAGCAAGTCAATTCACTTCGGAAAATATAGTGACGAAATTTTACAAATAACTAAATAATTTACGTTAATAATAAAAATATATAAAAAACACTATTCCATGTAATGGCAATAAAATCTACTCTTAATCGTGGAGAGTATTTCAACACCCCCACAGTAAACACTGTTATTATTACCCTATGTAATACGACATATCAAACAATAAAACAATACGGCGGACAATAGGGAATTATTGGAAATTTCAAATACTGCCACGCAGTATTAAGGGGCTACCTTATTTTATTAGTGCATCATCCTTATTTTATCAACGAAATGTTAAGTTATTGGAACACCTGCTTCATTTTTCGTGTCATTATTTCTGTGCAATTCGACGCTTGCGCACTCATTCCCTAACCTTACAAAATTAATAAATAAATAATGTTTATATATATTTTTTTCTATCCTCTGTGGTATGGTGCGTGTGTACTGTTTTATTAAAATTCGATATGGAATCGGATCAGATACTTATAGGTTATATTATCTATGTATTATTGAAAGTTGCCAAATGTCAAAATACTGTAAATTTAACGCATTGCAGTATTCCTTCACAAATAAGGACACGCACTATCCTTAATAAGGGATCCCTTATTTGCGGTTCAAACTGCGCAGGCGTACATGTCAAAATAACGCTTACTTTAATACTGCTTATCCTTATTGCACGTCCAATAATTCCCTAATATCTCTTACTCATATCATCAGGTCCCTTGACGAACGATCACTTTATATTAACGTAACTAGAAAAATTAAACTCGCGTATTTTACTCTACATCCAGAAATAAGTTCTTCCAAGGGAAGGTTGAAAAATTAACAATTGTTTAAGATTATATATGTATTAAAACTTCACTTGGGTAAATTTTGACAAACTATTACAAATTTCGGGTTCCCCAACTTCACCGAACAAAAGCTGGCTTGGGAACTGCCTGTATTTCCACCCGCGCACAGGCAGTTGATATATATGCAAGCTCTGCATCTTTTCAGACCAGCCATCGTATGATACCTGTATACGGGGTGATACAGTATGACATATATATACGGGGTGGTACATAGTTTTACTAACGAATTACGCGGAATACTGAACTCCAGCCTACTCGCGGCAAGCTGGTAAAATCCAGCCCACGATTAATAAGACAATGCCGGTTGACTCGTATAAATTTACACGCAGATCGATGCCGTCATTGAAACTGTCACTAAGCAGTAAACACACGGCCACAACATTATTATTTTGGTATTTTGCTACATGTTTTTTTAACCATTTCCAGCCCACTGATACCATATGGCGTCGTGTGTAACAATGTACTAAATCTACAAACAGATTGTTAGTGTAGACTTCATTGGGAGTTAATTCTGCTATTCCCTTATAGATGGAGTAGCCAAAAACTTTGGTTCTATTATGTGATTCTGTATGAAATGGCATATTTCTGTCAGCTGCGAATTGATGGTATTACCAGTGATGTAAGAACAATTTGTAAAAAATTTTGATTCTTCGTGTTTTATTACTAAGAATATTAAAGGTTTTGCATAAAAGGTAAGTTAAAGTAGCAGCTTATAAATATTTCATAACAGCAAGTTGACCCTTTTCGATATATTTGCAAACATATCGATATTTCAACCCGTATGGATATATTCATATTTTAGCATTAATATATCGATATTTCTTTTATTTTAAACCTGCAAAGTGCCTACTTTCAAGGCATATAATTACTAAATATCAGACTATTTTTTTTTAGTTAATTTCATTTATACATTAAGTTTACACCACTAAGAAAAATTCTCATAATTTTGTGAAAGATTAGGGAGTTAGTTCTCTAATCTTTGATTTTGTTATGTGTATTGATCTAATGTGATAGATTAGACACGTCTCTGCTTGTTACAAATGGTAATTGCACGCTGGCTCCTTCCTATACCTACTATTAATAATTGTCTAACTAAACTCTTGTTCCTTTTATATGAATATGCAAAACGCTGCTATCTTTTTTCTCTTCATAATGTAAATATGGTAGAACGCTCAGAATTGTCGATCTTTTCCCCAGACTCTGATTCTAGGATTTCTAGGATTAACCATAGACAAACACATCGCTGATGTGTATGTTTATTTGTCTATAGTGTTAATAACTGTTGAACAACTTTTTCCCCCTTCCAGTTTGAGAATCTAGCTTCACAAAATATGCTCCTCCTAAAATATCATGCCCATAACTTGAAGATATCTTTTAGGAAAAGTATATACATTATCTGAAATGTTGGCGACTGCAAAAACGCGTAAAAACTTTTTCCAAAAATGTATGTATAGTCTAGCATACTTTAACTTGGCCGGTGTCCAAACTGTCCAAAGGTCTAGTAGTCCCGCATATGTTCAAAATAAGGCAGTCGTGAGCTTGGAATGATTGAAGCAAGCGACGCATTTCATCTGTTAGTACATCTATTATGGATCATTGAACTACTTCTTGGCCGGCTCAGTCACGCGTCGTTTACCCCCTGCACCCCGCCGAAGGTTGAAATCTTCAAATGACTGTATCTCGGTAACCGTTTGAGATAGCGCGTCCGTTCAAACGCCAGACTGTTTGTATTTAAGAAGTGATTAAAAATGTCCATTACAATATATATACACATTTTTTAGTATTTAGCGAGGTATTTAAAAAAAACTAATATTTTTAAAACAACCCCTTTAAATGTTATCGAATAACTTCAAAACGGACAGCCCTAGTAGAAATATGCATCGAATAAAAATTATTGCCTATACTTTTAGCTTTATTATGGTGCAGACATATCTGCACTTACAGTCATCCAAAGTGGTTAAAATAATTTAAATAGTAGTAGTTAACTTAATTATATTCTCTGTGTGTATTATAAGGAGGGACACACACACGCCTGTTGCATATAATAAATAGGTAGGTGCCGGCTGTATAGATTTCATATGAATAAGATGCATGAAAAACTTTGTATGAGTGAGTAAGTATTACCACAGACCTACAGGGAGCCACTTTTCATATAAGCAAATTTTGCCCGCGTCATGGAATTTTACCGGAAGTGACGTCAAAATGAGAGGATGCAGGCAAATAAGAAGAGGCAGCCTATTTTTTTTAATGACCAGAAGGCTTGTATTTTAACTTTAAAAAAATAGTTCATGCATTCGATGACTTAAGAAATCAGAAAAAAAATACTTTAATCAAGGGTGTCTCAGGGTTGCGGGCAAATTAAGCCTGGCAGCCCTCTACAATCTCATTGTATACCTCAAAACCCACATTTTGACGTGTTTTATTGACATATTCGATGATACCAAAAATCGTGACCGGAAGTGACATCAGAATTCCATGACGCGGGCCAAATTTGCAAAAATGAAAAGTGGCTTCTTGTATATGTGTGTGGTGGTACTTACTCATTCACATAAAGATTTTCATGTATCTTATTCATAGGAAATTTATACCTACAGCCGGCTCTCCACCTAAAATTACTCGAACAATCTGAAAACCACATTTTTGTATATTTTGTTTAATTGAACAAAACAATATGTTCCCTTATAAAACAACCAAGAAAGAAAAATACATATATATTTTTTCCGTTGCCGGATGTTGGACAGTCTTCCTGTGGCCTCCGATGACAATCACACGGGAGGAGCGCCAGCTATTACCAGTGGTCACTCCCTACTTCCCGCAGAGTCAGCGACCATCGGTTTCAAAATCGATTGCCTTAAGTACACGGAGGGACCCTAAGATGACCGCTTTCTGCATTTGAACTGCCAACCACTCGGCCGATTTACGGCAGGCCGGAATGGACTTTATTTCTGAGAGCAGCGTGGGGTTCATTCTCTCGAGTACACCGATAATAAGGACGACCATCTTGACAGAATACCTTGGGTATAGCACTCGGAGCTCATACCGGAGATGTCTTTTGCCCGCTTTTCCTCCTTCAAGTTGACATTTCTCTCCGCTGGTACGGAGAATTCGATGACATATATCACCTTGTTTTCGTGGTCGAGCAGTACTATGTCAAGCTTATTGGTTTGGATTTGCCTGACCGTCGGGAAGGAGTAATTCCAATAGATTCGGCATTTCTCGTTCTCGACTACGGACTCAGTATCTCCGGGGATGTAAGGCAGCACTCGCATTTGGTTTATCTCATACGAGTGCCGCAAATGATAATACAGCACCCTTAATGCCGCATTGTGTCTGAGGATGTAGGCCCAACATGCATTCACGGGACACGTAGATAACAGATGCGTGAGCGATTCCGGCGCCTGATGCAGATCCTGCAATTGGTGTCAGGGACCTCTACACCCATCACGTGACTTCGATAGACCAAGGTGTTTATTACACCATCTTGGCAGGCCACAATAAATCCCTCGATCCCTGACTTAAGCCCAGCTGACCTTAAAAACCCACTAAACATGAAAACATTACCGAAATAAAACAGTAATGTATCATCGTTACTTTGTAACATTATTCAATAGATAATTTTAACGTTTATATAACAAGTATGTTATAGATTATGTCCCAGTCAGCAATGTTACAAAGTTATATTATTAAAAAGACAACATTAAAGCAATATCCTCTCAACATATCTACATTAATGTTTTAATGTTATATTTTAAATACTACATTATGACTACATTTTTTAAATGTAACAAAATAAACGTTTTAATTTGATTACTACAATAATATTTCAGTAATATTAAAAGAAACATAATTTAATTATGAAAATTATATTTAAACAATGTTCTTTTGATGTAGTTTGTTAACATTTATACAATTTTATATTTAATAAATATTTACAGGGTGATCTTTAAATGATAGCTACAAGATTATTTAATGATGCTTCCCCTCTATGTTCTTACTTTTGGTTTGGAGATGGCTGAATGACATTTACACAACTCTAAAATTGAATGGATAAAAAGTGGAAATGTAGGCTCATATTTAAAAATCTATAGCTCAAAATGCAAGGAATATAATATGCTACTGTACAGTATAGTCGCCATTACATTCCTTGCACTTTGTGCTGTTAGACTTTTAAATGTGATCTTATATTTTCACTTTTCATCCCTTTAATTTTAGAATTGTGTAAATATCATTCAATCATTTCCAAACAAAAGTGAAAAAGCAGAAGAAACGTATTGTGTGAAAGAACCTTGTACCTATCATTTAAAGATCACCCTGTAAATAATTATAAAATATAACATTGTATCATAGAATCATAAAAATTTATTTGAGAATTTATAAAACATAATCACAATTATATGTGCATGTATGACACAATACACTTAGCATTTCAAAATGGCTTGCATTTTACAAATCGTTCACTAATTATTAATAACAAAGCACTAAATATAACTTCTGTGCCTTTCAATGTTGTTTAGAATAGGTGTATATTTAGTTATATTTCGAATTTTAAAATCAAATAAAGTGCATGTAAGTATTAGAAACATCTTAGAGATCACTTGTGCGACATCTGAACAGAATTATCTAGAGGTTTTTGTATTGAAAATAAAATAAAAATTTGAAAATGCACAATTATGTGTAATTGTGCGTTTATACATAGTGTATTACCTGTTCTGAACCAGCTTATGAATAAAACCAGCAGAAATTTATAAATGTTCTTTATTATTCAAACCCGGTTAAATTATTAGTACGGATGATATAATAATATTCACCACACAAAATTTTTTCTGATGGAAGTTTATCATAATCAATTTGGCTTGTATTATGTATTTTGAGATAATGTGCATTTTTAATATACAAAAAATAAACATTGATTTATAAATTGTGTGAAAATAGCATAAAATATTTTGTGTAGACATTCTT
Source organism: Stenurella melanura (assembly GCA_963583905.1). Classification (NCBI taxonomy): domain Eukaryota; kingdom Metazoa; phylum Arthropoda; class Insecta; order Coleoptera; family Cerambycidae; genus Stenurella; species Stenurella melanura. The sequence goes on from OY757311.1 coordinate 64,467,973, forward strand.
TGCTTTGAAAATCGTAGACCCTCGAAATTTCAAAACATTCTTTGGTGGTATTCGGAAAGCAACTCTAAACCACATCTGAAATTAAAACAGAGCAAATTGTTAAAATTATTGATAGTATATGGAACATTCTAAATTCGGTGTCATGGGAAAGAGGAAGTTTAGAAACGAACACTCGTTTAGGGGAGGGGGGAGGGAGGTGGGGTTTCCATAAATGTTACAAGGGAGAAGGGGAGGGGGTTGCTTTTTGCAAACATGTTTTTTTTTTTGGATAGTCTCTTAAATGTAAAATTTATCACAACACAACCTATTAGTTTGACACATACTTATTAACAAATTGAATATTTAAAATTAAACCATGCAATAATAATACTGAACTAATGGAGTAGGTAGGTATATTAAAAAAATGTGGAATACCATTCTTGCAATCAAAAAACTTTTATTTAATTTGTTTTAGTAAATATTAATAGTCAAATTGTCAGTTGATCCGAACTAATTACTATACGCAGGAGCAATGAAGCAAAAAGAAAAACTACAGTGAAGCACATATTTTCACCCTTGTAGTCGTAAATTTCAAAATATTAATAGAGAAAAAAATGCTTAACTAAAAGTTGCAACCTTTATTTCCTGTAATATTGGTAATAACTAATTTCAAGGTAGAACTAATGGGAAAGCAGAAAATCAAGATAAAATTATTTTGACCGACAATTTTCTAATATAAAAACTTAAAATGATTGTTCCATGTATATATATATATATATAAAATCAAAATTTATTTTTAAACATTAAATACCCTAGTTTCACTTACCGATTCTCCATGTTATTATCTGTTTTTAGTTCTTTTACTAGCAGAAATTCATCGAATTTTGTCGTCTTTCAACAAGTCCTTTTCAGTAGTTTCACCACTTGCATATACTGCTTCGCTGCATCGTAGCTTTAATTGCCAAGATCAGGTAAGAGTTGGAATTTATATAAGGGTTGCTTGACCTAGATTAATTGCTTCCTAAAATAGGGATTTAAAACATTACTTCATTAATTTCAAATATACATAAAAACACATTTTTACATTTTCAATAAGTGTGAACTGTTAGCTAGGTAAAGTATATATAGGTACCAAAGTATTTTTCATCTCTTCTCCATGTAATTTGTCAATGTGAGCTTGATTTTTAAGGAAACAGAACTTTCGAAAAAATGTTAAATATTACTGAAACTTAATTACAAAGTGGCCCTGTGCAGCACAGTACATCTTTAGGATGAAGGCAACAGTTTTGTAGCAGAATATATGAAATTATATTTTCTTAAATCTAATATTAATAAGTGTAATGAGACATTTTCACTGGGATTATCGGAAATTTCCACTTGTGAAAAGAAGTATCGCATTCGTTGCATAAATAAATAACTATCAAGTACGTGTACAATAAACACTTATGTACTTACCCTTTGTTTTCGGACATATTGAACACTAACGAAAGATGATCTTTGACTAAACTATTATATAAAGTCGTCTTCGCGAACAGAACTTCAACAATCAATTTGTTAATGACGAAATCAGGACAAAATATGCTTACTCTTTTGTTTTCGGATATACTGAACACTATTAACTATTATACTATTAGTTATTATAATGCTATCTTTGCAAACAAATTCGAGCATTCGAGGCAAAATGGCGTGACGGCGTATGACTGACGATTTTCTTTTTCTACTTGTTTAGCCGTTTCGGATGCGTCCGTTACGTTCGGTCTGGAATGGCCAATAAATAGCATTTAGGCGTATCACGTGACTGTAGATGAATGTTGGTTTAATAACATTATAATTATAACCTATAAATGTAACTTTAATTTAACAACAATGTTAATGACAAGTGTTTTTAATATAATTTTATAAATATTACATAATAACATTATGGAGCTGTTATAGAATAATATTGCATTATGTTACACTCCAGTAATATTATCAGAGTGTTTATGAACAATATGGCATATATGTTATATTTTAAACACATAAATAATATTGATTTCTTGTAACATAGCTGTTTTAATAAATAATGTTTTTTGGATATATTAAAATAAAATTATAATTGCATAAAAACAATATTACAAAAAAACATTGACAAAGTAACTTTAAAAAAATGTTTTTTAATATTTTAGTTATGTTTCATGTTTAGTGGGAAGGCAAAAATCAGTTTTGTCGATAAACCCAGTGCTTCTATGTTATTGTAGATTACACCATGCGGGGGTTTATCGACATGCTGCCGGAACAGATTTCTCTGTTCGGCAGCTTTAATCTGGGCTGTCAGACGATTTGGTGTAAGTTCAGTTTCTGACTGCATCAGCGCCTCGTCGACCTCCTTGTCTGAAGTCAAATAGTAGACCGAGTTCATCTGCGGCCCGATTAGCTGCCTTGAATAATCCTTCGCCCACTCCTGCGATCTCGTGATCTCTCACAATCTGCAGGAGTGGGTCGGAGCTCCTTAGGATGTCGCATGCCATACTTAATGATACTCTGCCGTGCATACACTCCAGCCTCAAGAGTCCTCGGCCTCCTCGTTGTCGTGGGAGGTACACCCGAGGAACGGATGATCTTGGATGAATGTTACCATGAATGTGCATCATCTTGCTGGTTTCTCATCTATCTAATTGGTGCAGCTCATCCCTATTCCACTTGACTGCTCCAAATGAGTAGAGCAGGATCGGAACGGCAAGCATATCGTTGCAGACACCCTGTGCTTCCCCGACAGTTCGGACGACCAAATTTGTCGAAGTCGGTGTCTGTACTTGCCGCGGAGAGACGCTTCACACTGTTCATACAAGTCCAGCAAGGACCGCGCCAACTCAATAGCTAATAATTATAATGTACTTATACACTTGCACAGCTACACTTAATTCCAACATATTATATTAGCAGACCTGCAAACATGCGCCCGAGCATATGCGGTCCTCCGTTATATATATATATATATTATTTAAACCACATTGGATGACTGCAAGGGCAGATGTATACACCAAAATAAAGCTAAAAGTATAGGCAATAAATTTTATTCGATGCATATTTCTATTAGAACTGTCCGTTTTGAAATTATTCGATAATATTTAAAGGGGTTGCTCAAGAAATATCAGTTTTTTAAAAAAATCTCGCTAAATACTAAAAAAAACGCATATATAGTGTAATGACCATTATTAATCACTTAAATACAAACAGTCTGACGTTTGAATGGACGCGATATCTCAAACGGTAACCGAGATACAGTCATTTGAAAATTTCACCCTTCGACGGGGTGCAGGGGGTAAATGACACGTGTCTGAGCCGGCCAAGAAGTGATTCAATCAGTGTTGCTACAAGCGTCTCTCAGTTTGGTACTAGAATAACACTATAGAGTGTACTAAATTCCAGAAAACTGTACTAGAATTATGACATTTAAGCTTTGTCTTGGCTTTGAAAAATGAAAGTCTAGTATGTCATGAACATGCGCAGTTAGCGAAACAGAATACGTTTTATTAAGTGCGCATGCTCTTGGCATCCGAGAACCGTTTTTTCTGAAAACCAAAATAAACTTATTATTCTCGACTCTGCAGCCCAATATACTACTTAACGTTTTACTGGTTGTTTACATTTAGTTCAGCAACCAAATATGCAGTTCTTTACAGCCAGGCAGTTAGACAATATACTCACTGTCTTGGATTACATGTGTAAAATGAATTTTAATAATAAAACAAGATTACCAAATAAATATATTTATTACATTAACACAGATATGTAGAAATTGCGTTTTTATCTAAAACTGTTAATGGTAACAACTACGACTAGAAAAACTAAAACAACATTCTTTGGTAACAAAAATATACGACTAGAAAACTAAAGCATAACATTCTTTAAAAGTGTACTAGATTTGCAAGTGGAGTACTAGCGTATACTTTTCCAAACATAAATTTACTAGTTCTAGTACAATGTACAATTGTACTAGCAATAGCAACACTGGGTTCAATGTTCAATATTACATGTACTAACACTACTAACAGGTGCAATTGGTCGCTCGCTTCAATCGCTCCAAGCCCACAAAAGTACATATGCGGGCCCCTACTAGTCATTTCGTCGGCTGAACTATAAGCATTATCGACATATAGTAGAGTGCTCGCGTTAACAAAAGTCGCTTAGTTTTCGATCCCGTTGGCACTTTTAGAGTAAAATGTATGACCTTGTCAGATATGTTACTTATGCCCTGTGGATTACGAATCCACTTGTCGTCAAAGAATCGTCATGAATATAAGGGCGCAAATCAAAATTTTCTAATTAACTACACCACGCGATAGAGTCAATCATGAAGCGTATTTTATCCAAAAATCATTAAATTCTCTGTAGAATTTCTATTTTTAAAATAAATAAGGAAACGAACTTTTGCATAGGCTTATATGGCAGTAAAAATCAAAAATCCTCATTTTCTCTGTTCGACTACGGCTGAAAATTAATTATTTTTCGTCTACTTTTCCATTCCCACGACGATATCTCCCAAACTATTATATTTATCAAAAAAATATATTCTTTATAAAATATTTGCCATATATTCCAGATTACAATGGTTTTTAAATCAGATTTTTTGAGAATTTAATAACCAAAATATTTAATAATGTGTAGCGTGATATCAATTTTCGAAGCTTATCAGCGGCATGCGTTCGTTGCAAATTCTCGCTCTCCCACTCTTTAAAACTGTTTCAACACACCCCACTTCGCACCCGCTCTGGCCTACCGTTAGATAGATTGGCGCATATAAGCTCTCGTGGTTCATAATATTTTGAAATTTATATCTTGAAAATGATTATTACTACGAAATAAATGTAAGTATATTTGTAGAATATTAATTCAGTATTACATGGACTTGCATAAAAATTATGGCCTGCCTAAAATTATTGTGTAATAGATTAACACTGGTATGTATTTTAAATTTTCTACCATGTAGGTAACTGATGTATATGCTTTTTAGAAGAAATTAAAATGAAAAGTACTACTGATAGCACAAGTTCTGAAAGTGAGATTGAGAAAAATATAATTTAATGTAAAACAGATTCGTAACATATTAGCTTAATTTGTATGAAACCGGGCCCTGTAATCAAAGGTTTTGAGAAATCGTTTGCAACATTTACTGATTGTTTAAAAATCTATGAAAAAATAAGTTACCAAGGAGAAGATGATCTATATCCTAGCATTATGTCATTCAAAAAAACAAACAATTTTGACTGGTTTGGCACCGAAATTTCTATTCTAGTTTTATTAGCCAAAGAAATATAGAACATTTAAGAAGATAAATAGAGAAAGAAATTGAAAAGAGTTCAGATGGACCCAATGCCCGTCCATCAACTTTTTCCTATGTGCATTTTCGTAAAACAATTTTTTTAAATAGATAAATGTACTTTTGTCAGAAGTACAACAATAAAGCTTTCTCAAGTAATGACCACGGAACCAGAAAGAAAAGTAAGACTACTAGTCGACCAGAATCCCATAATTTTCGAAAAAATTTGTGCTAACGATTTAATACCTATGGAAATTGAATATCATATTTCATGTTTCTAAAGTCGCTATAGACAATGCAGAGGTCTATCTAAGAATAAAAATAAAAGTGGAAAACGGACAGACAACGAACGGAGTTCTACTAAAATATGTAAAATTCTTGAGAAACGGTTTTTAAAGCAAAAAGGGTATGGTACGTCGTCAATTTATGATGAGAAGTATCTAGAATGGATAGATACAGGTCTAAAAGAGAGATCAGTAGACTACTTATAAATACATTTACAGGCAAAGGAGTCAAAATTGTTAAATCTACAAAGAGAAACGAAAAATATAATTCAGAAAACGAGGCATGAAACTTTGCATTTTCTATTGTGACTTTAGAAATATATTAAACATGATATTTAGCTTCTATAGCATTTAAATCGTTAGCACAAATTCTTTAGAAAATTATGGGATTTTGGTGGGATAATAGTCTTGTTTTTCTTTCTGTGTTCCTAGTCATTACTTGAGAAAGCTATTTTATTGAAAAAAAATTCATTTTACGCAAGGACACGCCTGAAGAAGTTATTGGACATGCACTCCATCCATCTGAACTGTTTTTAATTTTTTTATCTTTCTCCATTTTTCTCCTTCAATGTTCCATATTTCTTTTGCCAGTAAAACTAGAACAGCAATTTCGGTGCCAAACCAAACAGCCAAAATGATTTGTTTTTCCAAATCGCATAGTTCTAGAATATACATCATCTTCTCTTTGGTTACTTATTTTTTCACGGAGTTTTAAACAATCAATAAATATTGCAAACGATTTATCAAAACCTTTGTTTACAGGGGCCGGTTTCATACAATTTAAGCATAATATTTTACGAATCTGTATTTCTTTAAATTTTATTTTTGTCTCAATCTCACTTTCCGAACTTGCCCTATCAGTAGTACTTTCCATTTTCATTTCTTCTTCAGTTACCTATATGGTAGAAAATTCTGTTAAAAAAATACATACCAGCGGAAAGTATCTTGCTAACATCGAACTGCCGAGTTTCTTATAACGTGTTAATACATTACACAAAAATTTTATGTAAGGCGAAATAACACTGAATTAATTATTAATTAAACAAATATACCTACTTATATTATTCATTCCATAGTAATCATTTTCAAGATATAAATTTCATTAATACGAACCACGAGAGCTACTATGCGCCAATCTAACTAACGGTGTAACGGTAGGCCAGAGCGGGTGCGAAGTGGGGTGTGTTGAAACAGTTTTAAAGAGTGGGAGAGCGAGAATTTGCAACGAACGCATGCCGCTGATAAGCTTCGAAAATTGATATCACGCTACACATTATTAAATATTTTGGTTATTAAATTCTCAAAAAATCTGATTTAAAAACCATTGTAATCTGAAATATATGGCAAATATTTTATAAAGAATATATTTTTTTGATAAATATAATAGTTTGGGAGATATCGTCGTGGGAATGGAAAAGTAGACGAAAAATAATTAATTTTCAGCCGTAGTCGAACAGAGAAAATGAGGATTTTTGATTTTTACTGCCATATAAGCCTATGCAAAAGTTCGTTTTCTTATTTATTTTAAAAATAGAAATTCTACAGAGAATTTAATGATTTTTGGATAAAATACGCTTCATGATTGACTCTATCGCGTGGTGTGGTTAGTTAGACAATTTTGATTTGTGCCCTTATATTCGTGACGATTTTTTGACGACAAGTGGATTCATAATCTACAGGGCATAAGTAACATATCTGGTAAGGTCACATATTTTACTCTAAAAGTGCCAACGGGGGGAAAGATAGAAATTAATTTGCACTCTACTAATACGTGAACAATGTGTTTAGGCAATTGCCTAAACACATTAACTTTATGTGTAAGAGAAAATGAAATTCGTATGTGCCCTTATTAACTCGATCATACACAAGACGAGTTAATGTTTACTCGACTCTATTACTGAAAATTGATTTTTAAGTTTACACTGCATTTGCAGACTTATTTGTTAACATTTCTTAATAACTTTCAGACCAACGAAATATTTATTCTTTCTAAATTCAGGTGCTACTAAATTCTTCTTAAAATTGTTAATAAATTGTTTAAACAATTAAAGCATACCCAAGAAGTGCAGTGTAAATTTCAGCATTGAGGTATTTTTAAAACTATTGCAGATAGATACATACATCTATATAAAATCTGTAGAAAAGAATAGATCAGTTTTTTATGACAAAATTATTTAGCATTGCTGTATTATTATAAATATGATTATGATTATTATTGTTATTATTATTACAGTTCTCCGCTATTTCGAGTTGGTAAGTGTAGGTACATTATGTGTGCATGCTTTGACCTACTGACTCGCAGAACAGTCCCAATGAACAATATTTGTTTTGTAAAGGTGCTCTGAATATCACGATCACCGAATAATAAAAACTTTAGTAAAGTATATTTGTCCATGAAAACTTTTCAATTATCACTTTATACTGTTTATACCACCTTAAAGAGCTTAAACGGCACGCTCTATACAAAGAATTTATATAAAAATTCTTTGTTATCTCTAAATTCTATAGTAAGAAGTAATAGAAATGTATGGCGTCCACTGACAGGATCGAAAATACGGCATCCATATTGAAAATATGTACCAAAAGGACACTATAAATCTGAAAAGAAACTTTTGAGCTGGGATTCTTATACAACTTCTGTGTCTCTATAACCACACCACATCAGTTTAATAATATACAGTTGGGCCAAAGATTAGAGTAGAGAACTAGTTAATTTAATTCCCTAATCTTTGGTTGGGTCACTTCCCCTTATTTTTGTTCATGACCCACTCTTGCAGTGGCGGCTCGTCAGGGGAGGCTCGAGGCTGAGCCTCCCCTTGGAAGAACCACCATATCTTCAAAAGTAATATCTTAAGAAATTTCAATTAGGTATATCTCAATTTTCAATATTTTTTTATTGTTTATAATTCATTAATTAATGTTCAGTGTATATATAAAAGTTTTGCATTACCTTTCCACAAACATACATATAACGTTACAGTCCGGATAGTCTTTGTATGCATATTTCCCGGTCGGCCGGTCTTTTACTGAACGAACACTGCGGTTCGCTGGAGGCTAATACGAAATAGCTTCCAACTTTAACGCATTTACTTATAACATGAATGACCTTGAATTTCTTTGCGCTGTGTAAAATAGCAGAGCACTTCGAATAGCCAAAGGAAGCCAGCCTCCGATCTCAGTTCTTTATAGTGCATGTGCACATTGTGCACAGGTCGTTCAGGTGATTCACAAAGAAAACGAACTGTTAGTTGCGGTTAGCCGGTTAAGTTGACGTAAAAATACATAAAACATTTGATACGCGGGCTAAAAATGAGTGCTCTAGGTGAAAATATGTCTTGTTGTCCAGACGGTTTTGTGATAACAATTATAAAAAAGTCGAGTGGTTAACGGCATCAACAGTTAGAAACAAATTATATTGTTGGATGTTTATTATTTACTAATGATCAATCCTCAATTTGGGGCAGGGCCGGGTTTAATAATTTGCAAAATTTATCGCGAGGTTTAGAAAGGCACGAAAAATCCCAGGAGCACATTTCATCTTGCATTAAATTCGAAATGTTTGGTAAACAAAATATTGTAAATTTCTTGGATTCTGCACATAAGAGAGAAAGAGAAAATGTTAACGAAAAGGTCCGTGAAAATAGGGAAATATTAAGGAGGTTAATAGATGCCATTATATATTTATCTTCACAAGAAAATTCTTTCCGAGGACATGACGAAAAACGAGAATCGTGTAATAAAGGAAATTTCAAAGAGCTGATAGATTTTTTAAAAACGTATGACCCAAAATTAGAGAACTTTTTGAATAACGCCACTGTTTTTTCCGGAACGTCTAAATCAATTCAAAATAATGATCTAATTGAGAGTGTTAGCTCGATTATTAAAGGCAACATTTATGAAGAACTATATAATTGCGAATTTTTCTCGTGGCAAATTGACGAAACGACGGACGTTACTTGTAAATCTCAACTTTCTGTAATTTTTAGATATGTAATGCACGGAGAAGTTATTGAAAGGTTTGTTGTTTTTTTTGATGTGAGTAGTGGAAGAAACGCGGAGAGTTTATTTAAATTATTAATCGATGAATTTGGTAAATTTGATTTGAAAAATAAATTAATAGCACAAACTTATGACGGCGCTGCAGTTATGTCAGGACATCTTAATGGACTCCAAACAAAAATAAAAGATATTGCTCCTCAAGCTTACTTTATTCACTGTTACGCACACCAATTAAATTTAGTTCTGAGTAAAGCATGTAACGGAATTAAAGAAGTTAGAATATTTTTTTCAAATATTACTGGTTTTTCGTCATTTTTTTCAAAATCTACCAAAAGAACTGATGTTTTAAATAGAATTAATATGAAACATAGAATTCCGACAAACGCTCCCACTCGTTGGAATTTTTCATCTAGAGTTGTTTTCACTGTTGACAAATACAGGAAAGAACTTATTGACGTTTTTAATTTTATTTCGGAAAGTGAAGAGTTTTTAAATGACGATCAGACTTTACGAGCAGCTTACGGATTAAAATCGTTATTGTTGGATAAAAATTCCATATTTTTTCTAAAGGCTTTTAAAATGATTTTTGAGCAAACTGATGTTGTTTTCCAAATTTTACAGAATAAACTAACTGATATAACATATTTTAAAATTATATAGACTTAATTCACTTATATCTAAATTAAAAGAATTTCGCAATACCGAAATACATTTCAATACTTTATACAACATTTCTTTAGAAAATGTTGAAAAAGTAGACGATGACGATGAGCCTGAGCCACAATGTAAAAAGAGAAAGACAACATATAACTTTGACAGGGCAGATACACACATTACAAACAAATTTTTATAGAAATTTTGGACACCATTATAGTCCAAATTGAAATGAGATTTTCTGATTTAAATTCTTTGCAATGTTTCGATTTAGTAAATCCCAATAATTTTACAACGTATTCTAAATCATTTCCTACTAGTCTAATGGAGAAATTAATGGACCATTATCCTTTTTTTGACCGTATTTCGTTAAGAAATGAACTATGCGTGTTGTATTCTGACCAGCAACTTTTAGCAAATCCAAAATCATCTCAAGAAATGCTTACTTTTATATATAATAACAATTTAAAAAGCTGTCTCCCCGAACTGTACAAACTTTTGTCATTAGTGTCAACAATTCCGGTAACCTCAGCTTCTGTAGAACGATCATTTTCAGCACTTAAACGCATAAAAACATTTACTAGAAACAAAATGAGTCAAGACCGCCTCTCAAATGTATCGCTTATTTCAATAGAAAAACGTTTTTTGTCAGAATTGAAGAAACACGATTCATTTTATGATGAAGTAATCAACCATTTTGCCAGTTCCGAAAATCGCAGTTTACCACTCATTTATAAAAATATTTAGGCTTTAAAGCAGAGATTAATATAGGTAGTTGCTATTTTAGAAAAAATATTTATTTATGTTATTTATTTTTTAGGAAATATTTTTTAATTCTCCATAATATAGAGTTCCGCGGTTATATTTTTTTATATAACTTCTGTCTCAAAACAATTTTAATTTTTATTAAAAGTTATAATTTTACACTCCTGGCAGTGATAATGAATACAATTTTTTGTTTGTAGAAAAACACTTTAATTTTTTTACCAAACCTGTTTTTATTTTTATTAAGTTATATAATTTAATTACAAGTGCTCCTTTGGATACCGATACTCGAGTCGTAGGAACGAGAATTTCATGAGAATGATTTTTTCATCTCATCATATTTTCTATTTCCTTTTCTGTCTATTCTTTTATTAGTTCCTATTCTCTCAAGTCGTGATTAGGTATCCTGGCGAACAACCCACGGCAAAAAAATGTAACGCGCCGTTGTACTACCTCAGGGGTGGTGGGGAAATGTACAAATTGTATAGTCATATTGCACGTCAGTTGTCTTTCAGGATATCAAGCCTCCTCTGCAGACAATATCACGAGCCGCCACTGCACTCTTGCCATCGACGCGTGGGCTACACTGCTTACACTCAGCCACAGAGTAGATACTCAGCCAGCACCATAGATAAACTACACTGCCAGCACTCAGTGCGAAACAAGTACGACAAGTAGTTCTTGATTATAGCGCGCGAATAGGTCAATTGTTCAAAAGTTATAAAATGAACTATTTGATTCATTACATTATTATTATGCGTGTAACACCATCACAACATTCTTTAATGTTTGAAACTGTTTCCTAATTATGTGAATTTTGTGCTATGATTTTATTACAACATAGCCAACAAATTTGACATTTAGTTCGGTACGCCGCGCGCCGGTGTTAGCTACTCGATTTTAAAACTGGCGCCTTTCCACGCTGTGCGCGTGGTCTTTGCGCACTCGGTCTGGTCTAGATCATAAAAAACGAAAGTAAGTCCCATTTTTTCTACATAGAGTAGAGTAAATAGGGAGTGAGTCTATTGTATATTTCTCTACTGTAATATAACGAATACAACCAAGAATGTGAGGTTGAATTTTTCCCCAAACATTTCAGGGGCGGACTTGAATAAATTTATAATAAAATTTATCAATTCAATTAATTTATTAAAAATATTTAACGTCAGCGGTTATATGCTATAAATGTTACTTTATCGATTAACGATGACGAATCATATGACAACGAGGTGAAAGATTAGTAATAGTCGTTAAAATGGCAGAAAAATCTTCGATCTTTTCAGGACGCCCACAATCAGAAAGGCAGATATGCTGCAATTTCAAATACTATTAAAATGTGTATTCATTTATAAACTGATGTCCAGGTTTACCTACTTATGGGTATTTACGTATAGTAAAGGCGGTGTAATTTTAAAGTGCAGCTTTTAGATTGCACTAGTACACACCTGTTTATTTTAGATATTTATTGTTATTAAGTTTTGTGAATTATTTCATTATTATACTTATCTCGATTATTAGTTTGAGATAAATGTAACTCGAATATAATTAAATAGCAGTAGAACGAAATCCGGCCCTGAAATTACCATGAAAATTCAAGGTTTGACCGCTAATTTTATTATACTTAAGTTGAATTTCCAACCTATAAAAATTAACAATATTAAAAAACGCTGTGGCTACGGGCACGTTAACGTGACGCGATTTCAGAAATTTGGAGGCACGTTTATTACGTCATCACTGCGCCTACGTCATCCTGTGGCGTGCCGCAAATTTTATTTAAATGCACGTGGGAACAAGATTAAATACCTACCTATTTAAATTTGTTTAGGCCTCCATTTTTGTGGACCATAAACGAATAGACACTATATTTTTTATTATACCTATCTATATTACTTGAAGACATTGAAGACATTTTGACCATATGTTAAAGTTAATTAAATCCTGTACCCACCCCTGTTAATATATATAATAATATTTAGTAACATCATATTTAATATTTTAGCTGGTATTATACTTTCTGTATAATACGAATTAAGTAGGTACAATAACAATTCAAGATCAGAAAAAAAATGTAGAAACTTATAGTCAGTGAATATTTGTTTAATTTTTTAATGTTTAAAATTTCTATTTTTCATAGGCAAAAATGTCCAGTTTTAAGATGACAAAGTAGTGTTTACTTTTTCTGAGTTTTAAGGCATTTTTACGGACTGTTGCGGTGCTCTCACTGTTCTGCTTCTACTGAGCGTATGTGCTCGCATTGAATCATTGAACTTGAAAGATATAAAGAGTATAGGTATAATATTAACAAAAAGAATTATACAATGCAAAGAATACGTATTTTAAACTTCTATTTTATACTTTTACATCACTGCAAAACCATAATTATCATTATTTATATGTTTATATTTTGTAAAAGATAGTTTTAACCCGTGCCTTTAAAACTAAAATTAGCGGTGCCGCGGCACGTTATAGGAAGACGTATCACAATGATGACGTAATAAACGTGCCTCTAAATTTGTGAAATCGCGGCACGTTAACGTGCCCGTAGCCACGGCGATTAAAAAATGTGTATATTATATCAGAGAGCTTATTAATGTTACACTGATTCTAGTTTAGAAATAGTTATGTGAGCATCCTTATCTACATTATGCTGATGTTACCTAATGGCCACATGATGCATGCTGCTTACTAGACAATAAATACCTAGCTTATAAATAGGAGTTTTGCTATAGAGCTCATCAGATTTATATCCATTCTCGAACTTGCCACATGTGTTTAATTGTAACACTATAAAATAAATAAGTTAATTTCTTTGAGTTGTGAACTTTTGACTTTTTAAAATCTTTTTAAAAACGTCTTTTCCAAAGCGAAAGACTTAGCTGGCGCAGTCGGTGTAGATTTAAGTCCGTCGGTCCGTGCATCGTGCAGAAATCGACGTGAAATTTTGATTTCTTAAGACTTAAATAAAAGAACCTCGTGTTGTAAGTGCATAGTGCAACTTTTCCATCAAGGAAATTGACAACAGCCACTGCAAGTTGAATTGAGTAGATTTGCAAGAAGAACCAAGTGCAGTTCCAGGTGGATAACTTCTCCAAAGGCAGCAGACACCTCTTCTAATCAAAGTAAGTCGAGTTTGTTTTCCTTTGTTCACTTCCTGGGTATATATCGTATAAACCCAAGAAAAGTTTAGTTTAGGTGAGAACATTTCTGTTCAAAAAATTAGTTAGGTGAGAACATTTCTGTTCAACAATTTAATTAGGTGAGAACATTTCTGTTCAAATTCACAATCACGTGAAACGTAGATTTAAGAAGAAAAAGTAATTTTAAGAAACTTGAAAACTTTGTAAATTTTCACACATCGTAAAATAAGTGAACCGTTTCCAAATTTCAAAGAGCCATCATAAATAAAACAAGTAACAATTTTTGGCATTATTTTATATTTCAAAAATTAACAATTCTTGATCAGATCTTGTCAAAATTTTATCATTTACAATCAAATTTAATTTTTATAAGAAAACATTGTAAAATCATATTTTTCATCTCATGAACGATAATAATCAATTAGACTCAATACTTTGTTCACTCAGTTCTTTATCATTAGATAAACCTGAACCAGAAAAAACAGAAAGTCCAAAAATGGCTACTGAAAATGTCATAAATATTAATGTTCTGAAATTGTATGCAGACTCAATAGCACCTTATGATGGTACGGAACTCGAATTAGAACCATTTATAAATGCGGTTGACGAATTTTATGACTTATACGGAAATACCACAGATCGCGGATTAAATAAATGTGTCGAACGCATAATAGCGGGTAAACTAAGAGACAGGGCCCGTATGTTAATAGGCGCTCGTCCAGAATTAAATTCATGGGCACTAATTAAAGAAAACCTTAGAAGTACTTTCGGAGACAACCGATCTTTAGACATTTTAGAACAAACATTATTTACCATGACGATAAAACATAACGAAAATCCTATTGAATTTGCTAGACGGATTCAAACAAACCGCAGTAAATTATGTTTTAAATTAAACTCAAAACCTGTCACAGAAATTACCCAACAACAAAAATTAATTTATATAGATCAATATGAGTCCCAAAGTCTAAAAGTCTTTTTACGGAATTTAAATATGCGAACTTGTGATTTTATTAGATCTAGAAACCCTAAAGCATTAGAAGAAGCCATAAATTTGTATATTGAAAATGAAAACTTTATACAAACTCAAATTCAGACCCAAAATTCAATTAGCAAACAACCTGTTAAAACGCAAATAACGCAACAAAATTCTAACAAATTCCAGACTCAAATACCATATAAATATAATTATCAAAACCAATTTTTGCAATTTCCACCACAGCAAAATTTTCCTAGTCAACCTATACCAATTCAGCCCAGACCAAATACGAATATTAGATTCCCCACAAATAACCAAGTTTTTGGAAATCAACAAAAACAAAATGTGTTCAGACCAAATCAGAATAGAACCCCGCAACATGCACCTGAACCCATGTCAATACAATCGCGGCAAAGTTTCCCCACAAACAGAAACTATCAAAATCACCCACAGCCGAGACTTACCTCTGGCCAGATGAGACAACAGTTTCCTTGGGTACAACGCACCCAAAATCCAAAATACACTGTTCAGGAGCTACACGCAATAAATGACGAACCATCCGACGTCACATACGATACCGAAAATGCAAATTACCTTTATTCTGAAGAACAAAATAATGAAAATTTCGATAATCAATATTCAATTGCTGAAAATGAAATGTATCAAATACCCGACCAATACCACAACCCATATAACCAAGAATACAGAGAAGACCCTGTAGATAATTATGATCCAAATCTCGAGAATCCAAATTTTCTCAAACTTCCTCAAACAGACAAACAGACATAACATTTAATGCATATATAAACGCTTTAACATACATACAAACAACAAATCCCGATTTAAAATTATTAATCGACACCGGTTGTAACGTTTCCATGTTGAGACCAATTGTAGCCGAATTATATTTTCCAAATTGTATGTATAAAGCACCTTCATTATTACAATCGATAGGCCAAGCTCGCGAAGCTGTGTACAAAGCAAAAATACCAGCTTTTAAAGAATTACAGTCAGACAAAGAAATAGAATTTACGTTATATCCTTTTTCAGACTACTTCGATGGAATTATAGGCCTAGACGAATTACGAAAATTAGATTTACAAATGCATTTTACAGAACAAGTTTTATACAATGATAAAGTTCAAATACCGTTCAAATATCGCGAAGAACATACGCAAACGCATGTAAAAATTGAAATACCACCCCATCAAACTATCAATAAATTATTTTATGTAAATAAACGTGAAGGAAATATTTTAGTTCCCGAACAAAATCTTTTCGGACTATACATTCCTGAAACTTTAACTTATGCAGAAAATTTTCGTGCTAGATTTGAAATTCAAAATAATACTGATCAGGCTTCATGTGTAGAAATTAGAACACCTTTTGATGTCACACTTTATGATCCTGAACAATTTGAAATTTATAATATTGAAGATGCATTACCCGATTATTCTAGTCAAACAAACCAACATAAAAATTTAAATGACTTAATTAGAACCAGTCATATGAACGAGGAAGAACGCGAAGAAATATTAAAACTTATAAATAAATTTCCCGATATTTTTCATCACGCTGATCAAAAACTATCATTTACCAACAAAGTAAAACACGAAATAAAAACTAACGACGAAATCCCCATTCATGTAAAAACTTATCGGTTTCCACACTATCACAAAACCGAAGTAAACACACAAATTAACAAGATGTTAAAAGACGGCATTATTAGACCAAGTCAATCACCCTGGTCCAGTCCGATTTGGATAGTCCCAAAAAAGGCTGACGCATCCGGAATAAAGAAATGGCGTATTGTAGTTGACTATAGGCGACTAAACGAAAAAACTATAGACGACAGATACCCGATACCAAACATAGACGATATACTTGACAAATTAGGCAAGTGTAATTATTTTACAACTTTAGATTTAGCTAGCGGATTCCACCAAATCGAGATGCAACAAAATAGTATTGAAAAAACGGCATTCAACGTCGAAAATGGCCATTACGAATATTTGCGTATGCCATTTGGCCTTAAGAATGCTCCAGCCACGTTTCAACGTGTGATGGACCATGTTTTACGAGAACTTCAAAATAAAATATGTTTAGTCTACATGGACGACATAATTATTTTCAGTACTTCCCTTCAGGAACATATTCAAAATCTAAAACAAGTATTTTCAAAATTGAGAGAGGCTAAATTAAAAATACAATTAGACAAGTCGGAATTTTTAAAACAGAACGTCGAATTTTTAGGGCATGTTATTACACCACAAGGTATAAAACCTAACCCCAACAAAATCCGAGCCATCAAAAACTTTCCTATTCCTAAGACGGCACGTGAAATAAAATCATTTTTAGGACTTCTTGGATTTTATAGAAAATTCATAAAGGATTTTGCAAAGATCACAAAACCCTTTACGAAGTGTTTGAAAAAAGGCGAAAAAGTTATTCATTCACCTGAATTTTTGTCAGCATTCGAGACCTGTAAAAACATACTTACTAACGAACCACTGTTACAATACCCCGACTTCACCAAGCCTTTTATACTCACCACCGATGCTAGTAACTACGCAATCGGGGCGGTTTTATCACAAGGAACTATAGGTAATGATAAACCAGTAGCGTACGCTAGTCGCACCCTTAACCCTGCGGAAATAAACTACAGTACTATAGAAAAAGAGTTATTATCCATCGTTAATTTTACAAAATACTGGCGTCCAATCCTATTTGGCCGAAAATTCACCATAGTCACAGACCACAAACCTCTACAGTGGGTTAATAACTTGAAAGAGCCAAACAGTCGCCTTATGCGATGGCGTTTAAAATTAATGGAATATGACTATGACATAATATACAAAAAAGGTAAAGAAAATAAAGTAGCAGACGCTCTCTCGCGTATTGAAATTCAGCCTGAAATACATCCAATAGAAAACAAATCTATTGACGGCAATATAGACGATTCGGATCAAAACAAATTAGAAACCGATTTCCCTGAATTAACATTAGATGATTTAATTGATCTAGAATTTCGATCAGACGAAGATGTTTCCCCCGCCGACTTAACAGTGCAGAACATTCCGAAAATTAATGTAATCTCGGATACGCAAATTTGCCCCCCTAGATCACAGGCGTCAAATGAAACAATACATTCTGCAACCGAAAACCCAATATTAAATATTCCCATTTCAGAAAATGCAATAAATACATTTAAAAATCAACTAATGATTACAGCTAGTAAAGACAATACCTGTACCCACGTAAGACTCGCAAAACCATTCGGGACAAAAACTAGATATCAGATAGTTTTTCCTAGTAGAAATAAAGACATGTTTGAAAACGAAGTAGTGAAAACTTTTAAAGAATATGTAAAACCTAAAACACTATACGGAATACTAATTGACGAACGGATTATGCAAGAAATAATTCCCATTTTGCAGCGACATTTTCAACATACTGCTTACAAACTAGTACAGACAAATAACTACGTTGACGATATCGAAAAACCAGAATCGCAACAAGAAAAAATCAAATACCACCACGAACAAAAAACTGTACATCGCGGTATTAACGAAACCACCCTCGCCCTGCGAAACCTGTACTATTGGCCAAATTTAAACAATGACGTAATAAATTACATAAATACTTGTGTCACCTGTCAGAAAACAAAATATGAACGACATCCACATAAAATTGTATTTCAATCAACCCCTATTGGACATCGTCCTTTTGAACATTTGTACATAGACACATTTGTTGTGAGCAAACAGAAATTTTTAACTGTAATAGATAGTTTTAGCCGTTTCGGACAAGCTTACCCTATTTGCCTTACAGCTACTCATGTTTGCGAAGGTTTACTAAAATACATGTCACACTACGGTATCCCCAGAAAAATCACTTGCGACCTAGGAACCGAATTTAAAAATCATTTATTCGAAGAATTTTGTGCTAAACATAGTATCGAATTACATTTTACAACTGTAAGAAATCCCGGTAGTAAATCCCCTATAGAGCGATTTCACTCTACTATACTAGAAGGACTACGTATATTAAATACGGGACTAAACAAGACACAAACGATCGAAACGTTAATGAGTTACGCGATTTTAGGATATAATAACTCCATGCATTCAGCAACAAAATTCACACCTTTTCAAATTATAAAAGGAGATTTCGATAATAAAACGGCATTCGAAATGTCCGAACACGACATTATTAATGATTACGTTAACAGACACAGTACAAACTTACAAATAATAGAAAGAATGGTTAACGAGAATAACGAAAAGAGTAAAGACCTTTCGAAAGTCAACGAAAATAGAAATGAACCAGAACCGATTACCACGCACAAAACCGCGTATGCAAAATTAACTCTCAGAAATAAAATCGCTACTCCCTACGAATCAGTTATGGTCGTTCAAGACCAACAAAATAAAATATTAACAACAAAAGGCACACGCCACAAATCTACGCTTAAACCAGCCAGAAATCTAAAAGGAAAATTACCTGTTTCAGATGCTGGGACTACTAGCCATATTGTACCTGACGTCGCTAGTACAAGCACAAATCAAGATAGATAAAATTTCTAACCCTATCCTTCCTTTTTCGTTAGGCAAAGCCCGAACCACTTCACAAAAACATTCATTTATAAAATACATTGATTTAACAAATTTTGATACCCCCATATTAAGCATAAAAATAAATATGAAAACAATAAAACCCATTATAAACGTAAACGACGAACTATATCCGCAATTAAATAATATATATGAACATCTAGAATACTTACTAAATCAAGCGGAAAATAAACTGAAAAACGTGAAACCGTTAGGAAATACTCGAACAAAAAGAGGCCTTTTTAATATAATTGGAAAAGCTTCCAAATGGGCCTTTGGCACCTTAGATTCGGACGACGCAAAACGATATGACAACGCTATATCCATCCTAGAGTCAAACCAGAAAGAGATGCATACAGATTTAGAAAATTATTTAACAATTACAAACAATTTCATGAACGAAACAATATCAACATTCGAAAAAATCACTATTAATCAAAATCAAATAAATACTAGAATAAGAACGATTGAACAAAGCTTGAATAAATTTACACTATTTTTAAGATTGCAAAATTTTCTAGACAATATGATTATAGATTGTTTATCGTTAATTACCATACTAGACAACATACAAGATGCAATATTATTTGCACACCTAGAATCAATACATAGTGCTATTCTACCTATTAATGATCTAATTGATCTGACAAGGATAATGAATACCCTGTATATCGAGGGAACCCCAGAATTTAAAAACATTCAGAGTTATTACGAATTAATAAAAACAGAAATTTATTATGTAAAGCAAACCATATGCTTCATATTTCACTTCCCTATTTTGAGCGAAGGTTTATACGATTATTACCACTTATTCCCTATACCCGCTCTAAATAAAACCATAATCCCCCTAAAACCATTTATCCTTGTAAACTCGACTTATCACCACTACGAAGAACTACCATGCCCACGTATCGAGGACCTGTGTTTGTATCATGTGACACAAACCGTATCACAAGGAGATTGCCTACCCCAAATACTTAGCGGCGCTGGATCAGCACCCTGCCAAACTACAGACGTCGTCATAAAAAATGACATTGTGGAACGAATAAACAACGCCTATGTATTAGCCATACCAGCCACTAAGATGACAATAGAAAAGCAATGCGGAGAACATGGTTACAATATCATTGACCAACCCCATCTGATATATATACCCCAAAAATGTAGTATATCTATCCATGGACATGAATTCTACAACATTGCCGGTTTCATCCCTGGAACACCCTTGGAAATCCTCCCAGTGAGAACATTGTCCACCAAGGAGAACAACAAAGAAGTCATCCCCTACAAACAAATAGAAGTGAATCGGCTCGCAGACATCAAACGCATGGCTGACGAAACCCATTTACACGAACTAAAGACACTTAGTGACATTAACAGAAGTGATCATACTGACTTATATATATGTTTATCTATAATTATTGTTATTTTATTAATTTGCTTTCTGAAATTTATCTACCCTAAGAAACAAAAAATGTTTCACACATTGTTCAGCTTTAAGAAAGATGCCGAACGAGAGAACCAGGACACACCCCCTGAGAATTCATCGAAAAATACTGAAAAAACAAAATCCTTTATTTTTTCAGCTTAGGGATGGAGGAGTTATGTGAGCATCCTTATCTACATTATGCTGATGTTACCTAATGGCCACATGATGCATGCTGCTTACTAGACAATAAATACCTAGCTTATAAATAGGAGTTTTGCTATAGAGCTCATCAGATTTATATCCATTCTCGAACTTGCCACATGTGTTTAATTGTAACACTATATAAAATAAATAAGTTAATTTCTTTGAGTTGTGAACTTTTGACTTTTTAAAATCTTTTTAAAAACGTCTTTTCCAAAGCGAAAGACTTAGCTAAATGTGAATAAAACATTAAAAAGGAGAATAAACTTACAAAAACGTAGAATTTGAGGTTATGTTAATGTTATTTTATTATTGTGGGACCAGGAAGTTTTATATTAATCAGAGCCAACCCCTATTATATAGGAATTGAACACTATTGGTTTTATAAATTTATGTCTGCAGCTTCTATAAAAACTCTTTATATAAATTATAGTAACAGTTACTAAAAGTTGTATAAATCTGTGATGAAGTTGCCATTTTATAAAACCTAAGGTTTTAAATCTTTTAGTAACTTTACATACCCACTATGCAACTTCGCAACTCTTTGGTAATCTTAAGGCGGCTACAGACGTAACTGCATACTTGAACGGTATACCTACATGCGCAAATTAATTGTACAAGTATACTGAATCTGAAAGCTGCATCGCCGCCACACGTAAAAGTATACTTGAACAATCGTGCAGACTGCAGTGACAGTTAAGCGCGAACAAAGGATAAAAATGGCATCAACGAATGAAGACCGAAGACGATGTGTTTACGTCTGCCGACTTGCCGTACACACGCTCAAGCGCTCAAGTATACTTGCGCAAACCCAACATGTACAAGTATACAATATAGAATTTCATCAAGTCTCATGTCACTTGTACAGTCACAATACTTGTGCAAGTGTTATAAATACACACGTTCCAGTATACTTGTACAATAAACGTGCGCATGCATACCGTTCAAGTATGCAGTTACGTCTGTAGCCGCCTTTATAAACACACAACCTTAATAAACCATTTATAAAAATAACAGTTACTTTAAGTGAGCAAAATTGTTCATTGGGATATTCATTGTGATGATGAGAACGTATTGTAATGATTTGCTGGACGAACGTAGATGCCTCTTGACTCTACACGTATTTCAATACAAAGGGTTAAGCAATACCAATTTTGGTTTTGTGGTTAGTACCTGGACAGGCGACCGTCCAAGGAAATACAGACATGCAGAGATCTTTCTTCAGCTTTTAATGGCTTGTATAATACTAATCACGAATGTTGTTGCTTATGTCATCATCTTTTAATTTCCGAATTCCGCGCATCGTTACGCTTGGAACTTCTGTCGTAGCCTCATCAGACGTTTCTTTTTGTTATTTACATTCTAATGCGGTAATATAGAAGCTGAGAGAAAAATCTCATGAGTGATAAAAATATAAATTGATGACGTGAACGACATGATTATAGTCTCATCATTTTAGCATGAAAAATCTGAAAAACTCTAAAATTGAAGGTACAGTGAAGTCAATTGACCCTGTACCTTCAATTTTAGAAGTAACATGCCAAAATGATGCGACTATTAGTACAGTATATCAGCGCATACGTAGAAGCTAAGCAATTTTAGGCGGGGATCATGTGTAGCGGGCACATGGATGCTGAAAACGCTGCACTTTTAGGATATGCTTTATTTAAACAATTTCTTTATGTAGTATGTTAACAACAATTTCAAGAATAATTTGACAGCACCCAGGGCCGTCGAGAGAAAATCGGGGCCCGGGGATAGCATTCATAATAATAAACTATTATCTCTATAAAAATTTCGAATAGTGAGGGAGAGTATTCCTTTTAGGATTGAATATTTCTCTCAATCAAAATTCTAAAGACCGAGGTGTGATATCCTTAGAATTAAATATTTAAATTTAAATAATTTTTACACTTTTTTTGCAGTCGCAGACAGATTATATTATCATTCTCCACATTTAGATCTACAAAGCCATTTCAGAAAATGTTCTTATTTTTCTCAAAAAACTATATCTTTGAGTGCACATATCCTATGATCCAGTTTTCTAATTCCTGCTATTAATAACAGTACGCAAGTGATATTCAGTGTAGAACCGACTTTAGAGGTAACAATATTGTCTAACATTGCTTATATTAATATTTTCAGCAAACGAACCTCAGAAGCAAAACTTTTGTCTTGTAGTTTGTATAACAAATTTATGGCTTTGCAGTCGCTGTGTCCACAAACTACAATATGTTTTATATCATGCAAAACACAACCCAATTCCAAGGCTCCCGGTTCATTAGTGGCATGTCCATTCTTAAAATAATTAGCATGTGGAACTATACTTCCAGCATTTCTTACTAAAATAAGACAATATTAGTCCTAAGGGTAAATATTGAACTTACCTACAAATAGGTCAATCCACCGGTACTTAAAAAGGAAAAAGTGATATACCCTATCAGCATTTTTTTAAGTGTTAGAATGTAATTACCAGACCTCGGATTTAGCGGCCAGATATGACGTAAAACCAGGGTTGGCTTTAGATGATGATGTGTCAGCGCATAGAGTTAGATGTATGAAACGATCCCTAGTAGCACCAATATTGCACCAATATATAATCCATATAGGACCAATATTCATATATTGGTCATATATGGATTATATATTGGTCCAATATGTTGTGCTATTAGGGATATCTTACCTTGAAATATTTTGTAGCGAATTCTGTAGTATTCAAAGCTAATAACCACTTTAGTATAAACACTAACTTGAAGATAACTGGAGGTATAAGGGGCTGTACTTCACAGTAAATTAACACACAAGTATTTTTCAGTGCCGGTTGTTAAAGAATTAAAGTATATCACTAATGTCTGCTCTAAATATTTTGGAGTTAAACTTCGGTGCCTTTCGGTAAAAATCGATTTATATTGCGAGAAGGACCGCTCGACGTCGACAGATGTAACTGGGGCATACCTAAAATAAAAGGTCTGTTACACCTATGAATTTTTTTGTACTGTCGCAGCAATGTCTCCCTGTAATTGAAAAATATATTGTCGAAGATCGAACACAACGTTTATTGCATCAACTGTAGTAATGTCTGACGTTGGCTGATGTTGAAGGTCTCGTATGGCTAGAGGAATTCGTGAGAAACATCCGTGTATGATCTCCAGTTTTTTTTAACAGTTGGATCTAGAAATGCCTGGTGCGCCTGTGAAATGGTAACTACGTCATTTGGATTTAACTGTTGTATTTCACATTTTCGAAATGACAGTAATAGTACGATGCGGCCTGTAGCCAAGATCCCCATCCTGTGATAATGGGCGCTGGAGGTAATGGAATATTTGGTAGAATATCGTGAAATAACTGTACACGACCTGGTGCTTTAAGAAAAACTTTCTTTACCCTAGATATTAATTTATCAACATTAGGGTAGCACCTCATAATAGTTTAAGTAATCCTATGCAGCCCATGTGCTAAATATGTTTCATGCAGTAGCTGTATTCCGATATATTTCTGTCAAAATTCTTCCAACAGCTTTCATATAATTCACTCCATCGGTAAGAAATAATAAGAACTTCAGAACTTGTCCGTATTTTCTTCATATTTGTCACCGACTAACACACGCAACGTTACGTCTGCTACTGTTTCATCGTTAGCGTCGTAATTTTCTTCTCTTCCGTACCGGTCGAACCAGGTAGCGTAAAGTGCACGTGCACTACAAGTTAAAAGGATCTATTATGCCTTATATTACGTTTATATTTCATAGGTATAGTGCGTCACCGACTAAACGCATTACTATGGTAAAATTAATAAAATTCAATTAATACGTTACACGCCTTCCTGTGTTTGTAGTGTGGGAATGTTTTAGTAGGTGTTTACAATATAACAATATTATACCTACCTATCTGTAAAAGGCAGCCCTGGGTTCCGGCCGCTACATCCGAGGTATGATAATTACTCCAGTAAGCAAGCCAGAAAAGAGTGCCAAATGTGTCAAAGTTGGGAAACAGTACCGATTTTAAAAAGCCCTTCTGCGTTGTGTTCCTTGAGCCCTCAGATTCATTCGTCACCACTAACATCTTTGCGGGCGGACAAAATGCCTCAAAAAGCAAGCCTTGAAAAAAAAATTTGAACATGAAAATTTCGGCCTGGAAATGTCTACTCAGTAGTTTTCGCTAATCACGAATCTGAGGTCCAATTTGGGAAATTCAAAATGGCAAACCGGAAATGGAGCCATTTTCCAGAAAAAATGAGAATATTTTGGCCTTGAAAATCTGTACTGGGGGTTTTTGAGGTCGCTGATCACGAATCCAAGGTTCAACTAAGGACATTCAAAATGGCGGTCCGGAAGTACGGTCAACTTCTCAGGAAAAACTCGTACTTTTTTCGTTCTTGTGCTGCAAGTGGGAACTCGTGGCTTTTCGTGTTCCCTGAAATAAATCCGATGTCCAATTAGGGGAATTCAAAATGGCGGACATTTCTTGAAAATGGCCTGATTTCCGGCCTGTTATTTGAATTGGAACAGCTTTCATATAATTCGCTCCATCGGTAAGAAATAATAAAAACTTCAGAACTTGTCCGTATTTTCTTCATATTTGTCACCGACTAACACACGCAACGTTACGTCTGCTACTGTTTCATCGTTAGCGTCGTAATTTTCTCCTCTTCCGTACCGGTCGAACCAGGTAGCGTAAAGTGCACGTGCACTACAAGTTAAAAGGATCTATTACGCCATATATTACGTTTATATTTCATAGGTATAGTGCGTCACCGACTAAACGCATTACCATGGTAAAATTAATAAAATTCAATTAATACGTTGCACGCCTTCCTGTGTTTGTAGTGTGGGAATGTTTTAGTAGGTGTTTACAATATAACAATATTATACCTACCTATCTGTAAAAGGCAGCCCTGGGTTCCGGCCGCTACATCCGAGGTATGATAATTACTCCAGTAAGTAAGCCAGAAAAGAGTGCCAAGATATTAGTAGTAACAAATGATCCTGAGGGTTCAAGGAACACAAACAAAATCGGTGCTGTTTCCCAACTTTTACACAATTTCCGGCTTATTTACTGGAGTACAGATCTCGTTATAATACATTCGTGTATAGTTGTCTCCATGTATTTACTGCACATAAAGAACCTCAAAGCTGTGCAGCTTATATACGTATATATGGGAGCGATTCATGTTCAAATTTGGTAGAAGATGGTAAATTATAATTATAATGTATTACTTAATACATAGAACAACATTGTTTTCCTGTATAGTATGTTCTGGCATAATTAAAATAAGAAATAATCGGAAACAAGCCTCTTTCAATTAAAATTTCTTAACTCCTGAAATTAGTTGCGCAAATCACCCCTAACTAGAACGTCATATCCAGGGAACAGATAAGGAGAGCTATACTTTGAATGAATCTATCAATATCTATTCATGCCAGGTGTAGCAAAGTCTATTTTACACTAACAATAAATCGTTAAACTATAGCACGGACAGAGCTCTAGCTCCCAAGATATAAAATGATCAACTAACTTTAGTAAGGTGTTTCCTAAATATTTATACGAAGGAAGTTACTTAAAAATAATAATTTAAATGCAAAAGTTTTACTCGCTAGGAAGTGGAAATGGTTATTATTATTAAGCTACAAGTTTTACAATAAAAAGGGTGAATAAAACTTTCCTCTCGATAACATCGAAAATAACAATCTTAAAAGGAAGTCATGCAAACTTTAATGAAATTAGGAAATCACACCTTTCGTTTCACAATAAGATATTTGAAATAAAAAGATAACTAAGTTCTTTATATTCTAACTATAATAGTCAACACTGAGTATTAAGTTAGTTCTTATTAAAGGAAGTGCTTAAATCTACAGGAGACAAACCCTTGTAACAGGAAATATGTATACGTGCATTTTAGGCAGAGTGGGTATCTAACACCTCCCCCTTGGGAAAAATTTTGATATCTAACATTAATCAAAATTTAGAACGACTAAAAGTTTAAATTGGATAAAACCACATGAATGCTATACATAATGTCTATGTTTGGATATACCAACCTAAGGTAAAAATAGAAAAAATTAAAATTAAAGATCAAATTTAATACATTAGCAAAAACAAAAAATAGAACATTCCAATTTCATTTTGGATGAAAGTACATGTAAGTGGTTAAATAGATAAATGAAAAATAATAATAATCAAAAGCATAAAAAAATGCACTAAATAATTTCACCAAATAAGTCAGTTTACACTTGGAATCGTTTTTCACCGCACTTTCTCACACGGGTCTCTTTAATTGTCGAATTGTCTGGAATGTCTTTCACACTCGATGATAAGGGCACTAATTCATTTGAAGATACGCTAATTCTGTCTTGTTCGTCGTATATCCTGCGAAGGCGACTGAGTCTGATCATTTGTTCTGCATTAATTTCGTACCTTTCATTGTGGTTATTTATGCAGACATTAGGAAAACCGCAGCAACCTCGGTTGTTGGGAAGGAATTTTTTCAAAAACGGGAGCCAGGAACGTTTGCAGCAACAGTAGCACAAGAAAATAAACATAATTAGAGCAGCAATGGAGAGGATTATTTTAAATCCCGACGACTTATAATGAAAAGGAAATTTGTTAAGATTTGCTTGCAAAATCTGGTCAAATTGTTCTAATTTGTGTTGTGAGTGACGTAGATCATCTAAATTTAGATTATTTAGTTTCATAGGTTCCATTTCGATTTCTTCTTCGTGTAATATTTTACGATGATTTTTACAGCAGTCATCTGGGACGATGTTTACATCGGGGACATAATTTTTATATTTTGAAGTTTGGTTTGAAGTTGACACCAGAATTGTGGAATAGGTATAACATTTACACTTGGAATTCATTTTAAAGATTCCAGTTCCATTTAATTCGATGTCGAAGATTTTCGAATTTGACTTGTCGCAGCTTAGAGAAGCGGCCGTTTTGTTCGATGTTACGTACAACCAGGTATTCGTAGATAATGGATGCCATATTTCAATATCTGCCTTAATTGTACTAGTGGGACAATCACTAGGAATAGTGTTTTGAAATTTGTTTTTTAAAGTCGTTTCACATACTGGGCGTTCAGCAGTAAGATGTATAGTAGGATTGTAACAAATGAAATCCTCGCTGGACAATTTTTTACATGTGGAAAGATCCCTCAATCGACCATATTGAGTTTTAGTCATGCTTAACAACAGGTATATCGGAATGGGGAATCGATATAGGAATAAACACTGGTATTGTAATGCCCCTGATAGGTAAAGGAATTACGTTATAAATGTTGTAGCTTTGCTCATGTACGAGTGGTATTTTGATTGTAAAAATTAAAATTCCAATACTGTACACGGCTGACATGTCACAAATTGAAAAATATTTATAAATATCATTATAATTGTAAAGAGGTATTGGAAATTGAACATCAGTATTTAATTTTATTTGTGAAAGTTCGCTTTTGAAATCTTTGGGACTGGTTATAGACGGGTGTAAATTATTTTTGTTTTATTTGGATTTACCTTAATTATTTTGTATGGACTGAACTGAATTTGGGGACAACTTTTTGCTTAGACCGCGTTTGGTTTGTTTGTTTTGTACATAAACTAGATCATTGTCTTTGTAGGTAATGTCTCGAGTATTTTGATCATAATATTGTTTAGATTTCTCTTCAGATATAATTAAGTTTTCGCGGGCAATTTCAAACGATCTGTTTAATTTTAGATTTGAATAATAATCCTCATAGCTATACTTAAATTCAGGAGGAGACGAGATCGAGTTAAGAATTTTTTCTTTATGTCCGAAAACTAACTCAAATGGAGTATAACTTGTGGATTTATGGATATGTGTATTATATGTGAACATTGTTAATTCAACATATTCGTCCCAATTGTCTTGATTTTGATTTATATAGTGTTTTAAATAGTCCTTTAAAGTTAAGTGACTTCTTTCTAAGGCATCATTAGTTTGTGGATGATATGGACTACTAAATACGTGTCTTATTTTGAATAATTTATTTAACTCTTTAATAATATCGGATGAAAAGTATTTACCTTGATCGGAGAGAATAGTTTCCGGTGTGCAAAACATCGTTATAAATTCTAACAATTTAGAAGCTATAGTTGTGGCTTCATGATTTTCAATAGATTTCGCGTACGAAAATTTTGTGAGATCGTCTTGAGTTGTTAAAATAAATCTGTTGCCGTTTTGAGTGATCAGTAGTGGACCAACAATGTCTATCGCTAATCTTTGGAAAGGTCGCTCGCTAGCTGTGGTAATTTCCATTGGAGCTTTGCCAGGTTTACAATTTGTTTTGTTTAATTGACAAGATTGGCAAATCTTAATATAGTTTTTTATATCTTTTTTCATATTTGGCCATTTGTAATTTTCTTTAATTCTTTTGTATGTGCGTAAATAACCTGAATGTCCGGAAATAGAATTATGATTTTCAATCAATATTTGTTTAATTTCGTCTTTGGTCGTTAAACATATCTTGTTTCAAATTATTACACTCTTCCACAGGGTTTTTTAAATAGATGCAATTTATTTTATGAGTTCGTAAGGAATTTCGCAAATTTAGAAATGAATAAAACAGATCTTTGTAAGTTACTTTATCGAAATGGTTTAATTTAGCTATTAATAAGAAAGATAGCTGATTTTGTGCATTTCGCAGAGAAACAGAATCATATATTGATATATCTGACGAAATAGCATTAAGATCTTGTACAGAACTCAAATTTTGATGGTAAGTATTATTTTCATCTAAGTCTTTAGAATAAATAAGTGCATTGGGGAATTTATTAAATATATGTTGTCTTTAACTATTTCGATATCGGGAATGGGCTTGTTCCATGATATTCTTTTTATATGGTTTTCATACTTTTTCATATAGTACTCGATATTCTCATTATACACTTAAAATTTCGTATTATTAACTTTTTCCGTTCTCGAGATATAAGAAGTTGAAATTTGTAATAGTTGCAAAAACCGAGCGCTCATTTGTGACGTCACTATACACAAGTAAAAAAATGGCTTTCTAGGACCTTTCAAATTTAACCTGAAAAGTCGAAAAACATGGAATTTTTAAACGCTGGTAACTAAATAAATACGTCGAGTGGAAGTTCGTTCTATGTGTCTACGGAAAGGAGAAGGTCGGCGATGAATTATAATCGTAAATTGCAGGGTCGAAGTCGAAAATTCGTTCTGGCAGGAGCGAGAGAAAATTGTAGTTTTTTGACATTTCACCAAATTGTACTCATCTGCTGTCAAGTAGCAAGCAAAACAAACAATACTTCGAAAACACTTATAATTATAACCAATAGGAAGCATCAAGTCTATTGAGTTCGCCGAGTCTATGCGTATAGTGACGTAGCGCCTGGCCACGCCCCATTTTCGCGAGATGGAAATTTGTAATACTTTTTAAGATACTAAACGTGCGAATAAGATTCTGATTTTTTGCAGATCCATTAATTTATACTTGCACTTTCGATTTATGAAATAAAAAAAACTGCCGAACAAGCCCATTTTAGTGTTCATATAATGATACTTTATAAAATCTTCATATGTTTCTTTTTTATCGTTCACGGCGAGGACAGTATTTCGCGAGAGTATCCGCATTGGCATTTACTCGTCCCGGTTTATATTTAATTTCGTAGTCATATTCCTCGAGTTTAAATCTCCGTCTCTATACTATTATAAACTTTCTGCCGAATAAATAAGCCCGGAAATGGCTCGTAGACCAGATAATTGCAGCTAATTCTTTCTCTGAAACTGAGTAATTAATTTCGCTTTTGTTTATAAAGTTCCACACGCATAAGCAATGGGAAGATCTTTGCCTATTTCTCCTTGACTCAATATACCGCTTATAGCATAGTTAGAAGCATCCGTGGTTAGGATTAAAGTTTCGCTAAAATTAGGATATTGTAAAATTGGTTGAGAACAGAGAATTGTTCGAAATTTGTCAAAGGAAGTTTGCTGGTTTTCTGACCATACGAATGGAATGTCTTTCTTTAGCAGAGAAGTAACAGGCTTTGCAATTTCCGAAAAAATTTGAATAAAGCGCCTGTAATAACCTACTATAGTCTGTTTTTAAACCAGGAGGAGCGTTTTAAATTTAACGCGCTGAATCATACATCTGTGATTGGACAGGCCCTCGCCAGTTTTACACAAGGCAATAGTCGTAAATTTTGACATATTATAAAAATTTTAATTTCATCTCATAAATTATTTGGTTATAATTTCTATTTTATCGTTTGCACATTATGTATCAGTTTTTAATCCTTTTTGTGTAAATTGAAGGTAAAACTGGCTAATTACTTGGTGCCTTTATATTCCGTAAATGGTATGAATGCTGTATAAAATACCTAGAGGTCAAATAGAGGTCGATACATTATATAATGTAATAAAATACACACAAATACACTGTGGTCGTGTATTGTTGGTTGCCCAAAACGCCAAAAAGGTTTGTGTATTTTCTAGTGACTTTTATGGTGTGAATGGAACTTTCATGTTTACTCCTCCTGGTTTAAAAACAGACTATAATCCTAAAAATTGTTTAATTTGTTTTGAAGTTTTTGGAGTGGGATAAGTAGAAATAGCTTTCGTTTTTTCTGGATTAGTGGTAACTCCTTTTTCACTGATAACGTGACCTAAATAGGTGACCTCACGTCGCATGAATTCGCATTTATCAGGTTGTAGCAAAAGAGTGTTGGACCGAAGTCGTGAAAAGATTGATTTTAATTTCAAAGTATGTTCTTCGATTGCAGTGGCATAAATAACTATGTCATCCAGATATACAAAACATTGCAATCCTTGTAAACCAGTAAGGACTGAATTCATTAGACGCTGAAAGGTAGAAGGGGCAGTTTTAAGGCCAAAGGGCATACTAATGTATTCGTAATGTCCAAATGAAGTAGAAAAGGCTGTTTTAGAAATATCTTCGGGTTTCATTTCTATCTGGTGAAAACCGTTTGCTAAATCTAATGTGAAATAATTGGAATGACCTAATTGGTCGAGTATATATTCGATATTAGGTAATGGATATGCGTCTCCGATGGTGACATCATTTAATTTACGATAATCTACCACGATTCGCCATTTTTTCTTGCCAGAAGTATTGGTCTTTTTGGGGACTACCCAAAGTGGACTAGAATATGGAGAAGCAGATGGGCGAATAATACCCTATTTTAACATTTTTTCGACTTGATTATTTGCTTCCTCTTTATGCACCTCTGGGAAACGATATATTTTTGAACAAATAGGAGTTGGGTCGGTGACATTAATTTCATGATGAATAGTTTTAGTAGAGGTAAGTCTGTCGTTAGGCAAATAAAATATGTCGTTAAACTCTATACACGTGTCTAGAACGGATGTTTTTTCCTCGGCGTTTAAATGTTTTAATCTGAGGTTATCTTTTAATAATTTAATACGATCATTCAAATTATTCATATGTATAGATTCTACGTTAAATATATATGAATTAATTTCTTCAAAAGGTTCAAGATAAATTTTAAGTGAATTAATTTAGATCTTATGATCGTTAGTATTTAATATAGTTGTTACAGCTTTATTATGTTCATCAACCCTAAGAATGGCTTTAGCAAGGTACACTCCATCACACAGTGATCTCAGGACAAATTCCCTGTGTAATATTGCTATTTAAGACATCAATCTGAATTAAGGTCCCCGAACGTGGATTTAGAATATGTATATCAGAAATTGTTGGATTTGAATTTAAATATAACGGTATTGGAAAAGGGAGTGATCCAATTTTGGCGTTTTTCGTAACTAATTTCTGCATTTTCATTTTTTAATATATCACCTATTAGACCGTCGAAAGGGAAATTACAATTTTCCTTGATTATGTGAAATTTTACATTAAATGGTTTGCTATAAAGTAAGAGAGAAATGTTTGTACTGCCAATTGTTTTCACAGGCGAATTAGCGCTTAATTCGTTTAAAGTTAAAATTTCCGAAGGATTGAAACGTGATTTAGTTTGCTTTAATTTATCTAATTTTATTAGAGACACATTAGCTCCTGTTTCAATTAGAAATTTGAATTCTTTGTCTTGGTATCGAGTTGATATATGAGGTGTTTTCATTTGTAAGAAAAATGTTAATTGGATTATTCGATAGTGGTTCGATTTTGTTTGGCTATGCTCGTTTTTTAAATTTTGTGAAGTATTAATGACATTAGAATTAGAACTTGATTTTAAGTGATATTTTGTATCAAATGAATTTAGATTAGATTCAGAGTTAGATTTTTCATTTAATACAGATTTAATAGAATTAGAACTCGATTTTGAGTTATGATTTTGTATTGTATCAAATGAGTTTAGATTAGTTTTAGAGTTAGATTTTTCATTTAATACAGATTTAGTAGAATTAGAACTCGATTTTGAGTTATGATTTTGTGTTGTATCAAATGAATTTAGATTAGTTTTAGAGTTAGATTTTTCATTTAATACAGATTTATTAGAATTAGAACATGATTTTGAGTTATGATTTTGTGTTGTATTAAATGAATTTAGATTAGGTTCAGAGTTAGGTTTTTTCATTTAATACCGATTTATTAGAATTAGAACATGATTTTAAATTATAATTTAGATTAGTTTTAGAATTAGATTTCTCATTTAATACAGATTTAGTAGAATTAGGAGAATCTGTCGCATGATTTAGAGATTTTGCTAGATTTTTTAGATATTGAACTAGAAATTGTCATGATTTGATTAAATGGATTAGATTTTGTATTTAATTCAGTATCAGAGTTAGATTTATCATTTACTACATAATTTTCACTAGGATTTGCATTACAACCCGAGTATGAAGAAGTTTTGTTATTTAAATTAAGAATTTTACTCATTTTGTTTGATTTTAGTGTATTACTTGATTCATTATTATGTAGGAAATTATTTGATCTTCGATTTATTAAGTTTACGCATCTGAATGTCCACTTCCACAGGTGCGACGCTCACTTGTGGAGGTTGGAAGTTTAAATTAATTTGATTAGGGGTACCATTCGAGTTTGTGAAATTATTTTGATTGCTAGAATTTTTAATTCGATTATTATATTCTCTTTTACGACATTCGTTAATCAAGTGACCTTGTTTTTTACAATAACGACAAAATTTATTATTATAATTAGAATTATGTGCTGAATTTCTATCATTTTGTGGAATTTGATTCACGGACACTCCAGATTCTTTACTATTTTGTTTTCTATAGCAATTCTTAGTTAAATGTCCCTCTCGTTTACAAAAAGAACAATATTTATTAAGTGATTTAGTTTTGAATTCATCATGAGAGATTTTTAATGCGCGTTCTTCTAGGATCACTTTAGATACAGCATCTGAGATTTTATCTAAATTTTGACTTCTAAGAAAACGAGAAATATCTGGAAGAGAGTGATGAATAAAGTGACTTAGTGCTAGTTCTTTTATGGTTTCTATTTTACCACATTGTTCGTTATCATTTTTATATGTCATCGTATTTAATATTCTCACAACCAATCTATCAATTCTTTTATGAAATGAAGCAACCGATTCATTTATACCTTGTTTAAGAGTATTTAATTTTTCCATAAGTTGAATGTAATGTTTTTTATCTTGATATAATGAATTTAATATATATTTTTTAATTCAGTCCAAGTATCACAAGTTTTACCTTGAAGTTGAGATCTAACAGTTCCCGTTAATTTTGAAATTATAAAAACTAGTAAAGGTCGTTTTTGATTTTCATGAGCTAAAATCATAGAATTTTCGCAATTAGTTACAAACTCATTAAATTCTGATCGTTTTCCGTCAAAAGATTTTGGAATTAATGAACATAAAAATTGAAGATTAAATTGAGAAGTTGTAGGATTTTGAATTTGACTAGTGGAGATTGTTACGTTAGTCAAGGGTTGGTCAACCATTTTATAAAAGGATTAAAACGGATATTGTCAGAGTGCACGACTAAAACAAAAATAAAGTCGACAAAGAAAATCTCTACTTACATGCAATTCCAGGTCAATGGACGTCTTGTGGACAGCTGCTGCTCAAAAGGTTGAAACCCACCAAGTTCCAGAAGTAGCGACTATTAGCAGTTTTCTAAAAATTCGCAATCTTCAACTTGTAGCCAGCATCCCGACTTCTGACACCAAATTTTTTCGTGTTGTGACACCAGGCAGTATTTTATACGTGTATACCGACACGGGTTTTACTTTGTCAGGAATGACGAACGAAAAACGATTGCAGTTTTGTAATTAGTTACTTTATTTTAATAAGTCTAGTTACACTTAACAATAAATCGTTAAACTATAGCACGGACAGAGCTCTAGCTCCTAAGATATAAAATGATCAACTAACTTTAGTAAGGTGTTTCCTAAATATTTATACGAAGGAAGTTCCTTAAAAATAATAATTTAAATGCAAAAGTTTTACTCGCTAGGAAGTGGAAATGGTTATTATTATTAAGCTACAAGTTTTACAATAAAAAGGGTGAATAAAACCTTCCTCTCGATAACATCGAAAATAACAATCTTAAAATGAAGTCATGCAAACTTTAATGAAATTAGGAAATCACACCTTTCGTTACACAATAAGATATTTGAAATAAAAAGATAACTAAGTCCTTTATATTCTAACTATAATAGTCAACACTGAATATTAAGTTGGTTCTTATTAAAGGAAGTGCTTAAATCTACAGGAGACAAACCCTTGTAACAGGAAATATGTATACCTACGTGCATTTTAGGCAGAGTGGGTATCTAACAATAGCGCTGTCTTTGATATTTGGATGGCTGGTATTTATTGACATTTTTATGTGCATTAAACAAATGGAAACAACTATACAAAAGGACCACGCACTAATCTCATGAAAAAACGGTCCCTATCGAATTGGCTGAAATTTTAGTATATTGTAGTTCACGTGATGCTGACTAAATGTCTCAATGGTCACAAACCTCCGCTATGGCTAGTTTCGTCACTAGTCACCCGAAAATTAAGTTATTGTACTATACGAGATTTTAATAAAAACGGTTGAGGGGTTTGAGTTTTACTTAAAAGTTCCTTAAAAATGGAATATTAAGGTGTAAGAGCATACCCGAAATACTGGAAAGAAATAATAATTAAGTAGTAATTATACAGGGTGTTCCTTAATGACGTGCTAATATTTCAATTGTTTCAATCAAGAACTGTGTGTCTGACGAGAAAAAACAGCAAGAGATCATTTTCAGAATTGACCAGGCTAATCAGAAAAAATATCCACATGGAAAATTGTCAATGGCGTACTAGAAACGTCATTTTATAGCTCCACCACCCGTATAACCAAACGGTATATAACCTGTATTGGGTCTAAATGAAAATCTTTACTCGATAAAGACAGCCTATATTCTTTTGGTACAGCGACGATACGGGTTTGAATATATCCTGGGTATAGACAGAATGAAGTTGGCATTTATCGATTCGATATCGCCACGATACATTTTGGATTTAGATTGAATAAAGTTTAATTTATCGAATCGCTATCACAACATGTAGATTATTAGTTGTACACGTCAATATACCTTTAATGTATTTAAGCGCATGCTGCAAATAGAATAGTAATTAAATAAAAAAATATTTGTTCTGTATGTGTTTTTTCGGGAATTTATGGCATATATTACTCTATAATTTTTACTGTAGTGATAAACTTATAGAAACCTTCATATCGTATACTTACCTTGTTGAATGCATAGTGGGATCCCGGTGGGACGCGAACATACGACGCAGATCTACACTTACAGTGCACTGGTGCGGTTGGTGGCTTTACTATCTGCGCCACCTGTCCTTGTGTTGAACTCTCGTACATTTATATTATTTGTATGGATATTTAGAATTTACGTATAGTTACTAAATTTTGATTAAAATTGAACGAAATGCAGAAAACTAAAAAGAAAACTTATCGTCGTTGGGCGGAAGTGCCAACTGATACAGCTAGAGCCTAGAGGATATAAAACTCGTCGACTTAAGACATTTAGAAGTAGGATTGCAATAGACAGGTATAGATTCTTTAATATACCTATACTCAATAAACTTGTTTTACATAAATGTTCAAGATACACAAGAAACAAATAATGTAATATGACTGCCGATTATTCTACAATGAAATTTCCGAAGAAAATTCAAGTAACAAAGGATTTTGCAACCACAACTTCTCAGCTGGCTGCTGAGGAAGCTATGAAAGCGTGGCAACCGGTTAGCTCAGGGCTGGTCGAGGGTCACTAGGTGGCGAGAAGAGTTATATATTTTTATTTTTTAACAATCATTTGCTTGTCAAATTTACCAAATAAAACTTTAATAAACTATAAAAATTTGGACACCAGCGTATTCAGTAAATAACACTCTTGCAAACTTTATCAGGGGGAGAAAACAATCAAAATCGAATATAAAACAAATAATATATTAACAGTATAAAAGATTGAAAATTTTACAACACTTTACAATTATTAAAAATATTAATGGTGAAATTTGATTTAATTAGTTGAACAAAAATTTAGTTTTAAAAAAATGTATTAAATTTGAAGATTAACAAAAAAATTACAAAAGGAAACGATCAACTGGTTTACAATTTTTCTTCTGACCAAAAGTTGAATTTTGCACATAAATCTGGGCTACTTAGCTTAGCGGAGACGTGGAATTCCGACAAGGTCTGGTCCTGAAGATGGCCGCGGGTACCCGGCAAGGAGGACGTAATATTCAGGTCCTGACAACGAGGGTTTCCAGGAGACGCTGCGTCGGAATGATATCCAATACTTTTAGGATAACTCCAAATATTTAATTTATGCCTCGTGCCTTGCTTCAATGGTGGTTTGGTCCAGGATTTTACATGAAAAAGGGGTAATGTAAAAAACCAGTTGATAATAGAAAAAATTTAAATTGTGAGAAAAAAGAGACAAGAAGACTACAAAAAACTGTAGTGACGAAGGTCACTGCAAAACCAAACAATTAGCAATTTAACAAAAAACCTGAGTATTGATAAAATTTTACTTCTGAAAATATATGAATAAGTTACTGATTAATATAATAAATGAAATGAATAAATGAGAAAACTCTACTAAAATTTGAACAAAGGTAACAAAATTTAGTTAAAATTAGAGGGAAAATATCTGAATTACTATAACAAATATAGCAAACAAAATTATGGGTTTAATCTCCCAAAAAAATAAAGTAATAAAAAATGATCTCTTAACCTCTTGTACTAACACGAGGTTAACTAAATGCGACTTTAGGTTTCGACTTTTAATGAGATAAGATTGTCTACACACGATTAAGAAACAAAGATTCTAATTTATCCTTTGATTAATTTCCGAGTTTAATCCTCGTCCACAATAATCTAAATAATGGCAAAACACCACGGTATTGTGTCTCAAGCGACCACAAAATACAAAATTGCCGCGATAATTAATGAGTTAACATGTGTCCAATGGACGCCGACATCACACCAACATGTGTGTTAATAAAAATTAATTATTACACGGAATATCCTTTAATTCCCAAAAATAACTATATAGCAACATTAACTCAATAATATGACATCATTTAATAATCAAATATATTCAAAATATCAAAGGATTAAAGAAATAAACGTGAAAATCCGTTAAACAACAAGTAAGTAAACGATCTTACCTCAACCAGGTCAAAAGCGAAAGTAAGTGTAGTAAGTGTAGCATGTATATTTCAAATGATGCTTCTACCGCGTATGCGCACTTGTTGACTTCCTGTCGGCATTTCCGCGGGTAATTCAAATTTATTTAGCACGGGTGCTTAAACGGAAAAAATATTTTTTCATTACAATTTATGTAATACACTAAATACATCAGGATCATAGTCCGATAGTAACATTGAAAAAGTTTGATGAGCAGGTACTGACTCAGAAATCATTTTCCGATAAATTACGTGAATGGACAATAAACGGGAATATTGAATTAATGCATATTTCTAAATTATTGCGAATATTGGTCTACGATGGGAATCATGTTGAACTACCATTGGATGCAAGAACATTACCTACTCAAAACCTAAAGCTGTAAACGTTCGTCATATGGATAATGGATATTATTTTTTCTACTCACTACTTTGCATGTAGCAATAGCAATAGCAAATCATAGAACGCATAAGCTCACATTTAACAGTCACGCATATGTCAGTTCTATACTGATAAGGCAAGTTTTAAAATCTAATGTAGGAAACGGAACAGAATCTATACAGTTGCGTTATTATCTCGTCTTATACTCAAGATGTGCGATAAATGAGGAAATATCAGTATCGATTATGTAAAGACTCGACCTATTTAATATAGATGAGTATATCTACGCAGATGATATATAGACTTAATAAAGTTGTAATACATTTTCCATAACAGTCATGTTTTTATCGGAGAACTTTAAAGGACCTATATTAATGAGTTATCGATAATATATAACGATAATTTATATTGGCTATAAATGTAAATCATATAGGGAAAATATATACAGATAATGCTTTATAGTAGCTGTACAGATTAAATAGAGAATATATCTGTAGGGGAAATATTTAGTTACACTATAAATACGCTATATAGTTGAAATCTTTATTGATGAGAAATCTTTATAGATTATATACCCACTAATCTATAAGGTCCACGGAAACCTATATCACTTGGTTATACGGGCAATGGCGTCCATGCAAATATGTCCTTTGATATAATTTAACAAAAAAGTGGTACGCCGGTACGGATATTTTTTCTGATTAGCCTGGTCTCAATTCTACACGAAAACGGTCTCATGAGTTTTTCTCATTAGACGCACAGTTCTTGATTGAAACAATTGAAATTGAAATATTAACACGTCATTAAGGAACCCTGTATAATTATTACTCAATTATTATTATTATTTCTTTTCACTATTTCGGGCATGCCTTTGTTACACCTTAATATTAGGTACATTTTTAAGGAACTTTTACGTAAAACTCAACAAGTATCTTATTAAAATCTCTTATAGTACAATAATTAATCTTCTGTTATTCGTTTTCTTTTTCTTTTTTACAATTTATTTTTTTTTACAATGTATCTCTTTTTTTACAATTTATCTATGTAATCAAACTTTTGTTTCCCACCATGTCTCACTCATCACCCCCCCCCCCTCGCTACACTCTTGGGCGTGTAAAAAATTGTGAAGAAAATTTCAAAAAAAAAATATATTTCAGAAAATTAATGTCTAGCTATGTCTACTTACGTCCACATTATCAGTATTAGGTAGATGTAGTAAGGGGTCCAAAGCTTTAAAAATTGAAATGACCCATTCCAACAAGGTAAATGATTTTTGGAAACGAATTCAGGAAGAGGGTCCTTAGGGGCATCAGAAATGGCTTGTTGGACTTTTGTTGGCGCTTGCGCAACTTCTCCACAAGAAAAAAACATGGCCGAATGTTATTTCAAGAATTTGTGTTTTTAAACGTTTACCTCTTCCTAAAAAATTAACTACTTGCGATATCAATCTAATTTTTTATATCTATATACTACAAACACGAGCGCATCTATCTGTACTAATAGACCTTCAAAATCACTTACGGTTTTTTTCTAAATAAATCCAAAATCACATGAACGAATTTTGTGTGTTTGAAATTTCGACGTGTGGGCAACTATATTAAATATTCGAATTTTGTATCTATTACATACGAATGAAATATAGTCTAAAGATCAAAAAAGTTTTTGCAAAAAAAATTAGCTCGATATCTTATACAGTTTTCGAGATACGGATTTTTAAATTCGACCGTAATAATGTCTTGTTATTAGCCCGCAACGTGACAGCTACGGCAGGGCTCGTTCTGTGCAATTGTGTATAGATCATATATTAGTCTAATACCTAATTTGATTCAGGTGTTATATTATTCTTGATCATTAGATCACTCATTGTCTGAAAATTATTAAACAATTATTTCGGTGCAATAAATACGTGGTTATAAATTATATTGTAATTTGTTACATGTAATATACTGCCGTCCTAAGCCAAAATGACGTACTTCATTATACGGTCTTCTTGAGATATTTGACATTTTATGCCGCTAATCTCAGCACATCTTATTTTTTTAAATAGTTTCATTCTATTTTTGAATTTAATTCTATGAGGCAGATGCAAAAATAATGGTTTATTGATGATTGAAAAAAGCCGGTGATTTAACAAGGAAACTTTGAAGTACGTCCAATTTGCTTAGGAAATTTTAAGTTACATTTTGGTTTAGGACAGTATATCTAGACTTGCAAATAGAGTACGAAATCATTAATAAGTTTTAATAAATTCAGTTTAAAAATAAAAATTGACCTAAACTTCAGATTTAAAAAAAGTACGATATGACTTAAGAAAACAAGCCTGAATATTGGTGTAAATAAGGACAAATGTTGCCCAACAATGTGAACTTGGATTCCTCACGCCTAGCATAAAATTTGAAGTGCAGCCATGAACAAACGAACACAATAATATTTACGAAAGGTATGTTTAATTTTTCCAAAATAGAAATACTACAAAAGTTTTGTGGGTATACGACAACAAAGGGTTATTTTATAGTATTCACGAAACCAATAAATAATTAGGTAAAAAACATGAAGAAGAAAATATTGTAAATATTGTTCATTGGCAGTCTATGTATTGTGTGACCTGTCAGTTATTCTTTCCGAAGGGGAGAAAGTGAGCAGTTACAGTTGCCTTAAATCAAACAGGCCATCTAAACAGTTTGACTAATCTTGGAGATAACTGCGATGCAATTGGTGATCGTGTCATTGAAGATGGTCGTAAGACCTATGTTAATCTGTATGGCCATAGTGAGTTTAATTAGATTCATCAAGGTAGCATTTATTTTTCATAAATTTATTAGACATACTTTCGCTAAGTTCTACAAGAGAGCTTACTTACTGCATTTGAAACGGTCATTAAGTCCAGTAGTTTGGTATGCTTAGCTTAGCTTGCAACTGAAGTACTTAGCGAAGCAGGGTCAAACCCTGCTTACTGCAAAATAATTTTAATTGTAAAAATTATTCACAAGAAGTGGTTTAGATTCTCCTATACTTTCCTTACCTAACACAAAATTCTGGATTTTAAACAAATTACCTCGGTGACTTGAAAAACGGTTAAGAAAACACATCACACTCTTCCAGAAAATTTGGATATCTGATAGAGAATAACCAAATAAACCCACAAATGATGACAAAAAACCACAAGTGGTTAAAAAAAACAAAAAGTGGAATTGTAAAGTAGAGTGTGACTAAAAATGTTGATGTTCTGTTGCATGTGCATGTGGCCTTTCCTACAATTGTTTTAAGGGCAGAAATAATACAGAGCAGTGTTTAACAGACAGTAATTCTTACTAGTCTAATAGTGCTTTGTCGATGCTTACTGAGCTCTGTATAATTATGCATTATTATTATTATTATTACTTATAAATTACACGTTTTGTGTACGTGTTTATATTTTATTTCTATATTGTATAATGATGGTATATATAATAAATATCTCCATATACAACACCTTCATAACCTATAGATCTAATAAATACTATGCCAAATGAGTTTCATTTTACATATTAATATTTTTGTAAAATTATAAATAATAATAACACAATATCAAAAATGTATTGGCTTACTATCTTGATGCATTACAATTAACCACATAGCAGTACGTGAGATAATAGCCGCATGGTAATAGGAGTATCACGGACCTAAATTATGGTTTAATTTGAAAAGTCTATAACTCAAAAATTGTAAAAGATATGGAGCTAATTTTTTTTGCAAAAACTTTTTTGATCTTTAGACCATATTTCATTCGCATATAATATATAAAAAAATTAAACATTTAATATAGTTTATCGCACGTCGAAAATTCAAACACACAAATTTGCTTCCTGTGATTTAGGATTTATTTAGAAAAAAATCGTAAGTGATTTTGAAATTCTAACAGTATAGATATATGCGCTCATGTCAGTAGTATACAAATATAAAAAATCACATCAATATCATACGTAGTTAATTTACTAGCGAGAGGTATATGTTTAAAAACACACATTCTTGAAATAGCGTTCCGCCATCTTTTTTTCTTGTGGAGAAGTTGTGCAAGCGCCAAAAAAAGTCCAACAAGCCATTTCGGATGCCCATTAGGACCCTTTTTCGATATGCGAGCTCAAAATTTATTTACCTTGCTGGAATGGGTTACTTGGCGATTTAGACGTCTTTCGAAGGTGTGGACCCTCTACTAATGGTAAGGTGGATGGTAATTTTTAATGTAAGGACTAAATAGCTCCAAATACCAATTTAAAAAATTGGCTTCAGATTTCGCATTCTATACTTACCAACATACATATCCCCAACGGTTGTTTGCATAAATATCGCAGGAATGAGTCTAACATCAATGCATGTGAAAAATACAGCTTTTGTCTAAAAAAGTTTAAACCTAAAAGGACATGGCTAAAGTACAGATGGACATAAAGAGACAGATTATGTGCTCCCGTAAGATAAACCAAGGTGCATTTATTTTTACCATGAGATAAACTGAAGATCGGAATAGTAAAAGAGAGCATAATCTATGCTATCTTCATCTATTCAGTATGAACTGATGGTAGTGCATAAAAGCAACCAACGTTACAAGAATGCAAAATTAACGTAAGTAACAAAGTGATTACAAAATTTTGTCAACGTTACAGATACGTCACTTATTTGTCGAACAACGCCGTCAACCATCACGTAAAAAAGTTAATATGATGGAGGTCTGCTGTCTGATTTGCAAATAATCATGCACATCAGAATAGCAATTATTATATACTCTTCGCAAATACAAAACGAAGAGTATATCGTATTCGATCGACACATTTCTAAAACTGGTAATATTGCACATAGAGAAAAAAATTTCATATCACTGTGTTGGTGATCGAATTCTGAACAACTTTCAAAATGTCCGTCCGTCTGTCTGTCTGTCTGCCTGTCCGCCCGTCACGTTTCTTGTAAGCAAGATAACTTAGGATTGAAATGTCCGATTGTATTGAAATTTGGACAGTAAGTTACTGTTGCTAGAGGAAGAACCCTATTGTTTTTTAATAAAATCTATCAATAAATAAAAAAGTTACTAATTTTTTAAATAAAATTGTCTAAAACTAATATTATTTGCGAAGAGTATTCTATAGGATGCATGTGCAACAATTATATAAAAAGTGCAGTAAATCGGCGAAGAGTATAATGGTTAGAGCTTGTTAGTTAATATACACGGCCGCCCGTTTTTCAAAAGTATTTTGGTAAAGGACCAAATTTTATTAGAATCCTAAATCTCCAATATATCTATTAGATTAAGATTTGTCAATAACACAGACACAACAAAAATGTCGAGTGCGGGCAGGCAGACCTAATAGACCACAAGCCCATGCTAAATCTTTAGGGGGTCATATGACAC
Organism: Stenurella melanura; assembly: GCA_963583905.1. NCBI lineage: Eukaryota > Metazoa > Arthropoda > Insecta > Coleoptera > Cerambycidae > Stenurella > Stenurella melanura. Next base: position 64,512,721 of record OY757311.1, read on the forward strand.
CGCTTGGAAAGGTATAATTTTGTAGTCCTACAAAAATAAATCACTTTGAACCCTATGCCATACATTTTAGGTGGGACATGGGAAAGCAGCGGAAAAGTGAAAATCGTAACCCGCGGAGGTGCATTTTTATCAAATGACACTGTACGGCTTACGTTTATTTGAACTGTTAGCTGTGACTCTTAAAAAGAAAATGCCGTACAAAAATAATGGGACAGAAGTACAGGAAAAATTTTCCGAAAAGTGACCTCTATGTACTAAGGTGATATGACTTTTATGAAATTCGATGTTTATATTAACAAGAATGAATTTATTTGCTATGCCGTACGAATGGGTTGGAACATGGGGTGGCAATCACGAGATCAACCCCCGTCCAGGACCTCTATCAAGGGTGGTAATTTGACACCACATAAATCTTGATTATTTTAATACTATTTTATATAATAAAAATTTTTATTACCATGCCGTACATTTTAGTTGGTACATGTGTCTGGAAAATTGAATTTTCCGTCTCAAAGTGAGGTTTTCTGAATAAAAAATTATAGTAAGACTTTATTACATTTGAGCAATACTTGATATTCTAATTATTCTAAACCTATTATTCAAAATTAATGGATCTGAAATGTAAAATGATTTTCCGAAAATTTTCCGCTACATTATGTCGAAACAGTACGTAAATAAATTATACTTTATAAAAATAAATATTTATCGATATTTTTATTACTTAAATAAAAGATGAAATAGGAAAGCTGCTTGTACAAAACACTGAGTCTGTAAGGCCAAATATCTAGAGAGAAAAAAGAGAAAAGTTGCTGAAAAATATTATTTTTTATGTTATGTGGAAAAAAGGTGATTCAGTGATTCATATCTTATTTACTTTCACATCCCACTTCTCTATCTAGGTGTGTTATCCGCATACATTTATTTCCAGAATATAATGCTGGGTACTGACATATACAACGACATAATCACAATACACACAATAATATCACAGTGAAACTGTAAATCTCCTCCTGGTGTTATAAATATCGGCAGAGTATTAGTCGCCCGTGACTTCCCTCACTGGTCCTTGCCACATTATTAAAAAAAAACTAAAAAAAGTTGTTTTTGGTGAATTTTTTTTTGGGGGACGACAACCCTTATCGATATTTTTGGTGCCACCTTAGCATGAACATATTACGTGTGTCAAATGTTATTCATCCGATTAGAAGATTTTTTTTAAACCTGAATACTAAAAACAATTTGTAGGGGTTGCACCTTATTTGAGTACATTGTAATAAAGGTGCCTGAATTAACCACTTGATCGTGCATCTGACTAAGAAACAAAAACTGGAAAAAAGTTGTTTTTGGTGGATTTTTTTTGTAGGGTCTAGTGTCTAAAATCCCAACAATGAAAATGTATGGCATGGACACATTTGCATTCTTTTATAGTTAAGGATGTAAAGTTGAAAATCTATCCATTGTATTAAAAAATAGAGAATTTGTTAATTTGCATAATTTTTAAAAAAATTCGCTTCTTTTGTAATGTTCTAATTTTATTATTGTCCATTATTTTTGTACGGTTAATAAATAAAATAAAAATTCTAACCTATATTAATCCAAAAACTAAATGGCCATACAGTATCAAATAAACTTACCCTAGAAAACGTGAGTTTTTCCCTTTCTCGGGGGTGATTTTTTTATTTACATCGATAATACCCATTCTTTTTAGATGGGTTATGTTTTTTTAAAGATTTGAAATGTCGTATAATCTTATGGAATTGATGCCGTACAGGGTCAAATCACCACCCTTGATAGAGGTCTAGGACACGGGGGTTGATCTCGCGTTTGTCACCCATGTTCCAACCCATTTGTACGGCATAGCAAAATAATTCATCCTTGTTAATATAAAAATCGAATTTCATAAAAGCCGTACGGTGTCATATCACCTTAGCACAGAGTATGTAGTTACGTACTCTGTGACCTTAGTACATAGAGGTCACTTTTCGGAAAACGAAAATGTTTCCTGTACTTCTGTCCCATTATTTTTGCACGGCATTTTCTTTTTAAGAGTCACAGGTATAAATACAGTCCAAATAAACGTAAGCCGTACAGTGCCATTTGAAAAAAATGCACCTCCGCGGGTTACGATTTTCACTTGTCCGCTGCTTTCCCATATCCCACCTAAAATGTACGGCATAGGGCTCAAAGTGATTTATTTTTGTAGGACTAAAAAAATTATACCTTTTCAAGCGGTGTCATATCACCCTCTAAAAATTTAGCATGGGCTTGTGGTCTATAATTAGTGGAGTAAAATCAAGTCGAAGAGATGAGTTTGAGTGATACCGAAGTATAACTAAATGAACCCTATACCATCTTGTAAAGGACGTTCATAGGAAATGGTAATTCACAACTTTTTTTAGTGGGACCGAACTTTGAAAACGGCCCTTAAACGCGGTTGACCTTTAATTCTAAAAACTCCGTTTCTCATAACACTTATCACTGTCTTAATTGAACGATATAAGCTATTAAATTGATTTTTTGCACACGTATACTTGAAACCTAACCGCTTCTAACGATCAGTTGGAAATATCGAAATGTTGAAAGTTTTTTCAAAAATATTTAATAAATGTACAATCACCAATTATACGCATCAAAAACTTCACTATGCGGTGATCTATGTGAACTATTGAAAATTTCTGTGTGCATATATCGAATCAAATGTAGTCAGGATATTGAAAAAGTTTTTGAAAAAAAAAATTAAGTCTATATATAAACTGCGATATTTATTGAAATATGAATTTATTTCAACGAGGGAGCGGGCGAGCGCTTACGTTGAAATGTGACGGTTGAATATCCCTCATTAAGTGCCCGAAGTCTATGTCTTTATGTCTTGGGTTATAAGATGAAGCTTAAACTAACAAAGGAGTGGTTAATTCAGCTTTAATCAGTCAAATTCGAACGGCACGTCACGGTGGAGTCCATGGTAGCCTATTAGAGGCCCAAAAAGACACCACACATTATTATTATTATAGATGAGAACCAAAAATCTGCCACGCGTACGACCTGATGTCAATGATCTCAGTGTATTTTATCTGCTGACATTGCTTAGGGGCCATTCAACAAATACGTTGAGGGAGAGGGGGCAGTCGAACGTTAGGGGAGAGTCTCATAAATGTTACAAAGTGTTATTACAAATGGAGGGGAGGGGGTAAGAAATAGCCCATTCTTGCGAACGTATTTGTTGGATGGCCCCTTATGACAATTAAGCAGTCTTTGTTAGTTTAGCTTTCATGTATGTGCCAAGTCCTGTTGGACCAGATTACAAAGCTTAAAATACAGTAAGGTCGTGGTTTATATGGAACCTCGCCTACAAATTGAGGAACTTTACCAGAAACTACTCAGACCTAATTAATTTTATTGACTTTACGTTTCTACACACAAGAGTCAAGTTGACGTGCGATAAGTACTCATGCGTCGCTGCAGTATATTAATGGTATTGATATCTACACATGTGCGGTAGATTGAGGCGCGTAATTTCGAGTTGACGCGCGAGCTATTTTTTGTCGAGCGGTTTAGATCTTTTTAAAAATTGATTTAATTTGAAATAAACTTTTTTAACAAAATAAAATAGCGAAAATGAATTTATTGAAGTTTAAATACAAAGGTATGTATATGACAAAACGTAACAATAAACTGACTCTAATAAGCTTCCTACATCTATTTATAACATTTGTATGAAATGTGCAATTATGCATATTCATCGTCTTCTCCTGGAATCTGTTATCTGTAACTCCTCCATCCCTGGTAAAGAACTCGGGGGTTTCTGTTTAGAAAGGACCGATGTTCGTCATCTCAGTGTCTTGGGGGTTTTCTCTTTTATTTGGGTTATTCGAGAAAATATTGATTCTTGGGAAGTTTTTACCCTTATACTTGATGTATACTCTCCATAGTATAATTAAGGCAACAGTCACGGATAGCATAATAAGAGCATAAGTGATCCAGGAATTTGGTTCAGTTAGAGTGGGTTCTAATATTTGACCTTTAATCTCTTCTTGTAGATCTCGTGTACGTTTAGATAATTCGGAGAATTCTTCTAGGTCTATATGGTCCATTGTTGGTATATTGGTACTATCTCTTATAGTGGAAAAGTTGCTGTTTATTTTTAATAATGGGACATCTATGGGTTCGAAGGTCTTCCTAAAATTCTTATTCGGATTAGGTTTATATTTATCAATGACACTATAACATTGGTCAGGAATTGTTACTAGATAATTTCCTTTGAGTTGCCTTTTTCTCTTTATTTCGCAATGTGTTTCAGCTATAATGGTGGAGGGGCTTGTGATTATCCATGAGTTTGAGTTTTCAATCCTTTGGATTTTGGGGTTGTTAACATTAATTTTTGTAAATGTACATGTATTTGCTTCTTGAGAATAATCAATGAGCTGGATTTCACAGGGCTCGCTCGATGTCCTTTTTATAATAGAATTGTGGTTGCACAGGAACTTGTTTGATTCTATTTCTGTACAGGGTGTGCTTGTATACGAATACCAATTTGGATTCATGAGCAAATAGCTTCTACGGGGTATTATTGTGAAGTAAGAATCATTATTTTCTACAGGCAATGGGTAGAGTTTATAGTAGTCATAAGGTACTGTTTCTATCAGTGGTATTTTGATAATAAAGTAAGTATAGGAGTTCCTCTGAAAGACTGACGTCTCGCATAGTTTTTCGTATTTTATAATGTTTTCTAACGTAGGTTGGAATGGTAGTTCGACTCTCTTGAGATAACTCTGAATTTCTATTAATTCTTTAATAAGGTCATTTGGCTTTATGATTGTTTGATGCATTTGTTTTAAGTTTGCAAAGGAAATTGCTGTTGCTAGTTCTTCTAAAAGATTGCAAATAAGTGATAGAGAGTGTGATAACTGATCTAGAGTGTTTTGTACAATCAGTACTTCAATGCAACTTGCTGTAGTTTCTATTTTCTTTTCAATATCGGCCATGGCGGAATTAATTCTCTTTTGGTTTTCTACGAGGGTGGAAATTGATTTGTTTGTAGATTTAATAAGATCATTAGTGATTGATAAGTGTCTTTCCATGTCTATTTTTAACTTAGTTTCGTTGTCAAATAATTTCTTGAAGTTCTGCTCATATCTCTCACGATCTTGGGCATCTAATGTACCTGTGATTGATTTTTGGACTGTACCAATGAAATTAAATAAGCCTCGTGGTTTTCTAACATGACTTGGTAGGACTTGTTCAAATAGCGTATTGGTTCTGCTTATTTCAAAAAATAAGGTTTTGTTGATTTGAAACAAAAGAGTGTTTATTAAGGATGTCTGCTGTTCTTGGCAATATGATTCTATATATTTGTTAATTTTTGTTAAGGTTCTGATAATGTCGTCCTTTTCTTGGATAAAGGTCTCATATAAGGGTTGTATATCAAATGCGTTCATTATTTCCCATTCTGATATAATGTTGTCTGCTGTACCCAGGCGAATCGGTAGGAGGCCAGGGTTGTCATCTAGGGTTTTCCATTGGATGTCGTCGGCTCCTGTACGGGTGGCCCATAAGAATATTATAATGGCAGAAAACATGAAGGCTCTGGTATATATAATCGATTACAATGTGATAACGAGGGATTTCAAGAGTACTCAGAGAGTTCTCAGGCGATGCTCTATTACACTTTGATTGATTATATATTTTTTCTCGAGCTGGAGGGTGGTTATTGTCTCGTTTGTTTTAGTCGTTAAGTCGGTTTCCCTAAATAGCGCAAGGCTATGTGCTTTTAAAGATGTCTTCTTTTAAAGGTGGTTTCTTGCTTGGGCCAATCTTTCCTGTACACGATTTAGGGTCACGTGTAGTCTTGGGAAAGAGAGTGCACGATCTTGGTTTCTTCAAGGGCTTATGTGAAATTGCTTTCACAAGTTCAAAGCCTCACGGCGCTTCCGATGAGAGGATACTGAGCGTCTGGTGGTCTTGCTCACACGTACTGAGTTGGGAGTGCTCAGATTGAGATGTACCAGTTTTATAGCTCAGGGTGTGAAAGGATATATTTTAGGAGGGTGCAAAAGGAAATAGTAGGTCTAGGTATGCAGAATATGTCTTCTTTGCTTGAATTTTCTTAACTTAGATGTTTGCCAACGGTATGGCAAGGGTTTGCAGGTCTTCTTTGGTTTGTCGAAGGCACGACGAGTTTTCCGATATACTGTCGAAAATACTCCAAAGAAAATCCTACCGACTGCACCAGCTATTTTTTGTCGAGCGGTTTAGATCTTTTTAAAAATTGATTTAATTTGAAATAAACTTTTTTAACAAAATAAAATAGCGAAAATGAATTTATTGAAGTTTAAATACAAAGGTATGTATATGACAAAACGTAACAATAAACTGACTCTAATAAGCTTCCTACATCTATTTATAACATTTGTATGAAATGTGCAATTATGCATATTCATCGTCTTCTCCTGGAATCTGTTATCTGTAACTCGCGAAAAGTTGTATAGATCGTACCAAATTTATAGCAGTTTAAGTCGTAAAACAGAGAAGCGCTCGATCTAATAAAGACATCACGTTCGTCTGTTCGACAGGAACTTAAAATATTAGAATTTTTCCACCAAGGCTACAAATAATTGGGGACACATAAGTGATTAAATTGAATTGGTTGAAGTCTTATTGAATAAGTTTAAAGTTTCATCATTACTTTACCCCACTTACCAAGATTCAACCCAGAGCATGAGACGTAGATACGTACTTGACCAACTGACAGACCTGTTACATTCCCTTACCTTTTGACTTATCTATTTGAAATTCATTAACGTGATTCAAGCAAATACCTATGTTTGTTAAAACCAGATTACCCCCATACTTAATAAAAAAGACATATGTAACAAAAACAAGGTATATTAAAAATTAACTGTTTACAAAAGTGTCCACAGATAAACAAAATTACTTACTAAGTATGGTTAATTAGTATGGGGCTTATATTCGAAAACCTCCAGAAATAAAAAATACAAACATAGATAAACATCCAATCTTATCGGCTTATCAACTTAACAAAACAACTACACAGATAAATTAGGCAATTAACATATGAACATTCATTAATAAACTAATAATTAAGCACCTTCTGTGGTACAGTTTACACCTGGGTGACAAGAAACATTGTTAAAATACACTTTATTAAATCGGGGAGGTCCAATTCACCTCTCTCGTCGTTATCGGCTTAAAAGCCAGAATTCGACTCCTCGAAACCAACGAAAATTCACCTGTACGAAACAAACAACACCCCCTGCTCCCGCCTGCAACGAGTTAAAGGTCAAACGGTCTTTGTACCTGCTAGAAGATAAAATTTTGTTTTCGTACAAAAACAAATTTATAAATACACACAATTTGGACATGCTTTTATTTAATTTACGGTACTGAGTGTTCTTTTAAAACGTGACCATTACAACTGTGAAAAAAAAAACACGAGTAAAATTGGACTCCGGAACTTTTGACTCGAAACGCCGCCAATGCCGTTGGGGCAAAAAATGGACACAGACAATTTTATGAAGAATTAAATTTTCTATAAAAAAGTCAGTGGTGGCATATGTCTATCTTCAACACTTTAGGCGTAAGAGTGATTGAAAGTTGAAAGAATAAAATCCTATACTAACCTATCCTAAAGAAATCATACAAAAGAATTTGTGAAAAAATATATATACCATACCATTTCTACAGTATTCTTTATCTACGTCTTTTCTTGATCTGTGGGTGTACCTAGACGCTAACTAACCAGTACTAATGCGCATGCGGGATTATTTGTTTCCGCCGGGGTGTAGACGCTAGTCTATGGAGACGCGCGGGACCTCATTTCCGCGGCGATGTGGCAGGCCCCGAGCGTTTACAAATTCTGATGTGCCAACCAGAAACTTCGCACGTCAATTTACCGCACATGTATACATGTCAATATGGTGTATAGTTGTCTCCATATATTTACTGCACATAAAAAACCTCAAAAAACTGTACCGCTTATATGTATAGATGGGATAGCGGGGCATGTTCAAAATAGAGAAAATGGTAAATCATAAATATAATGTATTATAGTTGTCTCCATATATTTACTGCACATAAAAAAACCTTAAAGCTGTGCCGCTTATACATGATGGGATAGGGGGCATGCTCAAATTTGGTAAAAAAATGATAAATCATAAATATCTTACTTAATACATAGAACAACATTGTTCTCATGAATATCCCACATAACAAAATGATATGCACTGTACATTCAATCTATAGATATGTATATCCACTAGATGAAGAAAGTCGATCTAATGTACATCTAATGGATGTGAAATTAACATTCCTAGCATACGTTTGTCGCCGACATCTATTTCATATCCAATGAATGTACATAAACATATGCAATGTACGTTCATTGGTCATGAAACACACATCATATACACAATACACAATCACATATTTTATGAGTATACATGAAAATACTGAAGTAGTTTTCACATCAAAACACTTATTCAACACTGCACTCGACGCCTATTGCGCTGCGCTTTACATTTACAAAATAACCTAAATTATTACACAATATTTAAAATTTTCAATATTTACGTACACTTTTATACCTTCCGGTAGTTTAACAAATTGTAAACACATATATGATACTATAGTAGTTACTCATGTCCTACATATATGTGTTTAAAACATTCTCAACCCTCAGTAAGTTATATATAATATGAATGTATGTAATTTTTATTCACTATATTTATAAAATACATATTACCCAATATGACTTGAGACAACATCAAATTTTTAGACCTGTCACTTTGCGCCATCTTAACTAAACACACATCTGCCACAATCAGTTAAATATGAAACTTGCAAATTTTCTAATCCTAAAAGAGTATATATCTGCAAATCTAAAGACGAAATATTCTCTTACATTATGGGAGCTTCATGCAAATATCTAACAGAGAATAAGAATAAAAAAGAGTTAACTTCCATCACACAAACACAGAAGCGTCTAGGTTACACGAGGCCTCGAGCTTCGAGCGTGAGCAAAACGTGATAACTTGACTCTATATTTAGTCTGACTATTTATTCCTCGCCCTTAGTGTTCGTCTGTAGCCGTACGGTTGGCATAGTGGTAATGTCCTTGCTTACGATGCGAAAGGCCTCGTGTTCGAAATGCTACGCCCGCTGAGTTTTTTTTATTTAATTTTGTAACGATTAATATAATTTTTCGCAAATTCTTTTCTATAATTTCTTTAGGTTAGGTTAGTAGGTTTTTATTCGGATATCTAATTGTTAATAATTATTAACGCCGTAGGCAGTATTAGCCTCGGTGTGAATAGGGTGTCCCCTCTCCTCTTTTTCACAAAATAACACGAACTATTTCAATTTCCTGACTTGCGCATGCTCAAAGCTCGAGGCCTCGTGTACCTAGACGCTTCTCATAAACACTATGCACGCAACACTAAAGGTCTAATGGCTGCCGGCTATTTTGCGAACTACAATTTGTAAATGAATGATGCGTGGTGCGCCGATACACTATGCCATAAATTAGTAGCGCATGAACATGTTATGTATAAATCATTATGCATATACCTCCAGCAATTTACATTGTATATGACACAAATGGATGAAATATATTCTTTATAGGATTTTGCAAACAGCGGAAAAAACACTATCTATGAGAACTAAAAGAAAAACTATGTAAAAAATATTAATGGAATCTTTGTATTCTTTAAATAACCTGACTTCTGGTTATGCTAGTAAATCGAAATTCTAAAATAAATTTATCCAATTTCTTATTTGACATTCTCATTGTAATAATAATAATAGTCCCCTACAGCTAAACACATTAAACTAGTATCTACATGACCCCCTACCGATGGATGTCAGTAGCTGAACATACATTTCATATCATATGTATATTTAAAAATACATATTCAAATTCTAGCATCTAATGTATATGCCATGGATGTACATATCCACGAGATGTTATGTGGAATAGGACGTTCTGGCACAATTAAAATAAGAAATAGTCGGAAACGAGCCTCTTTTAATTAAAATTTCTTACCTCCTAAAATTTAGTTGCGCAAATCACCCCTAACTAGAACGCCATACCCAGGAAACAGATAAACAGAGCTGTACTTTGAATTTATCTATCAATATCGCGAAGGCCGGGCAATACGTCCACCAATGCATAAGATATCATAACTTGATGCAAAACAGAGCAAGATTTTTTAATTTACCAGAAACGTCATTAAGTTTCTACCAAAAATAGGATAGCATAATATTTTGTTCATTCTAATCCGGAAAAATTTGAAATACGGCTCTGTAGTACCTTGTCGGCTTATAATAGCGCTGCCTTTGATATTTGGATAGCTGGTTTACGCCACTATACCTGCTGTAAACCGTTGTATCCTACAATATTTTCGACGGGAGAATGAGAGGCGAGCTTTATCATTTTTGTGTAAGCCGGCTTGTCACATGTCATAGATTGTCAGAAATCAAATCATTGGCGTCGGGCATCAGTGAAATAATTAAGAAAAATTGAATTATGTATGTGTTTGTCTAGCTAAGTAGCGTTTAATAATACCATAACTTCAATATTTTTTTACGGCAGTTCTGTTAGCATTTTATTATATTTTCTTTTCGTGGTATCGACTCTAATTTTAAGTAGGTGCATATCTCCTTAAATTCTTCCGGATAAGTTCTGAATCACCCTGTATATATTTTTTTACAATTAAACTCTAAACATTTTCTATCGGATAATATCGGGACTATAACTGGGAGATGGCAGCACTTCCACGTTATGAGTTTGAAGCCACTCCCTCCATTACAGCATTGGCGGCGTGAACTGGACTATTATTTTGTTGATAAATGAAATTATTATTGGGACACATTTGTTCAATAGATGGGAGCATTACGTTTTCTAAAATGTTTATATAGTTCAAAAACATTAAACCTTTTACCTCAACTCGCCAACAAACACCAGGCCTATGGACACTTAATCAATTATCCGGTCCCATACATTTACAGAGAAACGTCCAGATTTAAAAGTAACGAAGCTATAGTATATCGTTCTTCAAACCTTGTATTGTCTGGACGATAAACACGAATTTGGCCGTTATAAGTCGACTGGAATGTCTTTTCATCAGTAAAAACGATCATGTTCCAAAATTGAGGGTCGCGGTATACATAGTTCATTGCAAAAATTACCCTCGACTGCCACCGTTCTACGTAACATTTTTTTCGCAGCTGGATGATTTTTTAACTCGGATTCCTTGAGCCTTCTGCTGGAGGTAGGTTGAGAGCCAGGAAATTCAGTATTAATCATAGCATCCATCGCCGTTGCAAATGGATTCTCTCTTAAGTATCCCAAAAAAGCAGCATCTTGTTTAGGATTGGAAATTTTGAGACGACCTGAACCAACTTTTCTCTTTAAGGAATCCTCTTGCTCGCAGCGTTGTTTAATTTTTAATATAGTTTTCTTGTTTCTGTTATACATACAACTGTGCTACAGCACGAATTGTCAATCCATCTTCGATTCTGGACACTATTTGAGTTTTTTTAATTTCAGATAAATGACGAGGCATTTTTATTTATCTACTATCAAAGTCATGCATGTCAATGCTTTACATTTTTGATCACCTGTGTCATGTGATAACCTCCAATTCTCCAAGTCATTTACATCAGCCGGTTTTACACAAATATGATAAAGCTCGCCTCTCATTCTAATACTTGTACGCTTTTTTAATGAATACAACTGGTACTTTACAAGAGAACAATGTTGTTCTATTTATTAATAAGTAATACATTATATTTATAATTTACCATTTTCTGCGAATAAATAGCATGCCCCGCTCTCCCGTAAGCCGCGCAACTTTGAAGTTTTTTATGTATGTGCAGTATGTGATGTCAACAAAGAGGTTTTTTTATTAAATCATGGGTGTCAATCACCGTTTTCATGTGTATAGTTTCGCGGAGAAATATCGCAAAGATGGGCCACATGGAAAATTTTATTTTTTATGAAATTAAGAGATATCCAATATAACGTAGGATTTGAGTAATGGCGGAAACAAACATTTTAAAATTTAAATCAGAATATGCAAGTAAAACCCAATTCCTTATAAGTTTACAGTTTTTAATCTTTTCCCTCTTACCTTGTCCTGGAAATATTTTTTAAGTAAATTAATAGTAGTTAGATTATGCCATTTTGGTCTACTGCATACTTAATGGGATCCCAAGATCGTGAACACAACCCTGGCATCAAGGCCGGTTTATCAATACAAAAATAAGTTGTTATCCTATGGTTAAATCACAGTTTAATTAAGTAGGGTCACTTCCACGCGTCGATGGCAGGTGTAAGGATATCGACGCGAGGACTACATTCAGTAGGGATAGTGACCGTACTGTATTATTAAACTGTGATTTAAGTGTAGAATAACACTTCTGATCCTCGCACCGGCCCTCAGTAGCGATTTTCATGAGGCATTTTGATTTTTGTTGCAAAATCTCGCGGAACATCAGAAACCCTCATCTACGGGATTTTAAGTTTTGTAATCTTATCCCGCACTTGTGAGACTACCCGTTTTCGACAACAAAATATAAACTCGCATATGCGTGCTATTTATTATATAAAATATAATAGCACGTTCTCGCGTATCAAATTATGAAAGTTAGCTAAATATGTACACTTACCGCATTATGTTTCACGTTTTGAAATTTATTAACCATTTCATCTTTTTTTTGTCTTCTATATATCATTATACCTTTTATTAATACGTCCATAGTTATAATTATTAAACAGTCTGCACAGTCTACAATTTATATTCTCCCCTTCTCCAGTGCTATACGTACGTGTAAATCAAAATCTAAAGAAAGCTGTGACAGCTGGATTTATTTTGACATGAACAATACTGACAATTAAGACAAGTATGGTGTTTAAAGTAGCCCTAAAACTAGTCGTAAAAGCATATTTTCTAACTACTCAGTTTTGTCACAATGGTGGCGCCCTATAGCGGAGTCAAAATTCTGTTGGCAAGTTGTCATCTGAATAGTATAATAGCATACTCTACAAGTTATGGTATGGCCCATATACCACACGAGCGACAAGTTTGTAGTCGGCGACTACTACTACTACTACACCGTTCACCAGTGTGAAATACGGCATTTTAAACGTGTTGTATACCTAGTATTTCTATTCTCAATTTAGAAATTCAGTCTAAAAGCGTTGCTATAGGATAAATCATTACAAAGCCTGTCATAGAATAACACCGAGACGACCGTGCTTGAATATTACAAACCATACACGTATACGAATATAGTTAACCAGATATGTTACACGCCTTTACCTCAAATCAAAGTAGTCGATTATTTACCTGGCACACCATTATAAGCCCGTTACCAGCTCTTGGTTCATTCTTAATATTTCCGGTAGCAGAGCCGTAGGTTAAATGATATTTCTTTACTTTTATTGAATCATTTAGGGAGGTGTTCGTTAAACTAACATTACCTATTATAAATAAATAATTTACATCATGCCTATCAATTAATATAAAGTAGAAAACAATATTTACAATAACTAAAAAGTGATTCTAAAAATTGTTGGTTGACGCTCATGACATCACTGGTGTTATGAAGTATTCCTTTGTCGGTCTTTTTTATGATTTTCAAATTGACACTGGATAAATAACTATAGACTATACTTTCTCTAACAAGATTTTAGAAAGTATAAACAAACATTCCAGGACTGCACGTATGACCAAGTAATATATAGGTTTCCGTGGACTATATAGATTAATAAAGTTCTCTGATAAAAACATTACTGTTATGGAAAATGTATTACAACTTTATTAAGTCTATATTGTCACGCAGTACTTTATTTGGGACACCTGGTACATCGTTTGTGGGTAACGGATATGATTTGTAACATTAGATCGGCTTAACGTATTTCTTTGCATCTTACTTGGTATCGTAAAAGCTGAGTTCGCGGGAAGCAGCTTCGCCGCACTACATTGTCGCTAGGGCAAAAATGTCGAGTTAATAAAATGAATAACGATACCGGCGTGCGGGAAAAAAATCAGTTGGGTTTTGAGTGCTAAAAGAGAAAGTCCGCCGGGTACTGCGTCGGCCCAACTCCTTCCAAAGATGGGTTCGTCCCCAGGGGTAGCAACAAAAATGTAAGTAGACTCTTTCTTGTTTCTATTTGCATTAATAAACTTGTACTGTGTTTTCTACCATCGGACTTTAACAAAAAAAAAATTATATGACACGAAATTACGAAGTTTCAAAATAATACAATATTACGATTAAGCGGAAAATACGCAGTATTCATTAAATGTTGTAAAATACAAGCTAAATATTTAAAAATAACTTAAATAAATTCCATAAGTTTGCTAAAAAAAAATTGATTTTCTCCTTAAATTCGACTTTTTTGGAACAATTTTTACGATAAAATGTCGTATACAAGTGGTGGCCTGTATTAAATTAAATAAAAAGAATAATGCAAGTAAAAAAAATTCAGTCAGTTACTTATGATGAATTACGTATATTCACTAAAGAAAAATTAACTCTCTAGGTAAACTTGGCATTTAAAGACTATTTAAAATAATTGGAGTGATTGTGAAGAATCACCCTTGAGGACGAAGCTAGGAACCTTCAACCATACGTCATATACATATGGTATAGGCTTTATATAAAATTTAAAAAATATTTTTTAGTATTGAAATACAAGTGAAATTTTTTTAAAGTGAGTTAATTATGAAGAATTAATCCTACAGAATCGAAGCTAGGCCCTCCACCATGTATCATATACATATAGTACATGGTGGGCTTTAAGAGGAGGAGTGATTATGAAGAATCACCCCTAGAACCGAACGCGGCGGCCTCCACCATATGTCGCGTATATGCCCTCTTTAGGGGTGTAAGACCTATTTCTGAGTAATATACACGACGTCCACAGATATCCCGCTTATTGCCCTGTTACCCGGGGTTCTACCGGTGATACCCACGGAGCCAATTTAACTCGTTTGGCATACAAGAGGATTTTAACTAATTATTGAATGAATACTCTATTAAATAAAACATAGTGGTAGAAAACAAAGTACAAGTTTATTAATGCAAATAAATACAAGAGTATACTTACATTTTTGTTGCTACCCCTGGGGACGAACCATTCTAGGGAAGGAGTTGAGCCCACGCAGTACCTGGCGGACTTTCTCTTTTAGCACTCAAAACCCAACTGACTTTTTTCCCGCACGCCGGAATCGTTATTCATTTTATTGACTCGACACTTTTACCCTCGCGACAATGTAGTGCGGTGAACCTGCTTCCCGCCAACTCAGCTTTTTCGATACCAAGTAAAATGCAAAGAAATACGTTAAGCCGATCTAATGTTACAAATCATATCCGTTACCCACAAACGATGTACCAGGTGTCCCAAATAAAGTACTGCGTGACAATATGTCATCTATAGATATTCTATACTAAATAGGTATCGAGTCTTTACATAATCGATACTGATATTTCCTCATTTATCGCACATCTTGAGTAACATTAAATTGTAGATGAGATAATAACGCAACTGTATAGATTCTGTTCAGTTTTCTATACAGATTCTATTTTGAAATTTGCCTTGTCAGTACAGAACTGGCGCACGTGACTGTTAAATGTGAGGTTATGCGTTCTGCGATTTGCTATTCCACGATCTATGTGCAAAATACTTAGTAGAAGAAAATAATATCCATTATCCATATGAAGAACGTTTACAGCTCTAGGTGTTTTGAGTAGGTAAAGTTCTTGCATCCAATGGTAGTTCAACATGATTCCAATCGTAGACCAAAATTCGTAATAATTTAGAAATATGGGTTGATGGTTGAGTCAATATTCCCGTTTATTGCCAATTCACGTAATTTATCGGAAAAGGATTTCAGAGTCAGTAACTGCTCATCAACTTCTTCAATGTTACCATCGGACGATGATGATCCCGATGTATCTACTGTATTACATACATCCTTTGTTAGTTGAATTTTCTTCGGAAATTGCATTGTTTATAGAAAAATCGACAGTCATATTACATATTTGTGTCTTGTGTATCGTTAACCAATATTTCCATAAAACAAATTTATTGAGTAGGTATAGGTATATTAAATAATCTATACCGTCTAGTGTAATCCTAGTTTTAAATGTCTTAAGTCGACGAGTTTTATATCCTCTATATAGCCGTATCAGTTCGCACTTCCGTCCAACGACGACAAGTTTTCTTTTTAGTTTTCGACATTTCGTTAAATTTTAATTAAAATATAGTAACTATTATACCCATCTCTACGTAAATTATAAATATGTATATACAAATTGTAAAGCCTCGTAGGTTCGCGTCCCACCAGGGTCTCCCTATGCATTCAACAAGGTAAAGTGTATATGATATCTGAAAGTGTCTATAAGTTTATCTGTAGGTACGTAAAAATGATAAAGTAATACACATGCCATAAATTCCCGAAAAAACACATACAGAACAAATATGTTTGTATTGTCTAAATATTATTTGTGGCATTATTTTAATTTTTTCTAATTCTTTGGGACTATTCCTGCCACATGTGTTTTTTTCTTTTTGACGTAAAAGTCTCAGGCGTTTCTGAAATAGTGTTAGAGAAAGATTATTTATTCCATAACGATTCAGGATACATGTGTAATGGTTCATATGGGATGACACAATAACGCTAATATTGCTTAAAATTATACATATAGAAAAAAAATACGCGCAGGTTTCAGCGGTGAGCTTGTGGACAGGGCCGGAGCGAACGGGGGGGGGGAGGGGGGGGAGCCACACCCCCCATTACGATCTAAAAGGGGGCGCCGCCGGCACGCGCAAAAATATGAATATCGATATTCATATATTTACATTTATTTTCATTCTTTCTTTCTTCTTAATTTCGATTTAAACAAGTAACTATCTTTGATCATTCGCTAATCGCTGAGAGCGCCAACGTAATAAATAACCCGGCCCGTTTCCAACTAAAACAATGCGCAATGCGCCCTCGTCCGACGTTAAGTAGCAAGTGCGCTATATCAAATTATTATTCGTTTATTATCAAGATATAACCCCCTTTTACATAAATGGCTCCAAGATGCAAAACTGCTCCCCTACCACGTGACTTATCTATCGCCTCAATCCCAAAATGAATTTATCAATCTTCTCGCCAAAGAACTTAAAAAGAAAATAATCAGGGAGATCGAAACTAGCTGCTTTTTAGAGTTTTGGCGGATACAACACCAGACTATTCTCAAACGGAAAGTCTTTCCATAGTTATACGCACTGTTGATGAAAACTGTGAGCTTCGTGAGAGATTACTTGATATTCTCGAGCCAAAAGGTAAAACTGGAAATGATATTGCTTTAAATATTGTAACATGTCTTAACAGAAATGGGATCAATACCAACAGATTTTCCTTTCAATCTTATGATTTCGCATCAGTGATGTCTGGCCAATATAATGGCGTTCAATAAAAAATTAATGAACTTATAGAACATCGAGTTCCTTATGTTCCATGCCAGGATCATCATATTAATACGGCATTTGAACATTGTTGCAATTCAAGTTTTCTTATAAAAGAATTATTTAATTATCTTGAAGAACTTTTCGTATTTTTTACCTCTAGCACAAAAAGAAATCACGCCTTGAAAGAGAAGCTTTCTGAAGTCGAAAATGCACCAAATTTAAAAAAATTGTCGGAAACAAGATGGACTGCGCGTGCTGAAAGTATTAAAGCTGTTCATACATCATACGAAAAAATATTAGATGTTTTAGACGAATTATCAACAATGCTTTCGATAAAATGACTCAGATGAAAAGTTTGGGCCTACTAAAGAAAATTTTAAATTTTGATTTTATTGTGTCTCTATTTTTCATGAAAAATGTAATGTACAAAATTAAAATTCTAATTGAAGTTATTGAGTCCCCAAATCTTAATATAATTGACTGCAAGAATATTATGGAAATTACGACATATCTTCTAGAAAATATGACAAACGACTCCTCAGATATTAATAACCTTATTTTAGCGGCGAAGGTAATGGCAAATAACATAGGAGTAGATGCAGAAGCAGATTTTCGAAAATATCACCGAAGGAGCTAAGCCCCAAAAAGATTAGACCCCAATAATGACAATGAAGTAGACCTTGACATGTGCACATTTTACAGAAAGGAGTTTAGAACAGTAATGGATACCTTGCTTTCTAAACTTCGTTCTTCTGTTGAAAATATTTCGATGACTTTATCTCCAACATTTAATGTGTTTAATTTTCCTTTGAAAGCTGAAAAGCTATATGTTGAAGATGTGGAAGCCTTATTGCAAATGCTTCCACCAAAACTTCCAAAACCAGATACGCACGCATTGCATTCGGAGTTTGAAATTTTGTTTGCAGCTTGCGATAAGGCCTCAACACTTCAGAATGTTATAGAAATATTGATAACTAAACTTCACATGCTAAAGCTAGCACGTTACATAATTCAATTTGTTGTTACAGCTGGTTATGTAACTGCATCTAATGAACAGTCATTTAGCCAACTAAAAATTGTAAAAAACCTACTTAGAACCACTATAAGTGATGATAGACTGAATGATCTTTTATTATTAAAATGTGAAAAAGATTTGGCATATTCCTTGGATTATTCAAATCTAATAAATTCGTGGGGAAAGTTGAAGGAACGCCGAATTAAAATTAATTAATTTTTAAGTACCTACACAAAATACAAAAATGCAATCCATTATAATCTCTAGCTGTAGATTACCTAATTAAGTTCAGATTTTAAAACTATTTCCGTGTACTATTTTGCCAATAATAAAAATTTTGAGTGTTCTTAGTTTCCACTTGTTTATTTTGGTTTTTCATATCTGCGGTGTGATAGCTTAGATCTAACCGCCCCTTGTTTTTTAAATTTCGGCTTATATGGAATAGACAAAAAAATCAAATAGGGGGCGCTAAAATAGTCTTCCCCCCCCCCCCCCCCCCAAAGTGATCGACGTTGCTGCGGCCCTGCTTGTGGATGATTTCGCTATGCTAACGCTAATAATGCTTAAAATATACATATGGAAAATAAACAAAATTACGCGCAGGTTTCAGCAGTGAACTTGTGGATGATTTCGCTTCGCGTCAGAAGGACACGTCAATATATTTTATATTCAAGGGCGCCAGAAGTGCCTTTCTTGCAATGGTGAGCGAATCTATCCACTATCAGGAGATTCGTTGTATCTTGTAGAAAAGTTAAAGACGAAAAAATGAAAATATTTACTTACCGCACATTGCTACTATTGCTCTCTGTTATCTCTCGAAGTACCACGATGCACGTTGACTTATATAATTTGTCGTCTTAAAATAGGTTCGATTACCGTTTGCGTCACTGAATCGAACGAAGCCCGTAGAACTGCATTAGTTGAACTCAGTAATATATATTGTATTGATTGATTGTTTAAAATGCAACAGTTCTACATAAAATAAATGTTCAAACCTGATGATAAAATGTATATAAAACGACACACATGGCTAGAGGAACGCGCCTCGAGGGTGTGCTTTTCCAATTCCAGACAACGCGCAACGGCGAGAAAAGATTGTGACAAATCAGTACTCAGTACGCAAAAGGATTCTGAATCTCCGTAAGAATATGTTTGTAAATATTGGACTTGGGCAACAAGGTTTTAGAAATGGCAGTAATACACTCTTTGGTAATACTACAACGAAAATTTCGACTTGCTTGCGATTAGCTCAAAATGTCCTAATTGGCGATTTTATAACTCGTCAGATCATCATGACCTTATATAAATTGTGCCTCGAGAAAGTTGCCTCTGCTATAGGGGAATAATCTCCGCTCCACATTCGAGCGACCCCCATGTAGATGTTTACAAGGCACTTTTTTAATGAATTTTGATATAATATCGATAACTTATTACCTATCGATATTATTGAAGTCGATTAGAAATACTTTCGATTTTGTTATTCGTTCACTTATCAACTTTTCAATTTCAATTCAATTTTATCTCAATAGGTACAAAAATGAGAGAATAGGAGTGCAACGACACACAGACTGACGGACGGACATACCGAAACTATAGGATTCCTATACTTAACCCTAAAAATATTGCATATAACTCGCTAAACCGTTTCATAGTAATGGTATGATTAAGCATACATAAAAAGTTTGTCGAATTGAGAACCTTCTCCTTTTAAATTTTTTTTAAGTCGGTTAATAAAGCAGTCCCAGCACTTTAGGTACCATAAAAATATCTTTTTCTACACCTATTTAATTATATGACAATTACTAGCATCTTTTTGGTGAAAAATTATACCTATAATTCACTGTAGTGAATTATCGATTCATAACTCACTGCATCCGGCCAATCACAAATACAAATTCCATAATTCACTGTTCACTGATCCAATGATATTTTAAATCGACCGTGATCAACTCTTGCTGCTACGGCTAACAATCAACTGACGTGACAGCCAAGTGCACCGCCATATTGTTTGTTTACGATTTCCACTTCTTATAAGTAGGTGCCGATTAGTTCTGGAACGTAGCGTGAAGCGATCTGCAAGCCAAAAATCTTGCAGATCGCCTCATGGAACGTAAACGGCTTCCAACAGAGGAAGCAAGAAATATAACAAAGCTTGGAGAGGTACAACATCGACGTGATGGCCCTGCAGGAAAATAAGATTCGCCAGGATAATATGGAACTTCGAACCCAGGCTGCGAAGTCTATAGAGAACAATCTATATAGAGAGGAGTGGCTCTGCTTGTCGAGAGGTCTATAGACCACCATTTCATCGACACGCCGGAACTGGAAAACATGGAAGCCATCGCCATAGAACGAAACGGCCCACTCAAGATAGTTTCCTCTTATAAGACAACTCAACGTCCGCTCCTAAATCATGACCTGGAGACCCTCATAATACGGGGTACCCGTGGACGGGTGATGCTGCGATTCCTAGAAGACTTCGAAGGAGAAGTGCAGGCGTTAGGTCCGGAAGAACCGACGTTTGACAACGGAAGACATCGGCACGTCGCGACGTGCTGAATATAGCCTTGCTCAACGAGATGACTTTCACCGCCGAACTTCAAACCTAAGCTGAAGGCTCCTCGGATCACAACCACATCTTCCTAAAACTAGGAGATGGTGTCCCTGAAGAGGAAACTTTCACTAAGAGAAAAACCAACTGGGAACAGTTCCGAGCAATTTTGCAAAGGAACATTGCACACGTTCCCAGAATCAATAGTGAGGAAGAAGCAGAAGAGGCTAGCATCTCCCTGGAAAACCACATCCAGGCAGCGCTAACGGAAAGGACGACGCGACGGAAACTGTAGCGAGAAGAGTTGCAATGCCGATGGGAGAACACCATGCAGCTCATTAGAGACAGAAGGATGGTTAAGAACCTGGTGCAGATGACAAGACTCCCAGAACACCGAAGGAAATACAAACAGCTAACTCGAAGAGTTAAAGAAGCCCTGCAAGAACACGGGCAGAACACATGGCAATGTCACCTAGAGTCGCTGGACTCTCAGGACAGAAGCATGTGGACAACCCAGAAGACTCTGCGTGCCAAGCGAAAATAACCAATCCCGCCCATCTACGGAGATAACGGTGTTGTCTACACTAGCCAAGAAAAAGCCGAGGCTTTTGCCGACAGCTTGGAACTGCAGTGCAGAGAAAACCAGATCGGCGACGAGGACAATGATTCTTAGACGACGTAACACGCAGATTCAGAAGACTGCGATGCATGCCGGATGAAGAAATAATCCCCCAACTTCCCCAAAAGAAGTCAGGAAAATCCTGAGAAGCCTCAAACCGTGCAAAGCGCCAGGGTGCGACGGAATAGGAAACATGGTACTCAACAAACTACCCCTCAAAGTAGTAGCAACAATGGTGAACACCATCAACGCCATCTTGAGGCTACGTTATTTTCCCATCAAGTGTAAGAAAGCCGACGTCATCATGATTCCCAAACCAGGTAAAAATCCAACCTTTCCTTCTAGTTACAGGCCCATCAAACTTCTACCGGCGATGAGTAAAGTAGCAGGGAGGATCATCCTGAAGAGACTTAAAACCCTGACCGATGAGCTGCAGATCATCCCAGATGAGCAGTCCTACAGAACCGAGCACTCCACCGAGGTCCAAGTGCTTCGTCTAACTGAGCACATCACGGAGGGTTTCAACCATCGACAAGTCACAGGAGCGATCTTCCTCGATGTAGCCAAGGTCTTCGACAGGGTTTGGCACGATGGTCTTCTGGCGAAGATGCTGTCGATGGGTTGGTTACCCCGTCGGCATCGTCAAGCTTGTGAGAACCTACCTTCACTGGAGGCACCTCCGTGTGAAGATTGCCGACAAGCTATCCAACTACAGGCTCGTGAAAGCAGGAGTACAGCAGGGATCGGTACTCTCCCCCCACTTGTTCACCATCTACACCTCCGACATGCCAAGAACCGCAAGGACCTCCTTGGCGCTTTACGCAGACGATACGGCCATCATCGCAAGATCATGGAATGCAAGACTTGCCACCCGCAGCCTCCAGGAAGCAGCATCCCTTCTGAATGAATGGTGCAACAAGTGGAAAGTCAAAGTCAACGGGGAGAAGAGCAAAGCCATACTCTTCAAGAGAATGCGGAAGCAAATTCCCACAAGACACGTCTCCGTGAACGTTGACAACATCCAATGGCACGACACCGCCAAGTACCTCGGCGTTATCATGGACAGAAGTAGGCTTCTTCTGTGTTCTGTCTCCACGTCAGTACGTGGAGACAGAACACGAAAACAATTATACAGAAGGCTAGGACGAGAAGGGCTCTACTAATGGGTAAGTATAACTATAACCTTCCTTTCAGCCCGATCTTCAAGTCACGCCTAAAGGAGAAAATGACCAAAACTATACAGTCACCCGATCCCGTGGGTACCAAGTAAACAACCAGCTAGGTACCCTTACCCTAGCCCGTGCCGGCCTCCAACGCCAAAATAAGCGTCCTTGGCCGAACACAATCCTTCCGACGAAATCGGAGCACACGATGCCAATTAGCGCCCTCGGCTTCCGACAAGTCAAATACCCCCAAACCCTTCCAAGGTCTGCTAGACTTGCATTTGCAGGAGATGGGGAGGCGGGAGTCGTAAAAAGCGGGCCCACCCCTTACGAGGCCGGTTCAGGGCTACAGCGATGAGAGCTCAAGCTCGACTCCTAATCATTCGAGACCGTCATCAAAGTCAAGAATATTGGCGTGCGATTAGTTTTATAATATGGCGGTAGGGAACGATTATACAAATAAAAAAACCTCATATAACATGGGGTCTAAACTGTCTAAAGCTTTAAATTAAAAAAAAAATCGAAAATTTTTAATTGCATTGTTTGAAAACTGCTGGCATATTGGGGTAGGTTATATTGTCATCGCGACTGGTCGCGCTTGATACTCTGACAATATTTGCGCAGATAGGTACTCACACTTGAGTCCCTTTTGATATTCTCAAGCAATATTTTAGTTTATGTCGTTACTTGGTTAAAAACGTACACACGACCTACCCGTTCGCTATTTTTGTACGTTGCTTTTGTTCTTTTTGAATTTTGGGCCACAGTAATTATAGTTCAAATTTATTTAATTGACATGAAGTCGATAAATATTTGGTCTGTACGTAACCAAATACTTATATTGACTTGACGTCAATTAAATAAATCTTAACCACTTGTTCGTTCTTTTTGTGTTATTTTTGGATTTTGGATCAGTTTTTCGTTTTTTTTTCTTTATTGACAAATTTATTCGTACGTGTTGTACGGAAAATGTCGTGGAAAGGTAGCTGGTGCAGAAGAGATTTATCGTTTAACTTTCCCTACTCGACATCATCCTTGTGCATGTACATTTGTTAGCATTGTTCAGCGTTTTTGGGAAACACATCGTATCGATGATCATGGGCGAGAACGAGGTCCACAACGCGTAGACGAGGTAATTGAAGCAGAAGTTTAAGTTTTGGAGCTTGTAGAAGAGGATCCACATGCGCTTCGATAGATACGAAAAACAGAATGAGAACTCAGCCGAAGGGATCGCAACGGAGCGACAAATTGTTTATCTTTATTACTACAACGTTGTAGCAAAAACTATCCTCCTCTGGGGTATGGTTATTGTCAATAAGGGGTAGACTATATTAGTTACTCGTTAGATAATTAGATATGCCATGGAGGAAAATTGTGTACGCCAGACACCCTGTACGGTGAAGTTTTATTTGCCTCGGATTGTTTAGACTGGGCTACAGGAAAGACACTGGAGACTTCCTGCGATAACGCGTTATCGGTACGGGCTATCGGGAGAAGCCTCTCCGAATTCGGGTGCCAAAGCTCCAAGAAAATATCGCTGAGTTGGCCTTATTAAATTTAGGCAAGTCGCCAGTTGTAAAGTTTTAATACATGGTGCGACATCTAGCAATTAAGTCGAGAGTCGGCGGAAGCTATAATGTGAGTATACCAGTGTCATGACGAATTAGTATAGGGAATGGGCCGCATGGCCGTCTAGATGTAGAAACCGGCGCAGGAAAACGGAAGGTTCAGGATAGTTGGATAGATGGTGGTCGCGGTATTAAATGGAATAATTAGTTAAATGTAAAGCAACTTGAAGGATTTTTGAAAAATCGTCATTTCTTACCTCGGTAGTAGGGAGTTTTAGAAATGGCGAAGTTATGAGGTGGAGAAAAAGTTAGTCACTCGGGGCGGTTTGAATTATCCGGTTGGCGGCAAAGAGGCCGTATGTCGCGATAAGTTATATTAAGTGTTGATACAGGGTTAAATAAAGTTAAAGTGTATTGTTAGTCACTCGAGGCGGTTTGAATTATCCGGTTGGCGGCAAGGAGGCCGTATGTCGCGATAAGTTATATTAAGTGTTAATACAGGGTTAAATAAAGTTAAAGTGTATTATTAGAGTCACTCGGGGCGGTTTGAATTATCCGGTTGGCGGCAAAGAGGCCGTGTGTCGCGATAAGTTATATTAAGTGTTAATACAGGGTTAAATAAAGTTAAAGTGTATTATTAGAGTCACTTGGGTTTTTTTTTAATTATCCTGTTGGCAGAGAAGTGGCGGTACGCCGCAATATTAGCGAAGATTTTGTTAGTCAATTGGGCGGTTTGAAATAGCCGTTCGGGCCGCGAGAAGGGTCTTCTTTCGGGAGATCTTTCTATAGAAGGTTTAGTAGAGGATTACTTAATGGGAAGTAATGTGTTTTAAGTCAGTTATTCGGGAACAATTTGAAAGTTAAAAGGGTATTATTTCTTTAGCGGGTTCTCGTCTGGAAGTTCTTTTAATTCTAAAGTGGTTAAGTAAAGTATTGTAAAGTGGAGTATAGAGTCACTCAGGGTGGTTCTGGCTTAGGGCTTTGCTGCACTAAGCGGCGTTAATTTTAACCTAGGGTTATACTGTGAAGGTGTTTTAAAAGAAAAGAGTGTTTCGTGTGTGAAATCTTCCAACAATACAAAGGCGCGTACTGTGGCTAATTGCAGCTCGGATACAGATATTTACCGGAGCGAAGTTTGTGGCTAGGGTAAGCCTATTTTGGGTACCCGGGTTTTTCTATAGAGCTTATATAGTTTACTTACTAACATTTAAACATAGATCGACGACGGTCCAATTTGCGAGTGAATTGCTTTATCGCTTCCAGGTTATAATTACCGCAGGCGGCACTCCTAGACATTCGGCTCTCCTAGAGATTGTAAGTTATTAGTTAATCTTTTCTTAACTCCACGTACAGGGTGACAGGTCGGAGCTCAAATCCTTGGTGGGTTTCGTTAAATGTTTTATAAATACCTAGGTATATTATTCAGGTACACATATGGTCTAGTAATTGTTATGGTAGTAGTAGCCTTTCTTATATAACCTTATAAAGAGGTGCTCACCAGTATCCGATAATCACATCACTGT
Organism: Stenurella melanura; assembly: GCA_963583905.1. Lineage (NCBI taxonomy): Eukaryota > Metazoa > Arthropoda > Insecta > Coleoptera > Cerambycidae > Stenurella > Stenurella melanura. The sequence goes on from OY757311.1 coordinate 64,538,642, forward strand.
TAAAAATTTTGCTTAAAGTTTGATCTAGTACTTATCATTTAACTTTTGAACATTGACTTTTATTGTCTAAAGTGCTAGGCACTTTATTTTAAATTTGAATATAATCATTTATTAACTACGCAGTGGTAATACGCAGTATATTTAATTTGAATGTAAACTCTTCATTGTCCTTGTGTAATAACTAACTTTTTTTAGACATTATACTTATATTACTCGAAATTTTGTGGCGTTATTGAAGTTACCCCTGAGCTATTGGTTGCCCTTGTACCCCAAAGCCACGTATGTAAACCGTGGCCGGGTCTACACCCTCGAGGAGAACGTTGGTGCCTTTGTGGAAAACCAGTGAAACTTCGTATTTTCCGAGGTCAGGCGGAAATCAAAAGTCCTGACCTGGTGGCAGCAAAAAAAAAAAAATCGCTACCCTATTCATAAAACAATAACTCGGCCACCTGCTCCGGATAATCATATCGGAAGACAAGCGAAGGAAAATGGAATTTTGTACGTGGATTTTAAAATAAGCGGCAAATGAGGATTTTTTAAACGTTCCGATGAGTCGTGTTTTACCAGGAATGAAGTGTTTAATTTTAAAAATATGCAGTATTGGGCAGACGTAAACCCACATGTAATAAGGAGCGCACTTTCAACGACGGTTCAGCGTTAATTTGTGGGCAAGTATTTGCGGCAATGAAATAATTGGCCCTATACAATTACCCGCTAGTTTAAAATGGTGATGTATACTTAAATTTTTTACAACAAACATTGCCAAATTACGCGCAGAAGAATGTGCCCATACAGCACAAGGACATCCTCAGAACATACTGGGGGCAACTTTTCAGGACATATGGGATATCCTGGGAAGATCCCATTATCACCTTAGGATGTCCGTAGGATATCCAAATGGGACAGTTCGGGCTTTGCTGATGACGTCCTTAGGACATCAGTACTGGTGTGTACAGGACATCATCAGCTCTTATATGGGTTATGCCTGGGCTTTACTATGAACAACCTGGGGACACTGATTGGACTTTATATAGGACATCCCCAGTTATTTTAGGGTTTATTGGATATTTCTAAAGACAGCAAAAAATACATATATTATTTTATAACATAGTAGATCATTATGTTTAAACTGAGCCAATAAGCAATGACAAAGGAATACAAGTTTATATAATGACTAATAAAAATGTGATACACATATCCAACGAAATAGGTCGACATATCAAAATTTTGAGGTAAATACTTGAATTTTTTTATATACTTAAGTTACTTTGAAGTATTTGAACATGATTAATGAAAGAAATATTTTTTTTCAACCCCGAGAAAGGGCGAAAAAAATATAACAAAGCGTTCTTCCAAAATTACTCAAAATGTGTAAAAGCTACTAAAAAAAGTTTCAAATAAAAATTGTAAAAGCATGAAATATTACATAAAAATTATTGCCTTTTTTGATATTATTAAAATCAACAGAGTTTAGGGTGGTTAGAAGTTATAAGGGATGATATGTACAACTTTAAAAAATCATAGTTTGCTGCAAAGTCATAATTAAAAAAAATTATTCACTCAGAAAAATATAAAGGATTATGTATCTGACAACATCTGCGGGCAATAGCCAATCACATTTTCCCCTTTTAGCTAATATAATAAATACGAAGATATAACATAGCAGTATTATATTTATGAAATATTTAATGTGATCTTATTTGTCGAAAGAACTTTAAAGTGAACGTGGAAAAGACATCGACGCCCGGCGGATTTCTTAGAACTTTCGACTTGTCACAAAAAGACGGCTAATTCAGAACACAGTAGGTAAATGTATTAAAAACAATTATAAATAACTGCTATTTAAATAAGATATACATTTTTAATGAATTATTTGTACTGGAGGGGATTATCAAATAGAACAAACGAATTAGTTTTTAGAAGCAAATTTTACAAACCAATAAAAGACACAATAAATAGCCTCAAAATAATATACATACTTTTCATTATTTTTGTTGTTGAAATCTCCTAAATAATAATACCTTTAATAGGACGACTCTACGATTTGCCCAGGATATTCCCACAATGGATATTTTAATATCTTTGCAGGATATTACTAGGACATCCTGCCAGGATTTGTCTAGGATATCCCCATTTGGGATATTCTCAGGTTGTATATATTTTATTGGGATATCCTAAAGATATCCTGGGGAATGTTGTCCTCGATTGGGATATACAGGACCTAATGAGGATATCCTAGGGATGTCATGTGCTGTGTGGGTGGTATATGCATGATGGCGCGCCAGTTCATTTTAGTCTGCGGCTGTTCAAAATTTTCTACACGCAGTTTCATCTTTAAATCTCTGGTTTACCGTGATCTAATTGACACTTTGGAATAATTGCAGCAACGTATTTTAATATGCATAGAAATTTTGTAAAATTTTGTAAAATTTTGTATCATTTCTATGCACATTAAAATACGTCGCTGCAATTTGCCAAATGTGTTGAACGGCAGGCACGGATCCAGCATTTTGTTGAGGGGGGAGCGACAATTATTTAATGGGCAAAAATAAAATGAATGCAATAAAATAAATTTATTATATCTGGTTTTCTTATCTAAACTTGGCTCCAGCGCCTGGTTGAACGGAGTGCGTATGTCCTTAGTTCGATGTGCCAAAATGTGTATTATTGATCGAGATGAATGTCATTACGAACAATTTTTGTGACCTCAGAAATCAGATTTTTCTTAACTTAAAATACCGTTACTTACGTGTTTCCGCCCTTAGGAAACACCCTGCAAAAATTTGTGGGTTCCAAAAATTATAACACAAAGACTATTTAATTTACTGAAAACTTCACAATACTTTTATTAAACTAAATAACACTTACTGACTAAAATAAACTTTAACAATGTTCATTACTTGATATTTTCACTTTGTATTCACTTCGGATTTCTAACCTCTCACTTTTCATTCAAAACTTCCCTTTCAGCTTGTTTGCATTGGCTTGTATACTCTAAAAATGAATCTAGAACCATCTAGAAATCTTCTATACCCTTCTCCGCGGCGATCCAGAACAATGTAGAAACTCGATCTTCTATACATTTCTAGAAACGTACCTCTACCAGTGTCTCAGTGGCGTGCGTTACAGGCTTGCATTGCTGGTTGCGTAATCATTGGTACTTAATTTTGGCTATTTTTCATGAGCGTATCACCCTGTACCCCTAGGGGGCGTAATATACACAAACATTTTTCGTTATGGTATCTCGAACGTCCAACAGCTCATTCTCCAATTTCATGAAATAATCACTCATTTTTTAAGCTTTTAAAATTTATTTATGGTATACAAATGTTAATAAATCACATTTAAGTTTTATGAATTATAAACAACAATAAAAGCTCCAATAATTCTGTTCCAAATTGGAAAACACATGTGTAAACAAATTCTCTTTTTAAACCCCTGCGGACATCCCGTGCTTGCGTTGTGCAGAAAGAGATAACACATTATTTACATTTTCATAATTGGTATAAAATAAAGTTCAGTTCAAGCGGTCCCATCAAAGTGCCGCGCTTCTTGCTTTGATACCGGGCGGCGGCGAAGACACGAGTCGTAATCTTTACACTTTATTATATATAACTTCTATGATTCGGAACTATACGTCCATTGACCCAGAAAAGCAGTGGTTCTCAAATGTCTCCTATACCTTTAACATTAAAATTTTTGACCTAGGTCAGTTTTTAAAGCGCTCCTAGAGGAAAAAGTCATATAGGTTTTTTGTGTGTCTAGTCGGTCCCCATTACAAGTTTTTTAATGACATGAAGCTACTAATTACACCCTATATAAATTACATAAGGAATTGTTTTACTTCCCATCTCTGTTGAATTTGCAAACTGAATAGATAAATATAATGCGTTACTTAATATTTATTAAAATAGTTATGTTACAATAAGTAATATTATTTGTGCAGTATAAGTATAAAAAAGTGTATAAAAAATTGCTGCGTATTTAAGTATAATAAATAAAAGATATACAATTTTGAATTTAAACTATGAGTAAAATTGTTCTACTTCATCCAGCAAGTTCTGAATGTTTTCTTCATTTATTAAAACAAATCGTTTTGCAGCTCTACTAAAGTAATAAATCTCCCCCGTGTAAATGTCAAACCAAAGAGCATGTATATGGAGCTCATGTTCTTCTAGGCGTTTTTTCAAAAATCCGTAACTAGCGATATTTTGTAACTGCTGTAAAGTGTTTATTTGAGACAGTTTATCTTCTACATTAAACTTGTTATCAGGATCTATGTATGCCACAAATTTTCTTAATGGTGTTTCTGCTTGAAAAATCAATGGCTTACTGTAATCAGTGACTTCTAATTGTTGAAATTTTTCTAAACTTGATAGTGCATGCGTGCATAGCCATGCTCTCAACGGTGAGATTCTTCTGTTATCCTGAAAAACAATAAACGAACATTATCAATCAGTCTTGTTTATAGTAGTGTGTAAATACAAATACAAACATAAATGCAATAAGTCCAGTTGACTTTCGTCCACTGGCAGAGTTGATTGGATACGATGATTTCCGACACACGATGATCAACTAGTTTGTGAACATGCGTCGTATTGTGCTCCGGCGCTATCGTTTATTTCGCTTTGAGAATATTTTAGGTGACTTCTACAAGTCTTAAATTCGTTTCCAGGCAAAATGGAGATTTCTAATTTATAAAAAAGAAAGCAAATTTAATTAAATCTGAATAATACGGCACAGGACATTCGAGTCCCGCATCATTAGAAATAGTGATTTGTGTATATACTATATTGTTTCATCTGGAAATAAGACTCCTTTACACATTTGTCACTTTCGAGTTGATGATAAACATGCTGTTCGAAACAAACGAGTGATTCTACAAGCATTTAACTCCTCTCTCTCTCGCTGTCTGGACGAATTAACAGTAAAGGTTGCGTTTACAGCTACCGAGCGAAGACGAATGAACATTGGCGAATGGCCGAATTCGTATGCTGTAAACAAAGCACCGAAGGCGAGCAAAGGCGAATGCTCGCGTTCGCTGGGGTTTGGGACCAGAGCGGTACATCAAAGAGAGTTCGTTGTCGCTGTGAACGGGTAATTGGACACACTTGTTGGAATTCACAGTTAAAAGTGGAACATTCAGTGAATAAACTTATAGAAGCGTTAATAATACATAAAGTAAGAACTAGAAAAAATGACGCGTGCGGAGAGAAATAGGGGAAGAAATGAATGTTAGTGTATTGGCAATTAAGAAAAAAATTAAATAAAGTACTCATCCACCAACGCCTCTTCCTCCTGGATTTCTTTTTTAAAAGTTCATTAAGAACGATGATTGACGCACTTGTAATAATAATATTTTCGTCGTCGGACATTCATAAAAATTAAACGACTGTGTTCACGAGCAATAGTGAACTTAAACAAATGCGAATGTTCTGCAGATGTAAACGTCCAAGCGAATTCTCGCCAAACAGTGGCGAATGTTTGTTCACTGTCGTTCGTTCGCCTTCGTTTGGTAGCTGTAAACGCACCTTAAGAGTCGTTGTTAGCAAATCATTCCGGCTGGCGATCAGCGCTAGAGCGATTATCGCTCTGCGATCATCGCAATAGTCGCTTCAAACAAAACGCACCCACATGTTTCAGGAAAAAATATAAAACTTTGAAAATGGTGATAAATATTAAATTATATTAATTGATTGGATTAATATTAATAAACGAACCTGAGATGCAAAATTAGTATCCTGTAGCTTGTGCAATAAATTTATAGCTTTGCAGTCACTGTGTCCACAAACTATAATATGCCGTATATCGTTTACAATACAACCCAATTCTAAGGCGGCCGGTTCATTTGTGGTATGTTCATCCATAAAATGATGAGAATGTGGAATTATATTTCCAGCATTTCTCACTAAAAAGAAAACGATATTAGTCTTAAAGGTAAAAGTAGAACACATAGTTATACCAACAACGTCTTTTATAACTATACAGGGTGTACTGTAAACAATTATATAGTTAATGCATGGACAGAACAGGACATTGAGCTGATTCCATAGTGTGCTCTTTGGAGACCTTCGTTATTATAGGCATACGGGGAATTTTATGATTCTTGACAGAATTTTGAGCCGCCAAAAGAAAAAAGTTTTATTGTGAGCGAGAAACGTAAAAAGCTTTAATTATACATAGTAAATCAATTACAAACATATTTGATTAAATAATTAAATATGATTTGGCATTGAAACTATATCTATAAATGTTAAGTTAGGTGAGCTGAAAAATGTTTGAGGTATACATATGTATACACAGGGTGAGTCAGTAATGCTTGGACTATATCCCCTCAACCGTTTGAAATTTGAAGAAATATCTGAGAAAAAAAATGTAGAATTTTAAGAGTTGCATTATTTTATATTATTTTAAAATCTACAGAGTGTTTCACAAAGAGGTGGAAAGCTGAAAACTTCAATTTTTTAAACGAAACACCCAACATTCGGTCATATGTACAGGGTGTAATCAGTTCCACTTCATTAAAAAAAACTGGTAATGGGGACCGACTAGACAAACAAAAAACCTTTATGACTTTTCCCTCTAGGGACACTTTGAAAAAAAAACTGACCTAGGTCAACTTTTTTAATATATTTTTTTTAATATTAATGTAGAAAATAATTGAGAACCACTGCTTTTCTTGGTCAATGAACTTGTAGTTCCCAATTATACAACTTTTAAATTGTTATAAAAAAGTGCAAAGGCCTTGGATCATCGACCGCCCTTGATGGACCGCCTCAAACGAACTGAGGCAATTATAAGGAGGTAAATAATTCGTTATCTTTTCCTGCACAACTGCAAACAAATAATGGCCGTAGAAGTTTAAACAGAGCATTTCTTTACATGTGTGTCTTTTAATTTGAAACAAAATATTGGATTATTGTTTATAATTTAGAATATTTAAATGTGATTTATTAACGTTTGCAACATAAATGAGTGTCCTGGGTTAAAAGCTTACCACCACAAGTAAATTATTCGAATTCTGCATCTGCATCAATACACAGTTCTCTACGTCGAATTAAGGACATACGTACTCCGTTCAACACTAAACTATCAACTAACGTTGTCAATAAAGAAAAATAAAAGAAAAACTTGGTCCAAAATCCAAAACGGAATACAAAAAGAATGAACAAGTAAGTTAATTGTGTCTGTACGTAATCAAGAATTTAACGACTTGAACGGTAAAGTCAATAAAATAAATCTTCACTATAAATACACATCGACCCGAAATTCAAAAATAACAAAAACAACCAACGGCGGGTTGGACGTGTGTACATAATGAAACACCCACATAAATTAAAATATTGCACAAGGGAGAGTCAGAGTATAGTTTTCTTCAGATCAGATCTACTAAACACTCAGAAACGTCATCTTATTTACCGCACTGCTAAAGACCGCCGACATTTTATAGCTATCTACACAAATATTGAGTATCATAGGCAAAGACAAGCGCGACGATCTAAACCTACCTCAATATTCCAGCAGTTCTCAAAAGATTTTATTGAAAATTTGAGAAATTTTTGTTTATTTTTTCTCTCCAAAACTATGAGCTTTAGACCCCATGTTATATAAGGTTTTTTTGTTTGTCTTGTCGTTCCCTACCACCAGTTTTTTTAATGACATGAAACTAATTTACACCCTGTATCAATCTGGGACTTGCATTTGCAGAGGCCAAGAGTAAAAATCTGCGAAAAACGTACTTTCGTTAATTTGACGTTTCACTGCTTTGAATATTAGTCAAGATGTTACTAGTTTCCAGGCCTCTCAAAATTCGACTTAATTTTGCAGGACGGTGTGTTCTCCATGATGACTCGAATTTTTACATTTCTAAACTAACATAACTCAATTTTTTTAAACGGTACACCCTGTATGTTTTTACCTAAAATATTTCATCAATCAATTACCTTTATGATATCCCTATAGTATAGGAGCCAGCCTACAATTACCTGAGACGTTTGTATATCACCTGCACACATGATTAATTCTTTGCCTTACACCATATATTTTGGCGCCCATATTACAGGGTGTTTCAAAGTTAAAAGTACATACGTTACTTGTGGATAGAGGGCACTTTGGCGGTTCCAAATTACCCGCCATTAATGCATCCCTCGTCCTTCGTTACTAAGGTACAGGATGTTTTATTGATTTTGGCCAAATATTTCTTTGATCATAACTATTGAACCACCCTGTATAATCGGTTCATACTTAGAATATATGTTTCACTTATTTTTCTTGATAGAACTTCATAATAAACCAAAAAGAAATCCAGGTCCGGCTTAATAAAAATTGACAATATGGTGTATGTCAAAATCAACACCCTGTATGACAAAATTTTGTAGATGTTTCGATATTCGAAAAGAGCGAAAAACCTAAATAGAGTAGCTCACTTAATTTGTTTGCGCATTTCATTCATCAACCTTGATTACTTGTTGCCGTAAATTCAATTTCATTAAAATGGTCCAGACAGTTGGAACTTGAATATTTATTTCTGGGTTAATTAACAAAAAAGTTTAACTTGCAGCAGTGACAATTCTTTCACTTCTAGACTAGGTAAGTGAATTATTGTAAAATAATTTTGAAAACAATGTAGATTTGCGCACATAAATCAAAATACTACTTAATTTTGTGAACCTACATTTAAAAATAATATTATTTTTAATACATGTATGTAAAATAACAATAAATACGTGAAAGTAATAAATACATAACTACAATAACTGTTTAAAGCGGCCTCGATTTGGTTGAATACGTTTCCTTGCTCTAACAGTAATATTTCTAATTGCACATCTAATTATATCTGGATTATTTCTAACTTCTACGCAAGCGTTATTATAACGCGTTTCAAAAGTTCCTCTCTACTATATGGCTACGCCATCATATACCGTTGGTTTTAAATGTCCCCAAAGATAATAATCAACAGAATTGAAATCCGGTGACCTTGAAGGCCAATCCATTTCGACCTATCCACATATTTAGAAAATTGTCATTTAGGAAATTTCTCACAATATTCCTAAAAGGGTGGAGCGCCATCATGCTGCTAATACATTCCCGCAATACTTTTATTTTCCAACAACACTGGTAAACATTTTTGCAAAAAGTCTAAATAAAGTTCACCTGATAATCTATCACGGAGGATATGTGGCCCAATCAAATGATTGTTGAAAATACCCCACCAAATATTAACAGCAAATCGATGTTGGGATTTATTCTGTCTTACAGCATATGTAGATTTGGTCCAAACATGCGAATTTCTTAAATTATAAACACCATCTCTTGTAAATTGTGCCTCATCTGTAAACAGATATCTGTTAAGAATTCTTCGGTTCCAAATAATCCAGTTACTAAAATTTAACCGATGAACTCAGGCCTGTAGCTAGGGGTGGGTCAGGACGGGTTACGCGCCCGTATAATCCAATCACTTGATTCTATTTTGAAAGAAATGCATGTGGTTATAAAACCCAAAAAGAAACATAAATACCCTCTGCTGCGAATACACCTTAAAAGTGGAGGGGGGGAGGTACCTATATGTTTTGAATAGCATATGTCCTAACAACATTTTCAGGACGTCCTTTCTAGACGTACATTCGTCCCAGATAAGTCCTGGGTTGGACGTCCTCGGGATATACCCCGTTTTGCTGACACAGAACGTGCTTCAAACGTCCTCGGTACGTTTTAGGTCGGTAAAGTACGTTCTCGGTACGTTTTCATATCCTGTGGGTACGTTTTTGGGACGGCCATGTGCTATTAGGGTATTATTATTATAAACTTTTTATATTAAAAACGGTATCTGTTAAGAAATTTAGATACCAATTTTTTTACGGGGTTATTTATAATTGAGAACAACAAAATATTTAGGCTCACGGGCCCTCTCTGAAAATTTGCTTGCCCGCCCTTAAAACTGCAGTATCTAGCTACAGGCATGGATGACCTTCATACCCTTCCTCTAACCTCTGAACCTGTTGAACATGAAATGGATAGATTTTTTTTTTTTTGTGGAACACCTAAAGCATAACCTACTCTTCTTGTGCTAATTTTTGGATTATTTGCAATAATATTTAGTATATTCTCTTCTACAGTTAAAGATTGCCTTACTTGGTGCTCATTTTACCGACCATAATTTTTAGAATAATTGACAACTCTAGCAAAAGTTTTATGACCTGGAATTCGGCGTCCAAGAAATTTTCTTTGATATTCTTTGACAGCAGCCCGTCCATTGCCATCACAAAATCCATACTCATAGATTATATCAATATATTCACCATTTGAAAATTGATAAGGCATATTATTTAGGTACTTTGTAATGTTAGTAATAATATTCATATATACTGTTACGTTTATTCACCTTTTAGGAAACACCCTGTATGAATCCGTGGGTTCTAAAATAATTTCAACAAGAGATAAACACTTTATTTAATAATGTACTGATTATACAAAACTTCTTAAATAACCTTTGTTTACTTTATATTTAACCTCACTTTTTATCGACCGTCACTTTAATAAACTTCACTTTAGTAAACTTCTACTCCCGCGCTGGTAATCGCGCCTTATATACTCTGAAATTACCTCTAGATTGAACCAGAATCTTCTTCCACCACACTCGTCCCGATCAGGCAACTCAGAATCATTGACGTATTTCGCCAGTCTGTCCAAATGCACGATCTTCATCTTGGATTTTTTGCTTCGTTGAACTCGATAGACGACGTCATTAATTCGGGTAATAACAGTATACGGTCCATCCCACTAAACATGAAAACATTACCGAAATAAAACAGTAATGTATCATCGTTACTTTGTAACATTATTCAATAGATAATTTTAACGTTTATATAACAAGTATGTTATAGATTATGTCCCAGTCAGCAATGTTACAAAGTTATATTATTAAAAACACAACATTAAAGCAATATCCTCTCAACATATCTACATTAATGTTTTAATGTTATATTTTAAATACTACATTATGACTACATTTTTTAAATGTAACAAAATAAACGTTTTAATTTGATTACTACAATAATATTTCAGTAATATTAAAAGAAACATAATTTAATTATGAAAATTATATTTAAATAATGTTCTTTTGATGTACTGTTTGTTAACATTTATACAATTTTATATTTTATAAATATTTACAGGGTGATCTTTAAATGATAGCTACAAGATTCTTTAATGGTGCTTCCCCTCTATGTTCATACTTTTGGTTTGGAGATGGCTGAATGACATTTACACAACTCTAAAATTGAATGGATAAAAAGTGGAAATGTAGGCTCATATTTAAAAATGTAATAGTTCAAAATGCAAGGAATATAATATGCTACTGTACAGTATAGTCGCCATTACATTCCTTGCACTTTGTGATGTTAGATTTTTAAATGTGATTTTATATTTTCACTTTTCATCCCTTCAATTTTAGAATTGTGTAAATGTCATTTAATCATTTCCAAACAAAAGTGAAAAATCAGAAGAAACGCATTATGTGAAAGAATCTTATTGTACCTATCATTTAAAGACCACCCTGTAAATAATTATAAAATATAAAATTGTATCATAGAATCATAAAAATTAATTTGAGAATTTATAAAACATAATCACAATTATATGTGCATGTATGACACAATACACTTAGCATTTCAAAACGGCTTGCATTTATAAATTGTTCACGAATTATTAATAACAAAGCACCAAATATAACTTTTGTGCCTTTCAATGTTGTTTAGAATAGGCGAATTTAAAAAATTAGTTAATTACTTGAAATCCAGAATTACTTAATATATTTAGTTACATTTCGAATTTTAAAATCAAATAAAGTGCATGTATTAGAAACATCTTAGAGGTCACTTGTGCGACAACTGAACAGAAATATCTAGAGGTTTTTGAATTGAAAATAAAATAAAAATTTGAAAATGCACAATTATGCGTAATTGTGCGTTAATACATAGTGTATTACCTGTTCTGAACCAGCTTATGAATAAAACCAGCAGAAGTTTATAAATGTTCTTTATTATTCAAACCCGGTTAAATTATTAGTACGGATGATATAATATTCACCACACTATTTTTTTTCTGATGGACTTTATCATAATCAATTTGGTTTGTATTATGTATTTTGAGATAATGTGCATTATTTAATATACAAAAAATAAACACTGATTTATAAATTGTGTGAAAACAGCATAAAATATTTTGTGTAGACATTCTTTGCTTTGAAAATCGTAGACACTCGAAATTTCGAAACATTCTTTGGTGGTATTCGGGAAGCAACTCTAAACCGCATCTGAAATTAAAACAGAGCAAATTGTTAAAATTATTGATAGTATATGGAACATTCTAAATTCGGTGTCATGGGAAGGAGGAAGTTTAGAAACGAACGCTCGTTTGGGGAAGGGGGTCCATAAATGTTACAAGGGAGAAGGGGGGGGGGGGTTGAATGTTTAAAATTAAACCATGCAATAATAATACTGTATATTAAAAAAATGTGGAATACCATTCTTGCAATCAAAAAACTTTTATTTAACTTGTTTTAGTAAATATTAATAGTCAATTTGTCAGTTGATCCGAACTAATTACTATACGCAGGAGCAATGAAGAAAAAAAAACTATAGTGAAGCACATATTTTCACCTTTGTAGTCGTTGTAAATTTCAAAATATTAATAGAGAAAAAAAGTTGCAACTTTTGTTTCCTACAATATTGGTAATAACTATAATTTCAGGGTAGAACTAATGGGAAAGCAGAAAATTAAGAAAAAATTATTTTGGCCGACAATTTTCCAATATAAAAACTTAAGGTGGCCATTCCCTAGAAAGAGATATCCGATAGGGAAATATTTATTATTTTTGCCCATAACTTTTTTTTCTTAGTAAGTATATTTAAAAAAAACTATAAGAGTACCTAAGTAGAACCATAACAAGACTATTACTATGAATTTTCGCTCAATAATTTCGGTGGTTTGCAAAATAGCTCGATTTAAAACTACGAAATAGGAAGATTAGCATAATTTTTAAATTTAAATCTAGCTATTTTGCAACCTGCTGAAATTATTGAATGAAAATTCATAGTAATAGTCTTGTTATGGTTCTACTTAGGTACTTTTATAGTTTTTTTTAAATATGCGTACTAAGAAAAAAAAGTTATGGCCAAAAATCATAAATATTTCCCTATCAGATGTCTCTTTCTAAGGAACGGCCACCTTAAAATGATTGTTCCATGTATATATATAAAATCAAAATTTATTTGATATGATTAAAGAAATATCCTAGTTTCACTTACCGATTCTCCATGTTATTATCTGTTTTTAGTTCTTTTACTAGCAGAAATTCATCGAACTTTGTCGTCTTTCAACAAGTCCTTTTTAGTAGTTTCACCACTTTCATTTACTGCTTCTAAAATCCGCTGTATCGTAGCTTTAGTTGCCAAGATCAAGTAAGAGTTGGAATTTATATGAGTTGCTTGATCTAGACTAATTGCTTCCTAAAATAGGGATTTAAAACATTAGTTCATTAATTTCAAATATACATAAAAACACATTTTTACATTTTCAATAAGTGTGAATCGTTAGCTAGGTAAGTACCAAAGTATTTTTCATCTCTTCTCAATGTAATTTGTCAATGTAAGCTTGATTTTTAAGGAAACCGAACTTTCGAAAAAATGTTAAATATTACTGAAACTTAATTACAAAGTAACCCTGTGCAGCACAGTACATCTTTAGGATGAAGGCAACAGTTTTGTAGCAGAATATATGAAATTATGTTTTCTTAAATCTAATATTAATAAGTGTACCTAATGAGCCTTTTTCACTGAGATTATCGGAAATTCCCCCTTGTGAAAAGAAGTATCGCATTCGTTGCATAAATAAATAACTATCCAGTACATGTACAATAAACAATTATTTACTTACCCTTTGTTTTCGGACGTATTGAATAACACTAACCAAAGATAATCTTTGACTAAACTATTATATAAAGTCGTCATCGCGAACACAAAATATGCTTACTCTTTTGTTTTCGGACATACTGAACACTATTAACTATTTAGGTATTATAATGCTATCTTTACAAACAAATTCGAGGCAAAATGGCGTGTGACTGACGCGGACTGACGATTCTCCTTTTCTTCTTGTTTAGCCGTCTCGGATGCGTCCGTTACGTTCGGTCTGGAATGGCCAATAAATAGCATTTAGGCGTATCACGTGACTATAGATGAATGTTGGTTTAATAACATTTATCATTATAACCTATAAATGTTATTTTAATTTAACAACAATGTTAATGACAAGTGTTTTTAATATAATTTTATAAATATTACATAATAACATTATGGAGCTGTTATAGAATAATATTGCATTATGTTACATTCCAGTAATATTATCGGAGTGTTTATGAACAATATGGCATACATGTTATATTTTAAACACATAAATAATATTGATTTCTTGTAACATAGCTGTTTTAATAAATAATGTTTTTTGGATGTATTAAAATAAAATTATAATTACATGAAAACAATATTACAAAAAAACATTGACAAAGTAACTTTAAAAAAATGTTTTTTTGTGTTTTAGTTATGTTTCATGTTTAGTGGGATCCCAAGGTGGTTGAAGTTTCGGTGACCTTCCCTTCTTTCGCTGTGGGTTGTACAGCCAAACTAGGTCTCATGTCTTGAACCCTTCTGAACTACCCTTCCGGTCGTATCGAGCCTTCATTCGGTCACTGGCTGATGATGGTTCCGCTATATCGTTAGCCAACCTCTTGAAAGGAACTCCGGCGTTGAACTGCTTCTTTTCACCCTTACTTCCAGTCTGTGGTCCCTTACTGGCTGCACAAATCTTGCATTTGCGACACCAAGCCTCCACATCCTGACGACTTCTTATCCAATAAAATCGTTCTCGTATTTTCTTCAGGGTCTTGTTAACACCGAAGTGTCCATCGGATGTTCCATTGTGCACTTCCTGAAGCACCTTTGCTACCCGACACCTGGGAATCACTAGACGCATAACCACCTGTTTTCCATCCGGGCTTTCCCATGCTCTCCGCAACAGCCCGTTCCTGACTTTCAGTGAGTCCCACTGCGCCCATAGTGCCATGAGTCCCACTCTTTTGTCCGAAACATCCTTCCATTTTGGACGAGTTCCCCTTTCTTTGGCTCTCAATATAGGCCCAATTTCCACATCATTCAATTGCTCTTGTCTGAGCGCCTCATCTGTCCTGTCATCCGGCACCTCCACCTTAACAGTGTTGACTGCTCTCGTGACCTGCAGTTTCTCCTGGTGGTAGTACTTGCAATCTTCCTTGCACCTTCTTCCGGATGAAATATCTGCAATTTTCTGGTTTCACTTTACTTCCACGTCCTGGTAGTAGTGGACTTCTCGGAATACTTCGAAGTTGAGAAATCTTTACTTCTTTAGGGGCACCACGTTTCTTATCTGAAACAGCCTCTCTGGTACCGGCTTCATCTGATTTTCCCCTCAGCTTCACAGCATCTCCGGTCTTCACTTTCTCCAATCTTCTCCGTGGACATTCAAGCTGGATATGTCCTAGTTCTCCGCACCTGTAACATTTCATACTCCGTCGTCCACTTGGCCTTCCACTACTTTTATTCTCGTCAACTTTTCTAGCAGTCACTTTCCTCGAGTTCCGATATCGACAGTCTCGTTTGATATGTCCCATCCTGCCGCAATTGTAGCATTTAATACCTCCACTTGGCCTTTCTCTATTTTGTTGGTTTTCCTGTCTTCTTGGAGGATTCGATTGAGCCAGTAATTGACTGATCATTTTATGTATATCGGCCAACATAGGGTTCTGGTTCTCCTTTTCTGACTGCGATTCTTCGAGTGTCATAGCCCGCACTCTTGACTTTGGAGTATCTCTATAGACAGCTTCTATTTCTAGTGCACGCGCCAAAGCTTCACTACTACTGTTATGTCGGGATAGCCTGAGAACTCGCCTGATCTCCTCGTCCCTTATCCCGTCTAGGAATGCCCCCACTGCCAATTGTTCTTTAAATTCTCTTGGCACATTAGGATATGCCAAATGTGCCAGTCTTTCCACCTCAGCTTCAAATTCTTGCAGACTCTCTCCAGCTTTCTGAACGCGCAATTTCAGCTGGGTCTGGTATACTTGAGCAAGGTGTTGATCGCCATATCGTAGATCTAAGACGGCTTCTAAAACTCTAAAATTCCGTTGTTGGTCTACCGGAATTGTCTGGAGCAATTCCAATGCTTGGCCTCTTAAAGCTACGATTAATGCCTTAGCCTTCTCTTCGTCATTCCAGTTGTTTGCACTCGCTGCTGCCTTAAACTGTGTCTTGTAAGTCATCCAGGAATTTTGACCATCAAAGGAGGGAATTTTTAGTCGGTGGCCTGATGATACCACTTACTGGTTTCCTCTATCCCTCAACTGTTGTTTAAGTTGGTCTATTTCTCCTTTTACCTGGTGCATTTTATCTTTGACTTCATTTACTTCTAGTTTGACTCCATACCGACTTCTTCCGCAACCTTATTTTTGAGTTCTTCAGTGATGGCAAATATGGCACTCTGTTGGCCTTCTATAATTTTCCTTAGTTCGTCTCTTTCTTCTTGTTATTTAATGTCCAAGTCTTGCATGATTTTTCTCAATTCTTCCTGACATCGTTTCTCTTCGTCTTGATGTTGTTTCTCCTCCTCTTGTTTTTCCTCTTGACGTCGTTTCTCCTCTTTTTGTTTCTCCTCTTGACGTCTTCGTTCTTGTTCTTCTTTTTCCTGTTGGCGTTTTTGTTATTTTTCTTGTCGTTTTCTTTCCCGTTCTTCTTTCTCATCCTCGCGCTTCCTTTCCTGTTCTTCTTTCTCTTCCTGACGCTTCCTTTCCTGATCCATCATCATCCTTTGCATTTGGGCCATAAAGTCCTGCATTTGTTTTTCGGATGCCATGCTTCTGGTTGTTATCGGCATATAATTATCAACAAAATTTAATAATTACGCCACTATCGGTAATGGGACTGTCCAGAAAAACCTCAAAACGGCACAAAAAAAGTCTTATCTAGAGTCTTTGTCACTTAACCACTAATGTCCAACAAAAATGTTCTACAATGTCTAAAAACGCACTTGACACTATTTTCCTGTTCGAAATTAATCCTCGAACAATGTCCAGTAAATTAGTCCTCCCTGTGTTAGCACAAACTCCGAGAATACTGTCCCAGTCTTCTCAACACTTCCGGAAAATCCTCTTGTCAAAATTCCGCGTCTGACACCAGTGTTACGTTTATTCACCTTTTAGGAAACACCCTGTATGAATCCGTGGGTTCTAAATAATTTCAACAAGAGATACACACTAACACTTTATTTAATAATTTACTGATTATACAAAACTTCTTAAATAACCTTTGTTTACTTTATATTTAACCTCACTTTTTATCGACCGTCACTTTAATAAACTTCACTTTAGTAAACTTCTACTCCCGCGCTGGTAATAGCGCCTTATATACTCTGAAATTACCTCTAGATTGAACCAGAATCTTCTTCCACCACACTCTAGAAAAGTCCTTGGCTCTTTCTAGAGTCTTTCCAGTCACTATCAGTAGGCATGGGCGTATCATCTCCAGTTTCAAGGGGGTGTAATTCATAACAATACAAATAACAAACATTTTAGAATAATAAAACGCAAGTATGTCGAACCAGTATATATGAACTGTCAAATATTAAAATTTTCAGCTCGCCTACTTGACAAAGCAGCTATGTTATAAAATCATCTCTTAAGTTTTAGTAAATGAATTATTCGGAATCGAAGCATTCTTAACAGATGTCTGTTTACAGATGAGGCACAATTTTCAAGAGATGGTGTTTATAATTTAAGAAATTCATACGTTTGGACATCAGAAAAGAATCCACATGCTGTTGGACAAAATAAATCCCAACATCGATTTGCTGTTAATATGTATGTATTTGGTGCGGTGTTTTCAACAATCATTTGATTATTGGGCCACATATCCTCCCTGATAGATTATCAGGTGAACTACATTGTTCTTAAAATTATTTTACAATAGTTCACTTACCTAGTCTAGACGTGTGTAAGAATTGTTACTGCTGCAAGTTAAATTTTTTTGTTAATTAAACCCTGAAATAAATATTCAAGTTCCAACTGTCTCGACCATTTTAGTGAAATTGGAGTTACGGCAAGTAAACTAAGGTTGATGAATGAAATGCACAAACAAATTAAGTGAGTTACTCTATTCAAATTTCCACTCTTTTCGAATATCGAAACAGATCTACAAAATTTTGCCATACCTGGTGTTGATTTTGACATACAACATATTGTCAATTTTTTATTAAGTCGGACCTGGATTTCTTTTTGGTTTATTATGAAGTACTATCAAGAAAAATAAGTGAAATATATGTTCTAAATATGAACCGATTATACAGGGTGGTTCAATAGTTATGATCAAAGAAAGATTTGTCCAAAGTCAATAAAACACCCTGTATCTCAGTAAGGAAGGACGATGGATGCATTAATGCCGGGAAATTTGGAACCGCCAAAATGCCCTCTATTCACAAGTACACTGAGGGAAGTTTTTTGCAGTGACAGCCAAAAATCAAGCTACAGCAGCAAAAAACTCTATTTAAATAGGCGCCAGCCAAGAATTTTGTAAAGGCAGTAAAATTCATTTTGCTGAAGTTACTTTACTGCAATAGTAAAGTTACTTTATAAGATATTCTTCATTGCAGCCACCGAAAATAAGCTTTACTGTTATAGTAAAGTAATTTTATTGTAGCAAAGTGGAATATATCACTAAATATGCTAACTACCTATAGCTAGGGTAGCAACAGTTCTTTTTAATTCTGACAATAATTTTTGCTACTATTTAATAGCTTTATTGCTATTGTAGTTGATCTCATTTTTGTTGTACCAAAAATATTTATTAGCTATCGCAAAGTATTTGGCTATTATAGGATTAATTCTTTTCACTTGCAGCAACATTTTTTATTACCACTATGATTTTCCTGGTACTGTAGTTAATTCTTTTTTTTGCTGTAGCAAAGTGTACTGATTGGATAGAGCAAGAACTTGGCTGCAGTAGTATTACTGATTATTATTTACAGCAAAAAGTTTCACTACTATTGCAAAATTTTTTACTACCCTAGTAAATTTCTTTTTTATTGTGGCATATATTATTATTCTTTCTTAATTTAGTAAAAAATTAGCCTGCCTCAGAAAACATATTTGGTCACGTCAAAAAGTTTTAGATCAATAACAGTAGAATTTCTTAATTAGAATAGAAAGGTCATTTTGCTACTATTAAAAAGATATCTGCTGTAGAAATAAACAATTTTTTTTGCTAAAAAATAAACGGCCGGGAGCTAAAAATACTCTTTTGATGAAATTTTTTTGGATAGAAATATATATTTACTTTTATAAGGAAAATAATGTTGTTTATAAGTTATTTACTTTTTATCAATTATTAATTAGTTTGTCATTGCCAGTTTATCGCATTATAACAAGCAATTTTTTTATCAATGAAATAATTTTAGAAAATATGAATTCGTTTAGAGTAATACACCATAGTGTATGATGGCATAAAATGCTTCTTTCCTCCAGAATAAATTCATGTGTTCATAATTTTTTTGCATATAATTATTATGAAAACTGGCATTATACCAAAATACTAACTGATTATAATGTAAATTGAACTTTATAACAAAACCATTTAAACCAATTTCAATCCAAAAAAAATTTATAAACAAATATTTTTGGGCCATGTGCGTCCCCACATATAGTTTTCAGGAGAAATGTTTATTCCTAAAATACAACTTTACAAAATGCGCAATCTCATCTAATTAAAAAAATCTGCTATTGGTGACCTTATATAAACTCTTAGACGCGACAAACTTCTGTCATAAACCAATGTTTTATATACACGTATACGAATTTTTCATTTGTAATTTAATATTCGCTTGATAAGCATTGAAATTAAATGTTACATAATGACATAGATATAGATACATCACTTTGCGGCTATATGAAAAACATTATTTTTTAAGATTTTTTTTTTACATAAGAGGAAACGAATAATAAATATTAAATTACCTAAACATGAAACTACAAGCAAAAATTTGGTATACCTTGGACTAAAAAATGGTTAAGGATTTGGCTCAAATAAGAGACTAAAATCAATTAAAAATAAATAAACATTTATTTTCATAGATGATAAATTAACAGATTTTTTTTATAAGTAAAAAACATAAAACATAAAATATTAAATTGTATTATTTGCCTAAAACAAAAACAAAATTAAAAAAAGAATAAATAGACATTTATTTTGATACGTAATAAATTAACAATCTTTCCCTAGGAGTAAAAAAAACACATTTATTTTGACATGTTTAAAAGTAAAATAAATAAAATGTAAAGAAAACACTAAATTGGTGAAAATGTCATTCTGGTAATTCTACTGCCATCGGTCGTGGGTCAAAACAACACATCTATTATTTTAGTACTTACTGTCAAAGTTCTTTAGAAACACTTCCATTCCCCCATTTAACAACCATTTCTTTATACGTACGTTTCTGTCATGGTGACATATCACTATAGGTATATCTATTACCTATGGTAAAATGAATTTAAATCAGGTTAATTTGAAATTCCACAAACAGAGCTGCTCCACGCACATGTGATGGGGAAAGCAGGTGATGTTTTTTATGATAAACAAGAATAGCCTAGTTGCTTTGCTCTTGCTTGCTCCTATTGCCATACCTAAACAAACATTTTCCGAATCCGCACACACTGATAGAATCGATCCTGCGATTTAAGAAACCAAAAACAAAAAACGACTTGCCCAAAAGTCTCCTGTGATTTTTATTATAATGAAACACACCACACATAAAAATATAGTACATAATATTCAACCCGCACAAAGGCACAAGTATATAAACGCGACATTATTTACTTATTTACCAAGTGTATCGTTGAGGTCACAGCGTAGAATGACGTCGGGGCAGAGCCAATGAGAGGCAACCTGTGTGTTTTCCCCTGAATCCGGAGTTGACCGATTCAGTCCGATTGATGTTGTGGTGACGTAATTCAACACAAAACTTTGTAATTCCAACAAAGTTTTTATTTACCACAGTTAAATCTTTCTTTATATTGTCTTCTTTTTAATGGTAGCTAAATGCATGCTCTAGTGCTCTAGTAAAGCAACTAATAAAAACTCTAAAGTACTTTTTAAGGGCTAATACAAACACTCAGTAAAGTTATTTATTCTAGTATAGTGAACAGATATTTCTAACCTAATTAAAATTATTGCTACTCTAGTTAAAAAACGCGTAGCAAATAATTTTTTGCTGTGGCTTTTCTCAGTGTAACACGTATGTACCTTTAACCTTGAAACACCCTTTATATAGGACATGCACAATATTTTTAAAAATAATAAGAACCCTTAAGTTGTTACATGTATTTTTTAAATTTCATTGTTCGCTATATTTTTTTTGCAGTTGATTCAAAATTTGAGTGAAAGTAGTACATTTTATTTTAATTTTGTAATAAAATGTGTTAGCAAATGGGTAGAAGAGAGAGAACGGGCGATAACCCCCTCTTTGCGCCCCCTCAACACAGCCACTATGTGTATACGATATACAGATTCAGAAATTGTAGTTCGCAATATAGGGAATAGACGCCCCGCCCCGTCTTTACGGCTAGGCTACTGAAAGCAGAATGCGTGGGATGAATGACACGAGGCCAAGCGGTAGTGCTATGAACGAATACCAATGCCCTGATTTCATCTACGGCAAGGTGTGCTTTACCTGCGCAGATACACGTTTACATATTGCCAACTACAATTTCCGAATCTGTATATTATTATTTTTTCTTCAACACAGCTCTGCAAACTTTCGGTTTGGCGCTCCTTTAATGTAGCGCGCGCTTAGAGGGACCCTACGTATGGCAGGCAACAAAATATATGAGAATTTTTCCTAGGGTAAAAACTTAATTTATAAATTAAATCAATCATAAAAAAATCAGAGTATTATATAGCAGTCATGGCTTAAAAGCAGACACAGTGCAGGTTTAAACGTGTCTGCCTGTGGATCTCCTTACCGGAATGTACACCGATAGTATTTGTCTAATTACTAAGTGACAATTAATCGTTAACAAAGAAATATCAGCCTGATACTTGTTTGACATGCCCAGTATAGTAACATAGCTTAGAACGTCTACCGCTCTGGAACTCCACTAACCGGGATGCATGCCAATTAATCGTAGTTTTGTATTCAGTAAGTGGTAAGTAATCGATACAAAAATATTTGCTTGATACGAATACTTGCACCAATTGTAAAGACATTTCGAGTTATTTAGTTTTTCCACCACTAACACAATTTCTCATACCACTTTCGTTGCCTGTCATAAAGGAACAGGATTAATAATGCCTCCAGCTGATACAAATGTGCTGGGTAATTGAACTATACATTTATATGCAGAATTCAGTGGGTAATTGTATGTTAATTCCTGTCCTAATATAAATGACTAAGTAGGTATATTATTTTTTGACTTGAATATTTCAAAAATCGTCGAAAAATATAATCGCTATTGTTTTGTTTGACGCTGCCTTCATGTTCAACATTCATGTTGCCATTTTAAAGGTGAAGGTACGCTTCATCTTTATACAAAACGAAAGAAAATAGCAACGTGTTCTCGAGAAAACTATTTTCCCGTCCTGCGACCGACTGTTTGCGATCATTTCCCAAATACCACAGTAATCTGTTCTTAATGTCGAGGAGAAATAATATTATGCTTATGCAACCATCATTACAGAATAAATTTTCTAGCACTTCAATGATCCAGTTATAAAGTTGAATGAATTTTAGTACATATTTATCAACAGAGTAGATAAAATGGCTTACACCTCATGTTTGCAGTGACCGAATGTATCTGGAATGTATGCCCAAAAAGTTCAAGATCAGTTCAATTATTTTTTGTCTGTGGCTTGATATTAATCTTATACCTAGTAGACAGACAAAATTGTAAACAAGTGTTAAACATTTTTTAATAAACCCGGAATAATATTTTTTTATTGTGAGAAATGAAAACAGCACTGATACCATTCAATAAATTCAAATTGCCCGCTTTTATTACTGCTACTTACCAATAAACATATCCCCAACATTTGTTTGCGTAAACCTCGTAGGAATCATTCTACTATCAATACATGTGAAAAATACAGCTTTTGGCTAAAAAAATTGAAATAAAAAATATAGATGCGCATGCGTGCTTGGAATTTAATGGCGCGTTCTCGCAACTAAAAGTTGGTTAATTGTGCACACTTACCGTGGGATTATCTTTCACTTGAAGAAATTGTTTAACCATTTCCTCTTTTTTACTGCTTCTATATCTCATTACACCCTTTAATAATTTGTCCATGCTGACAATTAAACAATCAAGAACTTATATCTTCCCCTCCCCCACTGATGTATATTTGCCAATCAAGGTCCAATTCAAGAAATAAGTTTTGACGGCTAGATTTATTTTGATAAGGAGTTTTACTTATATACAAATAGTTGAAGCCGTATTAAAGGGTCAATGTAAATTCTTGTTTTTATGTAACACTAGCAGGTAGTTTGTTTTAAATATTAAACTTGAATAGGTAGGTACCTATAATTATAATTCATTTTCAGTCAAATTTGTAATCAGTGTGTCTGATATGTACACAATACACATTATAGAAAATAAAGATAAACTCCTGCTTCCTCACCTAATTATAGGTGGACATTTACCAAACAAGACACGACACTCCGGTACTTACGTGTATGTTATTGGTACGATAAAATAATTACACAAGTCAGAACAAAAATAATTAGCATTATTTTCATAATTTAAATGTTTTTATTACAAAATATACATTATCTGCCATACAGTTTTAACAACTAAGTATATAAATAAAATTATAAAATTTAACCAATACATACACACTATTTAATTATTTACAATAAATAAAAAAACTTTAAGTTATAAATAACTTTAACATGACCAAGGTATAAAAAAATTATAATCTTGCTAAAAAAAGTTTGGCACTAGGAACAAAAATTAACTATATTAATCAAAGGATACATTAACGACCCATAGAGGGAGCAGAACTTGATACTTTTTCCAGTTTTTCAAAGTGTTTCCTAGCATTTCTAATGTTAATAAGAGTAACCTCTGATGGAATTTGTGGATCGGACATACAAACCATAACATATGTGTTACTAGTAAACATGTCTATATATGCAGCAAAGGCGGAATTTCTTACTTCCATGCTTTGAAATTGTGCTGCTAGTTTTGAACAGGATAATTTGAACTGCTTAATAATATTAGACACTTTTTCGAATCTGTGAACATCTCTATGATGTTTTCGTTGGCAGTGGGATATAACTAAAAATGTAGCCTTCTCAAACAGAAGAACTTCATCTGCATCTACAATATTTGCAAACTGTTGTAAGCTATTCTCTAACTCTTTAACGTTGGGTATCAACATATATACAATACTAGACCAAGCTCTATATAAAGTTTCATCCCAGATAGATGTTCGAAAGCATGTACAATCCAAGGGTCTGGATAACTTTTTTAAATCAGTTTCCCTTTCTTTAAAAATGATATCCCTTTGATCTTCAGCAACTAAATCCATTTTATGGATAAGGCAAAATATTTTTGCTTCTGGTGAGTTTTGCAAAATAGCCTCTAAACATGTTTGGTAATAATGCATATCTCGTTCTAATTCCCTACTTTCTACGTCAAATACATAAATAAGCACTTCTACATTTCTAAATATGTTATCCCTTTGTGATGCAAAATAATTTTCCATAAAAGCCTCTTGACCACCGCAGTCCCACAGATTTAAAACAAGGTTTCCAAGAAATCTAACGTGCGAGTGTTCAACATCAACTAAAATAAAAAAATAAACGTTAAATAGAAAACAATTATTTAGTTAAAATAACTTACTTGTTGCTCCTAACCTTCTGGTGTCTCTAGCAATGTAATTTGCAAATATTATGGACCTCATGCTAGTTTTACCAGACCCACTTTTACCCATTAAAAGAACCTATAAAATTCAAAGTTAAAACTTTTAATGATCTTATTTAAACCGTTTTCATACTAACCTTTTTCTTCATGATTATTTTCTTTTATAAAAATGCAGAGAATGTATAAAAATATAACAATAATCAGTGTGTACTTAGGCAAATCTTAAAAATCTTACGTGCAAAAACGTTTTTGTTATGTTTGACAGTTTGACACATCTGCTTCTGACGTTCTGACAGATCTGACGTCTACTGTCAATATTTCTTGCAGAAAACATAAGAAAATTACCAGAGAAGCTAGAAATTCCCTACAACTGCTTCTGTCTTCTGTCACTTTTGTCAATCGTACAATTAGCCAAGCAGCGACAAACGTAGTATATGTTGTTTATATTCGAATCCTGTAGTTGACAGAAACAAGTAATTACAACGTATGTGATTTATTGTGTCGGTGATGACTCTAAAATGGTGGTCATCATAAAAGAACTTGCTATTTAGATATGGATTTTGTACATATCTTCCATTAAATGTTTTTATTTTAAACGATTTTTAATTCCCCGGTAATATTTCAGTGTGTTTAGTGTGTTTTAATAAAATAGTGCCTGTCATATTAAAGTAAGTACACACATTTGTAAGCTATAATACCCTCCAACTCGTCTGACGCATACCGGCGCGCCCATATAAAAATAATTTTTCTATACTTTAAAACCAGCCACTGATGTACTAATTGTGTAGTCTTTACTTTAAAAACGCAATATTAATAGATTGGTTATATTTTAGTTAAAATGTCATCTGATGATGAGAAACCCCCAGCACCCCCCGTACGTCTAACGTCAAATAGGGGGACAGATTTGGTAAACAGTTCCATTGCTGTAGATAGGCCTCTTCCTAAAGAGCCTGAAGATGTAGATAGAAAAAAGAAAAACCTTAAATTAAAGAAAACACATAAGTTATCCACATATTCCTCGGATAAACCAAATATCTCTTATCCAACTAATTTCGAACACACTGTACATGTTGGGTTTGATCCTGTGTCAGGGGAATTTACGGTAAGTGTATTTAATATTCTTTATGTTATTGTAGAGTAGGGGCTTGTTTTTATATTAATTTGTATTAATAATAATATTCTGTTACAAGCTGCCTTTAAAAGTAAGTAAAAGGTGTTATTGTGAAGTTTTTGTTTAGTTGCATTTAGATGTAGTCTCTTGATGTCATGATTTTTTTAAGATCATCCTTGTTGTTAGCATGAACACAAGTTTTTGGTACAGTTTTTGGTTGTATAAGTAAACCTCTGGTTAAACATACAAAGTAGTGTCTACAAACGGCTTATGCTAAAGGGTTCTTTAATTTTAGTAGTTTTTGGCATCAGTTATATACCCACAACTACAGTATAATTTATTTACTAAAATGACGAACGCTAGCTAAGCTACTTGTGAACACTTTCCAAGTAAACTAATCGAAATAATTATTTCTTATCTGCAATGTAACTTCTTTTGTTATCATCAATAGTAAAAAATGCCACCTTTTGTCTTAGTTCAATTTAATTTTAACGAGGAGTGTTACTTTCTCTATTTTGTTTAAAATTTCTCATAAGGAAAGCATAAATAATATTAAGAACAGTGGGGCAAGAAATCAGTTTGACAGGAATTTTGATTATTATTTTAATATTTCATATTTTAGATAATATAGTTTGAATTTCTATATGTTTGTAATGTACTTTAGGTTTCACAAAAACCTTTTGCTCACCACTCTATTTAAGACTAGATCAAATGGGAGACTACAACGTAATTGTTTAACAGTTTGAGAGTATTGATAATACTCATTAATACGAAGGAACTTGAAGTAATCAGTGGCAGGTAATACTTTCAATAATGTAGTAATATTTGCATTCCAACTTCATATTCTTTGTTTACATTTACAAATTTAAAATGAAACAATTAGCACATAACTTGATGATTTGTTATATGGGTTATCTATTGGCAATTTTGTTTAAATACACGCAAGTAACTTAGGTGTTAGGTCATAAATATGACTCGATCAAAATGCTTTGTACTGCTGCTATATTGGAGAAAACATGGAGACAAATTATAATTTTTTTATTACAATTTTTTAAAAAACAAATAAGATATTTTCTCTACCGAACTAGCCTGAAGTTAATTTTTTTGTTAAATAGGTGATTTCGGTGTTATAACTGGATTGATTCAGTGTTATAATGGGGTCTTGGAAACAAATATTTCATACGTCTTTACATCAAATAAGTGATAATGGGGTTAAAAAATAAAATAAAAAGGACTAGATGTATTATACTGACAAGATGTTAAGCATATTTTACTATTATTACTTAAGTATAATATGAAGTTGAATTTAACCACTTCTACTCACGACGGATGGTTCTCAGAAATTTAAATAGCTCTGGGACTCAATATTGGGTTTTAGTTAGTAGTCTCAAGTCAATTGAATAAAAGGTTGTTTATGTCTGATAAAAAGTATATTTTCAAGTGGTTTTTCTGTTAATGGCGAAAAATGTACTATAATTGCTATTTAAAACATGTTCGTATTTTTTTAAATTAGACTCAGAAATTAGATCAAAGTGTAGAGTGTTAAAACAAACTAAAATTCTTGTACAGGATTATATACATTACAATATAATATATAGTTATTGGTGGCTCATGATTAATCTTATGGAGAGCCACATATACCAGAAATG
Source organism: Stenurella melanura (assembly GCA_963583905.1). Lineage (NCBI taxonomy): Eukaryota > Metazoa > Arthropoda > Insecta > Coleoptera > Cerambycidae > Stenurella > Stenurella melanura. Next base: position 64,566,396 of record OY757311.1, read on the forward strand.
TATACCTCAAATGAAGGTATTCAGGTGTGGCCAGCGTCCCATGGTTTTAATAAAAGTACTTAGTCAATGATAATTGTTACTTATGTAACATATCATATCTAGAGGTTTTCAAAATATGTTCCGAAAATCTAATAAATAAATACGTGAATCATCACTTACAATTAGGAGCTGGAGTATGTACATACAGATATCTAGATAAATATCTTCGCAAAAATCTCAATTAATAATATTTAATTCAAATCGGTAAATCGAAAATGTTCATAATAACTATAACTATACTTCTTTTACTTTATGAAAGAACATAAAGGGCACATTCAATATAATTTAAAAATAGTGACATTTTTATTAGCAAAACAAAAATAAATTAAGAAGAGAACACATTTTTTAAGTTCTTATTTCTCATCAAAATCTAGAACAGTCTTTTATAATCCATTTTATATAGTGCTTTGGTTAATGAGTCTAATATTAACAGGTTGACTGCCATGAGTGCCATTACAGGTACATGCTGCACTACCTTGTGAAGCCAGTGCTAGTATCCGCATGTCGTTTCATCTGAGCCATGCAATTTATTTCCGATAAATACAATATTTATGATTATGGTCTATTAGGAGGCAAACGGCCAGGAAGGCAAAATTGCAATCAACTGATTTTAAAAAATGTCAATAACTGAATTTCGAGAGAACATTATTTATGAGTTGTTGACAGACAAAAATTGGGATCCTATTTTAGTTAACCACATTTTGAAGATAATATCCAGAAGAGTAAGGTTACAATCGTTATCTGAGAATTGCAAGAAACGAATGTAGAATTGTGGCCCAGAAAGAAACGCCACGAGTTTAGACTAAGTGTGATTATATATCTAAACCAATATTACTGTAGGTTTTGTGCTTACATTTGTATTTACTAAGACGTTTATTATAATAGGTATTTTTATTAATAAACGGGTCGTCCAGGCCAAAAACCAAAATTACCAGGTTGGTCTCTGAGGCCACGAGTATTTATTTTACATGTAAAATAAACCAAAAGTGTACCCTCTGTGGTGCACGGCAGTTTTAAATTAACTTCATCACGTAGGTAGGTACTCACGTCTTATACAAAGTCATTTCCCTGAGTACCCGGAGTGGTACTCATGGCCTGCTGAGAAAATCTGTAAATTATACCTGGCAGTCAACCTGTTTTATTAATAATAATAATACATTTATTTTCCAATAAAAAAGCACATTATTTACAGTATTAGAATAAATCGATTTTTTTAAAAATAATGTGTAAATTTGTATAACAATTAATGGAAAAAGGGGCATAAATTCAGTTCGACTAATAAATAGTTATCTGTTCTTCCATTTAGCCCAAACAGAATGGATATAATGTAATTAATTTGTATTTGACACGTTACCAAAAAAATTGTTTCAATATACAAGATATTTGTCTGAAGATAATACAATAATGTCTTATTTTAAATTAAAATGTTCTTAAAATTCCGAGTTAAACAGGATCCTTCTAAAAGTCTTTTTGAAACTTGGTATCGATAGTGTTTTTAGCTTTTCTGGAATTATGACGTTATAATATTTTGTGATATTGTACGCATATGATCGTTTAAAAAATGACGATTTATGAGAAGGGATTGTTAATAAATTTTTTGAGCAAATGTTAACTCTGTGGCCGTTCCCCTAAAGCAAATGTTTTTAAACAAGTAAGGTGGAGTTTCTAGCTTTATAATTTTATGATATAAAGCAGATGTGTGTAATTTACGTCTATTAGACACGTTGAGCCACCCAGCAGTTTGAGGAATGTGTAATATTGGTTGTCTTCTACGTATACCAAAAATAAATCTAAGACATGAATTTTGCACCTTCTGTATACGTGATTTAACAGATTCCGTTATGCAAAAGTCATATAAAGAGTCACAATAATTGAAACACGATAATACTAACGAATCACACAGCAATATTTTTAAATCTCTACAATACCTATTTGCATATAAAATTTTTAAATTGCAGTAAGCTTTTTGTATGCATCGTGCTATTATATGTTCTTCGAAGCATAAATCCCTGTCCAATATAACACAAATTTTTACATACATTGCATTGTAATAGAACCTGATCTCCAACCTTTACTGCGAATTCCTGAGTAAGTGTCCTTTATGAACTTCTTCCCGAATAATATGAAATACGATTTTGAAGAATTAATTTTAAATGCATGTTTTCTAGAGAACTCCACAAGGTTCACTAAATCTGAATTTATATTAGTCATAGCTTCATTTCAATGATTGTGTGAAAAATTAATATAAATTTGAGTATTGTCGGCATACATATGAAATTTACAATGATTTAAACATGAATTAATATTGCAAGTGTATACCGAGAATAATAATGGACCTAATAGAATAGAATAGAATAGAATAGAATCATTATTTATTCAATAGTACAAAATGTATAGAACACGTCAAAAAGTAAATGTGGTTTAAAGTTGTAACAATTCACAAAATGATCAAATAAACATTTCTTGAATTAGTAAGTATCATTATCATTTAATATAAAATATAAATAATTGTTTAAAAGACAAAAAATAAAAACTTGATAAAATACACTTTAAAAAAACTTTAAAAACCTAACTTAATTTAATTGTTACAGTAATTTAATCAAAGGCAGTAGTGAAGTAGTCTTCAATTTTGTAAATTGCGTTTTTACACAGAACGTCTTTTAAGCATTTTTTAAAATGTTTAAATGGCAACTGTTTCACATGGTTTGGAAGAGTATTATAAATGCGAGGTAACTGATATGTGGCACTTTTTTGTACTTTAGTTCTTGTTGTTTGGATAGGATTTAAATATGGATTTGTTGTTCCTCTGGTGTCATATGTATGCACTAGTTCTTGCTTGCTGAACAGTTCGTAATTAGCTTTTACAAAACATGCACTTTCATAGATATAAATGGATGGTAAGGTAAGGATGTTCTTTTCCTGGAATATGTTTTTGCATGATTCATAGCGTTTTAGGTGAAATATGCTTCTGATGCAGGCTTTTTGGATTTTAAATATTCGATGTGCCTCTACTGAGTTGCCCCAAAAGATGATGCCATATTTTATGCGAGAGTGGATATATGCGTAGTATGCGCTTAAACTTGCTTCTTCATTTATCGATGACGATAACATTTTTAATGCGTAGTTGAAACCACTTAATTTAGCTGAGATGTAGTTTATATGGGTTTTCCAGTTTAATTTGGTATCTATATTTATTCCTAGAAACACTGTGTTATCAGTTGCCATGAGAACCTCATTTTCAAAATTGACTCGTAAGTCTTTATTTTTGTTAAACTCTAATAGGGTTGTCTTCGATACGTTTAGTTTAAGGTTATTTCTTAGGTACCAATCATGTAGTTTTTCTAATACTTGTGTTATTTTTTCTTCCATGATTTCTGAGGTTCTTATTACAATAGATGTATCATCGGCAAATAATGATGTTAAGTGGTTTGCAATATTTGGTAGTTCATTCACATACAAAAGGAATAAAACCGGTCCAATAATGGAACCTTGTGGTACACCTCGTTGTACGGTATAACCTTCTGATATTATTTGTTTTCCTGTATGTTCGTCTTCTGTCACTATGAACTGTCTTCTATTTTCTAGATACGATTTAAGTAGCTGCGCAATTTGTCCACGGAATCCAAGAATCTCCAATTTTTCAAGTAGCGTTTTATGATGCACACTGTCAAATGCTTTTGAGAGGTCTAAGTAGAGACATGCTGTATGTTCGTCTTCGTTTATACCATTGATTATGTCTTCTAATAACTGAAACGTTGCTCTCGTTGTGGATCGTTTCTTTATGTATCCATTTTGTTTGTCGTGTAGAATTCCATATTTGTAGAGAAAGTCATACATAGATATAGACCCTTGTGGAACTCCTTGCTTTACATCTATGGAATTAGAGGATCTTCTTTCATAAGTAACTATTTGTGATCTATTTAAAAGGTAATTCTCTATTAGTTTGATAGCTTTGATATCAAATCCAACAAATGAAGGAATTGAAAGCAATATTTTGTGATTAATGGTATCGAAAGCTTTGGAAAAATCTAAAAGAATCAGTGCAGTTAAGTTACCATCATCTGTAGCTCTAAATATATCATCTGCCATGTCGAGAAGTGTAGTATTGCAGCTATATCCGGATCGAAAGCCAGATTGCGTTACGGGTAAAATATCATGTTCTTTCAAAAAATCTTTAATTTGATTGTCCATAATTCTTTTTAAAATCTTGGACATAGTGCACAGTATACTTATAGGGGCGAAGATCCTTTAGTTCTTTAGGATCTGTTACTTTAGGAAGTGGTGCCACCAATGTGCTGTTTTTTAAACAAAAGTTTACAATGTGTGTAATATAGAGTATCAAATGAGGACAGCATAATTTTAAAAGTTTTATGTTTATATTATCATATCCAGTGGCATTTGTTTTGATATTGTTTATAATTTTTTCTACGTATTATTAAATAAATTTTAGATTAATAGTCTAATGCCTTCAGACATAAAACACTATAAACTTCCGGGTGTAAAACTCTAAATAAAAATTATAGAAGACGTAATTACCTTTAGTTTAAATGCTCAACGAAGTTTCTGTGACAAATAGTTTTAAAGCAGTGGATACGCGAATTCACTCCCGCAGATTTCAGCGCTTGCGCATGCCTCGCATCTTGCTCCGTTTGGTCCATGTATGATTGCTCATGGTAATGTGAATTCAATTTCAACTCGAAAATTGTTTTGTTATCCTGTACTGAGATGTATTATACTACGCATGTAAATCTATTTTCAACATCCCACATATTTATGGTGTACTTTATATTATATATTGTATTTTATATTTATATATATAATATGACATATTTTCCGAATATATAATATATGTTTAATATACATGATGTATAATATATCATATTATGAAAAATTCGTGAAACTTTTAATAAAATTACCAAATTTTATACAGTTTTATAAACTGTTGATAAAAATTGAAATTACAAAGGTATTTATAAACATTATTAATCATTTCATGTTATGCATTTTTGTGTATATCAATCATTTGCGCATAAGAATAAAACTTCTTTTTAGCCGTACTGTACGAACGAAGTATTTCATTTTTAAATGACATTGAAAAGTATTATGGGGTACATTTATCAATGAATTCCTTGGTATCAAGGACAAAACATTCGTGGCACTATACAACTGTCTTCACTATAATGATTATTAAACATGTTTACTTACGAAATTCTGTTGAAAATAATGTATAAACACAAATTTTTGAAAGATTTGCACGAGCGAAATGAAAAATCATAGTCACAATTTCAGCAGTTGCTGCTGACAAGGAATGCAATATGGACTCAAATATGCGCAGCGGTTGGGCGTGTGAGACCTTAATTAGGACTGACTTTGCGACTCTATAACTTTAGAACTATTAGTCACTGAAACTTTGTTGATCATTTAAACTTAAACTGTATGTCTACTATAATTTTTATTACAGTTTTACACCCGAAACTTTCACTTAATGTTGAAAAAAAATTTTTGTCAAACAGCTGTAACCTTCACAATATTAATTCTACAAAAGAATGTTGAATTAAAAAATGAAAGATAAAATATTTTTTTACAACTTTAGTTCTCATAAATTTTCTGAAAAGACGAACAGGAACGGAGATACGTCATTTGCGTTTTTCAAGATGGTGATTGGAAGCTAGCAGGTACAGTCACGACTTTTTGATTTTAGACTCTATCCAAGTCCCCCTTTTACTTTAGACAAAAATCTCGATTCTTGCATTTTTTCAAAAACTCAATTTTAAATGCATTAGACTATAAACGTAGTCGATTTATATCATCCTTAAAACAAGAAAAAATATTATCAAACAATTGTTTTTAATTTATTTTAGTTTCTGTTTATAGAAAAGAAAAATATTACTTCAGTATTAAGTAAATGAGTATCTATCATACTCTTAGTGTGTACAGATTCAGACAATTCAGAAAATAATTTTAATTTCGTATTAAATATAAATAAAGATGGTTCAAGTTTAAGTCTGATTCGCGCCTATATATATGATACTCTACCAAAAATATAAAAACTACTAAATATAAATATAAAAAGTAAAAATAGAACATTACTGAAGATGAGTTCATCTCATTTGTAAAATCAAAGCCAGCATGTAGGAACATTGAATTCTTTGTTCAACAGCAACCAACGAGAAAATCTCAAAATAATTGGTTTTTGGTTGGAGCACAATCAAAAAGTATGTTTAGAAAGTATTACCATTAGTAGTAAAAATATCTACACAAAAATTAAGAACGAAGACATTTTACAGATCATAAAATAATATTAATAGAAAAAAAAAAAAAATGAAAACATGGTGTGAGAAATAATAGAAAGATCAAAAATTAATGTAGTTTAATAGTATATTGTGTTACAAGGGCAGAAAATGAGCATTAGTAGCCCGTGGATATTAATGATAGCTAAGGGCTGCTAATGCGTTTTCTGCATGTGTGACACACAACTGTTTTTCGCCTAGTGTTAAACAAAACCAAAGAAAAAAAACTTCAGATAAAAATTGCTAGCTTCCTCTTGCAAGTACGGTGGAGTATTCGTAAATTCTTCGTCACTGTCTGAGTTACCGTTCATTTTAACTTATTCGTAGAATTACAATTCTTCTCAACTTATTGTCATTTTACACTTTTGTGTTTTGATTCCAAATTTTGGTTTAAATTGACATGATGAAAAATTATGTGAAACGTCAAAGTATGCAATTGACAATCAAAGGTGTCTAGATTGTGAAAAACTACAAAATCGTGTTATGAATTTAGCGGCCCAAGGGATGATAAACATTACTTTCCGTCATATTTCTAGGGTTAATATGATTCACTTTCACATATGCTAGGTGAAAAAATATTAATGAGTCTTACAATGTATTCTGTGAAACTGTGTGACCAAATTAAGGGAGTAATTACCAGTAAATCGTACAGAAAATTGTCTCGAAATTTTCAAAATAACATTCAAAAAGCCAAGCAAAATTCTAACAAAAATTACATAATATTCTCAGATAACAAAATGAAGGCTATGGGAACTTGGTTAAAGTATAACCAACTGTGAAAGCAAAACCAAATTTGACATACGAAATTTTGAAGAGAACGGTAACTGTAAAAAATACACAAACCAGTATAAATAAAAATATATCACCAAATTCGCCTGATTTGTTTTCTTTAAAACAGACCCATTAGAAGTTTTTAATGCCATGCATACACATAACACAAACTTGACCGGCTATGATGAAATTTCAACAAGGTTTTCAAAGAAGTGTGTACATCTGTTGCGATCCAGTATCTAAACTTATTATATTCATAGAGCATGGTTTATTTCCTAATCTTAAATCTTGGTCTAATTAAACTTCTACACCATTATTTACAATAATAAAAGTATGCGAAAAAATTATGGCCAATAGAATTTACAATTTTTTATTAAAAAAATGAATAGGCATTTTGCCTATTGAAAAAGTAGATCTACAAATCAAGCAACTTTTCAAGTCTTGGAGGAAATTACGACAGGAATCAATGAATATGAGTATGCTGTCAGTATTATGGACCTATCTGAAAAGTTTGATAGTGTTGGCTATAAAACGTGTCTTACACTAGAATTATAAAACGGCTATAAAACGTGCCTTACACTAGAATTATAAGGCTTCCAAGGGCAATCATTAGATCTCATAAAGTTTTATCTAACAAATATAAAGTAATTGTCAATAATGAGAGACTCTGAGAGTAGACAATTGTATTTAGACGGTGTGTGTAGTAGAATAAGGAGTGCCACTTGGTTCAATTTTAGGACAATTACTTTTTCGGTTAAACATCAATGTACTTACAGTGCAGTGAAAAAAGACAAAAAAAAAAACGATGAGATATGCATAGTTTTGTAACAACAAAATTATGATTTCATGCCTTCCGGGATATCACCAGGAGTATATATCTGAGTTTTGGACTTCCAAAGCCTCTTGCGTTTTTTTATAAACAATTTAGTTTTTTGAACAGCATTTTTTTAGGTAAAAAGGTGAATATCTCCAGTTCTAGACTTTCGATCGGGACAAATAAAAAACCAAAATCTTCGTATTTAAAATTTCAACAAATCTGCTTTGGTTTTGGGTCATCTGAGTATGTACATAACAGACAAAATTGAGTGAACTGAGTTTTTCATTTCAACAGGGACGTTAAGAATTCCGATCGTCTTTAAACTTTCAGAAAATATACTTTTTGTTGAAAACAAAACACCCTGAAATTTTAGTGCCCAAATATTGAACCTTGCGGACCCAAATTAATTTGTTATCTAAAATTTGAATTGCCTGCCATTTTATGCCATTAAATCCGAAATTGATCTTTTTTTTTCAGAATGTAGATCTCAGTGCCAGCTTTCCGTTGGCATTAAAAAAACATTTTTTAAAGTCATTGTGGTCACATTTTTGGCATTTGTTTATAAACCAAATAACAACAAATCGATATTTTCAGCCATTTTGAAAATATTTTTGGTAAATTTTTATCGGAAAAGAAAGAGAATTGCGAGAACTTTAATTTTTAGAAAAAAGTTACTTTTCATCTATCTGAAAACAGAGATTTGTTGGAGTCACCCTGGATTGTAAATTAAACTGAGGAGCTTATACTAACCATCTGGCTTCTAAAATAGTTCTTATAATTATTTGATGTGTGTGATATTTTCAACAGTTACAAACAAACATCTTTAAGCGCATATCACGCTTTTATTGGCTCATACCTTAAATATGGATTAATATTTTGAGGAAATTCTGCACTTGTAAAATATTTAAGCTGCAAAAAGAATTAGAATTGCATTTAACCTAATATATAGACAATCTTATTATACAGAAGGAGCTGTCTATCGGATCAGTGTCACCCACAAACAATAAAAACTAAAGTGCAAAAAAAGTGCTCTAACCCAAATAATTGAGGTTTATAAGATATTTAATGAAGTCAGTGGTAATACATTCTTGGCTAAGTACTTCAAGTTCACTTGTTTGTAAATCAATAATCATATAAAGAGTCTTCACTTCTAATATATCTCTATTTGAATCCATGCCTGAACATGCTTTACAATAATACAATAGAAATTTTCCTTTACCCACTATAAATTAAACTGATGGAAAGTCAGTATTAGGTATAGTAAAAAGAACTCTGTTTGTATTATGCTTTTTAGCTAGCCATTACAAAAATTATACGTATAGTATATAATATTGTCATGTGTTTCCACCCTTAGGAAACCTCCCTTAATAATCCGTGGGTTCCAAAATTAATAACAAGAGATAGAAACTAACACTTTATCGAATAACATCACAATAAGTTTATTACCTAAAATGTACTCTTACTGACTAAAATAATCTTTAGCAATGTTTATTACTTCACTTTTTATCACTTTGTATTTACTTCGGATTTTCTAACCTTCAATTTATTATTAAAGACTTCCCCTTTTGCCTGTTTGCATTAGCTTAATACTCTAAAATGCCTCTAGATCCATCTAGAAATCTAGTAAAGTCTTGAGATTGTAGAAATTTGATTCCATTTGATTCCATCCTACAAGTTTCTAGAAAACGTATTACTACTGCCTCAGAGATGAATCAAATTGTGGAGACATGTTGCAGTTACCTACCACTATTGCTACTGCCGTGGACTTGAATCACCGATCTCTCATTTGCAAGTGGGACACCTTGTAACTTAACTAAAGAGGGTTTAAGCGTCTGTACTTAATTCATATTTAATGATCATATGTATTATATACAGGGTGTCCCAGCTCTATTTAGACAAGCATCATCTGGAAAACGGTGAGACATAAAGAATGTCAAATGGAAAAGTTATTCTGCTTAAATAGATGCATTTAATCATTTTATTTTCAAATTTATAAGGAACCTTAGGTTATGCAACGTTGCTTTTTCCAATGGAACACTGTGTATTTTTATATTTTTGAATTCTCTTATTTCCGAATAACTTTTATTAACCATTAACGGTTTGCGATATATCAACGGTTTAATCTTGATTCTGCCATGTTCCATTTTCTGATCTTGATTACATTACAAAAGCAGAAATTATTGCCACCGAAAAAACCCAGAAGTTATGAGAAATTCTTATACACGAGAACTTTTAAGGAGGTATGAGTTGTGTCAAATAGAATATGGGCGACAATATGATTACGTTAATAAAAAAATGTTAGCCCAAAAATTTAACTGCTAATATCTCAATGGTTAATGGTAGGCATAGGATATGGTTAATAAAATTTGTTCGGAAATAAAAGGAGAATCCAAAAATATAAAAATATACAGGGTGTTCCATTTGAAAAAGTAAAGTTGCATACCGTATTGTTGAGGCTTGTACATTTGAAAATAGAATCATTAAAAAAAAAAAAAAATTATTTATTTATTACTGCAACAAGATTAACAAAACAAAGAGTCCTAACCAAGTTTACAATGAAAAAGAAATGACACCTGAGGAGACCTCGTATTGTGTCAAACAGTATTTACATTCTCGTAAGAGTATGATGCATTAATACAGCAATAGTAACAAAAGGAATTGCTGTAGTATCTTATTTTATTATACTAAGTATCTAACCTAATATCTATGTGGTTTGTAACATAATAAAATATATAGCCTATAACAGCTAGTAGAGTGAGTATAGAAATGCGAGTGAATATGTTAAGTAAAAAAGAAAAAGAGAAAAAAATATATAAACAATTTAAGGCGGTCTAGGGTCAATATAGTGATTTATATACAGAGGTGAGAGTCATGAAAATACTAGAAAAATGTTATAATATAATAAAAATGTATCGGTGAGCGGTAGATTAATTAGACAATATTATTACGGCAATTATTGTACATTTAAATATAAATTTCTATCCATAGTGAGCAAATAATATACGGTAATTTGTGTTAAATTACGCTAAGATGGATAGAAGTGTAGTGTAGCTGTCAATCAGATATTTTTTTGCTTCTCGTCTGAATCGCTTTTCCCTCATTATTTTTATGTGTGGTGGAAGTTCATTAAATAATTTGATCCCGTTGTATTTGATACATTTTTGCGAGACATTAAATGAATCTTTTTAACCAGTAGGTACAACTTTCTCATTTAACATTTTTGTGTCCCACCGTTTTCCAAATAATGCTTGTCTAAATAGAGCTGGGACGCTCTTATTTATGGGAGTCCCATTGAGTAATACAAAAGTTATTAATTTTAGTATTGGCCTAGGTCAGAACAGGGGTGATATATGATGTGAAAATTTAGTAATAGCTACTGCCATTGAGGAGCTACAGTTCCTTTACAAATGGATAGGCAGCTAAATGTCAACAATACGGTTTCGTTTTAGGTACAGACCCCTAAAAGTGTGAAAGGTTTTCGTTTGCTTAATACCTAAATTACGTATTTCATGTGCAAAAATGATACAAGCATACCTTGTCAATGTGATGCTAAAACTTGGTGAAATGTACACAATACAACACTTACGACACCAAAACTATTCATTCATGGTAGCACAATAATATAAGTTAATAAATAAGTTACAGTTGTTTTAATGTTGAGTACACTATTGCATGCAACCATGACATCTAGTTTATCCGTCTCGTCGATTCCGCAGTAATGCTAATGTTTTCATATTTATAAATGTTGCGTCTAGTCGATTACTTCGAGGTACACATTAAATTAGAGTGGCATTCGGTGAACGGTAGAGATAGGAAAAGCGGTTCCATTCATTCAGCGTTACAAGCACGGCCTCTTAAAAATAGTACCACGACTAAATAAAGTTACTTTACTTTGGAACGATTGTCATGTCCAAAAAATGTGCAGGCGCTGTCAACCTCCTGTCATTCGTTACGAGTAACCAGTTATTTTAACATTGACTAACACGACGCACAGCGGAAAATTTAGCACTTTTTTGGACACAAGTGCATTTGACGCACAGTTCTTGAGCGATTTGAATCATTTTTTTTTAAATACTCGTGAATGATTCTAGTTTACCCTCCAATTGCTACAATTTAAATATCTATTCTTCTGATGAACGTATCTGACCCAATATCGGAACATAAGGTTTTCAGGATCTTTTAAATATATAATTTATTATTCTAGGTTGTTTGATTAATTATATGTATGAATAAAATTAATTTTGAAGTGCCTAACAAATATAAAAAATAAGAATACTTACTCAAGGATGACGGTAAGGGGGTTGAGGCGTTAGACGAAAATAATGAAAAAAATCTGAAATAAAGTTTTTTTAATAGATTTTCATATGACACAATTTTCTGTAAAAAATCCAAAGTCATTAGTAAACTCATAAAGTTACAAATTTAAAAAAAACTTTTACATGTAGTCTTATGGAAAATATATCAACCCAGCATGCAAATGGTACATTTTAATTTATAACAATAACCAAATAATGTCAGCAGTTCCGAAAACTAACTATATAAGGCATTGGTGTCTTACGCATATTTTAATATTGTTTCCAATTTAATTAGGACTTTTAATAATTAAAAAAATATATTAAACATTTGTAGTCAAATTTCTCTTTTCATTAATGGTTTTTAACTAATTTTTCAATTATTTAATGATTTAATTTTAATTTTTACTGCTTCTCATTTTTTTTTTTATAAATTATTTGCTGAAACAAATTTGAAAAATACACAGATATTTACATAAATTTATTTTATTTTTAATAAGTTTGAACAAAACATCATTAAGTAAAATAATTAAATCTACTTAAATAATTAATTAATAATAAAAAATGACTTATTTATGCCTTCATGACAATAATTATTGCCATCATCGACTATCACATCATAACCTTTTGTAATAATTTATTATGGAAAAGTTCCGATTTAAAATTCGACTTACTTTTGGTTGGGACTGTAACGCCTCAACCTCCTTAAATTCAAGCTAAGTAAAATATAATAGATGAATTTGTATTTACAATTAAGGAGCAGATAAGCAACTTTGAGGTTGCATATCCGTGGGCTTCTTATACTTCCAAATTCTTATGCTTTTTCAGCTTTAAAATTGAAATTTGGTTACTTTTTTACCTTACTTGTATTTTCAATTCAAATAATAGCTATTTTTAATTACATGATATATATATATATATATATATATATATATATAGATGTGTTTATGGTCATTAGTGAGCCCGTACAATATATGGAGCGGTCGTTTGTCAGCCCAGTTTGTCGTTCGTCGTCCCGGTTTTGGGCTCACCAAGAAATCGCACTGTATACATGCTTTATTCGATAGGAAGGGGTGTGACATTACTTTCTATGAATTTTCGGTAGGGACGACCAATGATCAATTTACATCTAGCTTATATGCGTCATAGTTCACAAAAATTCCGTACAGATAGCGCTGTTGACGAATATACATATTTATGGTAAATTGTGCATTGGTCAGCCCAATTTTATACAGGTACTTTTAGTGGATGGTACATCGGTTAGCCCGAAACTTGGCAACGGTGGTAATGCATAGGAAATATTAAAGATAAAGTTAATCAGAGGGCTGTAATGCTACCAATCCGGTGTTTATTGCAGAAGCTAATTGTGATATGAAGTCAGTTATCAGGATAGCTATCCTATTGTTGAATTAAAATGATTTTCGTCATATTTAATTTCCACTTAGAGAAAAAGCTTTAAATTATATTTTGCTATTTCAAACACTTTCAGTGGCAAGTTGATTATTGTTTTAAGTTAGTAAATCGATAGTTTTAGATAAAACAATCCGAGCAATTTTTTTGGTATTGTTGATATTTATGGGGTTTTAATAAAAATATATTTTAAAAAATGTATTACTTTATTATATAAACTTTACAAAATGTGTTAATAAAATTGTGTTTTCACAAAACAGTGTATACTAGCGAGAGTAAAGACAAAATATTATATAAAAAAAAAGTAAGATTTGTAAGAAAAATAAGCAACAAAATAGAAAATCTTATTCTACGATGTTAGCGGAAAAATAATTACTCCTAGAAGTAAAGAAAATATAATAAAACTAAATATGTACCAGCCTCTATGGGTGTATGAGTACCGAATACATTTCGGACACAGTTTTTTTGCTGGGATTAGTCCAGGAGACACTACCGATTATGAAAATCCATGTTACCACACGGTAAACTGGTCTGATATTGTTTAAAACAATGTTGTTTATAACAATAGGAAATATATTTTTTTTTCAATTAAAACTGTTTTTTAAATATTTTTTGACCAATTTCCAACAAGAAGTGTTGAATAACTTTTTTCAATGCTATTAATTTTTTTAAATTAATAAATAGCCAATTTTTCGGTTTTTCACACTCTAAAAGTAGAATAATATTATCTTTACAGTACATATTTTGTTATAACATTGTTATGCATTACACCCCTTGAAACTGGAGATTGATACGCCCATGACTAATAGTGACTTTCTACATTGTTCTGGAATCGCCGCCGAGAAGAATTCTAGATGTACATTTTCGAAAAAGGTCTATGCTAAATTTTTCTACATGTATTCCTTTTGGATGCATAAGACGCGATTCATGGCTGAAGAAGGAAAGTTAAAAAAAGTGACAAAGTGAGGTCAGAAATCAGAAAGTGTAGGTTAGGTTAGGTTGACATGTGAGTGGGCTCTTGTCAGACCCTCCACTGCGACAGGTCTATTGTGGCTCACTCCTAGTTATAGTTCACCCAACAGATTCAGCTTTTTTATAAAGCCGATAATCTTGTTGGGTGAGAAACTGTCCAGGTCCTCTGGCGCCAGTTGCCGTTTGCCAAAAAGTGAGAACCTGGTTCTTTCTGCTGCAAGACAGGTACGCAAAACGTGTTCTGCCGTTTCATCATCCTCCAGACATAGACGGCATTCGGTGTTTTCCACCAGTCCAATTCTATGTAGGTGATGATTTAGTCTGCAGTGCCCAGTGCATAGGCCAATTAGAGTTCTTAGGTGTAGCCTATTTAACTCTAATAGTTTTTTAGTTCTTGACTTCAAGGGGTATGTGATAAACTCCTTTGAGTGAACTAAACCTGGTAGTTCCTGCCAGTGTTGAATTGTTTTCAATTCAGCCCAGGTCAGGATAGCAGCCTTGGCAGAGTTAGCAGATATGCCAAGTGCCGGTTCTGGACCTATAAATTTGGTTGCCGCGCCTTCTCTGGCCAGGGAATCAGCAACTTCGTTGCCCTCCATGCCAGAGTGGCCAGGTATCCAGATCAGAGTCAGTTTGTTGTTTCTGCCCAATCGGGCAAGAGCTTCCTGGAAATTCCATACCGCTTTAGAATTACAACGGTAGGATCCAAGGGCTTTAAGAGCCGCTTGGCTGTCTGAAAATATTTTTATTGATTTGTGCCTCGGCTGCATCTGTTCGAGCCTCCGTACACACAGCTCAATGGCATGGATTTCTGCCTGAAAAATAGTCGCATTATCACCAAGGCTTGAAATTATCTTTACCTTTGGTTTGCGACTATATACACCAGCTCCAGTTCCCTCAGGGGTTTTGGAGCCGTCTGTGAACCAACAGCTGTCTGCCCTTTGTAGGTCGGTTTTGTTCCGATCCCATTCGTCTCTTCCAGGAAACAGGACTTTAAAGGGCAGTTCATGGTTGATCAAGGTAGGCATTACATCTGAAGGCATTCCCAGGATGCTGTGACAGTTTAAGTCGTCCAACAGCCTGTTGTGCTCCATGATGCTAGCCTGCGGCATATTAGTTACCGCTTGATGGATTCTGTATGTTGCCCACCTGGTCTCTCTCTCCAGGTAGATATGGAGAGGAGGTAGTTCCAGGAGGACTTCCAGAGCAGCTGACGGTGTGGTGCTTATTGCACCAGTTATTGCCAAGCATGCTTGTCTCTGCAAGCCAGAGAGTTTGGCTTTGGTCGTTTGTTGCAGCCCTTTCGACCACCAAACTATTGACGCATACGCTATCATTGGTCTAATGACCGTAACGTATATCCAATATATTTGTTGGGGACCAATGCCCCAGGATTTTCTGCAAATTCTTCGACATGTCCACAGGGACAGTCTCGATTTGTGGATTACCTTTTCCAAGTGGGAATTCCAGCTGAGTGACTTATCTAGGGTTACACCTAGATACTTCACTTCTTCCGCAAATGGAATGATTTCACCTGATATGGAAGGTGGTTCCAGGTTGTCCAGCTTCCTTTTTCTGGTGAAGGGTATAATTACCATTTTGTGGGGGTTGACAGACATCTGCTCCCTCTCACACCAGATATGAATGGCATCTAGTACCTCTTGAAGGGTATCAGAAAGTACCACTTCAGATTTTCCTCTAACCAGAATGACTAGGTCGTCAGCATATGCCTGAATCTCGACTTCCCACAGGGAGATAATGGCAAGCAGATCGTCCACAAGAAGTGACCACAAGAGCGGGGAGAGAACCCCGCCCTGTGGGCACCCTCTTGCGGCCCTAAAGCTCACCGCTTCCCCCCTTAGAGATGTCGTAATGATTCTGTTTTCCAGCATAGCTCGAATCCAGTCAGTTATGGTTGGCTCGATTCCTCTGGCAGCTGCTGCTGTATATAAGGAGTCGGGCAGTGCATTGTTGAATGCTCCTTCGATGTCGAGAAATGGTGCCACCGCAATCTCCTTTGCCTCTAGAGATTGGGTGATTTTCCCAACCAGGTTGTTTAGTGCTAGTTCTGTTGATTTGCCCGGTTGATAGGCACATTGGTGGACACTGAGAGGACGTATACTCAGGATGTTACCTCTGATGTGTCCATCCAGTACCTTCTCCAGACCTTTCAGCAGAAATGATGTCAGGCTAATGGGCCTAAGCGATTTTGGGTCAGATTCTGTCCGACCCATTTTTGGTATATATACCACTTTAACCGCCGCCCAATTGGATGGAATATAATTCCATACCAGACTAGTTCTGTATAATCTGATGAGGAAAGGTAGCAGTACCTCCAGTCCATTTTGTAGTAGCGCTGGAAATATGCCATCCTCACCAGGCGATTTGAATGGTTGGAACGATCCAATAGCCCATTCTATCGCTGAGGCTGTGGCGACCTTCTTTGCCACCTGCCAATCGTTTTTGTGGGGACGTTTTTGTCGCCCTCCCGATGGCGGCGGCAGTTGGTTGTCCATCAGAATCGAACTCCCTGGAAGTGATTCAGTGCAAGAATTTCTAGGGTTTCTTTTCCAGATTCGGAAAACGAGCCATCCGGTCGTTTTACCATACCAAATGCTCGAGCCGGTTCTCTGGAAATGATCTTGTGGATTCTAGTGCTGCCAGGTAAATCGGTAATACCCTCGCAGAACTTCCTCCAAGATTACCTTTTTGCTTTCCTGATTTCTTTATTATAATCTATTAGTGTAGATCTATATAGCTCCCAGTTGCCCGAATCTTTAGCTCAATTGAAGAGGCGTCGAACTTCTTTTCTCATTTTATCTAGTTTTTTGTTCCACCATGGTGCCCCTCTGTTGTACTTTTTGGATTTTAGTGGAGAATTTTCGTGATAGGCTGAAATAGCCGCATTCCGGATCTGTTCTGCCGCAATTTCTATTTCATCACGATTCCTGATTGTGGTGAGAGCTGATCCCAGGTGCGACTCACGGGACTGTTTGTAACAGAAAGTGTAATATTGTTAAAGAATATTTTTAGTCCACTAAAAGTGTATTTTAATTCAAGGAAGTATTGTTAAGTTTCAGTAAGTTATATAAAGTGTTAGTGGTTATCCTTTTATAATTTATTTGAAACCTACGGAAATTGAAGGGGTGGTTTCCCAAAAGAGCGGAAACACGCAACAAATTGGTGTCAGAAGCTTAGTTTTATACAAGGGGGCTCCCCTAAAGTGTCCGAGAAGGTTGGACAATGTATTTTCGGGAATTGGTACTAACACAGGACTAATTTATTGGACATTGTTCGCGAGTTACTTTCGAACTGGAAGAGAGTGTTAAGGGAATTTTTGAGACATTGTAGAACAAGTTATTAAGACATTAGTGGTAGTAATTAAATCATTTGAACTTGAACTGAAGTGATAAGGACTCTAAACCAGACTTTTTCGTGTAGTTAAGTGATTTTTTTTTTTAATTTCTGGAAATTTTCTATTTGGACATCAGTGGTTAAGCGACAAAGACTTTAGATAAGACTTTTTTCTGTTGTTTCGAGATTTTTCTGGACAGTTCCATTACCGATATTGACGTGATTGTCATATTTACTTGATTTTAACGTAATCATATGCCTATATATAATAACCAGAAGCATGGCATCCGAAAAACAAATACAGGACTTATTCGTACAAATGCAAAAAATGATGTTGGTCCAAGAAAAGAAACGTCAGGAAGATAAAGATGAACAGAAACAAAATGTCAACAATAGAAAGAAGAACAAGAACAAAGACATCAACAGGAGAAATAAGAACAAGAACAAAAGCACCAAGAAGAATTAAGAAAGATTCTTGAGGATCAAGAGAAACGACATAAAGAAGAAGAGAAACAACGTCAGAAAGATTTAAGAAAAATCATGCAAGACTTGGATATAAAACAACAAGAAGAAAGATACGAACTTATGCAAGTTATCGAAATACAACGAAGTGTTATTGTCAGTCGCAGAAGAATTTAAAATTAAAGTCGAACAAGAAGTAAGTGGACTCAATGGAGAAGTACGTGAAGTGAAAGGACAAGTAAACAAGGTTGAGGAAGAAGTGGGTGGAGTGAAAGAAACAGTACACAAGGTCGAAGATAAAATGCACCAGGTAGAAGGAGAAATAGACCAGCTTAAACGACAGATGAAGGATAGAGGAAGCCAGCAAGTGGTATCATCAGGCCAGCGATTAAAACCTCCCTCCTTTGACTGTAAAAGTTTCTGGACAACATACTAGAGGCAGTTTGAGGCAACAGCGTGTGCAAACAACTGGGATGATGAAGAGAAGGCTATGGCATTGGTCCTGGCTTTACGAGGCCAAGCATCAGAGTTGCTCCAGACAATTCCAGTAGAGCAACAAAAGAACTTCAGAGTTTTAGAAGCTGTCTTAGATCTGCGATATGGCGACTAACACCTTGCCCAAGTATACCAGACCCAGCTGAAATTGCGCGTTCAAAAAGCTGAAGAAAGTCTGCAAGAATTTGAAGCTGCGGTGGAAAGACTGGCACACTTGGCGTATTCCAATACGCCAAGAGAATTCAAAAAGCAATTGGCAATGGCGGCATTCCTAGATGGGATAATGGACGAGGTGATTGGGCGAGTTCTCAGGCTATTCCAATGTCATAGTAGCAGCGAAGCCTTGGTGTGTGCACTGGAAGTAGAAAGAAGCCGCCTATAGGGATAGTCCAAGATTAAGAGTGCTGGCTATGATGCTGCAAGAATCGCAGCCAGCTAAGGAGAACCAAAATCCTATATTGGCCAATATACATAAAATGATCAGTCAGAAACAGGCAGAACTCGGGGAGACGAGTAAATGCTGTGAATACTGAAAAGAAACAGGAAAACTAGAAATAGCCAGCACCAAGTGCTGCTGGCTAGAGAACACGGTGCCCCCAGAGAAATAAAAATTTCCCATCTTCGAAGAATTTCAAGTAGTCTGCTGTTGTAAGGATATGTAAATGGAAGGAAATGCTTGTTTGCTATCGACACTGGTGCTACGTCATCAATAGAGCGGCCAGGATTTATCAGGCTTGCAAATTAACAAGAGGACAAATGAAGTAATTATTCGGACAGCCACGGGAGACAGGGCTGCGGTCCATGGAGAGGTGAACTTGGAACTGTAGGTTGGACGGTTACAAGGTCATTGTGGCTGACATTACAGATGATCTCATTTTGGGACTGGGCATCATGGGAGAACAGAAGTTTATTGTTGACGTAGGGGAGCGCGTCTTAAAAATTGGAAATGAGGAATTTGTTCTGACAACTGCAGACGACCAATTTCATAAAGCAAGGCTATTGACAACACGGACGATTAAGATTCCTGCTTATTCAGAACAGATCATCGATGCTGCCTTGGAAGGAAATCCTGGAGGGTACCGTGTTGGCCTTGTTGAAGATGACGAATCGATTAAGTCCCCAACCAATATTATTATGGCAAGAACGTTAACCCGACAAGACAAGATCCCAATTAGAGTCGTTAATTTAAATTCCCACGAAGTGACAATCAAAGAAGGCAAACCGATTGGCTCCTATTAACCGGTTAAGGGGTAGCGAGGTGCGAGAAACAGAAAAATTCATGTACGAATATAGACCAGGAAGTTTTGACCTTGCTGAATTCCCAGTTGCAGCATTTATCTGAGGATGAACGAGGGGAGGCGTTCAAGTTCCTGGAAAAGGAAAGTTCAGTATTTGCCAAAAATTCAGATGCCCTTACAAAAACAGATATAGTCCAACATCGGATAAATACTGGTGACTCACAAGCTATTCGTCAACAACCTAGGAGGCTTCCGCTAGCGAAACAAGAAGCCTCGGTAACGATGGATAA
This sequence comes from Stenurella melanura, assembly GCA_963583905.1. Taxonomy (NCBI): domain Eukaryota; kingdom Metazoa; phylum Arthropoda; class Insecta; order Coleoptera; family Cerambycidae; genus Stenurella; species Stenurella melanura. Next base: position 64,586,826 of record OY757311.1, read on the forward strand.
GATGCTACAAGATGGAGTTATTGAGGAGTCAACGAGTCCCTGGTCATCACCAGTAGTTTTGGTTGCTAAGAAGGATTTTGTGTCGATTACCAAAAATTAACCGATGTCACGAAGAAAGACAGTTACTCATTACCCCGAACTGATGTCACGTTAAGCACATTAGCAGGCTCACGATGGCTCTCTACGTTAGACCTTAAGGACGAATACTATCAAGTGGGGCTTCATCCTGATGATAAGGAAAAGACAACGCTTTCAGCAGGCAGTGGTCTTTACCAGTTTATTATGATGCCTTTTGGACTTTGTAATGCCTCAGCCAGTTTTGAAAGATTGATGGAATTCGTATTGCGAGGACTAACTTGGAAGACGTGCCTGGTTTACCTTGACGACGTGCTTATTATGGGACGAAACTACGGAACATTTAAAAAATCTTCAAGAAGTATTTGGGTGAGTCAGGAACGCACACGTGAAGTTGAACCCAACTACCTACTATTCCAGAAAGAAGTCAAATTCTTGAGTCATGTTGTGTCTTCGGAGGAATACAAACGGACCCCGACAAGATTTCTGTCGTACAAGATTGACCAAGACCATCTAAAGTTCATGAAGTACGAAACTTCCTTGGCCTCTGCACTTATTATAGACGCCTTGTGGAAGGGTTTGCAGAGATCGCGAAACCATTACACCGGCTCACAAGAGAAATTTCAGTACCAGTGGACACCAGAGTGTGAAACAGCATGGAGAGAATTGAAGGCGGCTCTATGCGCTGGTCCTGTGCTAGCGTACCCGCAGCGGAATGGACTTTTTATATTAGATACGGATACCAGCAATTCTTTTATATTAGACTCCGGCTCGTGAAATATTTGGACATGAGATCAGACTGCCGTGTAATTTGATGTTTGGAACAACAGGCAAAGAGTGAGTGAACGGCTAAGAAATGTCCATGAGCTGGTTAGACTGGCAACACCGCTGGGCTGACCAATAGACGAAACACGGTAAGATACATATAAAGATGGGCTAACCAAGCCAAGGGGCTGACTTACAGCCTGATTACATAAATGATTTTTATTTACATTATATTCCTACCCCTCTATGTGTCCTAAGGATAAAAATTGTCCAAATATTGTTTTTTTTTAATGTATACATCTCTATATGTATTACAAGTGCCGGGCGAACGAACGACCCGATCATATAAGGGGCTGACTAATGTACCGTATAACAATATATATATATATATATATATATATATTGTTATACGGTACATTAGTCAGCCCCTTATATGATCGGGTCGTTCGTTCGCCCGGCACTTGTAATACATATAGAGATGTATACATTAAAAAAAAACAATATTTGGACAATTTTTATCCTTAGGACACATAGAGGGGTAGGAATATAATGTAAATAAAAATCATTTATATAATCAGGCTGTAAGTCATCCCCTTGGCTTGGTTAGCCCATCTTTATATGTATCTTACCGTGTTTCGTCTATTGGTCAGCCCAGCGGTGTTGCCAGTCTAACCAGCTCATGGATATTTCTTAGCTGTTCACTCACTCTCTGCCTGTTGTTCCAAACATCAAATTACACGGCAGTCTGATCTCATGTCCAAATATTTCACGAGCCGGAGTCTAATATAAAAGAATTGCTGGTATCCGTATCTAATATAAAAAGTCCATTCCGCTGTGGGTACGCTAGCACAGGACCAGTGCATAGAGCCGCCTTCAATTTTCTCCATGCTGTTTCACACTCTGGTGTCCACTGGTACTGAAATTTCTCTTGTGAGCCGGTGTAATGGTTTCGCGATCTTTGCAAACCCTTCCACAAGGCGTCTATAATAAGTGCAGAGGCCAAGGAAGTTTCGTACTTCATGAACGTTAGACGGTCTTGGTCAATCTAGTACGGCAGAAATCTTGTCGGGGTGCGTTTGTATTCCCCGAAGACACAACATGACCCAAGAATTTGACTTCTTTCTGGAATAGTAGGTAGTTGGGTTCAACTTCACGTGTGCGTTCCTGATTCACCCAAATACTGCTTGAATATTTTTTAAATGTTCCGTAGTCTCGTCCCATAACAAGCACGTCGTCAAGGTAAACCAGGCACGCCTTCCAAGTTAGTCCTCGCAATACGAATTCCATCAATCTTTCAAAAATGGCTGGGGCATTACAAAGTCCAAAAGGCATCATAATAAACTGGTAAGGACCACTGCCTGCTGAAAGCGTTGTCTTTTCCTTATCATCAGGATGAAGCCCCACTTGATAGTATCTGTCCCTAAGGTCTAACGTAGAGAGCCATCGTGAGCCTGCTAATGTGCTTAACGTGACATAAGTTCGGGGTAATGAGTAACTGTCTTTCTTCGTGACATCGTTTAATTTTCGGTAATCGACACAAAATCCTTCTTAGCAACCAAAACTACTGGTGATGACCAGGGACTCGTTGACTCCTCAATAACTCCATCTTGTAGCATCTTATCCATCGTTACCGAGGCTTCTTGTTTCGCTAGCGGAAGCCTCCTAGGTTGTTGTCGAATAGCTTGTGAGTCACCAGTATTTATCCGATGTTGGACTATATCTGTTATTGTAAGAGCATCTGAATTTTTGGCAAATACTGAACTTTCCTTTTCCAGGAACTTGAACGCCTCCCCTCGTTCATCCTCAGATAAATGCTGCAACTGGGAACTCAGCAAGGTCAAAACTTCCTGGTCTATATTCGTACATGAATTTTTCTCTGTTTCTCGCACCTCGCTACCCACTTAACCGCTTAATAGGAGCCAATCGGTTTGCCTTCTTTGATTGTCACTGCGTGGGAATTTAAATTAACGACTCTAATTGGGATCTTGTCTTGTCGGGTTAACGTTCTTGCCATAATAATATTGGTTGGGGACTTAATCGATTCGTCATCTTCAACAAGGCCAACACGGCACCCTCCAGGATTTTCTTCCAAGGCAGCATCGTTGATCTGTTCTGAATAAGCAGGAATCTTAATCGTCCGTGCTGTCAATAGCCTTGCTTTATGAAATTGGTCGTCTGCAGTTGTCAGAACAAATTCCTCATTTCCAATTTTTAAGACGCGCTCCCCTACGTCAACAATAAACTTCTTTCTGTTCTCCCATGATGTCCAGTCCCAAAATGAGATCATCTGTAATGTCAGCCACAATGACCTTGTAACCGTCCAACCTACAGTTCCAAGTTGACCTCTTCATGGACCGCAGTCCTGTCTCCCATGGCTGTCCGAATAATTACTTCATTTTACCTCTTGTTAATTTGCAAGCCTGATAAATCCTGGCCGCTCTATTGATGACGTAGCACCAGTGTCGATAGCAAACACGCATTTCCTTGCATTTACATATCCGTACAACAACAGACTACTTGAAATTCTTCGAAGATGGGAAATCTTTATTTCTCTGGGGGCACCGTGTTCTCTAGCCAGCAGCACTTGGTGCTGGCTGTTTCTAGTTTTCCTGTTTCTTTTCAGTATTCACAGCATTTACTCGTCTCCCCGAGTTCTGCCTGATTCTGACTGATCATTTTATGTATATCGGTCAATATAGGATTTTGGTTCTCCTTAGCTGGCTGCGATTCTTGCAGCATCATAGCCAGCACTTGGAGTATCCCTATAGGCGACTTCTTTCTACTTCCAGTGCACGCACCAAGGCTTCGCTGCTACTGAAATTTGTGAATTAACAAAACAAATAAAGAATAAACACAGCAGTGGAATCGATGAGATCCCCAGTAGCATAGTAAAAATTGCAATAAGAGACATAAGTAATGTATTGTGTTATATGATAAACAACTCTTTTAAGTACGGAATATTCCCAGATGCTCTTAAGATAGCACTAATAAAACCTCTGTATAAAAAGGGAAATTCAGAAGATATGGAAAACTATAGGCCTATCAGTTTATTACCAAGTTTCTCAAAACTTTTTGAATTAATTATGAGCAATCGCTTAGTGAGGTTTATGAACGAGTGCAATTTATTTAGTGATAGTCAACACGGGTATCTGAAGGGGCGATCAACACAAACAGCTATTTTTCAATTTATTCAAGAAGTATTGAAGCATTTAGAAAATGGCGAGTTAGCCCTTGGAATGTTCCTAGATCTTTCAAAGGCCTATGACTGTATAGACAAAGAGTTGCTTATTAATAAGATGGAGATGTATGGAGTGAGAGGGCATGTGCTACAATGGTTTATATCATACTTAAGTGGTAGACAACAAAGAGTGAATATAACTAAAGGGGGAAACAATTACAGCTCGAAAATCTTGTCAAATAAAATGGGAATCGCACAAGGAAGTACCTTAGGACCAATCCTCTTCATAGTGTTTATGAATGACCTGCGATCCGTACCAGATGGATATAGTCAAAACATTGTTAATTATGCAGATGACACTAATTTGATACTGGGGTGTAAGACCATCCCAGATATTTTAATAAAAAGTAAAGATCTCTTGAAAAATGTGAACAACTGGTTTAAGAAAAACAAGCTAATTATAAATAAGGAAAAAAAAACCAATATAATCCTTTTTAGAACAAAACTGTCTAGAATTGAAAAACCAACGCATTTAATAGATGAAGATAAATCAGATATCGTAGAGAATACTAAATTTTTGGGAATTCATGTAAACGAATTCTTAGATTGGTCATGTCATATAACCCATTTATCAAAAAAGCTAAACTCTATCTGTTACGGAATCCGACTGGTCAGTAAATATATGAATGAGAAAACACTTAGAATAATGTATTTTGCAAATTTTGAGTCTGTTATACGATACGGAATCATCTTTTGGGGAAGGGATAATCAAATACAAGAGTTATTTGTAATTCAAAAACGTATATTGAGAATTATTAAAAAAATGAACTAAGTATAATTAATCCTGTAGAAATGTATTTAAATCAGAAGGAATAATGGCAGTTCATGCTTTATACATATGTGAATGTTTAATGTTTTTATTTTTTAATAGAGACAGATTTAACGTAATAACAAACTATCAATACAATACTAGAACGATGTCATTAAACTACCCCATACATCGCCTCACATTGACAGAAAAAAGTCCGCATTATATGTGTATAAAATTTTACAATGAGTTACCTGAAAACATAAAAGTACTGGAAAATCATAAACTATTTAAATCGCATATTAGAAAAATGTTAGTTGATCTTGAACCATATAGCATAAATGATTTTATAGGTAGCTAATATGTAACAAATGTTCTAGATAATCATTGTCATCTAATCTAAGAGTAGGTTACAATTCAATGTAATTGGTCTGACGCCTTTTCATTTTATGTTTATTTATAATTTTATAAATGTAACATAATGTGAAATAAAGATTATTATTATTATTATTATTACTATGATATTGGGATAGCCTGAGAACTCGCCCAATCACCTCGTCCATTATCCCATCTAGGAATGCCGCCATTGCCAATTGCTCTTTGAATTCTCTTGGCGTATTGGGATACGTCATTATAGGCATATGATTACGTTAAAATCAAGTAAATATGACAATCACGTCAATACCGGTAATGGAACTGCCCAGAAAAATCTCGAAACAACAGAAAAAAGTCTTATCTAAAGTCTTTGTCGCTTAACCACTGGTGTCCAAATAGAAAATTTCCAGAAATTTAAAAAAAAATTCACTTAACTACACGAAAAAGTCTTGTTTAGAGTCTTTATCACTTCAGTTCAAGTTCAAATGATTTAATTACTACCACTAATGTCTTAATAAAATGTTCTACAATGTCTCAAAAATTCCCTTAACACTATCTTCCAGTTCGAAAGTAACTCGCGAACAATGTCCAATAAATTAGTCCTCTGTGTTAGTACCAATTCCCAAAAATACATTGTTCAACCTTCTCGGACACTTTTGGGGAGTCCCCTTGTATAAAATTACGCGTCTGACACTAATTTGTTGCGGCTTTCCGCCCTATTGGGAAACCACCCCTTCAATTTCCGTAGGTTTCAAATAAATTATAAAAGGATAACCACTAACACTTTATATAACTTACTGAAACTTAACAATACTTCCTTGAATTAAAATACACTTTTAGTGGACTAAAAATAATCTTTAACAATATTACACTTTCTGTTTACTTTCTGATTTCTGACCTCACTTTGTCACTTTTTTTAACTTTCCTTCTTCAGCCATGAATCGCGCCTTATACATCCAAAAGGAATACATGTAGAAAAATTTAGCGTAGACCTTTTTCGAAAATGTACATCTAGAATTCTTCTCGGCGGCGGCGGCGATTCCAGAACAATGTAGAAAGTCACTATTAGTCATGGGCGTATCAATCTCCAGTTTCAAGGGGTGTAGTGCATAACAATATTATAACAAAATACGTACTGTAAAGAAAATATTATTATACTTTTAGAGTTTAAAAAAACGAGAAATTGGCGATTTCTTAATTTAAAAAAATTAATAACATTGAAAAAAGTTATTCAACACTTATTGTTGGAGATTGGTCAAAAAATATTTAAAAAACAGTTTTAATTGAAAAAAAAAAATATTTCCTATTGTTATAAACAACAATGTTTTAAACAATATCAGACCAGTTTACCGTGTGGTAACATGGATTTTCATAATCGGTAGTGTCTCCTGGACTAATCCCAGCAAAAAATCTGTGTCCGAAATGTATTCGGTACTCATACACCCATATAGGCTGGTACATATTTAGTTTTATTATATTTTCTTTACTTCTAGGAGTAATTATTTTTCCGCTAACATCGTAGAATAAGATTTTGTTGCTTATTTTTCTTACAAATCTTACTTTTTTTTATATAATATTTAACTTTAGTCTCGCTAGTATATACTGTATTGTGAAGACACAATTTTATTAACACATTTTGTAAATTTTATATAATAAAGTAATAATACATTTTTTAAAATATATTTTTATTAAAACCCCATAAATATCAACAATTCCAAAAAAATTGCTCAAATTGTTTTATCTAAAACTATCGATTTACTAACTTAAGACACTAATCAACTTGCCACTGAAAGTGTTTGAAATTGCAAAATATAATTTAAAGATTTTTCTCTAAGTGGAAATTAAATATGACGAAAATCATTTTAATTCAACAATAGGATAGCTATCCTGATAACTGACTTCATATCACAATTAGCTTCTGCAATAAACACCGGATTGGTAGCATTACAGCCCTCTGATTAACTTTATCTTTAATATTTCTTATGCATTACCACCGTTGCCAAGTTTCGGGCTAACCGATGTACCATCCACTAAAAGTACCTGTATAAAATTGGGCTGACCAATGCACAATTTACCATAAATATGTATATTTGTCAACAGCGCTATCTGTACGGAATTTTTGTGAACTATGACGCATATAAGCTAGATGTAAATTGATCATTGGTCGTCCCTACCGAAAATTCATAGAAAGTAATATCACACCCCTTCCTATCGAATAAAGCATGTATACAGTGCGATTTCTTGGTGAGCCCAAAACCGGGACGACGAACGACAAACTGGGCTGACAAACGACCGCTCCATATATTGTACGGGCTCACTAATGACCATAAACACATCTATATATATATATATATATATATATATATATATATATATATATATATATTTACATCCTGCAGTGGATAAGTCCTCCTCATGGGAAGCAGCAATAGGTCATCCACCAGAAATAGTGAATATATATACAATTTAATTCATGTATATAGTATATTAAGTCACCTTCATAACAATTCCACCAAAAAAATCGAATTTAATATTTTAAATTTGTATATAAGTTGCGATCTTTGCCTCCTCCGACTAAATCACAGTGTTTGCGTCATCCGGATATATATTTTGTTAACCATTTCTCAGCTTTCAGTCTCCCATTGTATACATAATATACAAACCACGGTGGATCGGTGGCCCGGCAATGTTGCCAGCGTTTCTTGACCAAACAATGTAACAAAAATAATTTCTTACCCAGCTCTCCGCTTTCGCATATTTCGCAAATGAAACTAATGGAATTATTACTAAATAAATGTTTTTACTCAATATCGGATTTCTTGTGTACGCGTTCGTTTGTAAGTTTTATGTCTTTTTGTGACTTTTCTTATTTTTTTTTTAGAAAGAGAAAATATAATAGTTCACCATGTTATTACTTTACACTTTAAGTACATTTTTATATTCAATTTGACATACCTAGTAAGTGAGAAAAGTGAGAATTCCTATGTGTCTTAAGGAAAATAAATTATATTATCTTTAGTGAAAGTGTCTTGCGTCAAACTTCAATTATTTAATCTGGTAAGAAATGATATGGAAAAAGCTGGTGTTGTTCAGGAATCCATCGAACAGCTTATAGATTTGCTGACGATGATTACCAGATGGTTAGAATATCCAAATTTCTTATACATATGGAATAGGGCGAGGTTTGTCAGAATTTAGATGAAATTAATTTGAATTTGGAGATAGATTTGATAAAATAAATGATGGTTTAAAGCAAAGACAAGTTTTGATATAATCAAATGAGACAGAAGAAATTACTGGTTTTATAGACAGAGCACCAAAAGAACACTTCAAAATGCATATAAAAGAAAAAGAATCTCTATAAAAAGCTAAACGTAATTGTCTCATTTTAAAGTACCCTGATTTATTCAAAAACAAAGATTGGCGAAAATCAAAATCATTGTCCAAAACAAATATAAAAATAATGGAAAATAATGACTATAATGGCTGCATTATTGATACGTTTTATTATGATTTCTATTTATATCATTTTTTTAATCTTCAATACCAAAAATGGTACTTTTATAACTGGAGCTTATAGGTAATGCTATTTTAGGCGCAAATTTAAAGTCAAAATTGACAAAAAATTAATACTATACATATATTGTACTACAGTAAAGAGAATATTATGATACTCAGAAGTACATACAATAAAATAATATTTCATGAAACAGCAAATATTTGTACATTTAGTTGATAATAATAATAACACCCAGGGAGTGGCTGTAATTATCGCCGGCGCGGCTGGCGTGTGGAAAAAGCACGGAAAGCCTATCCGGCAACGGATAAACCTAAAAAAATAATAATAAGAATAAAAATAATGATAATGCCAGGAGGCGGAAGAGATGCAGACAAAGAACCAGGGATCTAAGGAACAACTACTATCACATGCCAGTGAATACAGGGACAATAAACAAATGGAACTTATAAGCGGCATATATATATATATATATATACAGGAGGAGATACTGACTATATATAGATTATTAGCAAACTATTGCAAACGCGGAAATTCATATCTCCAACCGTTCTTGAGATATAAACTGGCAAAGTTGAATTAAGGACGAAATCCTATTCTACCGGTGCGGTAACATGGTCGAATTCTATATTCTGTAACTTTGGTTCTGATAGAGGTTCGACACTAAGAGAAGTCATATCAGTACAAAATTGAACAAGAAATCTATTGGCGCAAACCGGAAGTTCATATATTCAGTCATTTCTGATTCACGTCGGATTCGATATTTTCATCACAGCCTCCTTTCCCATTCTCGCATCTATATCTCGAGAACTGAAAAGATACCGATCCTTGTCTGCGTAGGTCGATTCTTCTCCTTATCCACAATTCTTTTCAGAATTTTTTGGGTCCTTCGGATTTCACATGTCCGAAGGTCTTTTTTAACATTTTAGGAAAAATCTGAAAAAATCACGGATAAGTAAGATGACGAAACAAATCGAGTAGTATGGAACGCTGCGAAATATCTCGATCTGTTTTCGAGATATGGAAAGTTGGGACATCGTAGGATTTTGACACTTGGATTATCGTGCTGTAACTTTCTAAAGATAATATTTAACTCTCTTTGTTAGTATTCAGTTACTTCGAATAAGGATGCTCTTTCCAACGATGCAACAAGCGCTTTTCTGTCTATATTATTTCTTGAGATATGTGCAGTTGAATTTGACCTATTCGCGATTTCCTATTTTGCCGTGACACGGTCGCGATTTCTATTCGATAATTTTTGTTCATCGTGAGATATTGAGAAAAACTTTCTTGATGTAAAATTAAGCGTGAAGTCGCTTTCTGTAAATCGTAAGTTAATATCTCCAACCGTCCTTGAGATATGAACTGGGAAGTTGAGTTAAGGATGAAATCATATTCTATCGGTGACGCAGTCGAATTATATGTTCCATAACTTTTGTTCTGATTGAGGTTTGAACTTAAGAAAAATTGCTTATGTTTAAAATTGAACGGAAAATCGATAAGTGTAATTCGTAAGTTCGTATCTTCTTCGTTTCGGAGTTATATATTGCGAAGACAAATCAAATGGTGTAAAGAACAACTTGGTAGCTTCAACGGTTCTTGAGATGTGAGCTCGCGAATATGAAGTATGGCCGAAATCTTATTCTGCTGGTAACACCGTCGAGTTTTATGTTACGTTATTTCTCCTCGAATGGAGGCTTGACTTTAAGAGAAATATATTTGATAAAAAATTGAATTAAAACTGGCGTAAACCCGAAGTTTATATTTTTCGCGTCAGTATTCGAGAACTATTCGAAATATTGGACTGTGGTCTATGCAGCTCCGTTCTTCTCCATCCTACGTGTCCAAGAATTTCTTCAGATTTTTAGATAATGGAATGGAAATTTACATTCTGCGTCTTTTAGAAATATTTGATATTAGAAAATATATTATTTTTCTGAAAATGAAAATTTTTATTCGATTATCAAAAAAAAAAAATTGGATATGTAAAATGATGAGGCAGATTGAATGGGATAAGCCAAAGGTCGATATCTGGATCCCTTTTTTTAGATATCTACAGTAGAAAGTTTGGTTTTGACATCTCTTTGTTTATCTTGTTGCAACTTTAAAAGAAAAGGCTTAAATACCTTCCAATTCATGCTAAAAAGAATAGTCTTTCCAACGATGCATTGAACGGTTTTATATCTGCTTTATATCTTGAGATATATGAAGTTGAAATTGGCTTACCCTTAATTTCCATATTTCCGTGACATGGTCCCGTTTTGTTTGCGATAATTTTTGAAACACAATTAAGAAAAAAAATATTTATTGCAAAATTTAATGATAAATCGAATGGCACAAACAACAAATTGAGTCAATTTACAAACGCGTAACGTGCAGAAGATCGAGGGTAATAAAATTTGAAAGTATCAAAATGTGGGAAATGATATTAAGATAATCTCTAGGGTAGAAAATGTCATCTATCCACCTGACAGTCTGAAATAATCTCCAACAACTTGTTCAAATATCTCGAAGCGCTGGCTACCCCAGTGAAATATCATCTATTTTTGAGAACAAAAATAAGATTTAGTTTGTCACACGATGTACTTCTGTGGGTCATGATCTTCCTTTGCTATTTTTATTAATTTAAAATTTATGTATAACTTTAAAAATTATATACTTTAATTTCATAAATTTTAGTGCACTTTTAATTTATTATTCGGCTTTTTATACAAAAAAGATGCCATTTTAGAGTTGTAAAGTGACAAAATAAAATGGTCGAATCGATAGCTGTTAAAAAGAATTTTCGTTTCTTATTTTCACTAACTCGCCATATTATATCTTTTCTTTGTTCAGATTTCAGAAATGTTCATTTAACTTACGTATGCTTATTTGGGTTGGCTGTTCTGTATTGTAATAAGTACTCATTGTTGTTGAAATCTTTTAAAAATCATCTTTAATAAAAATGAACAGTAAGTATATTTATTCTGTTTAAAAAGTTAAAACAGAAAATGGAATTCGTTGTTCTCTACCTGAAGTTATTCACAATAGTTTTGGAGTGGAACCTTAAACAATAAACTGTAGACAGTGTTGTCGATATTATGGAGGACTTATTCACCGCAAATCTGATATTAAATATACGGGGGATGACTAATCCACTGCAAAGTCGGTACAGAATATACGCTCGGCTATATACGCGCTATGGTGGCACCACCCGTTCATACGGTAAAGCCCGCAACTAGAGTATTCAAAATATCAAAAATAACGCTATTACTCATCCAGCTGAAAATTTACCAGCCAATGTAGGATGATCAACTGAGTCTGTTTACACAGGAAGCGATAGGTCCTCCGTATACGGGCGACCTAGCGCACCCGGATGACCTATTAAATGCAAATTGTCTATTAGCGGAGGACCTATCCACCGCAGTATGTATATATATATATATATATATATATATATATATATATATATATATCTTTAGGGTACAAGCGGGCGTCCGCCCATGTAAAATTTGCGGTTCACTGGGACTCCGTGGTCACTGGGCGTCCGGTATACGGACGCCCAGTGACAATCCATTATAAAGTGTCAAGTAGGGTTATAAATATAGCTAGGAACACTTTCCCGCTAAAATTGGAGGGAGCTCAATTTGCCTCATTTTTGGAAGCCGTATAAAATTTAGTGCAAGCCGCTCGCCGCCAAGGTGCGCTAAAAGCGCCTGATGTATATCTTATGCCGTTTAAAATCCTCTACTTGTAGGGGTTCACTCGGCATCCGCAACTTTGGCAACGCTGAAAAGCGTTTGAAGATTATTAATTCTATATATTTGAGACATTTGTAGTTCAGTTATGTGGTTACGAAACTGGCACTATAAAAGCTTGAAATATTTAGGTATTTATTGCGTGCTGCATTATCTTGAGTTCTCCAAAATTCTTTTACAATCTTTGGACATCTATTAACAAAATCCTGAGGTGTAAGTGCAGATTTTTTTCAATCTAAAGCTTAAATCTGTAATTGTTAGATGTATTTAGCCGAGCGCGCGCTTTTTCAAATGTTTATAAGTTGGAAACGGTCAACTTTACGAAAAAATGACAAGAGACCTTTTTTGGTTTACAATGGCCTAGAAAACCTAAGAGTGATTTTTGTAATTTGTTTAAAATAGTTATTTGTAATCAATTTAAAAAATCGCTAATTTTTACCCGAATGATTTTTTTAAAGTTTTCTTGCTCATTTAAACAAAGAAGGTCTCCTGTCATTTTTTCGTAAACTTGACCATTTCCGACTTATAATACAAATGAAGTGCGCGCTCCCGGCTAAGAACGTCTATTTAACAGTTAAAAATTTAAGCTTTAGAATGAAAATATCTGCACTTACTCTTCAGGATTTTGTTAATAAATGTTCAAAGATTGTAAAAGAATTTTGGTGAACTCATCTAATTCATTTTATAATATTGTATTTCAATCTTGAGAAAGGTCGTTTTTGAGTTTTTTCAAACATTAATATATTTATAAGTCGGAAACGGTCAACTTTACGAAGAAATGACAGGAGACCTTTTTTGTTTGAAGTGACCAAGAAAAAACGGAAAAGAGTTCATTTGGGTAAAAAAAAAAGATTTTTGCTATTTGTTTTAAAAAAAATTAGTTTAAGCAAATTGGGACCAGATTTTTGTCCATAAATCCCTTGATCCTTATTCACGGGCAGTCCCGAACGTGAATGTGCAAAAAAATCATATTGGACATTTTTCTCTTACGAAGGCGAGGTTTTCGCCTTGCCTATAGGGGTTTGATTAAACCCTCTCGAGGGGTGGAAAATATTTTATTTTTTCAAATGTTTCGGTTCAAACGCGCATCCCCCGTTTCCGGGGTCGCTGATCACGGAAAAATATTCATTTTTAGCTCCAACCCCTCCTCATTCAAAATATTTTTATGGCAAAATAAATTATTACCTTACAATTAATTAAATAATAATAATAATCTTTTCTTCTTCATCCGCAGCAGTGTGGCGGAATGGACAAAATTCTCTCTAAGACTCAATTTTTGAGATATCGTCTAGAGTTTTTTTTTTAATACTCGGAAAGGAGTCTGGAATAGTGAGTTACTACGGCTATCATTAAATTTTTTGTTTGCATATACTTGATGCACTTGAAAATTCCACAACGCTCTTTTCTGCAAAGTGCATTGGAAAATTCCGAAAAAAATTGAGAGTACTTCTGGGATGTTTCCAAACTCTTTTTACCTCTGGCAATTTTTGTCCAAACTTCTTTTTCGAGTTAAAAAATCGCAAAATTCTAAAACTGATTTTTTCTCGCTGAAAAATGACTTTCGGAAAAAGTGTTTCGAACAAAAATCAGAAAATCCGAATTTGCAATAAAAAATAGAGGTTCCCGTTTAAAAATCAAATTTGACCTTGAATGACCTTAATCCTTCCACCCCAAGTCAACGTGACATACCGCCGAACTGCCCCCATCTAATTCTACAACTTTTGTTTGAACCATTTTTTCGTAGAGTGCTTATTACTCGAGAGATTTTAAAGTTTCAGGTTAGAAAAATCACCCGGTATAAATATATGTATCTATTTTTTTAAATATCGTTCTTTTTAACCTCTATGGGTGTCAAATGACTCCCTTTACCAAGAAAATAAGATCCTGAAAGTATATCCTCTTGTAACTTCTTGTATGACTTAATTGCGCCTAATCTACAACTTTTTTCCTCTGCGAAAATTTTCAAAAGCGCGGCGTTAATTCCCTCTCCACTTCTTCCGAAAAATGTCCACACACTGTACTGGAACATCGGGAAATCTATTTTATCGGACCATTCGAAAATTGGATTCTACCATGTTACTGTTACATGTTGAAAAAATCAGCTGGTTATCAATAAATTTATAAAAGTTGTATATTTTCATAAAAATTCCGAATTAACAACTTTTAAAAATTTATTGATAACCAGCTGATTTTTTTCAAGACTGCTTAACAGTAACATGTAGAATGCAATTTTCGAATTGTCCGACGAAATAAATTTCCCGATTTTCCAGTACGACGCGTGGAAATATTTCGGAAGAAGTGGAGGCGGAACGCCGCGCCGCGTTTTCGAAAATTTTCGCAGGGGAAAAAAGTTGTAGATTAGGCTCAATTAAGCTATACAAGAAATTACAAGGGGATATGTATAAATTCATTTTTTGTACGCGGGCACCTAACCTAGACTGTTACCAGAATTCAGGTTATCGAAAGACTACAAAGATTGGAAATTAATATTTTTATCCAACACAGGCATAAAATACGGATATTGCTTTGGTAATTTTACATATAAAATGTGATGTATTACACCAGTGAGAGAATATTCAAAAAGTCACCTGTTAGTGAATGTAAAAATAGCTATTTTTGGTTTGCAAGTTCTTGACTCGCTCTTTAAATAAGCAATCAGTTTTCCATATTCAGACATATCCAAATTTTCATAAACCTTTAAAGTTGCTTTTAACATTGAACACTTTTTCCACGTTAAAGAAGCTGCACACTTTTTCTGTTTGGCTAATAGTGCAGTCAACGGGGTTTCACCTCTAACTTGAGTGCTAATGAATGGATTTTGAGAAAACCTTGCGCAATGTATTTGTAATGACGTTAAAAGAAAAAAGCTAAAAAAAGATTAGAGTAGGAAATGATCGGAAGGGGCAGAAACCACCCCTTTTATCACGGGTTCCGTAACTTGTAGAATTAGGTCAAAAATGAAAAAAAAAAAACAATACTCTTTCCTTTTTTGGCTCAAAATGCGATGTTTTTACTCTTGTAAATTTTTTCGAAAAATGTAAATTTTTCCGAGATATGGCCACTCGAAAATTCCTAAAAGTTGGGGAGGGGAAATGTAAAAGTTGAAAAAAAAATCTAAAAAAATTCAGGTGAACATCGAAATACTGGACTTTTCTTTATTTGCAACTTTTTAAAGTGTGTTTTCGCTGAGTTTTTCCGTAAAAACCTGAAAAACTACCCCTTTATTTGAAATGGTAGCGCTTTAAAAATTTCAAAAAGACGTATGCACTGAGGTTTTCTAAACATTTTTTGCCTCTTGGAATTTTTTTGTAATTTGTTAATTTTCTGAGTTATGGGTAGTTTTTCACAATAAGTAATGTTCTACATTTTTTTCACACTATCAATCTAAAAATGTAATTGTAAATGAAAAAATTATATTTTACCCATAAAAATGGTTTGACTATATAAGTTGTATATGTTTTTATAATAATATATATAAATCATGCTCATTTTTCGAATTTTCGTGCATTTAATGTCACATATAGTACATTATTTATCGTGAAAAACTGACTGTAACTCGGAAAATTGGTAGAACTAGAGTTACATCCTCGTTGCATCCTCATTGCATCAGTAACACCTCTACGTTTTGCCCAATAATATTCGCCGAATTTCTTGTCATAAGAAGCTTGGGATTTCTTAGGCAGTTTGTTTAAACAAATTTCATTTGCTCCTTTTCTATTTTTTTCCGAGACATGCTTACCAACTTTCATCAATTTTTCACAACTAATGATTATTTTTTACCTTTATTTGTTGTTTATGTGTATAAACTAGTAAACAATAAATGACAATCAACAGCATACCAACCATTCCATGAAGTTCCCATTTATCATATTTGCAAATATAAAAATGAATTTGTCAAATGAACATCAAATTTAAAAATATATTTTTCAAAAATTTCATTAATTGTTGGATAAAATTTTCTATTGCACACGTGTGTAATTCCTAACAGTCTCGTGGCTAACTTTTTCTTGCGTGACTAATGTGCGTAATTACACACTAGTATAATAAACAACTATTACAAATAGTTTTTCTTTTTAGTTCCCATAAAGAGTTTTTTCTGTTGTTTGCCAAATCTTATAAAGAATATATTTTATTAAAAAGATAATGTTTTTAAATATATATATTTTTTCATTTAGTAAAATAAAAAATATATTTTTCAAAATATTTATTCTTAAAATATTATTACCTAGTGATTTTAATATGTATTTTATCAAACAAACAAGAATAGAAGGAGAGTTATTTATCTGTTTCAATTGCATAGTATAAGGGCAAACTACCTCAAGAAGTGGCAACACCGCTTGGAGGCCCAGTAAATCTATATTACTGTTAAAAGGAGGCCCACTTACATAAACAAGTACAAAACACATACAGTGGATACCAAGTTGACCTATGGAGGTAATGGAAGCTGAATTGATCGTTGAGAGTATGTAATTAAATACTCCGTGTATATAGGTGGACTTTTGGTAGGCCAAGTATGAACCGGAGGCTGAGTAAGGCCGTGTAGATATATATATATATATATATATATATATATATATATATATATATATATATATATATGATATATTGGGTCAGATACGTTCATCAGAAGAATAGATATTTAAATTGTAGCAATCGGAGGGTAAACTAGAACGAGTATTTATAAAAAATTATTCAAATTTGTCAACAAATGTGCGTCAAATGAACTTTTGTGCAAAGAAAGTGTTAAATTTTCCACTGTGCAACGGTGTGGAATAGAGGACACATGCGCCTGGAACATTTGCGCCTTACTCCAAAAATTGGGACATTGGCGCCTCATGAAGTATCGTTTGAGGTGGGGTGGGTCATCTACGCCTATATATCTAATGACACGAATCTTATCTCAGAAAATTGTTAAAAATTTTGGCATATGTACAAAACTTAGTCTTACTAAGAAATTATAAATATAAATAAAATAACACTATACTTACATTGGACACTGTTCCTGAAGTAGAGGGGGGACCTTCATTATTTGTTTCTACACTTTCTACATTACGCGAAGCACATTTTTTCCAGTGGACTTTCAGTCGGCCCACAAGCCCTTGCATTTCTACTTTACATTTTTCCATCAAGCTTACATGATTTTTCAATAAAATATTGCCAAATAGGATCTTTTTTCCTTCCACTTCTATTAGCGGACATGTTAAAAAATTATTTAATATTTAAATGATATAAATATTGAAGAATACTTTAAGAATGATTTTAGTGATATAAGTATTTATACTTATGTCTTTTTAATCTTTAATCTGTCTTGTATAAACTATAATGTTATATATTTTGTTGTATCTGTCCTGTATTGACTTGTGTAAACTTTTATGGTATTAGCGCCAATAAACTTACTTACTTACTTACTATAATCACTCAAACTCGTTTTCTTACTTGTTATGCGGCAGATTAGCAAATAATGGCAATTCGCATCATCCCCGCGTTATAAAGACAGGCGAGTTTTCAAGTTCTGACAGGAATTCTCATGTGTATACGCTCTAGCTAATTTTACAATTATAGATACAAGGTACACAATTTATTCCATTTATAAGTTTAAACAAAAACTATCTTTGTTAATATAAGTACTAAATACATTGTTAATGTCAAATATTAAGATGTTTATGTAAAAAAATAAATAAAAATCAAAAATGTCATGAATTTTTTGCTTTTTTTTTAAATCGTGATTTTTTATTTATTTTTTTTAATCATGATTTTTGTCAACCCTGGAAATAACTAATGCAACTTGCTGCATTTATTAAGTATTTATTAGTTTAAAACTAAAACATGTAACACTTCAAAAATCAAGAAAATCGTATTGAAAATAACAAAATAGACAAGGGTGTGCAAAAAAGGCATAGAGGAACTTACTAAACTATTTATTGTATAGAAACATTTTCTTCTGTAATCAGCACTTATTTTTTATTCCGTATCTATCTAAATATGTTTTATATATGATAAAATGTACAATCATTTATATTTTGTTATAGGGAATGCCAGAAGCATGGTCGAGGCTGTTAATGAATTCCAACATCAGTAAACAAGAACAAAAGAATAATCCACAGGCTGTATTAGATGTGCTTAACTGGTATGACACTAGTTCGAAAGAACCCCCAAATACAAAGTATATGACTAAAGCTACCACAACCACCCATTCTGGTAAGAATTTTTAACAACATTTTAAATAAATCATTTCTTTGTATAGAAAAAAAAGTTATTAGATATATTATTAAAGATCTATAATAGGGTTTCTGGTGTATACATAAAATATTTTGCATGGTGATATGTTGGCCCAATAGAAGTAAAAAGTTCTTATAAATTTTGTTTCTAACTCAAAGCTTTTTTTTATTTAAAATTAATAAGAAATAGGCAATATTTTCAGTGTAGCTAGAACAGCTATAAACAGAAGACGGAAGAAACAAAGATATGGTACTCACTTGTCGTGTCATTGACATATGGGTTTTACAGTGTTGTACTCTGTCATTTAAAAATTATAAAACAGTTTTACGTTTATCTTTTTTATTCAGTTTTAAAGTGAAAACACTATCTGAAATTTATTAATAATTTACTTACAGCCATTTTAGCACTTTTTTTTTACAAATATTACAGTGTTTGAAGTAAATGATTTCATCATTTTTAGTTATTTTCACAACCAAGAATCTCCCAAGAACTTTAAACTAAGAAGCGATAATACAGTTTGTATTTTAGGTAAAGCGCAAAAAAATTCCTATGCGAGACACCCATATCGCCAAAGGATGGGTGTCCATTTGCATTAGTATTTTCCCCTAAAAATCGCAGAAAAATTAGTAGTAATGCCACAGAACGAGGCATATGAGTTCTTTCAATACTAGACTATATATTTCGCAATGCCACATTTTGTCTCTTGCATGTATGATGATGCACTTTGAAATAAATAATATATATGTAAATAAAAGTGTTGGTTTACTGCACTCATATTAAAAACAGAAGAAAAAGAGTGTACACATACACACACAAACACCACTCTACATATAGTCCATTTAAAATACATTTTTACGCCAAACATATTGTATATATAAATAGAAAACACACCCCGTTTTTCGATTTTTTAGCATTAGACGTGCGAGAGCTTGTTGGTTCAGAGAATATTGATAGATTGAGTAATGCAACGGTATGTAACGAGGGGCTGAAGAACCTAGATCAATTGCCCTTTAATTGTAAATCGATAAAGATCTTTAATATTATTATTATTGAGTAATCTTTGACTAGGGGGTTATTTCAACCCCCAGGGGTTGAATTAACCCCATCTATAAATAGTGAAACCCTCAAAAAACATTGTGAATGCACTGTCTCCCATTTTCGAGGGCGAGAAACACGATGGTGACAATATTTATTTTCCTACCCTTCTCTAACTACCCATATTTATTTATTTATTTTATTTATTTATTTAATCATACCAACTGACAAATATCCAACCAATAAAAGATAGACTCATCACACTATGCACAAGATTCTCCCAGAATGAACACAATAAGGAGTTAATCGAGAGTTTATGTGCCAGAAGACAACCAAATGGCAGGACAATATGGAGACACCCCTTAAGAACATTATGGGAAATAATAAATTCAAATTAATTTTTTTTTTTTTTTTTTATCATACCTTAAATCATGTTAATTGTTTACATTAATGTATTATATATATAGGCTGAAGGACCCCGGTCAATGGCCTGTTGAATTGTACTAATTCAATAAAGCACTTTTATTATTATTATTATTATTTAATCATACATCATCCAACAGTACAAAACCATTTATAGGATGGAAATCTAAACTAACTTAACCTAACCTAACTAAAAAGTACAAATAGAAATTATGAAGGCGATTATACTGCACGACAGTAGATGAAATTTCTGACTGCTAGGCAAATATGTCCAATTCACTGCAATGAGTATCATAACTAGTACAAATATTAAAAAGAGGAGAAAACTTTAATACGTTAGATCTAGGAGTGGATAAATAAAAAGTATGAGAATGACGAGAATTAATCCGTGGGACATAGAAGTTCAGTTGGCTTAATATTTCACTACAATCTATTTTATTATGCATAATTTTATCTAGAAAACGCAAAGCAAAGGACTCGCGCCTTTCGGAAAGACTAATAATATCAAATTTTTCAAGTAATTGATTTTGAGAAGCTCCAATTGGTGGATATGTACCTTCAGTTTTCCAGTTTAAAAATTTCAGGAAGCGGCGCTGAATGTTTTCCAATTTATCATTATGAGTATTATACCCAGATTGCCAGACAAGTGAAGCATACTCCAGTTTAGACCGACAGAAAGCAAAATAAAGCATCTTTAAGGTTCTCGCATCATTAAAATCATGGCTGTTACGCAAAATGAAGCCTAACATTCTGTATGCATGCGAAATTACAGCGTCAATATGGTTAGTGAAGGTTAATTTTTTATCAAAAGTTACACCTAGATCCTTGAACGTAGATGGTCTGTTCAGCATATATTGACAAACCATCCCCTATTTCAACTTTACTGTACTAGACATGTGAGGGCTTACTGGATCGGGTTCGGGATCCTGTGATGATGGGTAAAATACTTACTTTTGAGCTAAACTTGATTTTTCAGCTAAAAACTAGGCAAAACAAACACATTGGCAACACTGTACGATTGGTAAGCAGCAGTATAACCTTAAACTAAATACGGCAGTATCGAAAAATACATGAAACATTCCTTTGAGCTTGCGACGCCAACAGAGGCGGGATTTTTTATGAAAGATGGTTAGCAGCGTTCATATGGGCTGAGCGGCACTTATCTGGGTTTTTTTTATTACTTATGGAAGTAATAAAAAGTTAGATAATATTGCAAAAAGACCTTGAATATGGCTTAATTTGGATGTGTTACTGACCTAGTCAATATTATAATAATATATCTTATAAGACATGAAAATACCGTTATTTTTATAAAATATTGGTAAAGTAAAAATTTTATGACACTTCTTTTGAGCCAATGTTTTATTATGCAAAATTGTATGTATACACCTGTATATTATAGTTTATCTCAGTTTAAAATGCACTGCTTGTAAAGATAGGGAACGTGTGTCCTTCTCTTATTGGTACATTTGCAAGTCAAGTTTACGCAGGGGAAATTAGTAAATCATAACAGATTTCTTATTTTATTCTTATTGCAATAAAATAAGAACATTTATGCTGTATTTTAAATTAAATAAATTCAATGTATTTATAATATTGCTAAATGCCAAATTAAAGTGAATTTAAACCATTAATTTTTATTTTATGTATAAACGACCTTGAGACCCCCTTGATGGGATTCACTTACTTGGGAATTCCCATCTGCCTGTGTAAACTGTACTTCGCTCATAACGTAAACAACTGCATTCTAATCTGAAACCAATTATAGGAAGAAATGCTGTGAATAATTTAAATTTTTAATGATATTTAATAATTAATTCATTTGAATGTATTCGAGAATAGTGAGTAGGCCGGCAAAACTAGTTTTTAATTGTTTATAAATTTGTAAGTTGTTTTTATTTCAATTGTTTATCTTCTAATCCATTCTAATACTTATGATCGGCTCAAGTAAACTTTTTGGTCATTATAAGACATTTTTTTAATGAATAATCGAAATAATAAAGTATTTAAGGTTGATTGTTCTTAAAGAAAAATGCTGTATTAAACAAAATTTTCACGTTTTGTTGCATACTGGGAGCCCACTAAAAATTTAGTGAGATTGTAAAAAAAATATATTTAAAAGATGGTCAACATAAGGCCAAAATATGTATGACATTGTAACGGTAAAAATTTAAATGATTATTAAATTAATTAATTCTAAACTTCCCTCAGATGGTTATTTAGAACACATTTTTAGGATCTTCTCTGAGTCGTGTTTCGAGTTCAAGCCCAAGCAGCACAACTCCAACTGAAGCAGAAGGTGGTCCACAATCATACCACAGTCCAGCGCATGCCCCTAGTTCAGAAATTGAAGATGAAATACCACCACCTCCTATTGCTAGTAGACCTGAACGTACTAAAAGCATTGTAAGTACACCGAATGAAATAAGAAATATTCGTACAGCACTGATAAAACAAAATATTCATTTATCTTATTTATGACTATTTCTTAGTATACTAAGCCTATTGAAGAAGTCCAACCAACAAATACAAATACAAGTACTCCACCGCACAGCCTCAGTCCAGCCCATACAACTCCAACACATGCCGCCAATTCTAATTCCAACAGCACTCCTTCAGCTCCACTACTTGATAGAAATAAAAATCAAGCCGGTCCTGAAATGTCCAGGGCAGCATCGGAGAAAAGAAAAAAGAAAATGAGCGACGAAGAAATTTTAGAAAGACTAAGAAGTATTGTCTCCGTAGGAGACCCCAATAGGAAGTATACAAAACTTGATAAGATCGGACAAGGGTAAGAGTTTGACTCATCTGGATTTGTAAAACAATGACATTTGTGTTTTACAGTGCTTCAGGTACTGTATATACAGCGATAGAAACGGGTACCGGAATGGAAGTAGCCATAAAACAAATGAATTTATCACAGCAGCCTAAAAAAGAACTAATTATAAATGAAATTCTAGTCATGAGAGAGAACAAGCATGGCAATGTTGTAAATTATTTAGACAGTTATCTAGTTAATGAGGTACCATATCATTCAGTAGATATTTTCTTAGTAATTATGATGCAATAGTTCGTACATAAACTTTGATTTATTTATCTTTATTTACCATGTTTTCATTTTAGGAACTCTGGGTTGTGATGGAATATTTACCAGGTGGTTCCTTGACTGATGTAGTAACAGAAACTTGTATGGATGAGGGGCAGATAGCAGCTGTTTGCAGGGAAGTGCTGCAAGCATTGGATTTTTTGCATTCAAATCAAGTTATACATAGGGATATCAAGTCGGACAATATTTTGCTTGGGCTTGATGGGTCTGTTAAACTGAGTAGGTACCTAGCAATATTTGTGTAGTATCAAACTTAGTTTATTTTTATTTCAGCTGATTTTGGTTTTTGTGCTCAAATTAGCCCAGAACAATCTAAGAGAACAACAATGGTTGGTACACCATATTGGATGGCGCCAGAAGTAGTTACTAGAAAACAGTATGGGCCTAAGGTTTGTACTTTATCTGTTCTAGAAAGCTCTGTAAAAGTTTCATTTTCATTTAAAAATTTATCTCACATGCTGCTTTTAACACTTTCACTGTGGTGCGGAAACACAGGGGAACTCGGCTACCTCCACTCCTCACCCCTTCCTCAGCGCTGAAATTTCAGTTTTCGATCGCGTTTTTCGCATGCTTCCAATCGAATTGTGGCAAAACAAAAAAAAACACGTAGAGTAAATCTCGAAGAACAGAACGACGTTGGTTGAATATCAGTCCGGCCGCCACCGGGCTTTAGTGGCGCCACGCAAATAAGTGCCTTTTTTTGCAAAAAGCAACGGTTTGCAATAACTACACGCTTTTTTCAATTCAATTTTTTTTTTATATGTATTTGGTGTTATGAATTTTTGAAAAAACATGCAAATTTAGTGTTATTCTTGCTATTTGTGAGGAACCACTGGGCCAATTGAGTTCCACTGGGGCTCATTTTGTTCATTATTTTATTGCGCACATTTTTTACCTGAAAATTTCACCAAAGATTCTTTTTCCAAAATAACATCATCTTCTTCCAGACATCGCAAACTACATGTGAGTATTTTTTATTTTTTTTGCTGAGGTTGCAGCTAGTCTGAGGGTAAATCCTAGCTCTCCTATGCCAAATTTCTTTCTGTTTGTGTTTTATTGTTTTTATCAATTTTATAATCTATTATAATAAATGAACCAGTTTTTTTATGGAATTAATGTCATACTACTGATACTAATCTGTATTATTGCACTTTTAACTTGTGTAATGATCTTAATTGTATCAAAAACACCAATAAACTTTACTATAGTGCAATGCGGGAAAAGCGCTGGTGTGTCCTAACAGTTTTTCAAATAAATTAGTTTTCCTAACAGAACACTTTTTTATTTAAATAAAATACAAAATAAATGAAAAAATAACATTCTAAAAACTAAAAAATATAAGAATTTTGTCGAGAAATTTTTTTTTGCATTTTCTAATAGTTATTCCTTGAAATATGCAGATAAATATTTATAAGTTTCCTTAACCTGAGCCTATAAAATCTCATATAAGTAGAGCGTGCAAGTACACCTAACGCACATTGTGAAGTACCGACTGGACGCACATGTGCTTTCCGCAGCGTAAGTGTTAAAATGGCATTTTTGGGTTTATTAAAGCTAATAAGTATACCTCAATTTTTTGCGTTTTTCGCCTTAAATCGAGTGGAATCCAGATTTTCATTACATGAGACTTTTTTCAAATTTGAATATTCAGGTTTTATGAAGCGGATATTCAGTGTTTATATATACTTTTTAGGTGGATGTATGGTCACTAGGTATCATGGCAATAGAAATGATAGAGGGAGAACCACCATATTTAAATGAAAACCCTCTTCGAGCCTTGTACCTTATTGCCACAAATGGTAAACCTGACATTAAAGACAAAGAGAAACTATCTGAACCCTTCCAAAATTTCTTAGATGATTGTTTGGCTGTGGACGTGGACAAAAGATCGTCTGCACGTGATTTACTAAAGGTAAGAAAGACTACAAGAATTACATCAGTTTTATTATATTATTATTAACTATTATTTAATTAGTACACAAAGAGCTTTTTAATGGAGGCTCAAATTTGAACTTGATATTCCTTTTTCTATCTACATGCGTTGAGTGGTGTCAAAGGTGGCATTATCATTTTTGATCACTTTGTGTACCTAAATCCATTTTCTCTATGTTTATATGAACTGTTTGCATTATTTTTACACACTGGATATATTGTACGTTTGAAAAAGTATAATTTATGTGTTTAATTTCAGCATCCATTTTTGAAAGTAGCTCGTCCTCTTGCAAGTTTAACACCTCTAATTTTAGCTGCAAGAGATGCAGCAAAACAACACTAGCGTTAAAAAGGCCAATGTTGGCTAATGTACTATATACACATGTGACAGACTATATCCCATGTTACTAGAAATGCATCATATTTTTATTAGACCATGTATTATATATAAATATATTAATAGGTTTTAATTCGTATTATAATTAACGCTTTGCAGTTCTAGTAATATAGGTTGTATTTTCTTAGGGACGTAAGCATTTAATCTATAGTATTGTTCAGCTAGTAAAAGTAATGAATTAGACAGCGAATCGAAGAGGAAAGTTCTATGCCTTGCAAAGAATACATTTTAAGCAGTGATGTAAGTCGGTAAATATACTCATCAGAATTAACATCAATTAAGTCATTGGTCAGCCAAGTTAAATATAGGTTTTGGTTAATTTGCCTCCATTTTGAATTTCCCAACAATGAAACTGTTATTTTTCGTTTTGTTAAACTCACATTGTCCTAATTTATATATCTTGATATAAAAATTATCAAGTTTATCTTAAAATTTGGCATTAAAACTAATATCTACAAGGAAACACAAAGGTTTAAAAAGAAAAAGGACATCGTGATACGATGAAGTGAAGGGCGAAGAAGCAGGTTTTGTGCCGTGAAAATGATCAAGTGTCGTAAAATACAGAAGTAGACTGCTCGATATTTCCGTTTAGCTCGCCAACTTGTTAATTTTCCAAAATGTTATGTGATTAAAAAAATTGTAACATTCAACAAAGTATGTAAATATTAGGAAATGTTCAGAGCAAATTTAAAGTCATAGTGTCTCTTGGTTTATTTATAAATGATCATAATGCAAAAAAATGTCACATCTCGGCTCCCAATTTGGATAGATAAAACTACTTTTTTATAAATTGTTACTTTTTTTGTGTACTTTTAATACATACCAATAATTTTTATTTTTGGGCAAAATATTGATGAGCAAAATGCATTTGCTTTTTAAGAAAATTTGAAAAATTGAATAATCGGTTTTTAAAAATTTATAATTTATTTTTGTTCATATCAAGGAAAATAACAGAAAACTATAATCTAAAATAAAATTTTCGAGTTTGCAATTGTTTTTTACGTGTTATTATCAACTCTTAATTTGAAACTTGGCTTGATCGTTCCATTTAGTTCCACTGCGATACAGATTATACAACCAGAGGTATTTAAGGAAACTTGTGAAAAAACACATTTTTCAACATTCTTTGTTTTTATACAAGTTTTTCCCCCACACGAATTTAATCCAAAAATTTTATTACACTTCTTGAAATGTTTACAAGGTTTTTTTGTTTGAAGGTATTAGGTGCATTTAGGGAATGCAACTATTGGTCACTCTCCAAGCAGTGGCTCCTTAAATGACAACTCTAAAATTGTGCTGATTGTCAACTGTTGGATGTTTTAGTCAGTGGAAAAAAATCACGTTGAATTTAATCAGCAGTGAAACTTAACCTCACTTTATTAATAAATAATCATAATTGTTTTATATGGTATTGTCACGTAGAAAATGCTCTTTAGGGCTGTAAGACATGTTTCTGAGTGAAATACACGACGTTCCTAGGTAACACCCATGTTACTCTGTTGCCCAGAGCAATAGAGGTGGTACTGTGTTACCCATGGCTAAAGTCACTTTAACTCGCTTGGCATACAAGAGGATTTCATCTAATTATTGAATGAATATTTTATAAAATAAAACAGTGGTAGAAAACAAGGTACGAGTTTATTAACGAAATGTGAACATATAAGAAAGTTGCTACTTAATTTTTAATACAGATGTCAATCACCCCTGGTGTGCCACCCTCCAGGGGAGGAGTTGGGGCCGTGTAGTACCCAAGCAGGACCTTCTTTATTCGAACTCAAAACCCAACTTCCTTTTTCTTACTAACCGCTGGTACCGTTACTCTTTTTCGCGATTCAGCATTTCTGTCTTAGTTACAATGCAAGCTCAGTGACTTACTTCGTTATCGCTAACTCAGGCTTTTTCGATACAAAGTAAAATGTATTCCGTTTCAACGATAAAATAAGCCAAACAATCTAATGTAATAATTCATAACGGTTACTAAAAAAACGATGTACTGGGTGTTTAAAATAAATCTCAAGTACTACGAGACAGTATAACAATTAGACGTTTTCACAAATTTTAAATTATATTTGAGTGAAGATAATACTTGATTATGGTTAAAAACTCTTCAATTTTCACAATCAGTTGAGTAATACCTTAAAATAAGCCATTTTGATTTGAAATTTTATCGCTAGAAACACTACGTCATTTCACTGCGCACTCATGAAGTCATCAGTTGCACTATCAGTAAACAAGCATCATTGTGATTATAAACACATGTTATTTTGCAAAGGCTTACCATTTTATATAGAAAACTAAGCGGTGTTTTCTGCCAAGATGCAAAAATACATCCAAAAACGTACCTGGAAGAGTTTTAGTGACAGTACAAACAATTACAAAACCTGTATTAGACATTAAAACTTTGTTATGCATTTGTTGATATTTTAATGGATAGACGGACGATAGATGGACGATAGAATGTCATTTAAATATCAAGTGCTTTGGTATAACAAGTATTTTATTTTAATAATATCAAATTTGCATATAGTGAACACATCTAATTGTAGTGATGGTAGCATTCCCTAAACATACTCATTAGGGTGGAACGAAAAACGAGATTTTTAATTTTTTTTTGAGAATTATTACCACATAGTTACCAAAAGGTGCATTTGGTTGTTATTAACAACTGTGCAAGGATTGAAAACGGTACTTTGTCAATTTCAGATTCCTCAATGGGTTCAAAATATTAGAAAAACCTTCCTTTATACCATTTATCTTTTCTTAGTTATTTTTCTATTCTTTGGATATTGGTAATGTCATAGTCACCAAAAGGTATCTTAATGTACCACA
Organism: Stenurella melanura; assembly: GCA_963583905.1. Taxonomy (NCBI): domain Eukaryota; kingdom Metazoa; phylum Arthropoda; class Insecta; order Coleoptera; family Cerambycidae; genus Stenurella; species Stenurella melanura. Next base: position 64,615,222 of record OY757311.1, read on the forward strand.
GATCACTGTGCAACATTTTTAAATGCTATTATCCACACTTCAGTTTCCTCAAGGAAGTCAAAATATGCTATTTTTCCCAAAAACATAACTTATTGATCCAGTTGTGTTTACTATTTTTTTCTCTATATTCAACAACTATGGAAGGATGAACATCAAATAAAATCAGATGTTTCATTAAAAAAAAACACACACAAAAAGGCAAGGAAAAACAAACAAAAACAGAACATGTTTAATATTTCAGTTATTATCCATTTTTAAAGTAATCTGATTTCGTTTCAAATGATGGCAATAGTTTTCTTCATTTTATACAGGCTTAAATGAATCCAGTTTGGTTTTCTTGGCCACAGACAGCCTGATGATGCCTCATTTCCAAGACGCATGAATCGTTCAACAGCTTCGGTACTGCAAAGACTATTAAATCAGGAAAATTTACGTCTAACACTTTGGTAACACACATTTCCATATTAGCAGTCACTGGTGGCTCAGTAACATTTATGTCATTCCAAGAAATTAATTCCAAGTAATGTTTGGTGTCAAAATTTATTTTAGATATAATAAATTCTCGTGTAGATGTTGTCTTAACGGTTCGTGCCGTGAGGACACGTTAGATACCATTTTCCTTTTCATCATTAATTTCATACTGCTAGTAAAGCTGAATGACAGATGACAGGTGTGCTTCTTTAATTACGGTGGAACTTCTACATGATGGCATGTTCTTCAATGCTCTGGATGCTGACCTTGCTTTACTTTCTTCTGTCATTTTCCATTTTCTTGGTTTCCAGGGTCGCAGCAAATTTTCTAGATTTAAAATTCTTCTGAATTTGCTTATAACGTCCATGAAATTGTTTTAGTTTATCCCAGATGTGAGAAACGGTAGAAATTAATATACTTTGCCAAATCTCTTCAATTTTCGGTACGACGTTTTTGAATAATTCAGAAACACCTAGATCTCTCCCAGCACATTTATATTTTAGATCATTCTAAACAAATAAATAATAAAAGTAAAGTCCTTATGAGTAGGTAACACAAGGTCATTTAATATTTTAGATTGACCAAATATCTTGCAACGAAGTTGACTTGTAGTTGTCATAATAACGTAAATATTAAGACTTAACGAACAATCAACATACAACCATGAATCACGTCGAAACCCACAGAAAACACACAACTAAAAGCATACTTAGTAGAAATACTGAAACAAATGAAAGTAGGCTTCAACTTCTTACCTTCCCATCCCAGTCACAGACGCCTGTCGCTTGGACTGTTATTGTATTCGAACGCGTTATTTGTCGCACTATTCCCATAAGCGGCTCGATTTTCAAAGACAACGAGAAACCGGAAGATATTAGAATAAATCAAATTGACTTGGAGGGGCTTTTTATCATACTTTAATAGTTATTTTAAGTACTATGTGTACCAGGAAATACATTTTTTTAAATAAATAAGTGCAGGTAATAGAAACCTATATAATCACCAAAATTTCTGAACTTTCGGTCCCGTGAGGAATCTGAAGATGCTAAGAGAGGTCGATAAGCTTTTGAGAATGATTTTTATTTATCCAAATGCATATTTTGACACCTATGTCAAAACAATTTAAAAAGAAAAAATGTTTCGTTCCACCCTAATACTCATTTTTAAAAAGAATGAAGTGACAAGAAAATTTCAGGCGACACCTTTATGTCGTTTCATTTGATAATACGGTTATGGATAATGACGTGAAATTTAAATTTTAAAAAGACCAAACCTGCTTGAAATCTTTAAACAGATTAAAACCCATTGAAGGTTTAAACCCAAAGCACAACTCGAAAAATAATGCCCTTACTAAAATATGGATGGTGGTACATATGTAGAAAAATATTGAAATTAACGAAATACTTAATCAAATTATGATACTATTACCTACATATTTGGTTTCAAAGTGTTTATTTTATCAAATAACAAAAATTGAAAATTTACCCTTGTTCTGATCAGTCTAATTTACCGAAAATATTTGACCGATCAAATTTTACATCACTGATCTTAAGAAAAACACATTATCAAAATGGCACGCGTTAAATTTTGTAGTTGCTTTTACTTACTGAACTTTTCTCTGTGTGTATTGACAGGAGACTGTGCCTAATTTCACAACAATAAGCGCATATATTATGAGGCATTGTTATTTATATATTTTTGTGTAGCTACTGTAAAAAATGGTGACTTTTGGTGTAAAATTAAAGAAAGTATATTTTATTAGGTAGCTCAATGTATCATGTGATATCCTATTTACATAATAGTATAAAATATAAGAACAAATATTAATTTTATTATAGCAGTTTTTATAGTTCTAAGAGTATGACTTTACCCTTTAAATTCTACAGATTATTAAATATTATGTACATAACTTAATTAATTCTATGGACGTACATTAAATGAGTTCAATGGTCATATCAAATGAAGTTAATGTTCCAGTTTTCACAGTGAAGCAATTTAATTGTTCTGAATTTTATTTAAATCAAATGTAAATGAAAAAAATTAACAATTTTCAGAATCGGAAAAGTAATAAATATTTCTTTTTAATTATGATTTCTTTGGCGAACACTAGTACCTATATTAAAGTAAAAAAAAAAAAGTTAATGAACTTGTCACATTCTTATAGTTTTTAATTCGTCCAAAATAAAATAAATTATATATTTTTTCTAACACATATATAAAGTTATAATTTAATAATAACAAATCTCATTTCTAAAGTAGTGACGTATTTAATAACAATTTCATAAATTGTCAAGTTTTTTTTCAACACTAGTGAAAATATTGCAAATTTGCGGGATATTAATATACAAGAGGTAGAGTTGTCTTGGTTCCAGGTACAGTTAGGTGTCAAAAATAATCTGTCTGTTTTAAGTAAATTCGACCGTGTACTCATTAATTTCTTGAATAAACGTACCAGACAGATGAAAGGTTTTTCTAAATTAGGTGTAAGCCACTTACTATCGTTAAACTTGTTTTCACCTCCTTGCCGTATATTTGAAAAAACAAGATTGTATTCTGTTCTATTAGTTAAACTTCCGTCAGTTTTTTTGTGATCGATTTTACATTTAACAGCCTCTCCTTTCCATGCAAGTTCAAACACCTCCACATGGTAAAATTTCCTCTGTAACTCTTCAGGCTTTTCTTCATTCCAAACCTACATCATTCCATTTAAATGTTCGTTTTCAATGGCAACTGAGCTTTGTTTGTGTTCTTCTAGAAATCTTGAAGTCTTCATATTTTTCGAAACAGGTTTCCCTAAGATTTTCTGCTGTTACATTCCCCATCGTTTTAATGAATGCTTCTTTATATTCTTCTCCATTCGATTTTTTCATGTTATAACTCCAGCCAGTCAAAATATTTGTATTACATCAGAGCAGTCATACCATTTTCGAGGGAATATATAATGCTTCTCTTTGCAATATGCTTTAAATTGTGTCCATATAGAATTTTTAGTGTTTCTCGTTTTAACTGGGACACTTTCATTGATAGCATCGTTACTATTTTCTTGGGAAACATCACGAAATCACTTATTCTCATTTATTTTGTGTACAAAAATCAAGATGAAAACGCGAAGATTTTAATAATTTCAACCAACTTTTAGTTTGACACATGGCTGCTACGAGAAAAGTAACATAAATATTTCTCGATTTTTTCCACTGACCTATAGCCGTTTTTCTCACTTTAAAAAAATCTTATTTATCGATTGTTTTTCAAAATGTACATTTTGATTGGTTAATAAAGTAAGAATATATTAATCATAAATAAAAAATGTTATTTATTACTACCAAGTACTATGTTGATTTTGACAGGTTCATCAATTACTGTTTCTAATTTTAATCAAAGGGGGTTCTATGAGTAAGTTTAAACCAAAATTAGCTTGACCAAAGATCAAAATCCATGGTTACAATTCTTACAACAATAGTAATTATGGAGTTTGATCTTTGATCAAGTTGATTTAGGTTTAAATTTAGTCCATGCAATCCGTCCTAATATTATTTTTTGGATATTTTGGATGTGTTGAAAAAAATTCCTTGTCACCCGAATAAAGATATTTATAATCCACTTGCAGAAATTACCATTCAATCTTTCGATGTGTACTCACTTGTAATGTAAATAACTGAGCCTACACCTTTGGTATAAGCTGTACTCCATTTTAGCAAATTTGTTAGGCACCACTTACCTAATTAATTCATTAAATTAAATTGAGTAATTAACATGTTGTATATATTAACGCCTGAACTGTGTTGTCAGTTTTTTATGACCGTGCTCTTGCTGTTCTAATGTCAAATGTAAAGATGAAAGAAAGGGTCTAGCCTGCTTATCATATGAAAAATGCACTGACGTCTTTTGTTATGCTTTAACCTTTTAATTATTATTACTTTTTGCCTGAAGTATTGCTATAATTAATTTCAAGCCTCTGCTTTCATCTATAAGGAAGATATGGGAGTAACAACCCATAATGACTACTTTGTTTTTCTCTGGAACAGTGAATGAATCCAACACCAAAAAATATATCAATTAGTTCCATGCCATGCATTTTTTTCATATATTTAGATCAATTTTTAGGGGTGCAAAACACTTTTTTTTCCCGAGGGTGGTTTTTATAAATAACAACTGCTGGAGATACACCAACCATATAAATCGCGTTTAATCATCTGAAAGTCAACTATAATGTATAAGAAATACAGAGGTGTGAATTTGGTGGAACATAGAAACTAAAAATAATAATAACTAATATGTCACTATATTTATTTTCTTTTTACTAACCATGTAGGTAATAGAAAATATAAAATAGAAACTAATGTAATATAATGTATGTATCTTTACCACACATCTATTGTTTATCTAAACAGGTTTATAAAAAATTATTTATATACAGGGTGTCCCAGCACTAGACAAGCATTATCTGGAAAACGGGGAGACATGGAAAGGAATGTTAAATGGGAAAGTTATTGTTTTTAGAAAGATGCATTTAATAATTTTATTTTCAAATGTACAAGGCATCTCAAAAAGGCGGTTGGTTATGCGACTTTACTTTTTGAAATATACACCTGTATATTTTTGGATTCTCCTTTTATTTCCGAACAAATTTTATTAACCATGTCCAATATATCAATTAACCATTGTTGAGATATTAGCACCTTTATTAGCAGCTTCTACTATACAAAAAGACATACTACATATATTATGTTATTATATACTATTATATACTACAATATAAAAATTAGCATAGATAGTCATTATACAATAAATTAGAATCACAAATATACTGTATATATGATAAAATATAAACCTAAAATTACTATTTAACTATTTCATTTTTATATCATTAAGTATATTTAATAATGTCAATAACTTTACAACAATTTACAAGACAGTAATAATAATAATAATAATAAGTATTATTATTATTATTACAGAAGATGCTCAAATTGTCGCCCATATTCTATTTGACACAACTCACACCTTAAAAGTTCTCGTGAACAGGAATCTCTTATAACTTCTAGGTTTTTTTTGCGGAAATAATTTCTGGTTTTGTAATGTAATCAAGATTAGCCTTACTAGTTTAAGAAAATGGAACAGGTGGAATCAAGAATAAACCATTAAAGATATATAGATCGAGGACATGGTTAATAAAATTTATTCGGAAATATATGGAGAATCCAAAAATATACAGGGTGTTCGTTTGAAAAAGTAAAGTTGCATCATCTACCACCTTCTTGAGGTGCCTTGTACATTTGAAAATAAAATGATTAAATGGGACCCCTGTATATAAATAATTTTGTATAAACCTGTTTAGATAAATAGATGTGTAGTAAAAATATATGTTATATATGTGGTTACATTCGTTTTTATTTTATATATTTTCTATATACTTCCATGGTTGGTAAAAAGAAAATATATATACGTAATACATTAGTTATTATTTTTTATTTCTATGTTCCACCAAATTAACACTTCTGTATTTTTTTTTATATTATAGTTGACTTTTAGATGATTAAACGTGATTTATTTGGTTGGTGTATCTCAAGTAGTTGTTATAAAAACCACCCTTGGAAAAAAAAAATTGTGTTTTGCAGACCTACAAATTGATCTAAAAATATGAAAAAAATACAGGGCACAGTACTAATTGATATCTATTTTTTGGCATCGGAATCATTCGAATATCTGCCATAGTTCCAGAGAAAAACAAAGTTGTCTTTAAGGGTATATCTTTCTTATATGTGAATGCATAACAATAGATATCAGTGCATTTTTCATATGCTAAAGCGGCTAGACCCTTTGATACAATGTGTAAATAAATGTAAATGAAAGCATCTTTTCATTTTTTTGCTCTGGGATGAAATTTTATACATTCACAAAATTTAGTATCAAATTTAAAATTGTACTTAAAATTAATTTAGAACATTATCTCATTTTATGTCAACTTGACAGTGCTTTAGTTTCGTTTCCTTTTTCATAGAAAAACACTTTCATTGGTTAAAATAATCAACGGTATGAATAGATGTTAGATTATATTTACCCTGCACTCTCTTCAACCACCTTCCTAATTTCTTAAGTCCATAATGCCACTAATTTGTTTATTAAATGTCACTTGAGGTTCTTAAGATGTTTAAATTGGTTAAGGTGACCATTTCCTAGAAAGAGACATCCCATAGGGAACTATTTATTATTTTTGACCATAACTCTTTTTTCTTAATACATATACATAAAACTACCCAAGTAGAACCATAATAAGACTATTACTATGAATTTTCACTCAACAATTCCAGTTGTTTCCAAAATAGTTAGATTTAAAACTACGAAATAGGAAGATTCGTATAATTTTTAAATTTCTAACAATTTTGTAAACCACTGAAATTATTGAGTGAAAATTCATAGTAATAGTCTTGTTATGATTTTACTTAGGTAGTCTTATAGTTTTTTTAATTATACGTACTAAGAAAAAAAAGTTATGGTCAAAAATAATAAATATTTCCCTTTATCTCTTTCTAGGAAATGGTCACCTTAACTCAATATATCATAAAACATTGCTCTTAAAAATGACTGCCGAACATTAACAGATTAATTCGTAAGATTTTTGAGCTTATAATGAAGGCATTTTTGTTCGAGACAAAATTCCTAATATTAAACATCGATTTGAACTTTAAAAGGTTAAAAAATAAGATGCGAACATTTTTTCCAGTAGAAAAGAATTGTTTTTTCTTTAATGAAAAGCACTATGCGTCTTAATATAGGAAACTTTCCAACGATTAAAGCCTTTCTTGGAATATAATTTATTGCTGAAACTATATTTAATACTTTTTTAATAGATTAGATTAGGAAGGAGGAGCTAATCTAAACTATTAAAAATAATAGATTGGAAATATGTAAAAGATGAGCTGGAACAATATATTTCGAACAAGACAGCATTGATGACATTCAGTGCTACAAGCGAGAATGGAAAAAAAGGACGGAAATTTTATAGTGTCCAATAAACTGAATTTCATATTACAATAAATTTCTCTTGTTGGAGCCATAGAGCGTCGCCATTTGTAAAACATTAAAAATATGAATTCTGTTTTAGGAATTGTTTTTTAATTGATTTTTAACCCTTGGAAATGTCACTTAATGAAGTTCTGAAATGTTATCTTTAAAAGTGAAAAGTCTCAATTTAACATCTGAATAATTAAAGGGAATTTTACAACACTTTAATATATGCTATATCCAAGTTTATTTTCTTCCTCAAGAGTCACCATTGCCTATCTGCTTTTTTATTTGTGCTTTAAGCTTTATTGACTGGAAAATATTTGTTTTAAGCTAGGCAGTTCCTATTTTAAATTATCTCCTTTCCAATGTCTGTGTGCCAAAAATCGGTTAAGTATTGCTTAATTGATTAGTGGAAATTTCACATTATTACATCATTTGGTTTAATTGACAAAATCTACCGATAAGTTTGCATATAGACATTTAACAAATAGTACTGATTTTAATATATGTTAATAAAATTTGTATATAAATAATTTTATTCCTGTGCTTTATTCAGTAAGAAGGTATTTTGTATATTTATTTTTCTAATACTATTAGCCATATCATTTGTTCATTTTTTATTATATATTTTGTAATAAATTTAGAATAAAATATGTTGTAAAATGACGTAAAGAAGAGAAGTTTATAGAGAGAATGAGAGTATGGCTGTTTAACTAGTTATAGTATTTTTGCACTAGTATTTATGAAAAAAAAAAATTATATTGTGATTGCGTAGATATATTGTTGCCAATGAAAGATGATAGCGTGTGAAGAAAATAAATAAATCATTTTATAATTATATTTCTTTGTTATTTTCACAAAACACTTTTTAAATTAAATTCTTGATTTATGAGAAATTTTATATAACATAGTCATTTAGTTATATAGTAGTTTCCCACCTTTTTTTCCTCATTATAAAGTATAACATACTAATAGCCTCAGAAGAAAATTTCAGCAATTGAATCAAGAGCAACAGATATTTGCATTCAAATAGACACATACTCGGCCAGCCAAGGCTCAATAAAGTGACATCTCTTGCTTTATACAGGGCAAATGTGTGGAAACATCGAATTTCTGACTAAACTATGTAAGGGAGTTAAATTAGCTTTTCACTTCGGAAAAATTCCCGAACGATGATTTTTGTTGGAATGTGTTCAGAAAGGTGTGGAGAACAAAATATCAAAATACCACCGCGGAAATTGTGTGAAAATTTTTTATTCAACTATTTAGGTGCAAAAATACGATATTTTATGAATAACTTTTTAAATTCAATTTGTATGAAAAAACTGACAGCACCATTGCACAGTGGGACAGAAAGTAGGTAAATAGCGACAAAATGGCGAAAATTGAAATCCCTTTTGCGGATTATGTATTGTTATTTTGTAACTCTTAAGATGTGAATGCATTTGTATTTACAACACTTTTTCGGAAAGGGACCTTCGTTTGCCTGGTAGGTTGACAGAAATTAGTGTGTAGTTGAGCGCGTGTGAGAACAGATTATTTAGAACATTTTAAAGTAAAAGTTAGGTGTATATTTGGACGTTGAAAAGTGCAATATTTAACTGTTACAAATGGAGCATGGTACTATCAGTAAGTAAGCTTTTTTTTACTTGGATTGATTATTTAATCAGTGTGCTCAAAATACAACATATCGTTGATATAAAACAAATGAAACAATTGTTGTTTGATTGTACCTAAGATGAACTTTGTGATGAAATATTTCAAAAAGTACATTTAGTAGCAATGTGTTTCTTTGCATAAATAAATTACAAAATCTTTTAGATTTCAGGCATAGGAGCGATATTTGCCAGAAATTGCCTAAACTTTTTTAATTCGAGTTTTAAATACAACCTACTTATGCAATGGAATATTTAATCAGACATAATTATATCTCTATGGCATAAATATCTTTTGTTTTTTTCAACAAATAGGTTACTAATTTCTATTTTTCTTAATCGTTAAAAATTAGAAATATTAATTTAAATGCAGATTTTCTAATTTTTCTTTATGCTCCACTTATACCGGGTGAGGCATTTAAGTTGACAAACACGAATAAGTTGAAAACGAAGAATTTTGGAGAAAATGTTTCCGACAAAAGTCACCATTTAAAAAGTGGGATCATTGGCTATATTTTTTAAGGTTTGGTGGAGGAATTCAAGGTCATCTAAAGGCCCACTTTGGTTTTTTAAATACAAACCCCCATTTTCTTTACACATTCATATTCTGCTTAAAAAAAATAAACAACTTCTAGAAAGAATGGGTCTTTTAGTAGATGTACCTAAGGCAGGAGGAAGTGGTACCACACACAATGAAAATACTGCGAGGCGTATCTTCAGAAATCCTTCTCTGACTTCTTAAATAACAGAAATAAACACAGGGTTAATAGAAAGATTTTCCATCATTCTGCATACAATTTCAGTGAAATTAACTCAGAATCCTTTGATGCTTATACACTTGACACTGCAAAATTATTTATAAGTCTGTATAAGTGGTTTTACATGCCAATATCAGTCCGTAAGATTCTTATTCACGGCCACCAGATAATATCACATGCTCTCATTGCTATAGGACAATTATCTGATGAAGCTCTAGAAGAGAGGTTTAAGGATATTAAAAGATACAGAGCACATCATTCTAGAAAAGTATCTCGTATGATGACCAATGCTCTCCTAATAACTTCAGATCCTCCGATAACAGGTTTAAGGAAACTTCCCGTAAAAACATCAAAATCACTAAAAAAGGAGGTCCTGTCACTTTTACTTTCAGCCACTACAGCTACACCTGGTATATCCTGAACAGAAAGAATATCATAGAGAAATTGAATCAGAAACTGAACCAGAAAGTGAACAAGAAACAAGTTCTAGTGAGGAAGATTTTTAATAGTTAATGTTTAATAAGTAAGTTATATCTCTACGTTATTAAATCATTAATTATGGCTAAATAAAATATTACTATTATCCTGTTATTTTATTTAATGATAAACCAGACACTACTTTAGAACGATATCTCTGATTTTCTTTCATTATACCACTCTATTGTATTTGAAACTTAACTATATTTGAAAAATATGATGATCCAAATGTTAAAATAAAGGGAAAAAACTAAGTATCAATTATTTCTACAATGCGGTTGGCCTCAGCCAATTCTATATTATACTTGGGTATCCAAGGATAATTTTGAGCTTATTTTGTTATAATACTTTAAGAAATATAGTTTCTTAACAAAAGAAGCAAATCTAGAGCTTTACAATAATGCCTACATATTTTGTCGCATATTTTGGGTATTTGGTCCCACTGTGCATTGGAAAGAATAGAAAATTTTACGAAAGAAACATATAAGACATATGCAGTAATCTGTTAACTAACGGTCCAGTCGCGCTACATCGGCCATCCGTTCACATTGGAATAAGCTTGCAGGAGCGCGCGGCTGTACATAAGTGGCTATAACTTTTGATTGGCAAAAGCAAATAATATAAAACCAATTGGATATTGAAAAGTAACATTTTCTCGAAGTATTACGTGTGTTGCAGTAATACTAGTCATTTTAGATTGAAACGTTTTGTTACTGTCGTCGCAATACTGGAAACGTTATAATGTTAATTTCATTCAAAAAACAATAAAATAAAATCGACTGATCAATAGTTCATTGCCTTATAATTTCCTTTGCACACCACCTATATTGTGGCCACTTCAGCCTGGAATACTGTGGCATATTTTCCTAGACTTAATTGGGATTTTCGTTTTTGACCTTATCACGTAAATCCCAGCTCCGATCCCTGTTCTGTCTTAGAACTGTCTGTATACCAGACTGTTTGTGCGGGTATTGGAGGACCGTTTATCCAGTCTTCCCTGTCTGGTATTTTAATTTTTACTGAAGTTATACTTTGGGACTATAACGTCCGTGGGCATACCTAGAATGGGATTCGCTTTCAGCTCTAAGTATTACTTCTGGTGCTCTGTTCTAAGCTAACTTTTGTTAATGTTGATAAAATTGATTTAACAGGCTATTAACCGAGATCATTCTGCCTTATGAAAACATTTTACCAATAACTTAATATTATATGTTTCTTAATCTATTATCATAGGACTCAAAAATGACTGCTCGCTTCGATGTTTTGCTAAGTTTTAAAACTCTATGAAGATACAAGCCAACAGGATCACCAAATATCATTTTTGAAAATGGATTTTTTTTCTCCAGTAAACCACAATAATTGACCGATTTTCAATTTCAAAAAATAAATAAATTGCTTACAAAAAAATATTATTTACAAAAAAAAAACTAGAGTTAAAAATATTTAAGATCTAATGGAATATTCCCAAAAAAACATCTTTTTATTTTTAAATTTTGTTTAACATCTTTTATCTTGAAAACAACAGGCCATATGGAAAAAAATTTCAAACATAAAATATGCTGAACCCAACGATATACAAATTGGTTGAAAAACAACCCTATAAAAGTGCAAAAATATGACGTGCACTATTGTGTCGACCCATTTCAATTAGTTGTCTAAGATTTAATCTTAGACGAGTCTTTTGTTGCATGTGGGACAGGACAAGGAAGACTCGCTAAAAAGCAGCCCAAGGTTGAAATAAAGTCAAAAATACTCTGGTGCATCTTATCATGTCTCAAATGGATCATTAATAAAAAATATTTCCCTTAAAGATTTTTTATCCAACATAAAAACAAAAAAGGAGCTCACTGAATACCTCGCCAAGAAAGTTCGAGATTGTGAAAGATTTAAACGTGTTGTAACCTCATATAATAAGAAAACAATTTCAAATATCCCGTTAACAAGCATAGAAGACAACAATCACAATAGAGGAGCGAATTCGAGACTATCGTGCCGTTTTTTTTTCTGGCGTAGAACCAGGTCAAACATGGTAGGTTTTGTTAAGCATGTCACTGGGCATATGAAATCGTATTTCACGACATTTTTTCGTGGTCTGGACCTTTTTAAATTAAAAAAAAGAGAAAATATTGTATTTTAAATAAAATGTGTTTCTTTTTGTTTCCACCATCATATCTTCAAAACTAATGTTGCTATAGACGTTTTTTTTTTTCAATTGAAGTACACACAATAGCGCTTTTAACTGTACTAATGGTTTTTACACAGTTCGCATTTTCATTTCCTTAAAAATTAGGAAAACTAGATATTTGAATTTTACGTATTACAATTTTCACCAATGGATAAACTTGTTTATTTTTGAAAATTTTTATACACATACAGTGAAGCAAATGTAGTCCAAACATTAGAAAAGTTTTTGATATAATTATTTTTTTCCCAATGTGTATCGTTTGGCAACAGCGATTTTTTTGAAAGCGCGCTAAATTAGTCATATGTATTATTGCGGCTCACAATCTAAGTACGTACACCGCGTATGGAAGGTAGGATAAGATGCGTCTAATATACTATTCAAATGTATTGACCCCTCACCTTAACCGCGAATATCTCAAAAACGGAGGAACGGAAAAACAGAAAAAATTATGTGTCTATTGTAAATCATTCACTGAAATTTGAATAATGTACATTGGACAGTTTTGAAGTGCTGCTAAGTTATATTGAAAAATGTCCTACTTTTTAAGGAACAATACCAGTTTTAAATCCATTATATATTTGAAAATATGCCTACTATATAAATAATATTTTAGATGCCGATAAGGCATGGTATTTTTTGTACGAGGAAATTTTTTCATAATTTTTTATTCTAAAATTTTGCAGTTATTCTAAAAAACGTGACATCATGTTTATTCGTTTATTTACCAAGGTATTTACAAAAATTTTGAGAAATTATTTAATTATATAAAATGAAAACATTTTCAGAAAAAAGAATTAGTATGTATCAAATATTAATTTAGTTATCAAGTACAATAGATAATATTATTGCCCGCGTTCTGAAATATTATCTATTGCACTTGATAACTAAATTAATATTTGATATATACCAATTCTTTTTTCTGAAAATCCTTACATTTTATATGATTAACTATTTTATTAAAAATCTTTTAAATACCTTGATAAATAGCCGAATAAACATGAGGTCACGTTTTTGACAATAACTGGCAAATTTTAGAATAAAAAATTATGAAAGAATTTCTTCCTACAAAAATTGCCGTGCGTTATCAGCATCTAAAATATTATTCATATAGTAGGCATATTTTTCAAGATATAATGAATTTAAAACTGGTATGGTCAAAATTTCCTTAAAAAGTAGGGCATTTTTCAATATAACTTAGCAGAACCTCAAAACCGTCCAATGTACATTATTCAAACTTCAGTGAATAATTTACAATAGACACATAATGAACACATATTTTTTCAAATTTTCCCTGGTCCGCCATTTTTGAGATATTCGCTGTTAAAATGAGGGGTCAATACATTTGAATCGTATATTAGTAGTTTGCGGGATTTAGAGTATACGTATAAATACTTTTAAATAAATGCGATGCTGTAGAGTATTCGCAATTTAGTTTTTTAAAATGATGGAGTGCATTATTTGCAAAAAAATTGCGCGGGATGATGACAAATCTGTGGTACCAAGACCTAGGATACAAGGTTTGTTGTCACTAATATCTAGTGCTGAAAAAAGACGACATCGCGGAAATATTGTGTCAGAAAAGATAATATTTTAAATGCCGAAATTTAATTAAAATATCATATAGACTGTCGTATTGGTAGACAAGTTTTGAAAACATGAACATTTTTTGCAATCATACAGTGCCGCCGCGCCGCGCCGATTTGCAACAGATGCTGCACAGTACTTAATCGAATACGAAATAATAATAATAGATGGAGGATTTAAACTAACAGAAAAAGTAGTTTCACTACATAAACGTCATTCAGAAATGACCAAAAATCTATTTAGCAAACAGGAAGATACCAGGATGGTTTTGCATGCAATGTACGAAACTAAATTTAGCAAACAAATATTGGTGAAGTCAGTTGATATAGATGTATTAATTTTACTTACTCTCCTTTTTTCGGACTCTGACTTAAATGGAACTAATTTATTTATGCAACTTGGACACTAGCACTAGCAGACAATTTTTGTCAATATAGAAGGTAGTGCAAAGTTTATGTTCTTGTCTTCATTGTTTTACTGGTTGCGACACCACTAATGGTTTTTTAAAAATATTTAAAAAATCTGCGTTTGATGTTCTTAAAGAATATTGTTGTTTTTCAAAAATTATCGGAACTGCCATTGCTGTCTAAAGACGAAGCTCTAAAAATCTTTACAAAATTGATTCTAGTACTGTACGAAAACAAAAATAAACAAATTCAGATATTAAACGACCTAAGGATCAAATTAGCAACAACAACAAACGGAGCTTTTACCACCCCTTCTTAAGGTAAACATATATATATTTAAATAATAGATTTCCTATCATACATTTAGTTAACTATTGCAGGTTTATGTATCAACTTAGAATATCTACAGAAGCAATATGCCAACTACACTTATAAATGCACATGGTTCAGGACGGAATTTAAGTGACGATGTTTGGACAATATTTTCATTAAATATTTATTGTTCAGATAAAAATTGCGAAAATCGAAAATATGATTGTGTTAAAGAAGGCCTAGAATGTTGTAACGAGTGTAAATGTCGTACTTGAAATACTGTTATTTAAAGGTTTCGATGAATGTACAGACGAACTAGAATGCAGGGCCTACGTAACTAAATACTCATTTGTCAATAGAAAAATAGTTGCAAAAAAATAAAGTTGTTTTATTCCTGCGTCTTGGTTTAATTCAATCAAAAGTGTGTAATAACCTACTTATTAGGTAGGTACTTACTTTATAACAATGATTTATATTTACCTGCTTTTAAATATTTTTTACCTTAAAACAACAAAAGGTAGGTTTATACCTTAGGTTCGTACCTATTTTGGAGCTGTTAATAAAAGCCCGATTAGTACACATGAACCCAACAACCGTAATCCGCAGGCGGTAAGGAGTAGTAATGAGAGCCGGGCGCGCAAGAATATGTTTTAGCCCGTTTTAAAAAAATCGCTGACTACATACTACAACCTGCACATCAAAAATTACGATTCTAAAAACTTTTTTCATATATTGCCTTCAATTTGTTCACAGCATGTATATACATATTTTCATAAATAAATTTTTTTCTCGATTGCTGAAAAATACATTCACGAAAATAACAACCTTAAGTTTGCTATTATTTTAACAATTAAAAAAAATATATTTTATAATCACATTGTACATAGTTAGAAGCGTTATTGTGTCTACTTCAATTAAAAAAAAAAATCAGTTCCATAGCACAATTATTTTTAAAGATATAACGGTGGGGACGTTAAAAAACATGTTTCATGGAAAATTCATTTTTTACAGTTTTTTCGAAATAAAAAAGTTCCTGACCACCAGAAAATGTCGTGAAAAGTGGTTTCATGTACACGATCACCTAATTAAAGAATCGCACCAAGTCTGGTTTGGTTCTACGCCAGTTTTTTTTTTCTCGGAAACTAAGCGACTTTGCTTCCCAATTTTACTCGTCTACAATGAAACTGATACTATTCTAGTAATTCGTGTAAACCAACAATATGGAAAAGACATACAAATTTCTGTTCACAGTCTGTACACAGATATGTTCATGCTTCTGGTTAGATTTTATGAACAATTACCAAAGAAAGTCATAGGAAATGTTGTCAATTCATTAAGTATCGGACACAGACATCATTAATTTCTTCCATGTCTTTACTGGTACAGACATAACCGACAGATTCTCAAGAATAAGCAAAGAATTTTGTACTAAAGTAATTTTGGATCTGTAGAAATCGTCCTCAATACTGAAATCACTTGCATTGTTGGGAAGTCTGAACACAACTACCACATAACATGAAGGCAATCTCCACGAATTTGTATGTTTGCCCTATAAAAATAAATTAATAAAGAAGTTAACTGGCTGGTCTTGGTATTTGTTTTACACCAAAAATCAAGAAGGAGAAAACCTACCACCCACAGTTGATGGGTTGGGGTTGATTGTTATTTTATTTTAGGGCCCATTATTTTGCAACATTATGGAGAAGTGTGAATGAAAATATCCTAAATTTGCTAGGTGTCAGTCTGCATGGCTAGAGAGTTTGTTTATGTCAAACTATTTATGATATTATTATATTAATAATCAAAATAAGTTTATTTAATCCGCCGTTTTGAAAAAGCTGTAATTCTTTGCTACTAAAAAATTAAAAATATTTCTGACATGGCCTGAATGCAATTTTTAACTTAGAGAAGCTATATTATCATATAAGTATCACATTAATCAATTGTGTGCCCGATCCAACTTACCTTGCGCACCTCAATATTCTTCCACAATACCTGTATAGCGAGCCATGATTTTAAAATTTTAGAGCATTATTGTTTAACCAGTACTCAATAAACTATATATCGTTGCATTCGGCATTAAATTCTACACATTTTTTGTTTAAATTGTTTTTTCCATATAACTTGTTTTTCAAATAAAAAATATTAAAAAAATTTAGAAAACCAAAATTTTATTTTTTCTTTGCTAAATTTTCAGTTAGATATTAAATATTTTTAGTTGTTGTATTTTTTATAGTAAAATGTATATATTTTGAAGTATTTCCTGTTTTTGAAATAAAAGATCGGACAACTACGACCGGAGATTCGAATTTTTTTCAAATCGCCCTATCCGCAATCATGATTTGTATATAACTGGAGAAAAATCCATTTTCAGAAATGCCAACATGCCATTTGGTGGCCCAGTAGACCTAAATAATCATAAAATAACGAGTTTTCAAACTTAGCAGGACTCAAAGCGAGCCGATCCTATGATACTATCTATTGAGTAATGGTTAAGTCGGGGATTTATTCCAACTGAAATTTTAAGGTCTTGAAAACCACATCTGTATATCTTTTAATTAGAAGATTTTTACATCAATAAAATTTCTTTACAGAAATTATTATTAGATTATTAGAAATTACTAGTTAAAGAAACAGACTATCTCGAAAATAAAGAAGTTCAGAAATTTAGGGGAAAATATAATAATAGAATAATTTACTTTTGATAGAGTGGATTTTCTTTAAGGTTAACTTTTGTTTTTTAAATGAAAACGTTTTGTGAAATGAAAAAATATTTCAGGTAAAAGTGTTTTTTTTGTATAAAATAATAAGATGCCATCAAAAGAAATATAACGTAAAAAAGAGTTGACCTTGAAATAATATTGAGAGGATCCAGAGTCAAAATAAATTTCGCTGTTCTATTTCTCCCTACTAAATAATGTTTTTCTAAAATGTTTTATTTTCAAAATATTCTTTGCCTCAACATAAAAACTTCAGACAGTATAAATCTTAACACCTACAAATTGACTATCAGTTATTTACTTCCATTTACGTTATAAAATTATAGAGATCAATTTAAGTATTAATCAATACAATCAAGACTTTAGCAACATTCCCAGTATGGAAATCATTGCGGTGATAAAAAAAGACGCAATATACTGCTACTTACCTGGTAAACCAAAAAAATCATAATATATATATATCATATAACTTATTAGTGGTGTTGCAAATCTCTCCAAAAATTTCTCAGCTGCTTAATAATTTTTCTTCTTGACCAAATTTTGTTCAGGTTTTTCTTTGTAGTATAGGAAAAGAAATAAGTAACTATGTAAATGAGTGTTATAAATATATTACATTTTTTTTACAGTCGCAACACAAGTATCAATTCTGTTACATAAATCTACAGTGACTTAGTTGAAAATTCTAAATAACACAAATAAGTAGCAAAAATAATTTATATTAGTCTCAAACTACATATTGTCATTAAAAATTAACTAATGTTAACTTAACTATTTTTAAAATTGAATTAGTCCATTATATTTGGCTTAATCAAGTTCCTTAAATGTTAACCCAAAAAAATATGTACCTAATACCTACCAATTTCTAGAGCAGAAATTATTAAGGCCAAGTTTCCATTATCACTTAGAAAATATTTAAACTGTACCAAATAGTTTATTTCTAAAATATCATTCACATCTGTGTTAATAATTAGATTGTGCTTTGTGTAATAAAGCTAGTGATACACATATTTATATGTTCAATATGTGTTAAAATGGAAACACCAAATTAACATCCAATTTTATAATACACATTCAAAATATTTTTGTCATTGAAAAACTATCAGCATATTGCAGTATATTGCTTGCAAACAGTTGGTGTTTCTTTTCCATTGGGGAAAATGGGAAAAAATATCTATATGTCCCTCAAAACCATCTATAATCATACTTTTTCAAAAATAGCGAACTAAATTTTTTAAAAGTACATTAAGATACAAATATATCAGTCCTTGAAAATAGACTAATTGCAATAAATATGTTAATAATCACGTATCTTTATAAAAATATCTTACAGTGAATTGGTGATAATTTTATCATCACATATTGACATATCACCACATATTGACTGTCACTTGTCTTTAATGAATAAAATAGTTTACTGTCAAAGTAACAAAGTTTCAATAGACGCGTCGAAATCAGAAAACAGTGCTCTTAAGCAGAAAAATGTTTCAACCAGTTCATGGAATTTTGCGCTTCAAGGAGAATTAAAATAACGCAAGAGACTACGATTCCAGAAATTGCATTAATATTAAGAAATTATGCTTGCAACATGAGGAGAAAAGACGACCAAGAATATAAAAAATGTGTTGTCAAAACATTATGGAACTCCGCGGCAAAGATTATACAAAAAAAATTCTTCGCTGAATATAATATCAAGTTCAATCCATTTACTGACATGGAATTTAAAGAAGTAAGGGTAGCTTGCGATTCTAAAAGAAAGCAACTGCAGGAAATACAAGAAAAAAGAACGGTTTGTGCTGTTGCTTTTACACTAGAATGTAAAAAATTGCAAAAAATCTGGGACGAGAATACGTCTGAAGGGCTTTAAAAAAAAGTTCTTTAACATTGTCGCTAAAGAATTGGCATGACGTGTTAACGAAGCTGCGTCTGCATCCATTTATCACTTCAAGAAAGAAACTGACAATTCTGGAAACTTTACTAACCGAATTGAATACAATCCAGTATTTAACAAAACGAATCAAGGAGGGGACAAAACTTGTTGTGATAGCAAATTTTTAATACCTAATACAGTAAATCCTGATGTGTGTCCAGTTCGATTGTTTCTAAAACTAATAGGAAAACGATCAGATAATGTAACGACCGATAGATTTTTCCTGACGCCAAACAGAAATTGGAGATTAGGAAGTACTACAGCATAGTATAAAAACCTTCCCGTAGGTGTTAATACTGTCTCCAAATGGACAAAGGAAACCGCTCAAAAAGTAGGAATTGATACCACCAACAAAAAAGTGACAAATCACTCTTATAGACAGTTGTAACCCATTTGGCGAACGCAGATATACCAGAGCAACAAGTCATGAAGATAACTGGTCTCAATAACTCAAAGTCCTTAAAGTCTTATTTACAAATGCAATCCCCACGACATTCAAATAGTAAATAAGATGAGAGGGATTGAAACATCTAATAGTGTTTCAGTTTCCCATACCGAATGCGATAATCCACAAGTTGTATATCAAAGCTGTACATTTAACGTTGAGAATATGCATTGTAATGAATTAATAAATAATTACTGTATTGATTGTAATATTTACTGTCAAACTGACAGATTGTTGAAAATTTTTGATTTTAAAAAAAATGTTAACGTTCATTATATTCTCTCACCAAATATAACACGTGTTATGATTAATAATCGGTGATGCTACTCGTTAAAACCTATAGAAAATTGAACTCGTGCTTTGCACTCGGTCAATTTTCATCGGTTTTACCTTGGGCTATGATAATCATAACACTTGTTATATTATCCCCGAAAATATTTTGAACTTCATCAGGACAACACATATTTATGATTTTAAAAGACAATTAGCGGATAAATGTACGATGTAATAGAAGTACATTCTGTTGCATGCAATGGTCCGGGAGTCATGTGGTTTTTTTGGAAAATCATTGTTACACGAACATTGTGTGAGTTAATTTCATGCTGTTGAACATAAATAACGATAAAATAGATTTCTGGAATATGTCATCCCATCAGTTTGGCCATAGTTCAAAATAAACCTTTTTTCCCTGGAAAATCGTACATTTTCTCGTTTTTAAATATGTAAAAATTATTCTGATGGGAATTTAATCCTGAGGTGCATAATTTTTTATCGGGGAAACTTCAACAATAACTTTCTGGGAAGGTTATTTTTATTGTTCGGTAAGCATATATTTACATAAAAAAATGAAAGAACTTGTAACTATGAGTTTAGAGTTCTGAAATAAAATATGCAATAAAAATCTGAATTGTTTTCTAAATTTAGAAACATTTTTCTTTCTAGCTAATTAACTGACAGGAGTTTCTTTCTGGGAATAATTTCCTGTAATCAAAATGTTTAAATAAATATTCTCAATCTAAAAAAATCTGGTAACAATCATGTGCTATAACTACATTCTTCTTACCACTTTGACAACTCGTGGCGTGCTTGAAGGGAGGTGTCCTGACAAAAGTCGATTCTGTGAATCTTGTCACTCATAATACGATAAAAATATCTAATAGAGCATAAAATGATGATGTGCCGAGAAAGTCACCTAGCTCCTAAAGATCAACCTATATTCGATCCAGCTTGGTAACATCGCAAAGAGTACTATTATTGATATTAGTTAGAAGTATTAAGCTGGACAAAAATTTCTCGACCAGAAGGACGCTAGGGAGAGAGGTGCCACCCATACCATGGAATAGTTCTCGATGAAGAACCAATCAAAATTTCAGATATTAAATATCAAGCCTTTCTTAAGTTATACGGAAAATGTTATATGATGACCTCACTTTTTAATTCCATATCTGTCCTAAAGAGTTATTGAATATTTTTTTTTGTTTTTTGTCCAACGTTCACGCCTATCACCGGATCCTTCAAAACCTCAAACCGCTGTATATAACCTCACAAAACCAAAAGACCTTAAAACTTAAAACTCGTGCAGGGATGGAAATTAAAAAAAAAATAAATCGAAAAATCCCTTACACCTCTTCTGTCAACTCTGCCAGTCTCATGCTTGTTGGATGAAGAACAAAAAATGTTATGCATGCATTCCTGTGCTATTGGATGAGGTTTTGTGTGCCCTCCAGACAGCAGTGTCAAAATCAGGTGACCGAAAAGTGCAGTTGTAACATATGACTAACATAACCTTAAATTTTACGCTTTTATAAATTTATTCTCATTTCTAATGTTTTTATTCGCATTTCTAGATTGGAAACAATGTAAAATTAATAAAATCTCTAATATAGAATACACAGAATTCCTTAATATGGTTAATTTTGAAAAATGTACTGATTTTTTCAGGTTAGAAATCCAACCTATAATTAGCGGTCTGTTTTTAATATTCAACGATATTAGAAAATTATACGTATTCTATATGAGACGGTTTATTATTGTTACACTGGTTCTAATCTATTAGAAATCAGAATAAACTTGTAAAATCGTAAATTTTGAGGTTATGTTAGTCATATGGTGCTACTGCTCCATTGCAGTCAAGTTTAGTCAGTCTTACAACATTGATCAACTGTATGTATGAAGTTCAGCACAACTGTTTGCAATTAAAATATGCAGACTGTTTTTATATTTACTGATTATGATTATACACAATATGTCGTAAAAGGAGTGAAGTTTAGTGCCTTTTTCTGTAGCAAAACGAGAAGTCATTGGCTGATATCGAGTGTGATCTCATGGCCACTGCCGATGAAGGACTCTAACTACATTGAGAGACACTAGACTTTAATCATTGCAATAAAATTTTAACCAAACTTATAAAAAACAAACTAATAAAAATGTATCGAGCCCCTACATGATTCAAATGTATTGAGCTTTCACGTTTAAATACATTTCAATCATCTATTAATAGCAATAATTTTGATACAGCAAGAAAAACTATACATTTACAAAATCAAAGTCAGTGAGCAAACCAGTGAAAGTTTTGGTAGAGTTTAAATGACGTATTTTTTACATAAAGCTTTTAGAAATTCTAGCTATCTCCAACTTCGTTTTCTTTAGCACCTGGTAAAAAATTTAGAGAGGCTGAGTTAATGCAGAACCGCTTCCTCGTTGGTGGGGGTCCATCTCCGAAAACATGACCTAGGTGGGCTCCACATTGTGCACAGGTGACCTCCGTGCGGATCCTACCTGGTTGGGATATTAGGAGTAAAAGGTTTGCACCAACTATTTAGGGTCGGGATTTCAAGGAAAGATTGGAAAGTGTTGTGAACCATAAACCGTTTGAAAATGTAGATAGAAAATAAACAAAACAGAATGAAGGGGAAAGTATAATTTCCAGATGATAAAAGAGGTAAGTAATCCATACGATGATAAGGGAAACAAAAATCATAAGGCGAAAATAAAAATGAAACGTGTTCAATGTAGAGGTGTGAGAGGAGGGGGAATGGAAAAGAAAACAGTCACAATTAGCTTTCCCAGAAAGGACAGTTCAAACAAACCAACACACCAACCACCAGAAAATACTTGATATTAAGCAAAGTGCGTTAGTTTGCAGGTTATATTTAGCGTACCACACGGACTAGGATATGTTAGGAACTTGTAGGATATAATATTCTACAATTGAATTATGCTTTATAGGTAAGTACTTAAAAAAATAAAGCCTGTTAAGTGATTTGTTAAAAATTATAATTCAATTGTAAATCAAATTTAAAATTACAGTACATCTACAAATCAAACATGAAAAACAAGGAAAATCTAACTCTCTAATTTCGTAATTCTTAATACTTATTATTAAGATACATGATAAATATTTCAAAAATTAATAACGATATCACAAAATTTAATTTTCATTGTAATAAATTATTCATACAGCGATGTCCTTTTAGAGCTGAATTTTATTGAATAATTAAATTTATAATAATTGCTTTTATGGAAAATTATAAAAGATTTGTTGAATTAAATATACTGCATTGCTATTATCCATATGAGTGTTAGTCATTTTATTGTATCGGATAACCTTGGAATACTCTTCATACTTTAATCAGTAGATAATTAATGTTACTAGAAACGATACATCCTCTTTGTGGTGAACAAATCTAAATATAGCAAAGTTATTTGGTCATTTAGTTTTTTCTGTTATCATATATGAAATCCTGCGTAAACCATTTATATTTTTCCTTAATCAGTTGCAAACAATAAATAGTTAATATTGACATAGACCAAATATGTTTGGATGATTGACTTTATTGTTCATAGGAACACAAAACACCCGACCTTGATACTTAAATTGCTTGTTTGTAAATTTTATACCATTATTCTAAAAATTAGGGTTACAGTTTAGATATTAGCATGAGTATATATTTCTTGTTGTACTATACTGGGTGGTCCAGTCCATAGGGACAATCTTGTAACTTTAGATGAGCGAATGGGTTATTTTCAAATTTGTTGTAGTGTAGATGTAAATAGCCAAAACGATCCACTATTCTGCCCCCATAAGAACCCATATGTGGCATTTTTGGGTATTTTGAGATTGTAGTTTCAACGAACTCAGCGGACAAAAATACATCAATTATATCGAAAATACCTTGTAAAATAGACCCCTAACATTATTTTCTAACATTTTGTTGACCTCGTATCTGGAGTGAAATTACATGAACACCGTATCTATTCATTATATAGACAAAACATGGCATATTTTTGTGATATACCATGTTTATTCTTAGGAATCTTGAGATACCATGTTGTTACTTAGGAAATAATTAATGCGGATCTTTGCAGTTGTAAACAACTTCATTTCTCTGTGTCCCCCGCAAATTCATTTGTGTTATTTTATTAACAAATTAATTTAAGAGGGTAGAATGTTAGTGTCTATGGTTACAGAAAAAGCAAAACAAACAAATAATTTACCGTTATTTATGGAAGATAATCAAGAATTGGGGTCTGTGCGGTTTGACAAAAGTTTTTGTATTAACCCAAGTTAAGAAAATGTGGGTAAGTTCTCTCAGACTATTTAGATATTCTAATTTTTCCTAATTATATTGTCCGATAATTATCAATTATTGCAACTTTAATTTTTGCTTTTATATATTGAATATATTTTCGGTCTTGCTGCCAATATTAAAACATATTTTCATTATACTTCTGCCTAGGGATCTTTTATAAAAATGGATTTGCATTCAGGTTCTACTAATATTTTATTTATATTTAACAAAAATAATTGTGATCAAAATTTAGACCAAAATATATATCTTGAAGGCACTGCAATGCTGGAGACAATGGCATGTCTGGCGGCTGATGTTAAAGGCGATGGCAGTGAAGAAATAATATAAACTGCAAGTAATGCTTTTATTCTTTTTGTTTGCTATGTACTACAGTGTGTTATTGTAATATTAAGGATTCAATATCTTCCAAAAATATAATAGCTAGAATGCAACGGTTTTCACTGGAGGTTTTTCCTTCTGTTTGAAATATTTTTCGGAAGTGATTGGCCAAATAGTTTTATTAATGTACCTACATTGTTTTTAGAGGGAACTGGACTATTGTTGGGGAAAAGCATGTAGGTGCAATCGAAGAATATGAAACCTTAGAACCTGAAGAAGACAGGACAGATGACGATGAAATTACCTCAGAGCTAACCAAGAAGGGTAAAGAAAGAAAAAGACAAATTTACAAGATGCCACTAGTTGAGAGACAAAAACACAAAACAAAAATGCGTACTGAGAGACACAATGTCCTTCCTGGAGGTAACGAGAAATGTAGAAAAAAGTGTTCAGGGATTATAAGTGAGGCTCAAAGACACGGTAGATAAATATACAGTAGACCCTACCTACTCTATGTAGAAAAAACTCTAGACTAGACTGAGTGCACAAAGACCACGCGCACAGAGGGGAATGGCGCCAGTTTTAAAATCGAGCAGCGAACACTGGTGCGTGGCGTACCGAACTAAATGTCAAATTTGTTGGTTATGTCCAATGTTGTAATATAATCATAGCACAAAATTCACATAATTAGGAAACAGTTTCAAACATTAAAGAATATTGTCATGGTGTTACACGCATAATAATAATGTAATGGATCAAATAGTTCATTGAGATTTGTAAAATTTTTAAAAAATTTCACTGGAAGCAGCTGGCGGTGTTATTAAATGAATTCCTTAATAATTTAACTTGCACTTGCAGTACTCATTTTTCCAATCGTTTTGAACAATTGACCTTCTATTCGCGCGCTATAATTGAAAACTAACTTGTTTCGTACTGAGTGTAGCCCACGCGTCGATGGCAAGAGTGGGGGGCCATGGACAAAAATAAGGGGAAGTTACCCAACTGTATATTATTAAACTGTGCCAAAGACAACATATAAACCGTGAATTTTGAGGCATGTCTTGGCGCGAACAAAAAATCTTTGTTAATAGCAGCACAAGTAGGAAACAATTAGATACCAAAACCGATAATAGGCTTCAACGAAAATCGAATTCAATACAATATTCTTTGAAAACTGATGGCAGAGAACGAGTAAATGTATGTAAATCACAATTTTTGACAATATTAGGATACTTACAACAAAAATGTAACTCCTGAGGGTCACCTTCTAACTGATGGGCAAGGAAAGGCACCAAGCAAAACAAAAATCAGCTGCAATGATGTGGATGCACATATTACATATTACAGTTTTAATCCTACCTACCATATCCCATCATAGAAGAAAGGACGCACCCAATCGTTTATATTTGCCAAGTGACGTAAATATATATGTAATGTACGACTACATTGAAAAATTGAATAACATATAAGGAAGAGGCAAAGAGCTCCAATAACAATGATTCCAGTAGTGACCATTTAGCTGTATCGGTTGATTTAGAAAAGGTTATTATGCTTCCCAGGATCAATATGTTCAAAAAGGTGATTTTCACAAAACGGATAATTTTGTACAATGACAAGTTTTGTTCCTTTAGGAACCAGTAAGAAGCATTGACTATTTGCTGTATTATGGCATGAGGGAATTTCAGGCCGGAACTAGGAAGATATCAGTACATATTTTGTGTTTTGTGCAAAAATCGTGACATAAAGACTTTTTCCATTTGGGCTGATAACGGTTCCAGCCAAAGTAAAACATGGGCATTTATTTGTTTTCTAATTTATTTAATAAACAGTGGCCATAGTTCTGCCAAAAGATACATGTTAAATATCTTGAACCAGGCCATACCTATATGTCTGCCGATAGCTTACATCATCAGGTGGAGCTCTCTTTAAAAAGGCATGGAAAACTTACGATTTTAATGACTTTGTGAAGTATAAAAATTTTGATGGGTTGGACTATTTAGAAACATATCTTGCAAAATAAATATCTAAAAAATATAAATTTGTTTTATCCACCATGCAAAGATTAAGGTACACACAAGAAAAAAAACAGTTTTAAAAGAACTAGGCCCATTAATGCCTGAAAATAGGAGGTGGTTTTGGGAAAATACTCCTCTGAAAAAAACATGAGTTATTTTTTATAAACTGAATATATTCATAAACTATTTTACATTTTGTTATGAGAGTAGTTTTTATTATGTCTACAATTTGTTACAGAACTGTACGGTATTTAGTTAAATAATTGTGGACACATAATTTGTTTTAAAATGTTTTGAATTTTAATTTTAATAAAAGTTCCACTTCAATTATCAATTCTTAATTTTTATAATTAATTACAGAGATACTTTAAGAAACGTCATAAGAATACTAAGCAAAAACATGGTACTAGGTTTTTGCATTGTACTTTCTGTCCAATTCATAGAGTGTCTAACCCCGTATGTTTGAAGAATGGAAATAACTTCTATATCATTTAAAAAAATATAAATATATGTAATAAAATCCCTTTTTATAGTAAAATTTAAGCAAATCTTCTAACCTTTTACGCTAACATTGGGTAAAACAAATTTTTCGTGTGCGTTTTAAGACCGCTCTAATGCTTAACCTCAAATATCTATACTATATGTTTTTTTAACATATGAGGTTCTTCCTTAAGAGGGCAGTAATGGTTTCAATGCAACTTACATGAGAGTAAAATTTTTTAATCCTGCTGGCCAAAATAAATTGGCACCACCGTTAGATTTATTCAAAAAAATATGTTTTTAAATTTTTAGTTTTGATCGTAAAAGGCCATCAGTTCAATGATATTGGTTACTAAACAGCGATCAAATTAGAGAAAGGCAAAACAAAATACATATTGTTATTAAGGTGTAAAGGTTATTTTAGAGAGTAAAAGTGCATTTTAGTTGATTAAAAAAGTATTGTGTAGTTACCAGTAAATTATTAAATAAAGTGTTAGTGTTTATCCGTTGTTGAAATTATTTGGAACTCACGGATCCTGAAAAGTGGTTTCAGTGGTGAAAATACGCGACAATATAACATATATGTACAGAACCTCAAATTAGTAAACGGGGTGCCTTCCAGTGGGGTACTATCCTTTCGGTTGTGAAACAACTTAGTACATTTTTTTTTGGAAAGAAAAAGCGAATGGTATAATGATCCTCAAAATAAACTCGACAAAAATAAAAAAATAAATGTAAATGTGCTGCTACAGGGAGGTGCTCCGTACTTTGTTTGAATTGTCACCATCTTGATTTCAAATTTTGCAGTTTTGTAGAGGAAGTAAATTTAGATTATATTTTGTTTTTAGTATTCAATCTTATTTCTTCATCTGTAAATTAATTACATGCACAGTTGCTTTACAAATATATAATAAGTTTCCTAATTGCAAACGTCATCATTAAACATGTTCAGTAAATACGATCAGGTGATAGTTTAACTATTGCAACAAACCACCATACAAGAGACGGAGTTGTGGGCTCCATTCCGAGGTATGTAAGAGGCCTATAAGTTTGGCATTATTCGTTAGAAATATATTTCTACTACTATTTTGAACTGAATGTTCACATTTTGAGTAGTTCACAAAATATTCCTAATGTCTTTAATTATTTTCGTTTATACTCATATATAAGTTTTTGAAATAACCGCTTTAATTTATTGATTGAGTTAGATAAACCTTATCTCAACAACTAAAAATGGTATTTAAATAACCAGAACTAAAGGAAGTATTCCAATGTCATTACCCAGTTATTTAAAAACCATTTGTACAAACACACACAAAATAAGTTCTGCATTTATAAAGGTATTCACTGACGGATTAAATCTCAGAAGGGCACATATTTGATAAAGAAATAAATTCTCATAAATAGATAGGGCAACAAACATACTTGATTTTTTATTCCCGATATAAATTCTTTGAAATTTGACAATTATTTTATAGACAAACAAATGTATTTATAAATGCAGAGATTATTTAAATTACTAGATAAATACCTCCACTAGTGTCCGGGGATAATTTTACTTTCCCTTGGTCTAAAACATCATTAAAAGCTGGCCATCCACATCCACTATCATATTTAGTTTCTGAGCTAAATAATGCCTGCTCGCAAACTATACAAACATAAGTGCCCGTGTCATATTTTTTATTATAACATCCTAAACAGTAAAAAGTACGTATATAGATTAATGTAATTTTTATTATTACCTTTTCTTTACCTGAAAATGGCCTTTCAGTCCCCTTTTCTTGAGTGACTTGGTACTGAATGGGGGTTAAACGCTTTTTTAACTCTGTTTTATCAAATTGTTTGGCCATAATTGCTTCAATTAATGCGAAAAGTTAAAACTATGTCAAGAACTGTAATTGATGACTCCAAATTTGGAATGAAAGTTATTTTTACCTGATATGTGTAGATTAAATTTCTTTACACGATTGGACAATATCAAACACGGAGTTGCTCTACAAACACCTCGTGATATATTCCTCAACATCACATATTTTATACCTATTTGTTCAGATAAAACTAATAATAATTTCAATTTCCGCTGTAATTAATCGTTATGCAATTTTTTGACAATTCACCATACCATAACCTAACTTTCATCGGTTGATTGAGTTTTATAATTATAAATGAAAAGCGAAACTATGAATGCCAAGGTAATTCGACAGATTTCCCTTTAAGTTTATGGACAAAAATTTTTTTTTATTTATTTTTTATTTCAAAGATACCTAAAAATGTTTAAAAATATCTTAATCTATAAACGTAGCATTTTCATGCAATAGTACAGAATGATTCATGATTCAGCATTCAGTGGCGGGTTTAGGATTTGGCCAATGAAGGCGTAACATTGGCGTACTCACGCAATTTATGAGCAAAACATGGATGTTAACGCGCCGGCGCGAAGAGGAGGGTTATGACAGATTGACAGATAGATAGGTTTTATTGGTCATAAAATGCACCGTGGTGTAAACCATCCTTCCTTCCAACGTTTACTTGACCCCCACTTCCTCCTGAAGTGGACGTATTATTTTTTTAATGGCTTCATGTCCCATACATGGACTTCATAAAACAAAATTCACTCCACATATTGGCTTGTTCCCTAATAGCACATGGACGTCCCGAAAACGTCCCAAGAACGTACTCACAGGACATGAAAACGTCCCGAGGACGTACTCTACCGACGTAAGACGTACCGAGGACGTTTGAGGGACGTTCCGTGTCAGCAAAACGGGATGTCCCGAGGACGTCCCACCCAGGACTTATGTGGGACGAATGTAGGTCTAGAGAGGACGTCCTGAAAACGTTGTTGGGACATACTATGCAAATATTGTCTGTAATTGTTTATTTGTGGCATATTCAGATTTTCTTACTTTTTATTGGGTATTTTGCCACTGAAAAATATTTAAAAATTTTAATGAAAAAACCTCTGCGCCAAACGGATCAGACAGAGGTTGGTTCTTGAGTACTTGACTATTTCAAAAAGTCTCACACCTAAAAATATATAAACTAGAACAATGTTATGAACTAAAAACTGAAAATCAAAGCTATAGGTAGTTAACGTTTCGGAAGAGAATCTACTTCCGTTCTCAAAACTTTTTTGGCCGTCAACCATGACAGTTCTTTGTTTATGTATTTCCATAGTCACGTGAGACATTAAATTATATTTATCTTATTTTTACTTACTTCGTCTCTAAGGATGGGCAACCAACTAGTACAAAAATCTATTGAATAATTAGAAACGCATCTATCCTCGTTTAATAAAATAATCGCGGATTCTTTAAGTTTTCTTTTAGTTCCGTTGCTCTCTTTTTCCAAAATCTTCGCCGAGTCCCATTTAATTCTATGATTATTATCCCACGCGTGTTCACAAATTTTGGATTTTTCAAATTCTCCCCTTCTAGCGTAATTTCTATGTTCACCGAGCCTTACGTTGAAAGGTCTAGACGATTCACCTACGTAATGTTTTCCGCACTCACACGGAACACTATAAATACAATTTTTTGAACTTTGAACAATATTTGGAGGTTTGAAATAGTCAAGTACTCAAGAACCAACCTCTGTCTGATCCGTTTGGCGCAGAGGTTTTTTCATTAAAATTTTTAAATATTTTTCAGTGGCAAAATACCCAATAAAAAGTAAGAAAATACTATGCAAAACATATAGGTACCCTCCCCCTCCACCACTTTTAAGGTGTATTCACAGCAGAGGGTATTTATGTTCCTTTTTGGGTTTTCTAACCACATGCATTTCTTTCGAAATAGAATCCAGTGATTGGATTCTATTTCGAAGGGAATAAATGTGGTTAGAAAAGCCAAAAAGATAAAAAATGACAATATATAATTACCATGTAGAAAAATTATTCAATTAGATTGATTTTAAAACTTAGTACTTTTATTTATCAACACCAAATGACAAATTTATGCGAACATTTTATTTCTATTGTGCTATTGAAAAATAAGTTATGGCATTTGTATTTTTATTTAAATTAACTTACTCTACAAATTCAAGTGTCAAGTGTCAAAAATAGAATTTTTATGGGATTTAAAAGTTATATATTATAATACCTAGTACAGCATAATATAGTTATATATACATTAAGTCATATTGAATATTATAAGAAATAAGCCAAGTATGCAATAAAACGTAAGATAAATGTATATCTCACCTTTTCTTAACGTTTTGCACACTTCGTCTTTTTATAATTATCTTAGTTTATATTATTTTCTAATATTCTCTCTTTTTTGACACCCGCCTCTCTGTTCTTTCTTTTGCCCTCTTCAATCACGATGTAATAGCCATTTCGGTGTCCTTCCAAGACTTTGAAGCGTTAGCGACTGCAGCAGCCCCTGTGCAAATAAAAGAAAAATTAACATTTCAGATGAAATCTTGGCAAAAAACATTAAGACTAATATATGCCACTTGATGGCAAGCTTATATTTAAAATAAATTGTTATAATTTTCTTGGTGTCTTATTTAAAAAAAAATCACAGTTTAAATGTGAACATTTTTTTGTTTAACTGACTTTTGCATTTGAAAGGTTCCCTTGTTCATTTAAAAATTTTAAGAACACCTCTTCGTATGAATGATTGATTCTACAAATAATACCAAAGACCGAGAGAAGCAGAAATATATGTTGACTAATGCTACCGCAGATTAATAACATTATTATAAGTTTAACGTTATATTTTTTGGCAATATTATTACAGAATTCAAGTAAAGAAAATGGCTATGGGTTAAGATGCATTAGGATTTACGGTTAGAAGCAGGTTTATTAGGTTGAACATTGATGATGTATAAAAGTCTTTGTACGTACGTACAGCATAATTTCAGAAAAATATAACAAATAGGGCATATAAGTTACAAATTTGTAAATATTCCTCAAAAAGTACCGTAATTAGTTTTTTCCTTATACTGATTTACTGAAATCCCTAAATATACTTTACAAGTTTGTTGATGTTTTCTGGCGAATGTTTTTATTACTCGATGTATCAAACCTTACCTATTAAAAGTTTCATCACCTCCACTTGTTCATCAGAGATGTCGAACCATATATAACACTTCGTTTAACACACTGCATGAGTAGGTACTTCTTTTCAATTTTTACTTCCTTCGCATACCGAAGGGAAGTATTGTATTTATAATGTTTAACCAACAATCTTCTTTTAAGTTAATAAGTTCGCTCCATGATAAACAACTAAAAACTACATACTCAGGTTCACAGGTGATCTCCCATAGAATTTTAACAGATCCAAATAAGGTGGGTGGTAGTATATTTATTATAACCTACAAATAAGCCGCACCAAATTTATCTAGAATAAAATATCGATCTAAATACTTATATATTAATAAATCAATTAAATAGACTTACCTGTTTTTGGTACTTTCTTTTGTAGCCGTTAAAAGTGACTAGTGCCAGTGTGCGGAAGAAATAAAAATGCAAAGAATTTATACAAATTCTTTGTAAAAATGATGCAATGCCTGCCAAATTGAATTTCCCAGTTTGACAGCAACTGAGTAACATTACATAAGCTCTGCTTAAATATTGCGGTGAAAATGGCTGTAATATAACCGAAACTCATGAAAAAAATAGTTGAAACGAATATAAGATTTCTGAAATCAGAAAAATCAAATTGACAAAATTTAAATGGACCATGAAAAATATGAAAATATTTTGTTATCAAAAGAAATTTTGTTAGTAAAACTTTTTAAGGATTGTAATTTCATTTTTAGTTTTTAATTTCCTTTTTTAATCATATCCTCATCTGCTCAAAAAAAACATCACTCCTAGAGGTTATTTCACAAATGTGTTTAGGTTTGTCTTGACTAGACTCTAGCAGGATGTCCTCAAAACGTTTTATTCAGAACGTTTTAGGGACGATAGCAAACGGACGTCCTTGGGACGTACCATGTAAACCCGGGACGTTCAGACCAAACGAGGACCTAAGTGAACGTCCTGGGGACGTTTGGTGTTATCAGGGTTATATTGTCACCCGTAGAGATCAAAAGAACGCTCGTAATGCCAGAGATTAGAAAATTAAGAAGACAAAGACAGTCAGACAGAGAAGTCGAAATAGACGATGATCGTTGTCAACTACAAATTAAAGGGTCACAACATCCAACGAAAACGGTTTCGGAATTTGTCGGGTACGGATTATTTTTATTTATTTATTTTTTTATTTAATCGTCTTATTTATATTAACATCCTGGCGGAGTTTAACTAATGCTATTCCACCACTCAACCAGGACGCGTATAGATAGACATCAACACAACAACCATTCCCCGCGATATTGCCATCTACCGCAGCTGAGACTCGAACTCAGGATAGATAACAGCGACTAGACATATTATGCCACCCAACAGCGGTCTAGTCCACTGCTACCATCTCAGTAACACATTAAAAACGCCACTAAACTTGGCCAGGATTCGAACCCGGGACTCCGTGGTCGCAAGCCTTCTTCTTCCTCTTAACAAATTTTATTCAATTTCCCGGATCGTGATCCGGAGTCAACCGTAAAACGCCTCGCATTGCGCCACCGAGCCGGTATTGTTAATTACAACTTTTATTTTCTTTAATATAAAATTAAGACAAAGATTAACTAAGAATTGTTATTAATTTATACACGCATATTTTTTATGATTTCTGAAAAAAGACCAAATTAATGGCACTTGCAACAGAAATAGAGCCGGACCTGGGGATCTGTTAGCAAAGTCGCATACTACTACTTTGAGAAAATGTGAAAATTTGAATAATTTTTCTACATGGTAATTATATATTGTCATTTTTTTATCTTTTTGGCTTTTCTATCCACATTTATTCCCTTCAAAATAGAATCCAATCACTGGATTCTATTTCGAAAGAAATGCATGTGGTTAGAAAACCCAAAAAGGAACATAAATATCCTCTGCTGTGAATACACCTTAAAAGTGGTGGAGGGGGAGGTACCTATATGTTTTGCATAGTACGTCCCAACAACGTTTTCAGGACGTCCTATCTAGACCTACATTCGTCCCACATACGTCCTGGGTGGGACGTCCTCGGGACACCCCGTTTTGTTGACACGGAACGTCCCTCAAACGTCCTCGGTACGTCTTACGTCGGTAGAGTACGTCCTCGGGACGTTTTCATGTCCTGTGAGTACGTTCTTGGGACGTTTTCGGGACGTCCATGTGCTATTAGGGACTAACCCTCTTCAAACGATACGCCTCTGTAGGCGGACGAATGTAAACATAACCCCTCCTTGCCTCTTCTATCACTTTATTGTTTACTTTGGCTTCAAAGACTTCAAAGTATAAACCATTTCTACCTTAGAGTAGGAAAGATATATATTGTAAGGAGTCGTAACTCTACTGCCAATGGTGAAGCCACCTGCCACCAGAGAGCAAGCGACAGTGGCGGAACATATTTACAATATGTAGGTGCATGTCAAGTTTATCACATCAAAGGAATAAAACGATACGAAACTGGTATTTTTCCAAAAACAGCTTCATAATAATACAATTAATATTCACTACCATAAATATATTTACTCATATCTTACATACCAGAATTTATTCTACATTCTATATAATATAACACCATAATCGATATATCTACGCCAATGGAAAAAGTGTCATTTCGGATGCACTGTTCTATATTCAATGAAGAAAAGATGAATGAAAATTTCAATCAAATAACGTGCAAATTGCATACCAGAAAATGATATACTATGCTTCTCATTAATTATCATTGCATGCACACGGATATAATTAAGTAAATAATAGGCCTACAGTTAATTTAACTAGGTAAAGTGAAAACTGCATATAATTTAACCTGCAAAGCGTCACTCCTTTCAATTTTTTCCCGCTGTGATTTTTACAGTAGTTTATAGAATATGATACCATCATGTAGGTACATTACATAAATTAGCACTAAATCACTTATAAATCAATTCTATTGGAAAATTTCACTTTGCTCTCTACCGTTTGTGTGCCACCACCGCAATGGCGTCTTAGGCACAACTCGTTAGCGTGGCGATTATGCGCTGTTACGAGTCCTCACCATCTATCTTTCCTAGTCTAAGATTTCTACAGTGTTCTTTATCTACGCCTTTTATTAATATGTGGTATACTTACTATTTTTACGCACTGAACTATTTTTACGACATACCGGGTTAAATAAGAGAGGTATATTATTATATATTTGCAAGTGCAAACCAGTGTCGCGAAAATGCTAATAGTAAGAGGTTCCTAACCTCTTTTAATATTCAAACTTTCAAACTATTAATAAAGTAGCTAGGTAGGTGCCTATACCAAAATATCCTTTGAAGGAAAGAGGAAAAATGTACAGGAAGAGCAGTACAGGGGATATAGTATAGTCAATTTCAATATTTTAAAGCAAAATAATTGGAATATGTATTTACCGCTTAATAATATATTTGCTGTCTCCATGTACACAAGTCTCACATCCGAACCTTCATGGTTTACAGATATTTCGACCAATTCGTCCATTATTTTGATAGTTTAAATTATTTTTTATTTATAACTTCAAAAAGAGCTTAGTTTACGGGCTTGACAGTAAACAAGGATAGCGATGCATACCGCTTCTAACCTATGTCGAGAGCTGGGTAAGCTGCGGTTAGGCCAGGCGCGCACGGGTGACTTTTTGTCACGCAACTGTTTTGTCACCTACCTCGGAGTCCATGGAGTCTTATGGAGATGCGCTCACGAAGCGACGTAACAGTCACGTCGCTCGTGAGCGCATCTCCATAAGACTCAATGGACTCCGAGGTAGGTGACAAAACAGTTGCGTGACAAAAGTCACCCGTGCGCGCCTAGCCTTAGTGTTTTCACATACCAAGAGTCACGTGAAACCGTACTCCCCTGTTAAACCACTTCTCTCGAAAATGAAGCGGTAAGCTAATAATACATACCACCACTTACCCGGTATGTCGCAAAAATGTGCTTATAATCTTAGCTGCTTTTGTTCAGCTCTGTGGTTCAGCAGAGTGATTCGTAATCATAGTAAACAGGATTTCAATGAACAGTAATTATATGACACAAAATTGCATGGTAGGGACAGAGACAACACATGAAACAAGTATATGAATACGAGTCACTCTACCGAACGAAAGCAGCTTTTGATATGAACTGCTTTCGTTCAGCAGAGTGATTCGTATTCGTAATCATGATAAACAGGATTTCAGTGATACAAAATTGTATGGTAGGGACAGAGACAACACATGAAACAGGTACCTAATGATTACGAATCACTCTGCTGAACGAAAGCAGCTATGGTTCTTCTACTCTTTTCTCGTCTGTGATTCGCCTGTCATCTGTCAATTATGTCAAACTTTGAAACTTTGCAAATGGCGTTAAATGTGTGTGTGCAGAGTGCAATGACAGATAGCAAAATGAAGTAAACAAATACATATTTATTAATTGCATAATTTTTTTTATTCATCTTCAATGGATTAAATAATGAAGAATTTGAAAAGTGTATCAGTACAAGTTATTGACAGCGATATAGCAGTGCTGTTACCTAATGGTGTTTACGAAATTCAACAAATGGAGACTAAATCTTCCAGATTAAAGCAAATATGCCTTTTTTGTCTAGCCCTATGTGTTTTTGGTATTTTTGGATTTGGGTACTTCTGTCCTGACAAGGTATTACTATTACTAATTATTTCTGTAAAAAATGTAATATTCATGTTTGTAGGTATGTGCCCTTAGTTCTAAAGACAGTGCTGATTTATTGGAAGACAATTTAGGTAAACCTTTGGCACATACCAATGGTAAAGTCGGTTTAAGTTATGATGATATGCTAAATGATGATTTTTCCTTTGATATGGATTCACATGATGTTATAGTTTTTTTACACATGCAGAAAACTGGTGAGTTTAATTTTTTAAATTGTAGCTGACATCAATATTGAAATTAAATATTTCTGAATACAAATGAAGGATATGTTAATGTTGTATGATAATTTTATTTAAATTAAGTGTACTATATTACAAATACATGCTTTGTGTTGCGATGCGTTCAGTTTGAACTATTGCTTGGTAGAGTCACAATAAATGTGTGGGCAGCTTATAGCATATTAAATGGGAATAAAATGACATCTGTATTTTAATTTTACAAAAAATTTGCATAAGTATAATTAGATAAAAATATAATTGTGAAAGTTCAAACACGCAATAATAATTAACAACAAAAGATACTTAAATTAATCTATAGGATGTTAAGTACCCACTAAAGTCTGCAGAAAAATATGTTTTGTCAAATATTTTAAATATAAAATATGAGGCAGGTACAGGGCTCAACAATTCACTTCAATTTGCAATTCTATATCATGGGCTTACCTACCTATTAAAAAAAAAAAAAATAGTATTAAATTGAAACAACAAAAAATCTTGTATATTTTTATATTTAATTTGAATAGGTACCTATAGGCCAGCCAAATGAAGAAAAAACAGCCAGAATTTTTCGATAAATTAGTAACCACAGTGTTTTTGCAGAATGGCTTTTGGAGAGTTTACTCATTCCGTGAGTAAACAAATTTCATTTGCATCATCTTTTTTTAACAATTAGAACGGAAAATCAGTTTTCTGGAAAAACTGGAAAAACTATCGGTTGTAGAGGAAAGGTGAAGAATAGGTGATTTGTGCGCAATTAAAATCCCTTCATTATGAAATTTTAATCCAAATTAAAATCGCTCCAGAGGTAAAAAAGTTATTGCAAAGAAACTTGCAATATGGTAATTTTTTAATAATTAACATTACTTCTTAATTTGTTGTAAAAATTTTATTAAGGTGGCCATATTTATGTGCTAAATTGTGGGTATAATCACATGATTTTAAAGCGAGCTATTTTAAAAAGTATAGGTCATATTTATAAAAGTTGCACATAAACGGAAACTAGAAACTTTAACTTAGGAAACGTGTGCTTTTATATTGTTAAAAAGTAATGTTTTCATAGATAAAAAAAATGCTTAACATGTACCTTAGAAACGATGTCAGCTCGCCACTTCAATAATTATTTTGCACTAGTTAAAATCAAAAATAGGGAAAAACCAATACAGACAAGTCCTAACTTAAACATTCACCCATATTATGAAACAAGAAAAAGTCTCATTAGACCCTTCTTGTACTAGAAAGCTCGAATTAAATTTTGCGGTGCACTTTTCACATGTTTACTGATATTCCGACATATTTATTTTTCATAGAATGGAATTTTATAAGATTTCTTCAGCTAAAAGTTGTTGTCTTAGTTCGGTTACTGTCTCATAGATGACGCAACAGAAAAAGGGAATTATCTGAATTTTATATTTTTATATAGGGTGGACAAAAAAATCAATAAAATGGATCCAATGTAAATCGATATAATCGTTAATAATCATTATTCCCCACAGTTATTTTTTTAAAACATCTGCTCTAAAAAAGTCAAATTTCACATTAATTCTTGGTTTTAAACATTTATTAAGTTTTAAAGGTTTGTAGCTGTTCTGCATTTACAAATGTGAAATTTGAAAATGTATAGGCTCTTTAGGAAACTTCCGATGTTTAATAATACCTACAATAATGACATACTGTTTATGTTTTCGTGCACTAACGTAAATTTCTTTGTTTTGGATGAATTACGGTAAAAATATATTATTTTAACATGGACAAAAAACGGTTGTTTGTTTATACTTATATTGAATGCAACCGCTATTAGGATAAATTGTTTTGGTAAATGTTCGAGAAGTAAAGAAATCTGATGAGCTAAAAACCTTGTGTGGTAGAGTCGTGAGATCCCATTTCTTTACTGACTTAATGTTACCGAAGGTAACTAACTATACTTGTTGTATTCGTGAAACATGCATTCGCTCTGGCGTTTATTCGATTTTTCATATTTCAGATTATATCGATTACAAGAATTAATATATTTCAATTATGTCGATCTGTTAGCGTTATATTTATAAAACTATTTTATGAAAAAACATGACATTTCGTTATAATAACTGACAAGAATCAAACCAAATGATACTTTATACACAGGGTGGACACCAAAACATAAAAGAAATGTGACAGGGAAGCATAATGAGTATACGTAAGTGGATATAGTTGACGCTCTTTAAGAAAGAGAACCTGTTATAACTTTAAAATTATATAAAGTATACAATGTGGTAAAAGAAGAAAATAATAATCTCCAGAATAATTAATAAGTAAAAAGTGCCAAATATATTCTACAATATTATATTATCTGTACATATTTATAGAATATCTTACTAGGATACAAAGTATATATGACGTACTAGGTAGGTACTGATAATATTAATGAAATTGTAATAACAGTATCACTAATATCACAGAAGAAAATAAGCAAGGGCCGCTTTATCAATGCGAGGATAACAAGTTATCCTATAGTTAAAGCACAGTTTGTAATAATACGGTAGGGTCACTTCCTCTGACAGTGATAGCCTCACTCCTGCTATCGACGCGTGAACTAACTCGGTAGGGGAAGTGTCCTACTATATTATTAAACTATTATTTCACTATAGGATGACACTACTTATCCACGCATTGATAAATCGGCCCTCATACATCTTCAGTACAGAACAAAAGGTTTTATTATTCAGTGACAAGCACGATTTCACAGATGACAGATTGATCGACGAAAACAACAATATGCTCAATCGTATCTTCTTTTTTTTATGTTTTGTCAAAAGTGATGGGTTATAATAATTATTTAGAATATATAGCATATTGTGCGAAAGTGCAGAATAATGCAAATTTCTTACGAGTTGTGGTACGAGCGTTATTACAATAAACTCTGTACAAAAGCATGTTTTTGAGGTAGCCGTAGAACAAGTAATTGAAGCTCTGCGCATCTAACTGACGTCAGTCATCCATAATATAGGTCAACATTGTACTGTTCTCAGTCACATGGTTTTCGTTACATAAAAATTCAAATTTCATATATTTAAGAATCCTCTTTTATGACTTTTTTTTATTATAGTGTAAAGCTTAACTTCAATTTTTCCCGATTTGAATCAAATTTTACTCAAAGATACAACATGTTAGGATCTACTTATGACTATATGTACTAAAAAAATGAAAAAAGCATATTAAGCAATATTCGTAAATTTTACTAATGTAACCTGAACTGTCAAGTAATTGAGAAGTAGTTTGTAAATTTATTTTTGCTTTTTGTGTATTCTGAAAATTAATTCTACAATCAATATCTTAAATTTCATGAAACTTTGGATTTAATCATTTTGTGTAGTTCTAAACAATTTTCATTTATTTTTTTTTTAGTTTTTTCAGTTTATTATTTAGAAATTTTGTTCAAATTGGATAAAATTTAAAAAGTTTATAAGGTGGTATAATACTATTATGGCAAAATAATTAAACCATTTTTAAAATTTATGCATCTTCCCCATTAAAGTATGTGCACCTTGTTTACATTATATAATTTATGAAATTTTCATAATATTTATTATTCAAATAAATTTTCAAATACTATATAGTGTAGTAACTTGTATTGTGTCTTCCCGTAGCCATTTTGTGCAGGTTGTTTGAAACATACTTAAATTAAGCTTAAGGTGGCCATTCCCTAGAAAGAGACCTCCAATAGGGAAATATTTATTATTTTTGGCCATAACTTTTTTTTCTTAGTACGTATATTTATTAAAATTATAAGAGCACCTAAGTAGAACCATAACAAGACTGTTACTATGAATTTTCACTCAATAATTTCCGCGGTTTGCAAAATAGCTAGATTTAAATTTAAGAATTATGTCAATCTCCCTATTTCGTAGTTTTGAATCTAGCTATTTTGCAAACCACTGAAATTATTGAGTGAATATTCATAGTAATAGTTTTGTTATAGTTTTACTTAGGTACTCTTATAGTTTTTTAAAATATATGTACTAAGATATAAAAGTTATGAGCAAAAATAATAGATATATCCCTATCGGATGTCGCTTTCTAGGGAATGGCCACCTTAAATGAAGTACTAAGATGTGTTATTTCTTCATTTTACTTACTTACTTAATTTTTTACCTTGAATTTATGGTCAAATGTCAATATTACTGATTTTTTGCGTTTATCTTTATCTATTGTACAGGCTATGAACATATTAGTTTGTAAAAATTAAAGTGGCTTGAAAGAGTTTCTATCTTAGTACTATCCCATAGAGGCGACCGATATTTTTTTAGGGAGTTTTCTTTAGAGATGTTTGAAAAAATTACACTGTCATCCGCTTTTCATGAGTATATATTTCACGAATTAGGAGCGGGATTTATTTCAAATTTAGGCGGTACGTGCAGACTGAAAATGTGATTGCATTGAAGTAGTGAACTTTGATATTGCTCATTACAGTGTGGCGTTACTTTAAGGAAAATTTGAAGAAAAAATATTATTGACTTTTTTATAGAAATTCTTATTTTGGATTTGTATTCACTACCATCAAAAACCCATTTTCACCAAATTTGAACAAAATATATACTGGCTTCTCAATAGGTGGCCAAATAAAGGGACATGGGATGGGGAAATCATTTTTGGCCATAACATTCTTTCGTACTACGTATATTTAAAAAAAAACATAAGAATATTACTATGACTTTTCATTCACTTCACTCAACTGGTTATTTTTATACTTAGGTAATATTATAGTTCTTTTTTAAATATACGTTACCAAGTAAAAAAGTTATTGCCAAAAATAATAATATTTATGTATGGAATGTCCCTCTCTTGACCATCGCCATCTTATTAGATTTCATACAAATAATTGCTCTGAACCGTAGTCCAATGAATATGTTTGAAATGCTTTGGGGTTTCTTTCAGTATATATTTTTTTACATTTTAAAATTTTTTAATGATTTCCAAGGGGATTTTTTAAGGAAAAAAAACTTTATTTATACAGGGCGGTCGTTCTAAAAAATTATTAACTACGAAACGACATATGAGAATAATAATCGGAATGTAGGTATCACTATTATTACAAAGGAAACCTGATAACTTTTGGCCAAGAAAATATACAGAGTACTCATCCGACAGCAAAAATTCAATATTAAATAAAAGGTGACAATTCTGTTAACTATATGCCAAATATTATTGCCATCTGTCACATTTTTAGTTGTACATGCACGTAGTGGAGTGGAAGTAGAGTAGTGGAAAATTGTCAGTTTCTCTTTTTTTACAATGACATGTAACGTGGAAATTTTAAATTTGAGCGAAAAAATTTTTTTTTTATTATTTATTCCCTTTAGACGGTCCACCCTGTATATTTTTGTTTGAGTCTTATTACAGTAGATATTATAAATAAATTGTAATATAATAGATATATGTAATAATATAATAATTATAAATGCCAATATTTCACATGAAAGCTCTTCTGGATCCAGAATAACATTCAAATGTACCTTTGACCTATAAATTAAAATCCAGTAAAATATTGAGAAATATATTTCGACCCAAGGGTTTCGATATGGAAGGGGGGAAAGGGGATCGGCATGCGGTTAAAAGCAGGTAGATAGATGTTTTTGTTGTTTACATTATTTCGATTTGGAACACTTGTTATTTGGATTGCTCAAGCGAAGTAATGTTTACAACTGGATTAGTTTATAGGATTCTTTATTGAATTTTCACGAATAAACATCTATAGTAAATGATTCGTCCGCTACCCGCTAGGTACCACCACTTAACGGATGGTTAACGACTACCCTTTTTTATGACGTTGTCGAGGTTGTTCTCTTTTGCGAACATGGCGGCCTTAAGCTGTCTTAAATAAGTGTGTTTTATAAAGCTTTATAAGTGTGCAAAAGTACGGAAGAGCTGAGGGGTCCAAATTCTCCTTTAATTTCTGTTACAATCTTGACATTTATCTCAAGATCTTGGCTTATTATCTCAAGATCTTGACTTATTATCTCAAAAAATAAGTGTGTTTTATAGTTCTTTATAAGTGTGCAAAAGTACGGAAGAGCTGAGGGGTCAGAACACTGCTTTTATTTCTGTCACAATCTTGACATTTATCTCAAGATCTTGATTTATTATCTGAATATCTTGACTTATTATCTCAAGATTTTGACTTATTATCTCAAGATCTTGACTTATTATCGCAAGATTTGACTTATTATCTCAAGATCTTGACTTATTATCTCAAAATCTTGACTTTTTATCTCAAGATCTTGACTTATTATCTCAAAATCTTGACTTTTTATCTCAAGATCTTGACTTATTATCTCAAGATTTTGACTTATTATCTAAAGATCTTGATTTATTATCTCAAGGTCTTCATTTATTTACACTTATCTTGACTTTTTATATCAAGGTCTTGACTTATTGTCTCAAGATTTTGACTTATTATCTCAAGATCTTGACTTATTATCTCAAGATCTTGACTTTTTGTCTCAAGATCTTGAGTTTTTATCTCACCATGACGCTACATGTGATGATTTTTTAAATATTTTGCAGTCGTTGGTTATTTCATAGGCCAAGGATAGTGTTCCGCAATGAGGAATAATATCAATTTTTACTAGTGTTCTGCAAGTCTTCCCTGTGGCGCAGATAATTATTAACAATTAGATAGCAAAATATACCTAACCTAACCTAAAAAATCACATGAAAGAATGAAATTATTATAGGAAAAAGGAATATTATTTCTGCCGTCAAACCAAACCTGACTGTGAAAAAATATAAACTGGGAATATATTAAATAACAACTTAAATGCAATTTAAAACCTTGAGATAGAAAGTCGTGATCTTGAGATAGAAACTCAAGATCTTGAGATAATAAGTCAAGATCTTGATATAAATGTCAAGATTGAGACATAAATAAAAGCTGCGCGTTGACCCCTCAGATCTTCCGTACAAACGAGATGGGTGCTGCCTGTGCAATAGTTTTTGCACAATCCTATTTGTTTATCCCACTGGGGAAAAGAATGGTCTGCTTTGACCTCCCAGGGAGCTCGCAATTTTCAACTAAAATTGATTCACTAAACATTTTTGTAATTTTCAAGATCTAACTAACCTTTTTGCAAGGAAGGGCAATCAATTTTTGCAAAGCAAAAGTGTGGATTATTACCTTAAAACAGGCTTGATTTTCGCTAATAAACAAAAGGCATAACTTTTTTGTTTTAC
Organism: Stenurella melanura; assembly: GCA_963583905.1. NCBI lineage: Eukaryota > Metazoa > Arthropoda > Insecta > Coleoptera > Cerambycidae > Stenurella > Stenurella melanura. The sequence continues at coordinate 64,659,712 of OY757311.1, forward strand.
TTCCACAACCACATAGTGTAATTGTAATAATTTTTTACGTACCTTTTTTAGTTTTTGAGTTATTTTGAAAAGAATTTTATTATTTTTTAAGGAAATTTGAGAAATACGTTTTTCATTTTCGAAAAATCTGCATTCTAACCCGGGCAAACTTTTGGATTACATGAGTAATACTAAAATAACGTAATTTGCAAAGGGATAATGGTCAATATCAATTCTGGTGGGAGTGGCTGGGGTTTTAACGCTTATTTTTTTTTTCAAAAATATGAGTGGCCCACCGTTTTTCCATCGTAACTCGCTTAGTTATAATGCACTCAATTTTTAATAGTGGTCACTTTAAAGGTCTTTCCAGGCAATACATAAAGTTTTAATGGTAAGCATCACGAAACATTGCGTCATATAGTTTGTACGATGAATCTTTGCGTGTGCGTCATAAACAAGAACCGTATGAAGTAATCTGTTGAAGGTCACTGCTTCTCTTCAGCAGTGACGTGCATCAAAAAAATGAGAAATTTGTTTTTACTCTCAGTCATCATCCGACAAATTAGAAGCCATATTTTTTTCGTAAATACTCATGAAATGACAATTAATTTTGTAGAATAATAACATGTATTATTTACCACTAAATATGGTTATAACAATGAAGCTTAAAAATGTATTTTCATCAAAAATGCAAGAACGCCACTGTGTCTAAAATGACAGATATTATAGCCGTTGACAGCACTTCACTACGACAACTGTTCATATCGACGTCTCTTTTTAATTCCTCTTGAATTTATCATTCGGCTGTCTTAGCATGCTCGAGCGGTTAGAAGACATACGTAACTAAATATTTGCTCGTCTCAATGCGTACAGCAACCGCACATATGTCCTACCTAATTTCATACTCGCGCAAACATTCATCGTACAGACTATAACAGTTCTTATTTTTTTAAGTATGGCGCACCGCTTCTAAAAATTTGAAAAAATTTGACAATAAACTACTCATAGCAGTGTATTTTTGGTGAAAATTCTGTGTACGCAAATCATTATTTTCTTGAATAAATAATTATTTGAGTTCTTCATTTTTTTTTTAATATAAAAGGGGCAGCAAAATCAGCATATTTTTTCCTAAGATATACTTAAATCATATCTACATTTTTGTCATAATAATTAACACACAACCTGCAAAGATAAAAAATGAAAACAAAAAATTATAATTATTAGGGTATAGGGGTTACCAGTGGCGGCAGGGGGCTACAACTCTAGAAAAACATTTCTTTTCCCATTGCTGATCTACTGATGCCGAATTAGGTCCAAACTTTTCTGGGACCGTTCTACCATGTTTATTTGGCTTTGATAAATTGATTGAGGCTTGACATCAGGAAGTTCTGGATTCGAGTCCTGGCCAAGCATGATGATATTTTTAATGCATTGCCAAGATGGTACCAATAGGCTAAACCGGGGTTCAGTGTGACAACACAGCTAATCGCTGTTGCCTCTCCTGATAGAAAGAACGATGAAAAAGAATGAATGAGAATTGTAGACTACTTCGCTGATTAGCAATCATACAGTGTTGTCAGTGTTTGACTTGTCTAGATTTTAGGTAAATTTGTAATTTGTAAAAGAGTTAATATCACTGTCTGTGATGATGAATGAGATGGTGAATTAAGTATTATTGAAATTAAATTAACCGCTATTTATTTAATTACTGACAGTTGTTAAACAAATTCGCATTATAATGAAAAGTTAGTTTTGTTTTCATCATTAAAATACATTTTTTGCAGTTAGAAAATTCTCTGATATTCATTATAAATATGGAATGCATTGTTCTTTTTCTCAATTATAAATACTCTGCTTATAGGTGCTTACCACCAAACCACATTATCACCACCAAAAACTAATTCTGCATAGAACTAAGTACAAAAATAGTACATCGTAGGAGTGTTTAAACTCATCATATGGCTTAATTGTTTTAATGTAAAATACAATGGCACAATTGCATATAACTATAATATGTGCCTTCTAGTGATACAACTATATTAATTCCTATAATTTTATGTGACGTTACTTATATGGATTTTTTATTCTGCATAATTTGTACACTTAATGTACAGTGCGATCGAGAAAGAATGAACGTCATGTGACACAGAAAATTCACTATAATTATCAAAATTGATTTCTATTCTACGTATATTATTAAAATTAATTTCCAATATTACTAGGAAGTGACGGTTGGTTCAGTCAGTTTTACCAATCTGTTGTCTGCCATTTTCGAGAAGGTTATTGTTCTTGGCCTCTGTTATAGTTATATTTATCATTAATGTCCAATCGGTTGACTATCACTTGTGTGGTAATAAAGAAACTCACATTTTGTGTAAATCCTCCAATTGACTATATTTAAGGTTAGAAAATGGTTGTCTCTGTAGAAGCCGATAAGTTTATACTCCAGGCTTATTTTCGAAGTGGTCAATGAGATGAAAAGGATTGGAACTCTTCGGTTCATTCAACCTTTTTACAATTTCAAGAACAGTTTCCAAATTGTGAAGAAATATACTGCAATTTTTGCACAGCATGTACGAGATTTGGCCACAAGATTTCGAAATAGGTAGTGTTTGCAAGGGTACATCACCTGGAAGAAATACAGTTTTGACAGAAGAAACGCTTGTTCATGGACATTTAGCCATTAGTCCAACTAAACCTTTACATCAGCTTGCTGTTCAGAAGGGTAAATGGGTAACTTATGGAACATATCCTAATAACTAGAAAAAAAATTACAGTTTTCGGAATGTCATATGGTTTCGTACATAAAGCAGTAAAAAATGTACATTTGTATCCATATAAAAGTTACAGTAGTGCAAGAATTATTACCCATCGATTTTGAGAAACGACTGAAGTACTGTCAGTGGTTCAATATAATGACGACCTTCTGGACAAAACTTTTTTGCTGATGAAGCATGGTTTCATTTAACTGGTTATATAAATTCACAGAATTATCGAACATGATCTGCAGAGAATCCTTATGTTTTAAGAGAAACAAGTTTACACCCTATTAAGGTGGGGCTTGGGTAACTATATCTTGTCGCAGAATAATTGGACCCATGGTTCAATTTATACACGAATTTTATGATGACAGAATAAGTAGCCGTAACCTATGACCTCCACGATCACCTGATTTAACACCATTAGATTTTTATTTATTTAGGTCATTAAAAAATTCTATTTATGTAAATAGTTTACACACATTTGTCGACTTAAAAGATGCAATTACTGATAAAACTAGACATATTCCAGACAATGAATACAACAAAGTTTTTGATAATTTAAAAAGAAGAGTAAATGTCTGTCTATTACAAGAAGGCAGACATTTTGAGCATTTGTTGTAAACAAATGTTACTTAATATTATTGTCCTTTTAAAATGTATTGTTAATAAAAAGGGGTCCTTTTAGTTTTTTAGCAGTAAAAGTGGCTATGGCTAGGCAGGCAGTTAACCGTTGTGCAATACAATGTGTAGATTTTGTGAAATAGGTACTCATGAAAAGAAACAAATTAAACAAAGGACTTAAAGTTATAGTAAGGTAGACAAAATTTATCTAGCAGTTGACCCTTCGTCTATGGTATATTTATGCACTGAGTTGTGCAAACCATAGTAATTTCTATAAGAACTTTTTTTATCATGTATTATTGTTACTATCGTCTAACTTATGTATTTTATTAAGTATTCTCCTTTCTTTTTATTGTTTTATTTATCACTTACTATTATTATTAGCAGTAGGTTGAATGTCGACTACGCTGAACTTCTACATACATGGTTGTAAATGAGAATAAAACAACGTATATATTAAATATACAATTATTTTTTATCACCAAGTATAACATTTGTAATATAACTTAGATTGCAATTATTCTTAATTACAATTAATCGAATGATCAGGCAAATGAATGTAATGTTTTAAAATATATCGTGTGGTGTTTAGAAACTACTCAATTCTCTTATTTAACATTACAAAACTGTGAAAATGGGTTAAAGTCAGTGTTCAGACTCAATTTTCAAATACTAAACGATCAACACTGAGTAGTTTTTAAAAAACCACAATATATACTTAAATCAATACATTTAGTCCGCAGATCATCAAATTCCTCTTGAATTGTACCATATTAAAAACGGTTGTCTCTGTAATATTTTTCTCTTTCGATACGAGCCTTTTCTTCGCTCAACTCAAGTTTAGATACAAATAATATCAGTCAAATCAAGATAACCTGTTAATTTATATATCAAATTGTTTATAGATTGCTCTAGCAGCACTTATTTAATCACAACCACTTCCAGTTTTTTATCTTGGTTTTAGGTTGGACCTCATGTTAAGAGAGAAAACCTAACTTGATTCTGGCCTTGTGACACAGCAGTGTGACCTACAATATAAATCCACGTTAAAAATAAAATTCGTACATTAGCATATAACAATTTACCACTAACAAAACGCTTAGAATACTCCTGTAAAATCATTTCTTTTTACTGATTACAATCAATTGACATGTTCCAGTCTGAACTCTTCCTAGTTGAAAAATCGAGATATTTAATAAAAACTGGTGTCATTTCATATTGCTACACTTTCACAATTAATAATACAGCCAAAACTTGGAATTTTGTATAATATCCACAAAAGTAGTAATTTAATGAAAAGTTGAGTTAGTTGCCATTTAACACTTTAGGAATTTCGGTTTGTTGTCCGTAAGCTTTACGAATGTCAAAATTTGTGGCGTCGCATACATACGATCTGTGTAAATCACCAAGTCACTGTCGTTAATGTGCAGATATTGAAAGTGTCACCAAATAGTGTGAATGGCACAAAAAAAATCTAGGGAGCGGCGCATTCAGTCTTTCTCGATCTCCATGTATATTTCTTTCAAACAGGATGAAATTGCATAATAAATAATGAATTTGTTGAATAGGTTCGTGTTCAATTTGTGTATAGAATCTCATTTATTAGCCTAAAACATATCCGAGTTCTGAGTACCCAACTAATATGGAAAAATCGGCGTCTATCGTGCCAAATACTTATTTGTGACAAATTATGTATTTGCGAAAATGTGATATAATAATTATTTCGTATTTGGCACAACGCTTGTGTACTTGTTTTACAGATATATATTTTGTTGTAGGTGGTACCTCTTTTGGTAAACATCTTGTTCATGATTTAGACCTAAAACGACCATGTACCTGTCCCATAAGTCGAAAGAGATGTTATTGTTTTCGCCCACATTCAAACCAAAGCTGGTTATTTAGTCGTTACACAACGGGATGGAAATGCGGCCTGCATGCTGATTGGACTGAATTAACGAGTTGTGTAGATGAAAAGCTAGATGAATTGGAGGATGTAGTAAAAAGACGATATTTCTATATTACTTTGCTGCGGGAGCCTGTATCGAGGTGTGTTTAATTCTTTTATTCAACAGTTTCTTTTTTAGTATATAGATTTATTTAAATATATATATATATATATATATATATATATATATATATATATATATATATATATATATATATATATATATATATATGAAGAAAATTTTATATGTATCTTGGAAGGTACCTGCGAAAGTATGGGAGCAATTTGAAAAATATGTGACCTGTGTGACCTGTTAGTACTAGCTCTAATATTGAATTGTCACATTTGTCTTATGAACAGTCAAGAAATAACTCAGCGGATTTTTTAATAAAATTTAACATCATATGGTGATAAAATTTTCTGTTAAAAAAGGTTTGACATGAAAAAAATTATGTTGTGTGCATCTTCATTTACAAATGTAAAAAAAATGGGCTGAGGAATTTAATCATAGCCATACAAGCTTAATAATAATAATTTTATTTCCTTCAGACATGCTATACAGGGTGTTTCAAAATTAAAGGTACATACGTTACTTGTGGATAGAGGGCACTTTGGCGGTTCCAAATTACCCGGCATTAATGCATCCATCATCCTTCCTTACTGAGATACAGGATGTTTTATTGATTCTGGCCAAATCTTTCTTTGATCATAACTATTGAACCACCCTGTATAATCGGTTCATACTTAGAATATATGTTTCACTTATTTTACTTGATAGAACTTCATAATAAACCAAAAAGAAATCCAGATCCATTTTAATAAAAAATTGACAATATGTTGTATGTCAAAATCAACATTTTGTATGACAAAATTTTGTAGATCTGTTTCGATATTCGAAAAGAGTTGAAATAATTGAATAGAGTAGCTCACTTAATTTGTTTGCGCATTTCATTCATCAACCTTGATTACTTGTATATCCAATTTCATTAAAATGGTCAAGACAGTTGGAACTTGAATACTTATTTCAGGGTTTAATTAACAAAAATATTTAACTTTCACCAGTGACAATTCTTACACTTCTATACGTGAGCTATTGTAAAATTATTTTAAGAACAATGTAGTTCACCTGATAATCTATCAGGGAGGATATGTGGCCCAATCCTATGATTGTTGAAAACACCGCACCAAATTCATACATATCAACAGCAAATCGATGTTGAGATTTATTCTGTCTTATAGCATGTGGATTCTTTTCTATCCAAACATGTGAATTTCTTAAATTATAAACACCATCTCTTGTAAATTGTGCCTCATCTGTAAACAGACATCTGTTAAGAATGCTTCGATTCCGAATAATCCATTTACTAAAACTTAAGAGATGATTTTATAACATAGCTGCTTTGTTGTCAAGTAGGCAATGCTGAAAATTTTACTATTTGACAGTTGATATTTACTGGTTCGACATACTTGTGTTTTATTATTCTAAAATATTTGTTATTTGTATTAATATTACCCACATTACAAAGTACAAAATATGCGGATATAATTTATGTGTATGGATTTTGTGATGGCAATGGACGGGCTGCTGTGAGAGAATATCAGAAGATTCCCTGAATGCCGAATTCCTGATTATAAAACTTTTGTCAATAGAGCACTAGCAGTGACGTCACAGTTATGCCAGCTGTCACGTGATTGGTGGACAAACTTCGAAATTTGACATAAGAGTAGGTGTCAGTTTTCACTTGATAAAAATTAAAGTGGAGGATTTCTGAATATCAGCTATGTGTAGTGATGTTTGCTAATGTTTTTTTAAAAGCCTAGTGTGAGAAAGAATTTTATATATACTTTATTAGTGTTGTTTTTCCAAGTGTAAAATTTGATGTCAAATACGTTGACATCTTTGTGAACCCATAATATCGTGAAAATGAAGACTATATTGGATTTTTGAACTTTTTTGTACATATATAATATCACGACATATTTCATTAAATGTTTAATTAACACAGGCTCAGTTACAGCTAAGCATAGGTTAAAAGTTATCACAACATTCGTTGATTCATGCCAATATATCAATCATATATTACTGATTTTATAAATCTTTTGTGAAATTAACGTTTTTAGACAATTCAAACCATTTCCCATCAACTTTTTATTGATTATAGGTATCTTACTTTCATTTGGCTCAACAGTTTCTAATAAGTTTAATAGTTTAACACATTAATAACAATAATCAGAGGTTTCTATTGTAAAATGCAGGAGTAATAGCAAATCTAATATAAAGATAGGACTGTGAGACCGTTTCAGTTTCCATTTAAGTAAATAAAATTATAAACAAATATGCAACGTAATATGCTCGAAATACTTTATATGTGTAAGCATACTTACCTAGTTTGGTATTTGTTTTAATTCTTACAATTATAATCACAGATGTTTAAAATATTGATAATGCTTACAAATAAAATATCAATGAAGGTAAGTGACCTAGAACGTGACAGAACTTAAAAAATAACACTTTTAGCGGGAGTAAAATGAAGTTCTTCAAGTTGATGCTTATAAACATAACAACCATAATAGGATGTTTAAGATCGTACACATTATAGATAATAATAAAGGTAAGTATGAATAATAACAGTCTTCTAGTTTAGTTAGCATTTTTATTTCCAAGAACGGTCACAATGGTTCATTAATTCCACACTAAGTTGGAAGCAGTATGAATCTTCCACTTTTAAATCCTATAGGTTAACTACATTAACATATTTCAACTTATAAATGTTACGAGGGGACTCCTAAAATGTAGAATATAAATAAAATTATAATAAATTTACTAAAATTCACTTACAATATGGAAAAGAAATAACTTTTGACATGTGAACTAGATGACATGCCTATTCGAATATATAAATAAAGCATTAGATAAAAGTCATTTCAGCAAATTACTAAAGGTATAATAGATAAAGAACACTAACAATAAATTTTACACAAGAAAAACGTTTAAAAAAGCACAAAAAACTCTTTAAAAACTCAAATTATCTTATATGGTCACAAATGCAAAACTAGGTTATTGTCAACCAAACAGCTGGGGCGGCCATGTTGTGACGTCAGCTGCTACTGCTCTATTGAGTTGTCAATTATTCTAAAAATCATGGTCGGTATCCAACGGCCACTTTAAATGAGCATCAAGTAAGGCAACCTTTAGCTGTAGAAGAGAATATATTAAATATTGTTGTAAATAATCCAAAAATTAACACAAGAACAGTGGGTCATGCTTTAGGTGTTCCACACGCCAGTGCTTGGAGAACACTAAAAAAAATAATCTCTCCATTTCATGTTCAACAGGTTCAGAGGTTAGAGGAAGGGGATGAAGTTCATCAGTTAAATTTTAATAACTGGATTATTCAGAATCGAAGAATTCTTAACAGATGTCTGTTTACAGATGAGGCACAATTTCCAAGAGATGGGAGTTTATAATTAAAGAAAGTCACATGTTTGGACAGAAAAGAATCCGCATGCTATAGATAGATAGATAGATTATCTTTATTAGTTCTCAAAAATACCCTTACGGTGTAGAACATGTCAAACAATTACAAAGTTAATAAATACATGTGTAGTTACATGTCTAAAAACAAACTTTAAGATAGAATAAATCGATTTACTCTTAATATGTATGTATTTAGTGCCCTGATAGATTATCAGGTGAACTACATTGTTCTTAAAATTATTTTACAATAGTTCACTTATCTAGTCTAGAAGTAAGAATTGTCACTGCCGCAAGTTAAATTTTCTTGTTAATTAAACCCTCAAATAAATATTCAAGTTCCAACTGTCTCGACCATTTTATAGAAATTGGATTTACGGCAAGTAATCAAGGTTGATGAATGAAATGCACAAATAAATTAAGTGAGCTACTCTATTCAATTTTTCCACTCTTTTCGAATATCGAAATAGATCTACAAAATTTTGTCATACATGATGTTGATTTTGATATACAATATATTGTCAATTTTTTATTCAGCCGAACCTGGATTTCTATTTGGTTTATTATGAAGTTCTATTAAGTAAAATATGTGAAACATATGTTCTAATTATGAACTGGTTCAATAGTTATGATCAAAGAAAGATTTGGCCAAAATTAATCAATCATCCTGTATCTCAGTAAGGAAGGACGATGGATGCGTTAATGCCGGGTAATTTGGAACCGCCAAAGTGCCCTCTATCCACAAGTAACGTATGTACCTTTAACTTTGAAACATCCTGTATACATTGGAATTGTCCTCTATTTTAGAATTCATAAAAAAAATAATAACGGTAATAACAATGACAACAATAATGTAAAACTTTCATATCACATAGTCACAATAAAATTTACAATATTCAAAATATTATTTCATAGTCAAGTTAAATATACGGAAGACGAGTTCAGCAGCAAACACCCAAAAAGTGCAGAAATGATAAATAAAGTGATATAATTTAGAGGATCACCTATTAAATGTGACTGATATGTCTGAGGTTATGGATATCTCAAATGATTTAATATTTTATATCCTAACCAAAGAATTGAGTAGGTATGAGAAAGTTGTATTCACTTCGCTTGTAGATTTGTAGCCATTAATGAAATTTCAGTTCATTACTACCTAATATAAACAAATAACAGTCAAAATAATAGAAGGCTTGGGGACCTTGGGGACCAGCTGAATTAAAACATTTATGAAAAAGTAATTTTGCAGGAGGTACGTGCAAGTCCCACAAAAATCGACGGATGCAGTAGGATTTGCCTTATTCATTTGATTTAGACCCATTGGTGGTGAGCGATATTGCTCAAATTATGAGCTGGAAATTGTGCTAAAAGGTTATTTTGAGGATTTTGAGGAGTCAATGTTCTGGGATGGGATAAAGATTGTGGAACATGTAAAGTTGAACAAAGTGTGTTGAAATTCTATGAGATTATATTGAAAAATAAAAATAATAAAAATCTGTCTTTTACTACTGGGTTGTAAACTTTTCAAATTGCTCTCGTATCATTTTTAAATACTTATATCATTTTTAATTCGTTGAAGAATATACATTTTTGAAATTTGAATAGAATATAGAAGAAACAAGCTAACCATTATACTCTTCGCCGATTTACTGCATTTATTTACATAATAGGGAACTTGCAGAATTTTTTTTATTGCATAAAAATGTTCAAATATGTAAGATGTGCAAAATATGACGCCTTAAATGTAAATAATTAATTTGTTATAAATAATCAAAGTTTTACGCATCAGCGGATCATTTAAAATAGTTCAGATGCGTGTCACTTCACATCGCATGTAGAAGGCAACAATGCAAATCTGGACTCACGACCGTAGTAATGCGGTGTGACGTTACGGCCGTAGGTAATGTTTCAGCTGCTTATAAGTAATGCGCTGCGTTAGAAAATATATTTTTTTGTGAAATATACATTTTATAATACTGTTACCTTATGTTTCTTACTATTATTTCCCTATTTAAATTTTTATGCAAGTTCCGTATTGTGGCACATTCTACAAAATACTCTTTGCAGTGTTTCTTGCAAATAATATTAGTTTTAGACAATTTTTTGTTTAATTATAAACCGAGTTATAAACCATAAAAAAAAATCTAAAATTCTTTAACATTTAAATAGTTAATATTTTTTTTATTTCATCGATTTTGATGAAAACAGTGTTCGTCCTCTAGGTAACACTAACTTACTGTCCAAATTTCAATACAATCGGACTTTTCGTTCTTAAGTTATCGTGCTTACACGAAACGTGACAGACGGACGGACATTTTGAAAGCTGTTCAGAATTGATATGAAATTTTTTTCTCTACGAGCGATGTTACCGGTTTTAGAATTGTACTGGTCGAATTCGTTTTGTATTTGCGAAGAGTATAATAAATATTGATCGCAAAAAGACGCCAAAAATCGCCTGTTTCATGGCCCTTGAAATCGGACTTTATTTTAGTCTTAAATGATATTCTATGGTAAGACATTGATCCCTTTTAGGTTTCAAGTTGAGCCTACTTTTAGTTACTGAATTATGAGATCTTAAAGTTGCTGTTGTGTACCATCAGCCTTCTGGGTTGGTGTCAGAAATAACACCAGCCCACAAAAAAAAATCTAGTCTGTGTGAAGAGCCGAGAGTAAAATGATGTCCGATTTCAAGGGCCACGAGACAGGCGATTGTTGCGGTCACTCTTTACATATGTTGGGTCACATAATTTGTAAATAATCTAGTAAACTCATGTTTAGGTATGTATAAACAAACTGTATATTTTTAAGGTATCTGTCAGAGTTTCGCCATGTCCAGAGGGGTGCTACTTGGAAGGGTTCTAGACATTTTTGTAAGGGTAGGGTCGCAACTAATGCCGAAATTCCACCATGTTATGAAGGGGACAACTGGGAGGGGGTACAGATAAACGAATTTATTGAATGTGAAAGTAATTTAGCTGTAAATAGACAGACGAGAATGTTGGCAGATTTAGAACTTATTGGTAAGTTTTTTCTGTTTTGTGTATGGAAAGTGTGAACGAACAAAAATATAATAACACAGGCTGACAAAATTTCAAATCAGAAACTAGACTATAGTTTTCCAAATGTTTTTGACACGCTGAATCCAAATCCTACCTCAGCATTATTCCATCATGACAGGTTTTCAAGAGATTCTACCCTAGAAGTGGAAAGACCCGTTTATTTATTCTTTGTTATATTTGAGATTATTTTTCTTCACAAAACTCGTTACAGCATCCCCTTCAGAATCAATTTTGAAATTTTCCAATATCGTTTTTCTGTTCCAAGAAATCGTTAGTTGAAATTTATGAGTTTCAGTGGGTATTTGGTATCAGGTGAAGACTTCAGAAAACAGGAATAAAAAAATAAAAAACGAAAAAGTGAAAAAATTGAAAAAACTTTTTTTTTTTAATGGAGTTGACACCTTCACGTGCTCAATTTGTGTGTCTGGATGAGCCTAGGAGTGGTAATATGCAATGGAGTTGTCGTGTCTGCAGTATTTGAATGTTTTTGAAGAGGAAGAGTAGTACTTTCAGATGTCGCATGTCGTAACGAGTTTTGTGGAGAAAAATTACCTCATGATGTAACATAATGTCAAATTTAGCGAGAAATCAAGTTCCCTCCAGATCTGGGTTAGAATCTCTCAAAAATCTGACGTGATGGAGCAATTCTGAAGTCGGATTCCCCAGACTGGACTTGGGTTTTAACCAAGATGAGGCTCGTATAGGACACTCATCTCTTATTCACATATTATATTTAAAAAAAAGTAAATTGGGATAGGTAAAACAATAGTTTAATCATAATAGAAATAAGTAATAAAGAAAACAAAATATGACTCCCAAGTTTCACGTAATAAAGAGAAAATAAATAGGACCTCATGAGGAATTCCGTGATAGCCACCTGTTCTGTTCTAACTGTGTCTATGATATCATTATTTAATATGAGAGAATATTTATAATATAATTTTATATGAAAATTTATATTTAAAAAAATGTGTTGCATAATAATGCTGCTTTCATGCTAATGCATCTTGCAAATTGGGAAAGAAGAAAAATAATGCCATTGGTTGATTTGAATTTAAATTTAGGCAGGATGAAACCGGTTTTTCACAAAATTTAAATAAAAATTGTTCTGCAAATTCATATTTTTCTAAATTTACTGTTTTAACGTAACCCATAAGTTGATATATTTGGTTTGGCTTGATCCACAAAAAACTATTTATGTAAGGATACTTAAGCCGCCTGTCTACCGATACTAAACGGCAGCTTTATTCTGGAAACAGCACATAAAAAATCCAAATCTGATCTATAAGGCACAAGTAAACAAACCACAACCTTTGATAAAGAAAACTAAGTTACATTGTTTAATGGCGACATACGATCTGATCAGCAGTTTAGCTTTGGCAGACAACATTGTACAAGAAATATCAACATTCCAATCAATTTGTTTATTCATGTAGTTTTTTGATTTGCCTTGACAGATGAAAAATTTTACAGTATAAACTCAACAGATGCTTAACAAAAGAATACTAGAGTCAGTGAGTGAGATGAATAAATATTGTCACGTATTTCCACCCCTGGAACCACCCTTCAGGATCCGTGGGTTCCAAAAATTATAACAAGGGATAAACAGTAACACTTTATTCAATAATTTACTGAAAACTTCACAATACTGTTTAATTAACTAAAATACACTTTTACCAACTAAAATAATCTTTAACAATGTTTATTACTTGAAATTTACACTGTATTTACTTCGGATTTCCAACCTCACTTGTCACTTTACAACTTCCCCTTTTCCCACCATGCATCTTGCCTTATATACTCAAAGAATGCCTCCAGAGCCATCTAGAACCTAGAAGTTCAGAACGCTTATAACAAAAATAAATATAGAAAGTTTCAACAAAAACATAAAAGTATAGTTCCTCATTATCATTGGGTCTATTCAGATAGATCCTGGATTTGAGGTAACCTCACAAAAAATAATTTAGAAGGGTTAAATTAGGAGATACGTCTGGCTGCTCTTTAGTTCTTGTCTACAAATTCATTTGTTAAGGAAAACATTATTGGCTATGTAAACTGAATTTATAAATACATTTCCCTATCTTTTTGTGTACAGAATTTTTTTTTCATTTGTAGACGGGAACTAATAATATAAACAAGAATGTCTGTAGAAATGTCACACCACATCTTGATCTCTCTGTCTCACTCCCGCATTAGTCTTCCTGATTTATTAATCTCATCTCATTGGGGCCCTCATTTGTTAAGCGTCTGTTGAATTTATGCTGCGAAATAAGTACCCTTTTATAAGTAGTTTATTGTGGATAAAGTCAAACCATTTGTACTTTATGGTTTGAATTGCATGTTCGCTAACTGCCAGTCTATTTCAGGTTCTTTCATTCATAAAAATTTCTAAATTCTGTGAAATAAGTATCAATGTCTTAATTTCTTTATTACAAATATAAAGATTTATCATCCTAAAGGATGAATGTATTGCATTAAGTATTAGACATAAAAATACAAATTTATGTTAGCATGAAAAAGCAACACAAAAAAGTGAAAAATGTTTATCCTAATAATTTTATTATCTACTAATTTATCACAGGATGTTATGATAAGAACTACATGTCAAAAACAGACCGAGACAGGATAATGTTGGCTAGTGCAAAGAAGAATCTCCAATCAATGGCCTTTTTTGGTCTAACAGAGTACCAGAAAATCTCACAGTACATCTTTGAAGAGACCTTCAACCTTAGGTTTGCTATACCATTTGAACAAAATAATGCTACCGTGTCAAGCTCCACAATTACAACGTTGACATCGAAACAGTCAGCCAAGATAGCTGAATTAAATAATTTAGATATAGAATTATACAAATTTTCAAAGAAATTGCTTTTTGAGAGGTTCGAAAAGCTGAAAGCTAGAGACAGTGATTTCGAGGAAAGGTTTAAACATTTAGGTGAGTTATCAATGAAGAATGGGCCAACAGAGTTTGACTGGGATAAATTAGAAGATCCCACAGAATCCTCAAAGTGAGTAGTATGGAAAGCTGAGGACATAAGTGCCATATTTTGTACTGTGTTATTTCAACTCTGTGTCGTAAATTATTTCCATACATGCCACTTCAGTAACTTACTTTTACATCCAGTTCCTTGAATTAGAATGAAATTCTACATTCCCTTGCTCCTGTAATTTGAAAGTATGAAATAATGTGTAATGTAAGCTCTAAAAAAATTTTAAAAGTGGCATATGTAAAATTAAACACTCTTTAAAAGAGTTGCACTAATTCTCTCGTTATTATGAAAAGGAAATTAGAACTGGGATTGTAATATAAATAAGTATTTAAGGCGGCGTGCTATTATTTAATATATAATGAGAATGTGAAAAAGCACTATTATATAGTGCTGAATAATAATAATACTTACTGCGGTGCACTGATATGCATTATATTTTCCATATCATTTCATCACAAGGCTTAATGAAGGTGGCATGTCTAATTTCTTTTTTGAACACATATACTTGCAAGTATTTAGCATAAAGAAATAAGGACACTACTTGTTTTATATCTTCACTTACTAATGAAACGTGGTCTCTTTTCAGAATAAATGTAGTAATTTTAATTGTAGCGTAAACCAAGAGTGTTGAAGAGAAAAGGGAACAACTTGTATAATAAATATAGAGTGAGTCAAAGAAATTAGGCCAACTGTATTAATTTGTCAGATATATTAAACTTTCTTATAAATCATTTATTTATCACAATAAAATGACTAGAATATTTTGGAAAGTTTAACTTATCCATGTAGGATTGGAATTGGACTAATTTTGTTGACTCACATCTTTTACATTTGTAATCAGTGATACACCAGCAATTTCCTCAAAAAACGGAATTGATCCCAGCTCAAAACGTCTTTGTTCCATATATTATCAAATTATTTATAATCACCTCGAAATACGACAATGTATATCTACCACATAATATTGCTTTTTCTGTTATACTTTCACTTGTTACAAATAATTGTAACCAATGTTTTAAATGATATAGTTCATTAAAAATCAACGAATAAGTAATTGCTTTCATCCGACTGACAATAAGGCTTTCCTTAACTAGAGAACTAATTTTTTAATCTTTTTATCTCGGTTTAGAAATCACGTATAGTGGGCTAATTTCAGTAATTAATATTAGTAAATTAAAAAAAAAAAAAGATTTGTTCCAAACAGAGAGTTGAAAACATTTCCGAATTTGATTTCACAATGTGATTGGTTACTCTAACAGCCAGTTTTTCATTAGGGAGAAATAACTCTTACTCTTAACTTGACTCTGAATTAAGTTTGAGTTAATGTTTATCTATTTTTTTTAATTGTCTTTTTTATATTAACGCCCTTGGTGGAGTTTAGCTGTTGCTATTTCACCACTCACACACGTACACATAGACATCAAAACAACAAGTATTCCCTGCGATATTGCCATCTATCACAGCTGAGACTCGAACTCCAAATATGTTGGTATACTTACCCATTGACTGTAGTCACATTCTCATTAATTAAAAGTTATGTAGCGATCATGGGTTTTGATGGTAATGAAGTTTTGATTTAAATGAATTTTCAGTAATTTTTAACTTATGAATATATGTGGTGTGCTCCTGGATGGATTGAACAGTACTAAGAAATTGTTTATTTTTTTAAATACAATTAAAGTATGTTAGTTTTACAAATATGTTTACTTATTGTAATAATACGTAACCACTTGTGAAATCGACGATTACCAAAATTCTAATCCCGAACAAAATGAACAGTAACTATAATGTTGAATGTTGGATCCACCAAATTGTGATGACCCTTAGTCCAAACACATGCAGATGGCTCATTTCACTTCAAGCTACTTCTCTTTGCCTAGACCTAAGAAGATCTCTAGGCTTCTGAAGAAATCTATTATGGGGGGGGTTCATTTCTGAAGGTGTAACCTATAAACCTCTTTTAAATGTTTTAGCTGTCAACATGTTAAAACTGCACACGCGAAGTATAGGATCATCGAAAAAGGTTGCACCAATTTCAGAAAATCAGCATTGAAAAAATAATGAAGTTAAAATGACCCTTCCTACCTCAAAATCTTCACAAAATGATAAATGTTTGTACATACTATTAAGTCTTAAATCGTTAAGTCTTAATACGTGCTCCATTAGTGGTTCTGCACACGTCAAAGCAATAGTCTATTTCCGCCCAAGTTCGCTGAAGCATGTCAGGTGGCGATGGCGGTAAAAATCTGCTCTCGTTGCTGGTCAGACCATTTTGACATTATAAACTATGTTAAGTATCCGCACAAAAAGTTAATATTAAAGATTAATGTTATTAAGCAATTCATTTGAGAAACTAACTCATTTAGGGTAATCAGCAAGTTGAACTTCATGTTTCAATTCTTATAAGCATGGTTGTCTATGAAAGACATTTTCAATAGTTGTCTGTGAGATCCCGAGCTCCAAACTGTGCCGAGCTGTAGATTTTTTTGGGTTTCATATGCAAGATTGATGTATGCGTCTAATGTTTTCCTCAGATGTTTTAGGTCGCACAGCAGGTTTTTTGATGTCAACACTGCCTGTTTACATGTTTACACCACCTTGTAATTCTTTTCTTAGAAGGAGGGTTAGTACTATAAACACAACGAAAAGTTCCTTGAACAATAACCACAGATTTAAACTCAGCTAACCATAACATTGCACTGGTTTGACAGTAACACTCACGCAGCACTTCTTCAGTTGAAGGTCATGGTTGGAATATTCACGCTAAAAACACTTCGAGTTGTCTCTGAATTGTTCTGTCCTTTATTAGTTATGATTTTTTGAAATTGGTGCGACCTTTCTCGATGACCCTGTATATGTTTTGCTGTGTTAGGTGCTCCTCAATATATAAGGGACATATTTCATCATCAGTTTTAGCCATTTCTTTTCAGTGGACAATACAACTAAATAATTACATACATACCGTAAAATGATTTTTGATTGTAAATTATCCCCAAGACGTGATTCAGATCACATTGTAAACTGTAGACAAATCTAGATCACCTAGACTTTTTAAGAAGTTCATTGAGGTGTCCTAGAAGGCAGTTAAAAACACTCTTCAGACATTTTGCAATCAATAATCCATTGAAAGGCCTGTTAAGAGCCTTAATTCCAATATGGGCCTTGGGCAGATCCGTTTTGACTATACTCATATCTTGAGATAAAAAGTTAAGTAATGTTGTAGTGGCCTACTTGTAAATGTAATGACTTGCCTTTCTAGTGGCTATAATATGTCAGATATATTTATTTAGTAAAAATGTACACCAACGCATCGCATCGAAAAATGTGGATGGTAACTTCAGATAGTACCTAAAGAGTGTGACATATAACCTCCATTTCGAATTTTTCGAAAATGTTAATTACAAAAGTCCAAAAAGGGTCCACAAACGGTGAAATCAACATATTTTTTTCCGACGAATTAAAAGAGCTATTACAATTTTTGTTACTGGCAAATTTTATTTTGCATAAATAAATAATGGTAATTTATTGAAAAAATTTTTTTCCGCAAGTGACGAAATCGTATATAGTTTTATTACAAGTTCTGAAATCTCCCCACATGCTTAAGAGCTTGAGGATTTCTATGATTATATATTACGGTTCCGCAAGTTGTGGGCCAGCCAAAAATAAAAGTTTAACTAAGTATCTGCAAATTATAAAATTATTTGCATGTAAGTTCCTTATTTAATTTACCCTAAGTTGACACTTTTCGATGTTACAGAAAACTGTCAACTCAGGGTACCGTGCAATACTTTTCTTCATGCTTTCACTTTGAAAATATAAACCTTGTAACTAATTCATTTTTAGATTAAAAAATCTAGAACTTTTTGAATATCGGTTTCTCCGCCTTTTCCTTTTACATTTGAAATATCATGCAAAGGTATATTCTTCCCAGTTCTAACTGTCATGTACTCTTTTAACAGTATTTTGTTGCATTTTAAAGATTTTAATTTTATTATCGGTCTCTTTCTCTAAACTTAATTTTCTGCGTTAACTTTACTCAATTCAAGTTTCTGCCCAATGCCCATCCTTAGATAATGTAAATATCAAATCGATTTAATATTTTATAATATTTAAAACATCCACTGCTTTACTAACCTACACTTACGCTTCCCTGTACTTTTAGATTTAAAAGTTTTCCCTCCCTTACAGCAACTATAAACTAGTTTATAATAGTGTAAAGCCTTCTTCAAATTTTCTGTTTTAATTGGGCATTTATTTTAATTTTTCAGAATCTCGCTTATGTATTTATATAAATTCTGTGTCTTCTATGGTTTTTATAAATTTCTCCACTTCTTGGTAGGAATTAAATGTTTCCCCAACCTTTAAATACCATTCAGAAGTACTTAATTGAAGTCTCATTTTTTGCTGCAAAATTATGGCATAGAAATACTTTTACAACTCAAAACACAACTTTTATGACATTAAAGCATTCAAACGACCAATTTTGAGGTTATGTATCTATTTCTGCAACTTGCGGAACCGTAATCCATAATCATAGAAGTCTTCAAACTCTTACGCATGTGCGGAGATTTGCGGACTCGTAACAAAATAATATATGTTCCCGTCACTTGTGGAATCGTATACACTGCCGTTTTTAATATGTAATATGTGTTAATATATAAATAAAAATAGGTAGTACTAACCAAACCATGTAATTTCCCAAAAATATAATAAAAAAGTGACTTGGTCCAAAGTTATAAGCAAATTAAATTTGTTTTGCAAAACGTCATATTTTGCAAAATTTTGCAATTATGATAAAACTGACAGTGGAAGTCTATTTGGTAACTATTGAAGTGTGTGCAAAAAAATTTTGAGCAATCTAACTGAAGAATTCGTATAGTTGTGAATACGGAATTTAAAATTTGCAAAAATTCGCCAGTTTAAAAATAGTATTTATTATTCAAGCATAATGAACTAATTTCCTTTGAAAGTACATGTAATCCTGAGTAAAATGAGCTTTGGAAAGTTCAAATCGGACGATTAGAATGGAAGTTATAAAGAAAAAGTCTTATAAACAATTATGAATTTTGTGGTAATTTTGCAACTTTAGCGGTGGATGAATTACATCAAGA
The DNA here is from genome assembly GCA_963583905.1 of Stenurella melanura. Lineage (NCBI taxonomy): Eukaryota > Metazoa > Arthropoda > Insecta > Coleoptera > Cerambycidae > Stenurella > Stenurella melanura. The sequence continues at coordinate 64,679,654 of OY757311.1, forward strand.
GTATTTTTCCGGTAATGTGGTTAATTTTTTACTATTTTTACAAAAAAAATCAGAATGCTAAGAGCAACAACAATTTTAATTTATTTTTGGCCTAAAATCACTGGTCTACTATGGCAAGATGTGGGAATATGGGACAAGACTAACCTACATTTTCAGCCATATATACAGACATTAGCCCCCCCCTCCTCCTCCAACAATTCATAATTTACTTATAGGTCAAATTGCTAACGTGTTTGGCTTGCGACCACGGAGTCCCGGGTTCGAATCCTGGCCAGGGTATGGATGTTTAGTGGCGTTTTTCATGTGTTACCGAGACGGTAACACGGTTGTTGTGTTGATGTCTGTGTGTACATGTCCAGGTTGAGTGGTAGAACAGCAATAGCTGAACTCCGCCAGGACATTAATATAAATAAGGCCATTAAAAAAAAATCAGTATTCTGCACCTTTTCATTATTTTCATGTTTTCATGAACCTGGTAAATTAGAATGGGTTTCATAAGTGACTAGATAGTTGTACTAAAAACAAAAATCATCACTGCTTCAATTATTTTATAATATAATATTTTCTACTGTTCACTCTACCAGGGAAGCACTCGATATTTGATGACTAAACAAAGTGTGCAACTCTATGTGTATTGGTTCTACCATTGTAAAATATGCATAGAGACAGCACTTTTAAATATTCCTTATAAACTAACTCCATTGTACACCATTGAGGAACAGAGTCCATATTTTTTTTTTTAGAAAAAGTATTACAAATTGCATTTTTATTAATATATAACTTAATTCATCCGACTTATATTTTAATTGTTTTCAACTATTGTTTTTTTTTTTGTACACTATTGTAACTAAACTCAAATCTTTGAATTTATAATTCCCTGCTCACGTGAAGTGTTATCGAGTCAAAATGTCAGGCACGGTACAAGAAGTACAAAAATCTGAATAATACAAAATATTTGCAGATATCCTTTCAGTAACATTTTTTTAAAAGCAAAATATAATTGCTCCAAATTATATGTATTAAGTTAGTTATATCGGGAGAGGTGGGACATCTGTTAACGAATCGATAAACTCACAAGTTTATCGATTCGCTAACAGATGTCACACTTCATGAGAGAGACAGTAGGGACAGAATTGGCAACACGCATATAGGGCGAGCTGATCGGACTAGCGTCTACGCCTCTAGTGGAACCAGATAATCCCACACTCGCATTAGTGCTGGTTGGCTATTGTACCGCTTTTTAACCTTTTTATTCCGTGCTATAGCGCTGACTGTCGGTGCATGGTTGGCATATACGTAATGTTCTCGCTTAGGGTGCGAGAGGTCCGGGGTTCAATTTTTGCACACCGAACTTTTAAAAAAAAATATTTTGTAACTATTAATGTATTTTTTCACAAACTCAGGTTTGATTTGAAGACAGAAATAATATTTTCCTTCTTTTTCAAAAATAAAATATTTCAATTTCATGCAGAATTATTTGTTACGGCTTGGAGTGTAGACTCTAGTGCTGATTAGCTCGTCTTTGTACGTTGTACTTTTACCAATATTTACTATGTAAATTTTATTATTTAAATGAATTGAAGATCGGTTATTTAACAATTTAAGAATGTCAAGTTGTGACGATCAAGTGCGTTATAAATGGTTAGCACAAAAAACCAATTGCCAAAGTGTGTTCAGAATGTAGCGGAAAATAAAAACGGATTACTCTCAGTTTCTATTTACCATTGAATGTGGAGTTTGCTCGAGTTTGAATCGGGTCTAGAAGGAGCTTCTCATAACGCAAAAAAGATGCAAAATCATTCCTGGCAGATAATATTTAAATAAAAAAAAATATATATTGACTACAACATCATATAATAATAAAGTAATTCTTACTTTTCAATTCAATAAAAAAATGTATTCATTCATTAAAATATATTATAATATATTCATTCACTATTCTACATATTAAGAGTCTAAATCTTCTTATATGATACTGCATTTAAAATAAACACAAAATATTTTCAAATATCCACGCCAAGTATTAGAAATAGTGCAACGTTGCCACGTCTACTACTCATATCCCCATTCGATAATTTCAATAATTTTCGAGTAGCTGCCATTACGTTATTAGAAGGTGAATCATCTCGATATTTATACACGTGCTTCGTCAGGAATTAATTTCAGTTTGCCTCGTTTTTTGAGATCATTCTTAAATAAGGATCAGTCATAAGAGGGGAAATAGTGTCACAACGTCAATTTATTTCGCGTGGCGTCCATAAACGCAATGTTAAATATCAAAAACTGAGAACTTTGAGTGAATGAATCTCGGATACGGTACAGTAAATGGAGTTCATATTTTACCAATGTTGCTGAACGTTTCGTGACTGTTTTAAATACCTAACTCAAATTGCGATATACCTACCTTAATTAAAATGTTATTTTCATAATAGTTAAGTGAACAATCGCTTAGATATATAATTAAATTATACTGTGTACTGCTAATTTTTTTAATATACTTTTATCTGAATTAACATTTATCTATTTATGGATATGTTTAATTCATACTACCAATTTTTTCAAAATACTTTTGCTGAATTAACATTTATCTATTTTTGCATATTCCACATTATGTATATTTACAAATTGTTTGCATTTATGCTGTTTGATTTCATTATAACATATCCAGATAAGAAATTCCAATAATTTTACTTATCTAAATTATCAAAGTTAATTAGACAATATAGTTGTAATGCAACTTGGCATGATATTTAAATATATAGATAATTCCTTTCAACATTTTTTTAAAGATCTCTGTGATATTATTTGGTAACTAATTTAAAATTAGCTTTTATCAAGGACTAAGTTAGGTAAGTTTATAACGTTAATGTTTTAAACAATTTTGTTGTGATAGTAAACAGAGACCAAAGAAACCTAATAAATATTTCCAATAGATTTTCTCATCCATGATGTTCATGCGCAATATTTAGCTATGCATTGTAGAAAAACATCAAATGTAATATACAGGGTGATTGATATGGATTAAGCCAAAGTTAAATGACGAGTTGGTCCCACCAAGAGATGTTAAATCGTAGAAAAAAAAAGCTGTAAAAAAAAAAAAAACATATGTGAAGTGTCTAAAGATGTATTGCTTATTGGGACATGGTTACCTTAACAACAATTAATATTACCTCCCATGCAGGCTTGAGACTGGTGTCAACAATGCTGGTTGGTTAAAGATGCCCTTTGAAAACGTGCTGCAGTACTTACACCACAAAATAAATACTCCTGCAGAGTAAAGGTTGTCATATTCATACTGCTGCAACAACAATTATCAGCACATTGCACACACATCTCTGTTTAATATTAAATTCAGTACTTTAGTCCTCAGGCCAAGGACTGCATTCACTTTATTAAATATGTGGGTCAATTATTCCTTGGCTAGAGAGGACATAAAATACAGAATTAATGAACTAGATTGCGTTGGTATTTTAGGGATGTATTTTTATATGGTGGATTAGTCTGCCATTTGACCTAGTCCAGATGAATCACCCTGTATATTAAATTTTCTCCAAACTTTAATTTAATCAGACGTTAATACTGAGGATTATATCTGTTTTTCCGTTTTTGTATTTCCACATACCGAATGTTTTCTTGAATATTGATAAAAATTAATTTTTGCTGAGGCTTTAACCAGGTACCTTGCTTTAGTTTTTTTATTTTTTGCCTGCAATTTTTCTATTCTATTCTCTTTAGTACCTAAAAATTGTGATATGTAGTCAAGGGATATGCTCTATACCTAAAAGGATAAATGTAATTGAAAAGTAAGTGAGGAGCCAAAACAGTTTTTGATGTTTAAATTTTTAAATAGATATTGAACAGATTGGTCCGTTACTTGATGAAAATCCATGATAATAATTGGGAAGAAAACTATATTAGTTTTTGATTTTCACTTTATTTCTTGTCAACATGACAGTTGTTTCGCCACACAGTGGCTTCTTCGGATGTTGAGTACTGGTATACTGGTACTCAACATCCGAAGAAGCCACTGTGTGGCGAAACAATTGTCATGTTGACAAGAAATAAAGTGAAAATCAAAAACTAATATAGTTTTCTTCCCAATTATTATGAAATAGACTTAAATATAAACTTTAATGTCTATTGATAATTTGCTTAAAGTATATCGGTTATCATTGGTTTCAATCAGCACCAAAGAGTTATATTCATTAAAATGGAATAAAGTGCATGTTGAGAATATTAGTTCATTCCAAATATATTGAGATTTTTTTTTTCAAAAATTAGAAAAGCATAATTTGGCTAATCAAGAATATAAAATTCATTTCACAAGAGTATCATCGCTACATTTGTTTTTAATAGACTATTTTGCGGACAAAATTTTTCAGATAGCAAACTATATCTGGTATTGTGATGAACAATCCTATTTATTTTAAAGAATTATAAATATAAGAATATTGTAGAATTTGCAGTTTTGTTAAAGTGTATTGCAAACATAATATTACACTTCTTGGTCCAGCAAGCTAGTCTGTTAGAATAAATTCAGGAAACAGGATTTTTCAATTAGCTAAAGAACGAAAGATGTGATTCTTCATGGTAGAACTTTATTTCCGCATTAGCTTTATAAATATTACATTTAAAATACTCAAATATGATGTGATAAAATTTTCGAATTATTTTTTTGATTTTTCGTATCTTTGAAAGGGCTTTTATAACGCATTTGGTTATACAAATCCTATACTTTTTTAATTTTTATCGTTTTCTTTTTTTAATTTATTTTTGTCTGATACCTTTCCAAGCAATCATATCTATCTGGAAATGTTTAGAATGCTAAACATAATCCACTTTTTTAATGCATTTTAAGTGATTTAATTAAGTTAGCTAGTTATTATTTTATTTGAGAACCATGCCTGACATTTGACCCATTCATTATGTCCCACCGACTAATTATATAACATGTTAAGAAGTTACCTATGCAAATGAGAGGGCTTAGATTGCTCTTAAAAGTGAATTATTATTTGTTTGCTTAATTGTATTGAAACGCGTTCTTTATAGGATTGTGCAAACAGTAGAAAAAATAACTATTTATGAGAACTAAAAGAAAAACTATGTGTAAAAATATTAATGAAATTTTTGCATTCTTTCGATAACCTGAATTCTGGTAATGCTAGCGAATTAAAATCCTAAAATGAATTTGTTTAATTTCTTATTTGAAAGTTCTCATTCTAACACTAGCATCCACACAGTCCCCTACGGCCATGCAGATTAAACTAGTATCTACATAACCCCTACGGTTATGCAGATTCAATTAAAAATGAGAACAAAGGCCTAAAATGAATTTATTTACCTACCTTGTCTTAAAAAAATTTCATTCTAATGGATTACATTTTCATGAAATCTATCATTCGGTTTTTGGAAATGCTTAGCCTTTGAAACGTTTTTCGCCCTTATTCTGGAGCTCATCAGAAAGGCACAAAGCCATTCATAAAGATGTTCCATGCAAAACCAAGACAATTTCTTTGAATAAGTGTGAAATAATTATATTTGACATTGACTGATAAAAATAATAGATCTTCACCTATTTATTAGCTAACTAGTATTGATTAATAATCTGTGGTTGAATATTTAGTGAAAATCACCTTCTAATTTTAACCTTAATAGTCGAACAGAATTAATGAGCTTCATTTTTGATAAAAACATGTTTCAAATAGTTTCAATAATTGCAATTATTTGGTAGTTTACTTGTATATTCTATATGTTTGTTTGGGTAACCTCAATGAATGTTTAGGCCATGTATATTTTAACATTCAGTAGTAATATGAAACGCTCGTTTCATACTGATAACTGCTGTAAACTACCTTTACTTTAAAATCACTGCCCCATTTATTATTCTCCATATATTACGTTTTTGTTTTTAAGATAACTATAGTTTTAGGTGTTAGATTTCAGTGTAATTATATATAATTGACTTTTTTTATTCATTTATTTTGCATAAATTGTGTTGAATGCATTTTAGCTCTAAAAACTGAGATTGGCATTTAAAAAAATAATGAATAAAAAACATTAGCCTATATTTTATTTCGTAATGACAAAACAAATACCAAAGACTTAAGCAGCTATAATAATTATAGATTAGTATAGTATTTGTAATTTTTGTGCAATTTAAATTTGTAAAGACATAGATTAATTTATAATACAAAAATGTGTTTGTATTGAAGCAGGGTTACTAATACTTAATTCAATATTAATTGAAAGTATAATTAATAAAACAATCTGGTCTATTGATACTGTTGTTTTATAATTTTTTTCTCTTGTCTATCTGCAAATTGTTATTGTTTAAGTAACTGACTGATGATATTAATTTAGCGTTAGGTATAATTTAAGATGTTTTTGTTAATCAGATAGCTTTAGTAATATTTTTGCCTTTCTCCAAATTTTATATAATTTATTAAAAATGTATATTACATATACGTGGCATTTAAAAAAAAAATTAAGACTTTTTTGGGGATAAAGGCTAAAATATATGTATAAGGATAATAATTGTAAATTTCTAGGCACATGTATTATAAAGCATGAAAGAAATATATAAATATATATATAGTTTTTACATATGATCGTTTTATTTCGTATTGGATAAAGAAGTAGGTACTAGTCAATAAAACAAGGCTTCGTAATATAATATTTATTATGAGAATAATGACATATATAACATAATATTAAAAATTCAATAAAAAATATAATTTGTATGAACAATAGGAAGCTAATTTCTGAAAATACTCTAAAAGCAATGACTTGGATGGAATATTTACATAATATTATGATACTTTTATAGACATAATATGATGTGTACCTATTATTTTGTTATTTAGATCTTTACATATTTTAATACAATAAGTTATTGTTAATTATCTTAAACCTAAGACAATACTAAAATTTTAAATTATTACACGATATAAAAAATGTTAACCTAAACTAATTAAAATAAATTAAAACAATTATTTGTTCGTTAATCAGTTCACATTATTTAGATTTAACGGGATATTAAAACAATATTAAAGTAATGACTGTTCAAGCATGATTTTGTCAAATCCAGATGGTGGGGAATAATTGAAATTATCTAACAATATGTCTAATATTGCTCCATCATCCACTGAAACAAAAGTATGTATTTATAAACAATAGCGAAGCAACATAAGTTAATTTTTTTTTTTAATTAATATATATGAATAAATAGGGGTAGATCTAAGAATGAGTAGGCCTCGATGAAGACGATGCCCATAGGTCCCCAACAACAAACATTTTCATTCTTTTACCAACCTTTACCCAAATTAATTTGAATTCTTATTTATACTGTATATAAGGTTTACAATAATACATGCATGCACTATGAGTCGCATGTGTTGTGGACTGCCTACTTTTAGGGGTTTCTACGTCACACTAATTTGGTCCAATTTAAATTTGAAACTTATTAAGATATCATAAAACACGTCTTAATAAATGTGGTATTAACCCTGTTGGTTTTACTGTTATTTGTTTCATAATTTACTACTGAAAACAGTTAAGAGCACATGCATGGCTCCACCTGAGTGAGCTTCCAGGCGACTGCTTTGTTCGCCTTACTCTAACGTTACCCTGGCAGACGAAAATAGTCAGAATGTGAGAAGCGGGCAAGTGATGAGAGATAGTGGGAATGTGACCAGGATGACTATTCTGTATCGATGTAATGTGAATGCATGTTTTCATGAGCAAGCGGGAGAAGTTCCCTTTTGGTAAATTATTAGGGAATTGGGCCATTCACACGTGTATAAAGTATAACCTCATTTTTAGACCAACTGTCATTTCATTTGGGGCTTAGTGACCTGATATTTGTTTATTTGAAGTTATTTTTTGTGTTTGATTGAACAATGAGTTTTGTGTTATTTAACGTGCAGGGATTAAAGGGCAATGGATATTGCCCATTTACTAATTACCAATGAGGTACTGAGAGACCTTTAAATTGCTGAAAAAGATCCTCAAAAAGAATGACAACTTCACAGCATGACCAAGCCCTTTGGCTTAGCAGATAGGGATATACAATATATTACAGAAGTCTGGTTATGTACAATCCAATTATTATATTACAAATTTAATTTAGTGTCGTGTGTGTGGTAAACACTAACACTATTTTATTGAATAACTTACTGAAAAGTTCACAATACTTTTATTAAGCAAAATACACTTTAACTAACTAAAAATAACCTTTAACCAAAGAATTTATATAAATAGAAGCCGAGATAAAGTGTAAAAGTTATGCGATACTGTTGCCATCATGTCCAACATACCTTTTTCTCACCATTTCGTTCTAAGATACAATATTGTCTATAACGCTATCTCTGTTGCAATCACTCCAAGACCGTGGTATGGGTGTAGCAAAGACATATGTGGAATTTAGTAATTTAAGAACTGTGTCTGTTTTAACTACTCTAACCTCAAAATTATTCGTGTTTTGTAAATTTAAACAATTATTCTCGTTGAATCGTAAAAATAGTGAAGAAATGTGTTATTTGTGGTGTAGTTGAGGATAAGAATAGCCTGTTGTCTTACATTTATTTGTCATGTTAAAAACAGTAGTACTGCAACAAAGATGGGGCTATAGTAATTTTTATCATAAAGAAAGAGATAGTTATAAAATGTAATGTTTGAACTTGAGTACGAGATGTTGACAACACACTTATAAATGTGTATCTGCTTCTATTTATATAAATTCTTTGCCTTTAACAATGTTTATTACTTGAAATTTAGACTTTGTATTCACTTCGGATTTCTAACCGCACTTTTCATTAAAAATTTCCTTTACCGCCTGTTTACATTAGCTTATATACTCTAAAAACACCTCTAGAACCATCTAGAGCAAAGTCTAGAACAATGTAGAAATCTCGATCATTTTCTATAATTTTCTAGAAAATATATTACTATCTGTGTCTCAGAGATGGCGCACACTACAGGGTGATGAGTCCAATTACAGTTGCCTAGCCATTGCTACTTAATGCCAGCACTCATGAGCTATCAGTCTCCAGCCCAGGGGAAGGCACTTAAATAAGATATATCGCAACACGATTTTCAGAGCCGTCTGTAGTAGGGACACATTACCATTTTATTAAATTCCTTTCTTGTCTAAAAGATGATGCAATGTTGTTTCCAAACTGATAGATTTGCCATATTTGAATTTTTTGCGTTAGTTTTGTTACGTATACTGAGGTGTTTGGTGTAGTTTGTTAGCAGAATAGAAGATATAAGCATTTAAAAGGTATAAGGTGTGTTTTTTATTAATAATATGTGTTTGTTGTACAAATTTTATGTACTTTAATTTAATTTCTGACAGACTGACCACCCGAATGAGGCCTTGCATTCCAAGGAATCAAGACTTGTTGACCGAAATGACTGAAATTTTTCGTGAAAGCTACAGGAATTTAAAAGACATTTTTGTGGATATAACTTTTAATATGTGTGTTTATTATTATATTAACATTGTTAATAATATTGTCAATGGCAAAGTTACTCGTCGTAACGTTTTAGACCCCGTATGTAAAATTGCATACAAAAAAAGTAAGAAGAAATATCTCCATGTAAATTAAATAAAATATTTAAATTTCATTGTATTTTTTAGTTAGTACATTTTTAGTGGCTGTGTTACTTTTTTTTTCAGTAAAATTAGGTACATGAAGACTTCTCTTGACAATAAAAAAAGTTGTTGATTTGACAGAGAATGTGGTGACTAAATACCTAATTATTTGGTGATGAAAAGACCAGGTCTAATTGTACCTTCTACCGAGGTAAAGGCCAATCCTTGTGCAAATATATATATTTTAAATTTGCCGCTTTGTGTGGCCAGAACCATTTTTACAGTGTTCTGTAAAAATCATACCTAGTAGTTGTAGGTAAATGGGAGATATGCAAATTTAAATTTACACATGGTAATGTGTCGCTGCAAGGGATGTCGCCACTTGATGTTTTGTGATTCAAAATTTTAACATTGAGTGGGCGATCTATTGTGTAGTTTATCTATGTTCCAGCGTAATGCGTAACATTATTTCTCGCCATTGCTCCAAATTTCTATTGGTCTCCAGTCGCCATTTAAACTGGTTGTTACGTTAGTTGTTTTTCCACCTATTTAATCAAAATATGTTTTAAGGCACTATTAATCGGGTATTATCCCTAGCCTAACAGAAAAGTATTTCACTTTTATAAAGCAATACATATTACACTTATTTTGTATGTCATAGAAACTCACATTTTGGTACAATGCATTTTTGACTATAACGCACAAGACTTTTGATCATAGCATTGCGGCTCTTCTATTGGTTGAAATGTGGGAGTAAATGTTGGCAACGCTGGCAAGATCACATCACATCTCTGTAGTTACAGAATAGTGTTTTTGTTCCCCCTGGGAAGGAAATGTGATATGAGCTCTCTCTCCTCTCATGACATGCTCACATTCATTGAAAATTGAAATTACAGAATAGCCAAAGATGATGAATTCACAAGAGTGTAGCTGTTGATATAAACTAGTGAAGAACAAATTCTTCTAATTTAATGATTTGTCTACCACTAAAAAAACGACTTTATTGTACAGCAGATTACAAGTAATCAATAATCATCTTTCTACAGTCCGTGATTAAGTTTAGGTGATTATAATCATTTAAGAAAAATTTATTATCGTCAGAAAGTTATTGGATAAAATGTTCATTTAGTTTAAGTTAGCTTTCAAGACCTGCACCTTCTCAAACAGTTTATCAAACAGCCTATTTAGATACTCCGTTTGATACAAAAAATGACCAGTCTGGACTTTTTGCTTGGTCTGTGTTAGTAGGTGCAGGGGATGGGGTGAACAAGGCGGGCGGTGGAACCGACTAGGTTGGTCCCTCTGAAACACTGTCAGTCTCATTGAAAATAGCATTTATGGCAGCTGCAGTTCCATGACTAATAGTGACTAGTAAAGGATGTCTTCGGTTAAATTTTGGTACTACGAGCCCCATCACCAAATAACCTTATTATTTTGATTTTTTCCCTTAAATGCAGATACATTTTACGATTATAAACTAGAACTTTACACAATATAACTCAAAGCTTTGTCAGATTGACATTTAATTTAATAATTTTTGTTTTCATAACCAAAATTGTAACCGTGTGTGGACTGCGGAAAAATATTTAAAAAACTAAAAATGCGAATTTTATAATGAAATTTGGAACTGGCACTCAAAATTAGATTTTGAACAACTTTTTCTAATAACTTTTTTTGATATCTTGGGGGGCTGCTGTTATCTCAATTTGTTACTTAAATTTAAGCTGGTTGCCTTGAAATGTACATCTAATCTACCATTGCGCCCAAGCTCAAATCTGGATTTCAAAAATGACATAAATATCAGGGCGTTTCGATTTCAAATGAGACGCTCCATATATTTATTATATTCCATTGGTAAGCTGTACTTTTGAGACAGTTTATTCGAAATTGCCATACAGTGACATAAATATCAGGGCGTTTTGATTTCAAATGAGACGCACCATATATTACATTCCCTTGGTAAGCTGTACTTTTGAGAAAGTTTGTTCGAAATTGCCATACAGTATATCTACCTGCTTCTCTGGCAATCTGTCAGCCGATCTCTCTCATTTGAATTCGCTGATGATATCAACAAATTGAAACATCACAGCCGAGTTTCGGATTTTATTTTTGTAGTTTGAGAAAATTATGAATTATTATTATTATTATGGAAATATTCAGATAAATTAAACAGTTGTTTATTTTATATGAAATTATAGACAGTAAGATATGAAAATAAAATAAGTGGATAAATTAAATTAAAAATTTACTCTTAATTACAATTTCATAATTATGAAAAGCCACAATAGTATGCCCATGACCGGTCTTATTTATTACTCATTCATTTGCAGATAGACCATAGTTATAATTCTCTCATACCAAGTTTATGTAAATTGGACTTACCATATAAAGCTGGGTATACAGTTCCCTTAATATTTGAAACAGTATGGTCAATTTCAGTGCCATTAACGAAAAACTTAAGTTGTATGTGGTCAAAGGCAACACCAATAATATCACCTTCTTGGATACTTTGAATTTCACCAGTTGTACCATTAGCAATATTTATTTTGTAAAGTTCCTCTTTATTATGACGAATTATATGGTCATGATTTAATGTCCATGAAAATTCATCCATACCTCCTAAAATCAAATGATTACTTAGTAATCAAACAGTTTATTACCAAAATTTTTAATTTATGAATGATCTATCTCTACCATATTTATCTACATATTTCGTTAACAAATAATTCATTAGTTAATCATCTTATTTATGCCTTGATAGATGTTTTGTGACTCATGCATTATTCTAATTGACCTTATTTGTGTTCTTTTGCTGCAAAGATATTATCCGAGGCTGCTGGAGTCATTTTGAAGGGGTGTATTTTTTCTTTACTCCTTATTTATATTAATGTCCTAGCAGAGTCTAGCTATAGCTATTCCACCACTCAATCAGGACACTTACACATAAACATCAACACAAGAACCATTCCCTGTGACATCGCTATCTGCGGCAGCCGAGACTCGAACTCAGGAAAGATAGAAGCAAGTAGACCTGTTATGCCATTCAGTAGGGGTCTATCCCACTGCTTCCGTCTTGATAACACATTAAAAACGTCACTAAACATCCACGTCAATGATTCAAACACGGGACTCCGTGCTTGCAAGCCTACTACATAAGCAATGCGCAACTGAGTTGATATATTATTGTTAACAAAGGCTCCAATCGCTCTGTCTATAATCATAATTTTCGTTTTGTCCTATTTCACACTTAAATTGAGTTGAGCGAATATATAATCATCTTTATTTTCATCCTTACTTTTTGTTGATTAAGATGGTCCAGTTACATTTATTTTTCACCCTTTTGTTTGTGACAAACATAATTTGGTCATTTAAACTTTACCAGTATTTTTGCATCTAAGTAATGATTGTTTCTGAATGAATTTTTGAGAAAAGTGTCTCATCCCCTAAATTAAAATACGCATACATAAAATGAATGATGAACACCTCTCGTATTTAAAAATATACAACTGAATAATGTAGGTACCTTGAGTAAGACTTAAATCAGTTTGCCTAGTAGCTAATCCCACAGACCACGATCCGCTTTGCTGTACTTTTACTTCGAAATAAGATTTTGATTGCACTAATGGAGCATTACCTAAAGCTGCTCCAGATCCACATACCCTATGACCTCCTTTTACTATGACAACTTCATATCCTACAATAGACTAATTCAACTACCGTTTTGTGTACATAATGAAAATAAAAAAGTACCCATAAATGAAGTATCTAACTGTATTGGACTTTCTCTGGGAGCGTGTGGGACGGCTGGATTGAATTTAAAACCATCTAAACAACCTCTTAAACAACAAAATACTGAAACTGATGACATTTTTATTGATAAATTGCTTTAACATAACCTAAACATTAAACAATTTCGAATTGGAAAATGACAACAGTACATACCAACCCAGAAACTTGTGCATATTCCCTAATATCTACTATTCCTACTAAATTTTTAAAAAACTAGAATTTTATCCGTGTTGAAAGAGAAATGTAGAAGAAGAAGAATGGAACAATTTTTCGAGGGAGAGACAATAATAATAGTAATAATGTATCTTTATTAGCTCAAAAAAGCTACAGTTTGATCATAACAATATATAGATCATAATCACATTAACTTTTCATTAGCTTATCTTAATTCTATGCATATAACAGTAACTGTAAAATTATTACAAATCTATTTGTATATTAATATAGGTAACTTGTAAAATTACCTAACCAAATCACAAGATAATCAAAATTCTTTTTTAATATAACTAACACATAATTTAATGAAACTAATTATATTTCTCAAAATATTTTATTTCCTTTGGCAAACCATTAAATATAATTGAATACTCTTACAAAACAAAGATTTCGATTCCTTTAAATTATCATACTTCTCTACCACCATATCATTTACGCTACGAGTGTTATAATCATGAGTATCGGACGAAACTCAATTTATCACATAAATACCTTGGAGCCATACCATGCTTTATTTTAAATATAGATTGCTGCGATTTTAATACTATGTGTTGTCTAACATTTAAAAAATTCAACATATTGTGCCAATGGGAGTATATCTGTTACACTCTGTTGTATCTCATTGTTATTTAAATATATAGTTGTAGCGTTGCACAATATTCAAAATGTGGAGCTATTATAAATTTATATACTAATATTCTTGAAAACATTGATGCATAATTTGAAATTCTACATAAAAAATAAATCTTTTTTGCAACTTTTTTGATAATGTAATCACTATTACTTTTGAAAGTCACGGACTCATCTATTATAAAACCAATAAGGTATATTTAATTCCCAAAACTTTTTCTAACTTTTTATTATTTAATACGCAATACTTTCCCCAATTATAGCCAGCTTTAGTATATGTTTTTTACCGAGAGTCATATATTTACATTTGTCGATGTTTACTTTTAAGCTACTATCACTCAACCACACAACTATATCTTTTAAATCTTGATTAATAGCATTAATAACTTCATTTACATTCTTTTCATACAAATATATTAACGTGTCATCTGCAAATAAATGTACCTTACAATTTTTTATAGATGTGGTTTATAAATAGCACAAATAATAAAGGTTCTAGCACTGATCCTTGCGGTACTCCAAATTCATTGTCTATTACGTTCGACTCACTATTTATATATTTTGTTTTTTTGTCTTCTCTCAGTTAGGTAGGATTCGATCTAATCAAGTGCAGTCCCTCCAATGCCCATTTTTTCTAACTTTGATACCAGTAACTTCAGATCTACCATCTCAACTGCACCTTTAAAGTCTAAGAACACTGCAACTATTATTTGATCGTTACCTATTGTCTTAATCCAATTTGATATAATGAACTGTAGTGTGGTCTCACAGGAATGGCTTTCTCTGAATCCAGATTGATTCTCCATTAAAATATTATTATCCATGCAATATGTTGTCAATTTGTTCTTTTACTACGAATTCTAGCGTTTTTTCATATACTGGTAATGTTTTAATAGGTCTAAATTCTTTACATATTATTGTATTCAAAATTTTGGGAATGGGTGTAACCACCGATATTTTCCAGTTATTAGGACAAATTCCCTTTTGTAGTGAGCTATTAATGACATCTAAAAATCTATTATCAATTACTTCAAAAACAGTTTTTATAATTCTTGGGGATATACCATCAATACCTGATTTATTAGGTAAGTCAGATATAATTTTTCTAAGACTATGCATTTCATTAGGTTTAAATTTTTTACTTCTATACCATCTAACTCATACCCATTTTGTTTACTTTTAATATTATCGTTAATACTGCCTACGAAATAATCATTAAACTTTTCCGTGACTTTCAACTCATTTTTTATTACTTCATTCCTGAACTGGATTTCCTTTGGGTGCCGAGTGATTTTTATTTTGGCATGATTTCTTTAAAGTTTTCCACATATTTTTTGTCTTTTTTATTGTCGTCGATTTTTCGTTCGTACTAATTCTGTTTTTGTCTTCTTAATAATGATGTAATCTCGTTTCATTTTCTCATATATTTCCCAGTCTTCATCTGCATTACTTATTGTTGCAGCTGTATATCTCCGATCCCTTTCTCTCATACATTCCAGACTTTCTTGATTTATTCATTTCTTATCTGAATATTGCACTGGCACCTTTGTTAGTTTTACAGGACAACATAATTTTAATACTCTTAATGTTTATTGTCATATTTCTAAGATTTGGTCAACCTGTTATTACCTAGCAGCCCTTTTAGTACAGACAAATTAGCCATTTAGGGTAACAAAAATTAAAAGGATCGTCTCCGGGATTTAAGTAGGAAATAACTTGGAGAATGAGATGATGCATTCTTTGCACTTCCAAGTTCAGAGAAAATTCGGAAAAACTTTTTGATTTTCGGTTTTTTGCTGTAGCGGCCAAAATAACGAAAATAGAGAAAAAGTTTTCAACAAAAGTTGTATCTTTTTGTCTTACTTAGGCCGTTTAGAGGATAAATCGAGTTTTCCACTTATAGTTTCTAGCTGCTTCGAAATGCGCGAAAAATGAGAATTCTCCGGGAGTTTTGTACAAACGGACTCATCGATCGATAATTCTTAATATTCAGAGCCCCTAAATAAAATGAAAATAACATACAATATAGAGAAATGTCTCAGCTTTAATGTGGAACTAATCACAAAATTCATAAAAAATTTTATCATAGACAAAAAGTGTTAGATGGCTTGATAAACTTTGTACAGTTGACCCACAGATTTATTCATTTTGCCGGGAGTCGTTAGAATGATAATTCATTTTGCTAATATATTCTTACATAATGATATATTAATCCAATTAACATTTTACTGCAATTACTTTTATTGGAAAAATATGCCTTGCGATCAAAGTAGAGGGTATATTTCTCATCGATCAGTCACCTACAAATTTTGGAGTTCAATTCGTTATATCTTAATTAATAATAATAGCAGAGTCTTAATTTTTGGATTATAAGTACAATAAAACATATTCTTTGCAATGATTTTAGTTTTTTAAATGCGTGCAGTACTTTTTAAATTTATCTACATTATTCATACACGTTCAGAAAATGCACAATTATGTAGTGAAACATATACAACTTATTTATTTCTTAACACTCTTCAATGAGATTTTCACGAAATATAGATTAAAGTGCGTGGAATCGAATCCATGCAGTGAAAAAGCACCTATTGTTATGGGAGAAATCGGGAGGATGCATAAAACTCAAAGATATGAATAAATCAACTGTATAAAGTTTACTAAGCCTTCTTCTACACTTCTTTCTCTATGATAAAAATTTGTATGAATTTTGTGATTAGTTCCACATTCAAGCTGAGACATTTGTCTACATTTTATGTTATTTTCACTTTTTTTAGGGGTTCTGAAGAGTAAGAATTATCGATCAATCTGTCCGGCCACACTCATTTTCTGCGCATTTCGGAGCGGCTCAAAACTATAAGTGGATAACTAGATTCATCTCCTAAGACAAAAATTTGTAAATACTTTTTTTGTAGTGAAAGAGATAAGCTACAAGTCTTCCTCTATTTTCATTATTTTGGTCGCTAGAGAAAAAGAAACGAAAAAATCAAAAGTTTTTCCCAATTTTTTCGAATTTTCCCGGAACTTGGAAGTGCAAAGAATGCATCATCTCATTCTCCAGGTTATTACCTACTTAAATCCCGAAGATGATAACTTTTATTAATTTTTGCGAGGTTTTTACAAATTTTGCCTTCATTGTTAATTCATTCATTTGAATCGTTTGAAAATGGCACATTAATGTACCAAAACTGCAATAATGTATATGTCAGTAAATTAGTTAGTGATAGCAAACAGAGTAGTGTCCTTTCTCGCCTCATCATAATTAACTATCACAAAGTGCTTCCACAATTAATATTTTTAATATTAACACTTCTGCAGAATCGGACTGGCAGTGAAAGCTGAATGCCATATGTGTCTAGAAAATGATGAAATGGCTGAGCAAATTCTATGTACCTGTTCCGCTCCAGAAAGAATCTGGCAATTGATGCCAGAAGACTTGAAATTAGGTTCTTCATCCGAGATTATTAAATTTATCAAAAAGCTGAAATTACTTGTTGGATAAAATATAATTAGGAGCAAGCCACAATAGTCCTGATGGTTGCAGAGGAGGGTCTGTAAATAAGCCCACTTGCATATCAACCTAACCTAATACAAAACATTCATTAGCTACCTCTATATGCTTACACGTTAGGTATGAGAAGAGGTTGAGGTTCAAATTCTGTCAATCGTATGAAGTAATGTCTTTAATGTATTACTGAGATGGTAACAGTGGGCCACACCAGGGTCGAACGAGACAACACATCTAGTAGCTGTTATCTCTCGTAATTTTGAGTGTCAGCTGGACCAGGTGGCTCTCATAGAAACAGTTCGTCTGTATTGAATGGCCTACTGCTGAACTCCACTAGTAGGCTATTGAATATATCTTTTAGTAAGGAACAATTGCGTTAAAGGGTTTTTATTGTTTAATATGTTAGTTTAACACCTAAAAACGATAAAATTACAAAGTGCTACTAAATTCAGTGATGCGTTTTTGAGAGCCATCCGAAGACCATTTTTAGTTTTTTCAAAATAACTCGCAAAAACAATGCAAATTTGGAGATTTTTACAAGTATACTTTTTTGTAGAAAAATTAATTTCCCATCCAAGTGCATTGTTGCAAAATTTCTTCCTATTTTTAGCATTAAAGATAATTAAAGAAGAAGAAGAAGAATTAAAGATTTTTTTCCAAAAACTCGCCCATAACTATTTTTTACGGCATTCTAGGTATATATGTGTTCAGAAAAAACAAGTTATTGAAAAAACAAAGAAATTGATTTTTCTAACTGCGCTGTACGACCCACTGCACTCTTTGTAGAGTTCAGTGCGATGACCGAGATATCACCATGACCACCATTTTTTGCCATATTTTACCGCATTTGCTCTCATACATTTTTTCTTTTAATTTTGAGTAAATCAATTTATTTTGTGCAATAAAATAGCAATAATTTAATAATAATACAAATGGTTCTTTAACGTTCTAAAATAAATTTTACAAAACAGTAATATTACAAGAAATTAATGTTTGTGGTTGAGCTTTATAATATTAAAACTGAATTTTATTCATTATATAAAATAAAATGATTTTTAAATAATATCGTAGGAAAACAGTATGAACAATAAAAGCATTTCAAAAAATAACATTTTTATTAGTGAAGGCAAAAAATATTGTAGATTATTAATTTTATGAAGTCGATTCTTCAACATTAATACTTTCGATGGCAATACCAACTTTGTTGTCGATATATTTAGCGACATCTTTTTGTGATATTTCTGACACATTTGCATTTTCGCAATTGATTCCTTGCAAAACATGGAGCATCTGATGCCAAACTTTCTGCAACTACAATTTCCATAACAGCCTTTTAAACAGCCACATGATATTTTTTTAAGTAAAGATTTCGGTGCAGGAGACAGTCATGGCAATTGGTACATCAATCCATTGTTTGTTTTCTTCCAATCCCATTGGAGGGGATTTAACATATTTCCCTTCCATTATTCGATCTGTAAATATGTTCACTGTCCTTGTAATCTAGCAGTATCAGCTGTTGGAGGTAACTGTGATAGTGTGAACGTCGAATTCTTCGATAATCGTTTAAATAATTGTAAGCAACATTTAGCTAGACTTATCATTCGCTTTTGAATCATATAGTAAAGCTGAAATGGATTCACTTGCAGCACTGGTTTTTCCATATTTGCATTATCTGTTAAAAAAACTTTCGCGTGTATGAGAACAAATGCGGTAAAACATGGTAAAGAATATGGTCAACTTTGAATGGCGATATCTCGGTCACCTTTGGTCATACAGAGCAGATAAAAAAGGAATTTCTTTGTTTTTTCAATAACTTTCTTTTCTAAAAACAATATGTCTAGGATGCCGTAAAAAAAGTTATGGACGAATTATGGAAAAAAGAAAAAAAAGGAGAATTTTCGTAAATTCTTAACTTTGTTCTTTAATTATTTTTAATACTAAAAATACGAAAAAAAAAAAAAAATTCAACAACGTACTATTATCAGTCACAGTAAATTAGGTTTTTTAGGGGAAATAATTTATAGTTTTAAAAATTTGGGTACGAACTCCTTACAGACATGCAAATACAGATCAACAGAGTTCCCACCTATCCGGAGGGTGTTCTTCATCCCCTTTTGCTTCAGAAACCACCCTCTTACGTGACCTGGCTTTAGTTTTTGAAAATTTTCTCAAAAACTGTTACTCTGACAAGGAAAATGAATAGGATCTAAAATACTCGATACAAAAGTCTACATAATTTGTGTCATAAACTGTTTTCTATCTTTAACTCAACTCTAACAAATATGGTTTGAAAAATTAGGATATGTTGCTAAAGTGAGGCAAAAACAAGTGACAAATATCTGGAAATACATTGGCCATAGAGAAATGTTACATGTAAAGCAGATTTTTCTACACAAACCTGGCTAAAAGGACAAAAAAATATGACTACAGAAAATTTTGTTATTATTACTATCTCTCTTATATTCGAGCCCGTTTCCACACCACCGCTGAGGTAGAGCTTCCGGCACGTTTCTTTTAAGTGGTTTTTTCTTGAGGACTAATCCACTAAAAACTAACTATACTGTTTATTCAATAATTGGATTATCTTCAGGTAATTCTTCCTCTACAACTGAATTAAGACATCTTTGACTATGACAATTGGATTGAACACTTCAATCCAACCTTAGCACAACCGCATCGTTTTCCGCAACCCTTTTTACAACCGCAAGATATTAATTAATTGAAGAATAAAAGTAGGAGTTGGTATCTCAGTTGTAGGAATTAGCACCAAAATTTGGCTGATTGTTTTCCAACCCCATTCATTAAGCTTCAAATTTTCTCCACGCCACGAATGAATTTGTTGAAAAAGCAGCACATGTAGGTGATAGTGTTGATAATATCACTTCTTGATTAGATTGACCAACAAATTTATTAAATGAAATGAATCTAAATTGATTTAACGATGTAACAGTTCGAGGTGCCTTGTATAAAGCTAGTGTGATTTTTTTCTCCAGCTCGTACAACGTCTGGTTTCATCGATGATGGATTGTTAAATATACATAAAGCATCCTCCAAGTCCCTTTTAGTATTTATCAAGTTTGTGCTTTTCCTTTGCCAAAAAAATGCTGATGTAGTATCGCATCCACTGAATGCGTGAGCAAATAATATATTTCTTTTACAGTCATGACGAACTTCCGAATTCTGTAAATCGAGAGAACTATATGCCCTTTCCTTGAATATCTCTTAAAAATCTAATGTCTTTATCAAGAGGACAAAGAGCAATTATGAGAATCAGAAGGTCAACATCCTGCCCCACGACAACTACCGTGGGATTATTATAGGCTTCCTTAATAGCAGTTTGGACAATTAGAACATCAGCATCATCTGTTGCAGAAAGAGCTTGGATACTAGCATATTCCAATTTTTCCATCAGTTGGTTAATCAAACGTTCTCTATTCGCCAAATTGCTCAGCAAATTTTTCTGTCACTCAGGAACAGGTGTCTTTTCGTCGAAAATTATTTCAGCAGATATACGTTCTAAAAGTCTTTGTTGTTGTTCAATGCCTTTTGTATTCTCCTTATTTTCAGAATAACCGTCAAATACTACGATTACTTTCTGTCCGTACCTTATTTTAATTAAATTAATGTAAGCGGTGTATATGTCTGCAAATGTACCTTGTTTCAGTCAAATCACTCGATGAATTAAATTACCCCCATCTACAATATATGTACGTTCACCGGAATTAATAGGATGTTCTGCAATAGTTAAAAATGTCATATAGGGCCGATATTAATTTTTCTCTAAAACCATCGTAATTTTAAGGCCTTTGTCTCTTTACCAGCATTAACCAACTTCAAACGTTATTTGTGAGATTAGGGCTGGATACCGATACTCGCAGCCTGGTAAATGTGTCAAAGTAAACCCCTTCTCAGTCATGCACTTGAATATCCAGAGTATTAGAAATAAGGGAAATGAACTTGAAGTTCTTCTCTTACACAAATGTCCCGAAATTAACGCTATTTGTATAAGTGAACATTGGTTGAATTCGATGGAAATAAATCAATTTAATATCAAAGGTTTCAGTGTTGTATCTCACTTTTGTAGGTCTGAATTTGTTCATGGGGGAACAATGATTCTATTAAAAAATGACTTGCAGTTTTTGCCATTACAAAATCTTAATAAACTATCAAAAGAAAAAGATTGCGAGATATCCGCAGTGAAAATCTTACCACATAATGTTCAATTAATAACTATTTATAGATCACCTCTAGGTGATTTTAAAACATTCTCTTCAATTGTAGAAAATATTCTTAGCTCTATAAATATCGATTTACCTACAATAATCTGCGGCGATTTCAATGTGAAATTTGGAACAACTGATCCTCACTCTGTTAGTCTCTGTGATTTACTTCTCACTTATGGTTTTAATTCCACCATTACGTCAAGTACAAGACAAAATAACTGTATTGATATTTTTATAAATTTCACTGAAAATGATTGAGAAGCTTTTAATATTGATGCACTTTTATCAGATCATCTAGGACAAATCTTAAAATTTAATGTTCCAAAACTAAATAGAAAGATTATTAGTAAAGTACATCGCCCCATTACTAATGAGGGTAAGTACCTTTTTTATCAACGATTATTAGACTGTGATTTCTCCTTTCTTGACGATCCCTCTGATAATATAGACGAAGTATTCAAGAAGTTTTTAGATATCATACTGGACTGTTTTTACTCTTGTTTCCCATGCAAAGTAAAGAAAGTCCCGAATGACAAATTTATTCATGTGAACTGCCTTCGCTCAAGATCTAAAAGATATGAGAAATCATTTGCACTTTTTAAATGAATTGTGTAACTTATACCCAGAAAGTTTTGAGTTGCGAAACCAACGAAATAAATTTAAATTAACATACAGAAATGCTTAAAAAAAACAAAAATAGATGCCCACGATAATTTTATTCGTCATGCTAACAATCCAGTTAAAACAATGTGGAATATTATAAACTCTAATAGGACAGCATCACAAAGAAATGAGGTAAATTGCAATATTTCTGCTGAAGACTTCAATAACTACTTTGTAAATATAGCAGAGGAAATAATAAATACACTTCCAGCAACAGTAGAAGACCCCAGATTATTTGACCTAAATATCGACATCGAGAATACTTTTAGTTTTAAAGAAATTACCCTGAATAATGTTAGGGACATAATCAACTCGTTGAAAAATAGCAACTCAGTGGACGTTTTCGGTCTAAATGTCTCCCTGATTAAGTTCGCAAAAAATGTCTTGATTTCGCCAATTTGTAAACTAATTAATCTGTGTTTCAAGACTGGAACATTTCCAAAACTACCTAAAATCGCATCAGTAGTTCCCATTTATAAGAGTAAAGGTGACATTAATAGCATTGGAAATTATAGGCCCATTTCCATCTTGCCAATCTTTTCTAAAATATTCGAAAAAGCCATGAAAATGTGTATTGATGAGTATTTAATGAGGAACAATATTTTAAATAACAACCAATTTGGTTTCAGGGAACGGCTCTCCACAACAGATGCCATTCTGAAATTTACAGAACACACTATCGATTGTTTTGAACAAGGTCTTTATTCAGCAGCAGTATTCTGCGACCTCAGTAAAGCCTTTGACTGTGTTACCCACAACATTTTAATCGACAAACTAGTTGTATACAACCTCAGTGTGGCAAGTCGCCAACTTGTGCAGTCGTATCTTTCTAATCGTGTTCAGTCGGTACGTTTAGGCTCAGTTAACTCTAAAGAACTTAATGTAAGTGTTGGTGTGCCCCAGGGTTCTATCCTGGGCCTGTTGTTATTCTTATTGTACATTAACGACCTGTCTTCAAGACTCACTGATGTAAACTGTCTATTATATGCAGATGACACTACACTGATATTGAAAGACACTGACCTAAACTCTGAAAGCTAAAAGTATATCGGCACAGTCAAGGGCAGAAAACTGGTTCCCAAATAATCGATTACGCTTAAACCCAGATAAAACGATAGTCATGACTTCCTCCCTTCGTGATCTGAGTGGTATCGATAATAACCCAGTTTCTGTAAAGTTTCTAGGAGTATTCTTGGACCCAAAACAGCAATGGGACACTCAGGGTGAGCATCTGGCCGTTACTCTCACTAAAAATATATATTGTCTTCGACAGTTATCGCAAACTGTCTCAACAGGAGTTCTTCGGTCAGCATATTTTGCACTATGCCAATCTGGTATGTCATATGCTATTATTGCATGGGGTCACTCCTCTTGCAGACACAGAATTTTTGGTTTACAAAGAAGAGCTGTCAGGGCTATGGCTGGGGTAGATTATAGAAGCGAAACGCAGGATCTTTTTATAACATTTAAAATTTTAACATTTCCCTGTATATATGCCTTGGAATGCTTAACATACATTAAAAAGCATATTAATCAATACGTATTTAATAAAGAAGTCCATAATCATGAGACCAGGAACAAGGATCATTTAAGAACGATCTTCACACGATTAACAAGAGGGCAAACAGGTATAAAGCACTTTGGAGTTAAACTCTTTAATAGTCTTCCCCCCAAAATCAGAGAGCTCCCCATGGATAAATTCAGAGCTACAATTAAAATGTTCTTCATCAGTAAGGCCTTCTTTACAGTTGAGGACATTTGTGAAGAAATCAAACACTGTACCTAACTGATATAGCTGTTTTTTAAATATGTTGTAACTACAGTAACTTTTAATGTTTTATGTTTTAACTAAATTATTTTATCTATTTTGTAAAATAGTCGTATACTTACTGTAATAATTTTCTTCTTTTATCTATATTTTGACTTATGTAAATACTTATACCTGTATATTAACATGAATAAACGTATTGTATTGTATTGATATAGGAAAAAAATATATAGGACATAAATGATGTATAATTTCATAACAAATATTTTTGCTTCTATTCGTTTTTCTCGTTGAGTAACAGTTTTTGACAAAAATCATAAAACAGGCGCCAGGTCACGTAAGAGGGTGGTTTCTGAAGCAAAAAGGGGATAAAGCACCCCCCTGAGAGGTGGGAACTCTTTTGATCTGTATTTATATGTCTATTAGAGTCTGCATCCAAATTTTTAAAGCTATAAATTATTTCTCCAATTTGCCATTTGAATTGCTAATTTACTGTGACTATATGGGAAATATAATTTTCCACAAAAATTCCTCCATATTCAGTAGCCTATAGGACGTCAATTTAAATAAGATGAAACAAAAAAAACCATTACATTTTGAACATGTATCTTATTTTTAAATATGAAAGAAAGAGATACATTTCCCACTACACTTAAAGTTAATTAAAACCTGTGTCGGTATGCATTATTTTGCTTAATATAACTCGACATGCATATCGAGATATTTAATTCCCTTGTATAATGATCTCTTCAGCAGCTAATCCAATCAGTAATGATGGCCCAGTCAATCTGGAGTTGCACATACCATTAGCTTCTTCAATCTAGTAGTTCCCCCACCTATTATAACCTAATATAAGAACACAACTGTTCTCTTTTGATCCTCACTCGAGTTGTATCTCGTATCATTTGTTTTGCCATATACACAGGACTAAGATTTTAGCAATGTACGTATTTTAGAGGTTAAAATAACAGTCAATTTATGCACAACATAAATAACTTTTCATGCGTAAGTTGCCATTCTTTGTTAGAAAGCATACAGGGAGTCAGGTGGACTCCATAATTTATATTAAGTGATGGTTTTTAGATGTGGAAGTCAATTTTCAAAAAAGCTCGTTTTATGTATACTTATGTAAAATTGAAAACATCAAATATTTTTCATTACAATTTTGGAATTGAGGAAATGAATATATTACTAGCAAAAATACTCGTAATTATTTCAAACTCTTACTAAAGACCTATCATAGATAAGTACAAAAACATATATCTTTCTAAACAAAATACTTTGCTGGCTACATGCCACGAACAACATTGAATTATAAGAAAGAAATATGCACATTACGTACAGAAAACTGTCACAATAATGTTATTTTTAATTTTAAATTATCCTGTTCAACAAAACCAAAAAACAACCAAAGACAAAAACACTTACCACCTTGTCTTTGGTTGTTTTTTGGTTTTGTTGAACAGGATAATTTAAAATTAAAACTAACATTATTGTGACAGTTTTCTGTACGTAATGTGCATATTTCTTTCTTATAATTCAATGTTGTTCGTGGCATGTAGCCAGCAAAGTATTTTGTTTAGAAAGATATATGTTTTTGTACTTATCTATGATAGGTCTTTAGTAAGAGTTTGAAATAATTACGAGTATTTTTGCTAGTAATATATTCATTTCCTCAATTCTATTTTAGATTACTCTTACATTGTAGGGAATTTGCATTTGCATTTGATTATGTATTACAATTTTGCATAATGTTCATACAAAAGTAAATATAATACTGTATCTATTACAATTTTAGATCATTTTAGTTATTTACACAAGAAATTAAATGCTATATACAAATATAAAACAAGTTTTATTTAACTTAAATGAAGAACATACATATACATGTAATATATATATAAACTAAAATGAAATAATCTATAACAAAAGCAATAGATATATATTGTACGAAATTGTACAATTCAAAATATGCCTCAGAATTAAAAAAAAAGTAACATCACTTGTAAAAACTAAGGAGTACGAACTATTATTTACAGTTTTGGATCAAACCTCTAAATATAAAATATCAGATCAAAAATAGCACATACAAAAAAAAATATACAACTATACAGTTATTAATTTCTATCAATGTTCAACGTTACAACTAGCATTAACTTTTGACAATGTCTCGAACATAACATTTACATGATTAGTTATCCAGAACAGAATCAATAATAACTAAAAGAAAGCTGCCAATTTGAAACATTATCGGTAAATTTTTGTAAATTTGAGTTTTAATAACATCTAGAACGATCATCTTTTGAGCTTTTAGATGACACTACATGCATACACATTATATTTATTCAGAAATGTGCTGTTTATAATTTATAATAATAATTGTTACAAAATAAAAAAACAAATTAAACACATGCAAATGTTCAAATTTAAATATGGTTAATAATGTAATTAATAGACATTGTCAAATCTTATTTTAAAGAATGAGGGAGGATCATGATAAAAGTTCACTGATTCATTTTTGAACACCATTTTCTTAATTAGTTTTACCAAATACGAAATTTAGTAATTTGATAGAAATTTACACATTAGAAAAATACGTCAACTATTAATACAGATTACTACCTTAAAACTATTTCCACAATGTAAGATAAAACAGGGTCATTATTCAGCTAATTACTGGCAAGAGCATATCTTTATGCAGTAACTGGTATATTCTTTTTACGAATTATGTAAGTGATATACATTAAATAACATTACGTAATCCATATCTTTAATGGTAAGTTTATTTTGAGGTAAATTAGTGTTTTCCCATTTGTAGAAGGTAAATTTATATACAAATTGTCAAATTCGACACACTTCAGCAAAAGGATCTCTGGTATCATACATTCTTTTAAGTAAATTTACCAAAGGGTGGATTACATAAGTTAGCAAATATTTCTGTGGTTGTTGCCACACTAAATTTACCGACATTTAGTTCCATGCTTATACGAAATTATACACTCTATATTCCAAACTCTTAGACCCGCAAGTCGTAAAATTATCCAGTGGATCTACGAAATGCCTTGAACAGGAACTTATTTTATGTCATGTTATAGACAACATCACTAACATGCCATTTAACTGAGTGTTTATTAGACTGAAAGCATTTCTCTTTTACGACTTAGTGGAATAAGAGTTTGGAATATAGTGCACACAGCAAGACAGATTTATTTCATCATGTTTATAACATATATAGCAGTCAATACATTAAAACTACATAAAAAAAATTGGACCGACCTAATGTGATTGTAATAAAGGAGTTATATTTAAAAAATTATATTAAGAAATATTTAAGAACGTATAAAAGTTCACAGAATTCACAAAGTACATATCTTTAAAAACACAGCTGCTGTTTCTATAATATATAAATAAGAGGACAATTAATACACATTTCTCGCTTAAAATAGAGTTCTTTTATCTTCAGGTAGTGTATATTGCTACATTGGTAAGGAGCCATCCAATAATTATATCACATTTTTAAGAGGGAGGGGGCCCACAAAGTGTGACACAATGTGACAGGGGAGACCAGATTATTTGTGACATCATGTTATTTACCGATTGTTACTCCATCTCCAATGACGTTCGCGAACTACGTTAGAATGTCTCAGCTGGTGTTCAACTACCACTACAGAGGTGGCGCTAGTAGTATAAGTCGAGGTCTCTACTAGGTTATTCGAGATTTCTGTACCAGAAAGAACTAAAATTTATTTTTATATTTTTTTTCTTGGGAAATACAATATCTTGAAGTGAATGCATGCAAGATCATGAAGGTGATAAAGTATTTAATATAACTTTTTCACCTATAGCTAAATGCGTTGATCGGTTTCATGAAAAGAATGTTTTTAATTGTAAGTATAGTTATCTGTGGTAAGTTTGTCCTATTTCAACTTGAGTTATAACAAAATCATATTAAATATAAAATTTGTATGGTCCATAACATTAATGAATGTAATATATTAAAACTGAATTCTTCTGTGTTAATTAAAGTTGTCGTAATTGGACAAAATTCAAAAAAACACAAATATCAACATTTAATATTGTAGATGTGACATCACGACGGAGGGTCCATCATCCGAATGTGACAACTGGTGACTTATGGAGAGAGGGGAGGGTCAAGAAAACCACAATATTTGCTTGATGTAATTAATGGGTGACCCCAAAGATGTACACATTTAAAAAAATAAATGTCACGTAGAGGAAAAAATGGAAAATAATTCTATTATAAGCCATATATATTTAACCATCCATTATATAAGTATAAAACAGCAATTATCTGATATTTAAAATGAGAATATGCTCTTGCCCCACTTCATTTTCAATATTTTGTTTAACACAAAAAAAAAATTTTTTATTTCACATTGAAATATCGCTTGAAACTGACCACCATTAGTAGTGAATATTCCCTTAAAGGAACTAATTCACGAGACATATGGTTCATAATCTAGGCATCAGCTGATGCCTAGATTATGAACATTATGCTGAACATATGTAGGCTAGTCTACATATGTTCAGCATAATGTTCGTTTATATCATCTATTATATGCAATACATCGTCTATAACGATTCAATGCTTCAAGTATACATTATTATTGATTTTTGTCTGCTGTTGATTAACTAATAAAATATAAACTCATTGAAGTAGTTCCAATATATAAAGCATTACCCATCATCACTAAATATTCTGCAGCAAAGTCCACCAAATTAAAATAAAACTTCCACACTAATTGCATATACATATACTGAATACTTTTATAGATATTGTGCCAAGTGTTTGTACAACTTTGTTTAATGGTGTATTGCCAAGCGTTACTTCACAAAAATCGGCTGAGCTTGCATGGTGTTATTTCGTGATGCACTTGATTGATTTTGTTTTAGTTTGTTGGTTTTATTTGTGACAATTTTATAATTAGGTAAAGCTTAATTAGTGTTTGTTCCAATGGAACTAATATCCTGAAAAAAATATCAAATGAAAGTTCATTAAAAACCATGAAAAAATTCTATAGCATTGGTCCCCTAATAGCCATTTCTTCATAATTTAGTAGTGTTGAAAAGTTAAATATCTTTTGCACGAAAAGTAAGGTATGAATGTTTTTTTTTGCTAATCTCTGGGGTCTTATCGATTTCTCCATTTTATGCAGAGTAAAGTCAATCAACTACCGGATTTGTCTGAAACTTGATCTTTAGGGTTTTTTCGTGTCCATTGTTTCGAATTCAAAGTCTACAATGTACCATAAAATTGTGGATCTAATAAGACGGTCTTTAAATACAGTAAAATTAATATATCACTGAATTCATACGAAATATTATGTTGTGTTCACAGCAAGTGTTATTTGATATTTAGGTTTTGCCAGATATCAAGAGCAAATAAAGCATCCATAACTAATGTCCAACAGAAGAAAGCAATAACGATGATGGAATTACATTATACTTGTTAAAATAATAATACATTTGCTAGAATTCGGAATGAGGGATTCGAAAAATCTCCGGACATTAAATTTGTATGGATTCAGAGATATATTAAGTTTACTCAAAGTCCATTATATTAGATCAGGAATTTCACATTACATTTTAGGCTTAATTTTGAAACAGTGTACTCAAAAAGCTCCAGAGATCAAGTTTCTTATAAATCCAGTAATTGATTAATTTTACCCTGCATAAAGTCTGCCATATTGGATTCACCATTCTGATTATGTTTTGCACTTGAAATTCAAAACAGGAAACTCAAAGAAATTTCGTAAAAAAAACATTGAAAGTTTCTTTTCTTTCAAGAGGTGCTTATAAATCTCTTTCTCCTTGAGACAGTTAGATCATAAAAAATGGTTATCAAAGGTGCAATTGAACTTTTTTTTTTTTGATTGTAATGAAATTTTATTTATTTAATATAGTTTAGTATATGTCGAAGTATATGACTCGCCAAAGTGAGTTTCATTTTAATGGGGGGGACATACTCCATATTGTGAATAATGAATAATCCTAATTACTTTTATTAAAACGAATAAAAGTGAAAGTTACTTCAAAACCATGTACACGTGTTATGACTTGACGTCACATCTCGGAAATGACATGCAATGCTTGATAGGATGGAACTACTACACAATATTTTTAGCTACTTTTTATAATTCACTTCTAAAATATACAGTTTATTCTAATAGTTAAACTGAATAATCAACAACATATGCAATTTATCTACCCATAAATTTGGTCGTCAGTTCTGTGTTAAATGGCATTAAAAATCATTAATAAAATATTCTGAATTTATAATTTCCTGTTTATCACATAACATTAATTGTTTTTCCACAAAAACCATTTTAAGGTAGGTAGTAAAATGTTTGTTTTGCAGGATCATTTCAGGTATATTATTTCTTTTATGGCTAGTACTATATACTATAAATGTATGAAATGAAAATACTGTCTTTTACCTATAACTAAAGAGTTTAAAAATCTTAATCAGACTCATCTTCTAACACCGTACTAACAGGTAGAGTAGCAGAATGTGCAGTAGGTATCATAGATTTTGCAGACTCAGAAACAGGGGTAGTTCTCTGAACGTTTCTTTGGTCTGACATTCCGCTGGTAGATGGAGAAGTCATTGTCACTACATTAGTGGTTTTAAACTTTGAATGAAAAATATTAGATGTCGTCGCTAAAAATTTACCGGATACCGCAATGGGACCGTTTCCGACAAGTTCGTAATTTCCAGGAGCCGTCTCTATTACTGTCAGGTGATTGCCTGATGTTGCAAGAGTCTATGAACAGAAAAAAAACACAGTCGTTAGAATCAACAATTACTTTAAATAAGTAATATAAATTATTATATATTATTTATTTTCATCGCATGTTTCAATACCTACCTTGAATGTTTTAGGTGGTCCCGCAGTTCGATTCATATATACTTTGGTAGGTTTGGTGAGAATCCTCTGAAAATTAAAAATTAATATGCAAATGTGAACACCACAGTTTCATAACAACTATATTTATTTATAACAAATTTTATAACAATAATTAACAGAATAACAGCATTAGTATTGTAACGTTCCACAATGAATAAGTATAAAACTCACCCCCATTCCAGGTTTAGGAGGTACTGCTGGTCTTAAAATAAGTTGCTGTCCTGTAGGACGATTCGGTGTGGTTACAGTATTGTTTGTCTTTTCAATGTTTTGAGTACATTTGCCCAAGTGTTGAGGCCAATGCTTCTGTTGGCATGGATAGTCACAGTAACTTGTATTCCAACAACAGTAAAATTGGGCTTCTTTTGAACAATTAGCGCACCTATTAAAAATACAAGTTTTATCAAAATCACTTTATTACTGGTATTTTACACTAATCAGTAATGAATAAAGAAACATTCCAAATATTACATTAAATAAAAAAACATGCAACTTTAGTTCCATAATTATGTGCAACATTTAAAACACTAATTAAAAAATGGCAGAGATATGAGCTATAGAAAATGAATGGTATTTCTTTTTGCAAACATCACAGATACAAAGATCATATTGTATCTATTAGACACCCTAATTATGGTGCATAGAGCAAAAAAATCATATTGTTGTGTTTGTATCGTTGTTGCTAGTCTATGGTTTTGGTGTTAATGCAAGAAAAACACTTTATTCCCGAATATTGGTTAAAGCCCATTTGAGGGGTTTCTGAATCCAATGGAGTTAGGTTAGGTTAATATGTGAGTGGGTTCCTGTTAGACCCTCCGCGACCATCGGATCTATTGTGGTTCACTTCTAGTTATAGTTCACCCAACAGATTCAGCTTTTTAAGAAAGCTGATAATCGTATTGGGTTAGAAACCATCTAGGTCCTCTGGCTCCAGGCGCCTTTTGCCAAACATTGAAAATCTGATTCTTACTGCAGCAGGACAGGTACACAAAACATGCTCTGCCGTTTCATCATTGTCCAAACACAGACTGCATTCGGCATTTTCCACCAGTCCAATTCTGTGTATGTTATGATTTAATCTCCAGTACCCAGGGTAATAGTCAATTAGAGTTCTTAGGTGCAGCCCACTCAACTCTAATAGTTTTTTTTTTTTCTTGACTTCAAGGGGTATGTAATAAACTCCTTTGAGTGAACTAATCCTGGTAGTTCCTGCCAGTAATGGATTGTTTTCAATTCAGCCCAGGCTAGGATAGCAGCCTTGGCAGAGTTTGCATATATGCCAAGTGCCAGTTCCATGCCAGAGTGGCCAGGTATGCAGATGAAGCTTTCTGGCAGTTCTAAACCATTTCAGAGTAGCAGCGGTAGGATCCAAGGGCTTTAAGAACCGCTTGGCTGTACTGATCTAGGTCTAGGCTGCATCTTTTCTAGCGTCGGTATACACAATTCAATGGCATGGATTTCTGCCTGAAATATAGTCATATTATCACCAAGGCTCGAAATTATCCATTCCTTTGGTTTGCAACTATATACACCAGCTCTAGTTCCCTCAGGAGTTTTGGAGCAGTCTGTGAACCAACAACTGTCTGCCCTTTGTGGGTCGGTTTTGTTCCGATCCCATTCATCTCTTCCAGGAAACAGAACTTTAAAGAGAAACTCATGGTTGATCAAGGAAGGCATCACATCCAAAGGCATTCCCAGGATGCTGTGACAGTTTAAGTCATCCAGCAGCCTGTTGTGCTAATGAAAGGTTTTGGACATGGAAAGAATTCAAAAACCAAATATTAACATTTTTCGTCAAAGTAGAGTTTCTGATAACCTTATTTTTAAAAAAATATCCAAATGTGATAAATAAATGAATTATATACGGGGACATTAATATGTATCAATTAAAGTTGATTAAAAAAATCTCAAGAAAATCTGTATCATGTAGGTACGAAATTACCTGGCCACAGCTAGGCTGCAGTACCACATTTTTGTGCGAGCCGCAATACTGACGTACCAAGAAATTGATAATACGCTAACTTGGAATCACTATTCAGACCTTTATATAAGCATTATGGGAACTTCCTCTACTGTGCATATTTATACATCAAATATTTGTATACATACAAAAACCAACGTTAACTATAAAAGATCCACAACCACCATGATACAAGGCAGACATATTTACTCGAAATTCCACGACATAGAACACAAACATTTGAAAAGTGCCCCAGATATAAAGGGATCTTTTTTACAATATACTATCTGTTCAATATAGAAGCTTAACTGAAAATGTAATTAAAAATAAAAATAGAGAACCTGCTGTTAACTCAACTGCTTTTGTAGCAAGGAAGAGTTTTTACAGCATCATTTTCAATTTTAATACGTACAACATATACAGGGTGTCCCAAAATACCCGCATTTTACTTTAGATGCTGCTTCTATGTGCAAAAATAGTAAGAAAACTTCCTATAAACATGTGTTCAGAAATGCTGGTTTTAGTTGATTAGCTCGGAAAGTCTGGCATAACTTTTTGAAACTTAGTTCACTATTCTGTATCATTAAGGCTTATTTTTTACGGTACTAACTGAAACTAACTTTAGCTAGAGGTGGAGAAACAAGGGATGGTTCACCTTTATTCCTATAATACTTTATCACACATATTACCAAACGAATCATCAGTACCTATTTCGTTTAAACTGCTTTTCCTTGAATATGGCCTGTCATACTGCTAATTGTCAAGTGGGTGTGTTTATTTAATATTAAGTAAGGAATCATAATTAAGCCCTAAACAATATTTATCAAATCAACATTCTGTTACAAGTACAGCATAACAGATAAGTCAATTTTCTGTTTGAGTTTTAGCTTATCATATCAATAACATGCACACCCCATATCATTAAAAATATTTGCAGATATAATAATAGTTATTTAACAAACATGTTAACGAAGACGATTAATAATTGAGACATTTTAACGTGTTAATGTTCGAGATTATTAGTCGCCGATTAACACATGAGTTAGTTACATTTTTCCGTTGATCGTATATTATTACACTGGAGAAAATTTATATTAATATTATGAAACAAAATTTTATTCCAAATGTTACTTTATTTATTTAATTATGATAACACATATGAAACATAAAAAATATCAAAAATACAATTGCAAATTCAATTATCCATTAATAATTCATCTGTGTTGTGTTTCTGAATATTTATACTTACGTTAGTAACAGTACAGTTACTATAATTGAAGCAACATGTATATACATTTTATACATTTGTCACTTAAGAGTTTTGACAATAATTGTCATATTAGTTATTGTTTTCAATGATGTCCTTGCATGGTTACCTATACTAAAATCATGTATTAATAGAAAATCATTCATTAATGGGGGTTATTAATGAACGGTTTTGTATACATTAATCAAACCTATAAATAAACGATCAACGGAAAAGGAAATTATTTGCCTAAATGAGAAGTAGTAAGCTGCAAACAAAAATTTTCTTCCTTTGATGATGGAAGCCACAGTTATCAATTACAATGTTTTAAAACAGTGATGATTTTAACTTACCATTGTTTAGATTTAGCCAACTCTACTCTCTTAATTGTCTCTGCTTCACAGGCAGCCCTTGTATCTTCTACAATTCTTTCTCTGTCTTCAACTATGCTCTTTTGTATATCCTTAAGAATCGTGCAGACATTTTTCCTTATCTCAGAGACTTCCACAGTATGACGATGTTTTAGAGACTCTATTTCCAGTTGAAGGCTAGTTATTTTAGCTTCTGGAGTTGATGATTTGCCAAGGTCCTCTAGGGTTTCAATCAACATACCACGAAAATAGTCTCCCATCTAAAAATAAAATAGCAAGATTAGACCAAACAAATCTTCATTGAAAACTGTTGGCTTTTTCTGTGTTTTTAGAAAAAAAAAAAAAAAGTTTGTTTCAAAAATATTTTCCAATGTCCATATGGTAGGAAAAATTCACCGGTTCTGAACAATAAAACATGTTATTTCGCCTATGTTTCGTGTACTAGACATACATTTTCTCAGGGCTACTAATTAAAGCTTAATTAGGACCATATTGTATAGTAAATTTAACATATTATAGTTGTCTCCTTATATTTACTGCACATAAAAAACCTCAAAACTGTGCTTGATAAGATGGGAGAGCGGGGCATGTTCAAATTTGGTAGAAAATGGTAAATATATATTAGTTAAACTGTATTACTTAATATATAGAACATTGTTCTCGTGTGTAGTATGTTCTGGCATAATTAAAATAAGAAATAATCGGAATCAGGCCTTTTTTAATTAAAAACCGGAACTACTGTTATGTACTTCTACATTTATTTACATTATCGTTCATTAATAAATAATAATAATAATAATAATAATAATAAAATCTATTTTCCAAATGATACATGTGATAAATAATATAGTTAATACTTAATAATGACAATATATCTAAAATATATGTTTCTTATAAGATATTTAAATGACGGGTGTCAAAAATATGTTTTGTGCAGTTACTGAAACTCTCGGGTTTGACAAGGTTCAGAAGCCATATTTATTATGTGCAATTGTGAAATATGTAGCAACCATCTCGAAATTGTAACGACGTAATTTTTGAAATAACTTTCATAATAAAGCTAAGGGCAAGACGACTAATGCTACTTCCTTTTTTCTTATTCTGGGGCATCTTTAATAGTTTAGCATAGTTTTGGAACTGCTTTATGTTAAATATAAACAAAGTATATTCTAAGAAATAAATAAATTTCCTTCACTTTAAATATTTTTGAAGTGCGTTGTTTTTTATAGAGGTAAAACAAGTATATTCACGGACAATATTCATTACCAGTTAATTTTCAACAGTGGATTACTCACAACAGCTCATTATTATATTATATGTAACGTCCAAGTGTATTATGTACAGTAAAACATTGAAAACCATAACAAAGTCATCATTAGTCGTATGTATTCACACTATAACTAGAAATGGAGAAAAATAATAACAGAAAGTCTTGCAAGAGTTTTAATAAGCCGTGGGATGCTTACTTCTTTGTAACTGATATGGATGAGTTAATACGTGGTATGTATATACTTTCTTTGACTTTCATAAATAGATTGTATTAACATCTTTACATATCATTATCAAGACTATTTAAGGTTAGTTGTTTACTAGTGTTAAAGAAAGTATTTAAAACGGTACTGCAACGTTTTGTAAGTCTTATAGATTTCCAAATTTATTGACATAAATGTTTATAGAACGTTGAGATAGCTATGTTATGGTTTTATTTGAGTATTAGTAAAAGTTGCACAATTTTAAGCAAAGTTTTATTAACGTTTATTAAACCATTATATAACTAGTTTGTGCTACTTGGGATACTACAAACATCTTTCAACATACAAATTGATTTATAAATAATAATAACCTTTATTACATTTTCAGAATTTTATAAAATAATCGCCTGTCTATTAATTATGTTCTTTAACCTATTATTGATTAACGATTCTGAACTGAGTTACTGATGATATAATAGGTAATCATTTAAGCAATTACCTCAAACAACGATTTGAGGAAGGTCTTAATACATTCATCTGAGGAATTACGCCTCCCGAGATCACCGATACATTTTCCTTTAGATACTTCTCCTCACTAACGTCATAAACATGAGAGCTTTCAAATAAAAGCTTTAAGCCCTTCTTTAAACTATCCCTCTTAAATTTTTCGACTATAGGCACTAAAAAGTGATCTTTTTATCCATACTACGTCTTTCGTCATAAAAAGCTATACAATATTTCAAAAATGGACCCACTAGTATTTCCGGAATCCGCCGTGCTGCAGTCTCTTCGCACGGAGCCTATTAGTTATTCCCTAACAGGTTGACTGCCTTCGTGAAATATCAAACACTGTTGAAATTTAAATTGTAAATTCTAAATCAAATGGTAACAAAATATATGCCCTACTTTTATTTATAAAATTATTCGAAAAAAAAAAAAAAAAAAAATGAAAATACGAACTTGCCACCAGACACGTTCACAAATATCATAGCAGACACATTACTATTACGCTTTACTATTCTATATGCAGGCATAATCAGGATTAGGCAGCAAGGCGTTTGCCTGTGACACCACAGACAAGTTCAGCGGCAGACACCTTTGCCTGTAGAGACAGTGAATTTGTTAACTAATGGTCTATAAAAATAGTATAATGCAATTTTATTGTAGGAAGTACCAGTTCACGACGTACATTTACATTCAAATGTTACATTTAAAAAATTTCACTTGCATGTAATGAAGCATCCTAAAGTCATACCTCATTACTAAGAAGTTTCAGTGTAGTGCCGTGTGCACATTTGCCACACGACGGCGATTCATACTCGATATACTAAATTTGCACACCGCCCGACTCCGACGGTCTCAAAAAGGAGGGATAGTTTCGTGTATAAAAGCCCAGCCGCGGATCGAGAAGAGCACTGGGTACATCTCTCCGTAAATTGCCGATGGCGCGCTGAGCCGAAGACACTTTGCTGATTTATGCACCAAGTGACGTGACTCTCCGGAGCGAATATATCTTGACCTAGAAAAGTTCTACGGCGCGTTGAACCGAAGAACGGACCTTGTGCCAAATGTTATTTAGTCCAGCGATGTCCCGTCGTCCCGACGAAACCGACACGGAGCAAATATAAATTAACAGAGGAGTGACCCGGCGAGTTGAGCCGATAGCTTGCTCGGGTTGACGGTTATTAGCCCGCCGCCGTTTCCGCCGCCAAAACCCCTACTCGTCGCATCACTGCATTACACTCTCGTCGTCTCTCTCATTCATACGATTTAAATGTCACCTGATTACCAATAACCGTAAAAGATACGGACCTGAAAACCGATAACCTGTAACTATTGTATATTATGTAAACCTGCATATTTTACCTGTTGAAGATAATAAAATTGTTAATTTTGATTGGGTTGTCTTATTAAACTAATCTGGATCCTGAACTAATCTCCGACTCCAGCTACCCAGAGCAAAACACCGTTACATAATTTGGCGCCCGAACAGATTTTAAGACATTAGTTCATTCCGGATAACCCAAAAGGTGACATTTACAAACGAGAGATAGACAAATAGAAAGAGTGTAACATAATTTAACATCCGAAACAGATTTTAAAAGGTAGATTTACTCCAGACAACCCAAAAGGATACATTTATACTAAGAGAGAGATATTAAAATATTTAGAGGGAGACACAAAATATTCCAAGCCATAGAAATGAGTTTGTCAGACACAGATGGTGCTTATGGACTAGAAGTCGCAGATACCAGAATACCAGAATACCAGAATACCAGAATTCCAGAATACCAGAATACCAGAATACCATCTTCGCCGCCGAGGTTAGACATGCCATCCCTGCTGCCGTCCCCGAGGTGTCCCTCAACCTCCAGAGCTGAGCCGTCCCCCTCACCGCTAGTCAAATATGTGCCGTCCCCGATACCGTCCCCTGGGCTACAAATGATGTCTCCACTGTCCAGGTCAATGGAAGTGAAGTTCAGGGAGTTATTTGGAGAAAGCCCCAGCCCTCCAAAACCACCGACCCCAGGTAGGTCAATTCCCTGCCTTAGGGCCTTGTTTCAGGTAGAGGACTCTAAAATACCAAAACGGAGACGGAAGTTCAGACACCGCAGCAGCGACGGAACAACCACCCGCATTCCGGGAATCACCGCCCTGACCGTCATCAACCCCTGTACGCCAACACCCATGCCGCAGACGTCCGCTAACGCAACCCCACGAGGGCGCGGGAACGTCTAAGTGCGCGGCAAACGAGTGAGCGAAAAACTTATTAAACGGAATTTGTTATGTTATGTTATTTTCCGATGTGTAAATTTTGTTAATTATGCTTTAGAGTCCATTTGTTTTATCTTTTATACCAATGTTTTCTTACGATTTATTTCGATTTATGCCATACCTAGTTTAGTTATTTTTTGCATAGTACATTTTATTTTCCCTGTTATCTCTACCGTTGTTTTACAGATAGATTCCTGTTGACAAAACTTCAAATTTTATATTCACATGTTTATACAGGGTGTTTACGAAATCTTACCATGTTTTCGTTAGTTGGATAAAAATGTTTAATAGGTTAGAGTTGTTTTGAAATGTTCAAAAATTGTTCCTGATGTTAATTTTTTCACCCGACGAACGAGGGGAGTGTAATGAAGCATCCTAAAGTCATACCTCATTACTAAGAAGTTTCAGTGTAGTGCCGTGTGCACATTTGCCACACGACGGCGATTCATACTCGATATACTAAATTTGCACACCGCCCGACTCCGACGGTCTCAAAAAGGAGGGATAGTTTCGTGTATAAAAGCCCAGCCGCGGATCGAGAAGAGCACTGGGTACATCTCTCCGTAAATTGCCGATGGCGCGCTGAGCCGAAGACACTTTGCTGATTTATGCACCAAGTGACGTGACTCTCCGGAGCGAATATATCTTGACCTAGAAAAGTTCTACGGCGCGTTGAACCGAAGAACGGACCTTGTGCCAAATGTTATTTAGTCCAGCGATGTCCCGTCGTCCCGACGAAACCGACACGGAGCAAATATAAATTAACAGAGGAGTGACCCGGCGAGTTGAGCCGATGGCTTGCTCGGGTTGACGGTTATTAGCCCGCCGCCGTTTCCGCCGCCAAAACCCCTACTCGTCGCATCACTGCATTACACTCTCGTCGTCTCTCTCATTCATACGATTTAAATGTCACCTGATTACCAATAACCGTAAAAGATACGGACCTGAAAACCGATAACCTGTAACTATTGTATATTATGTAAACCTGCATATTTTACCTGTTGAAGATAATAAAATTGTTAATTTTGATTGGGTTGTCTTATTAAACTAATCTGGATCCTGAACTAATCTCCGACTCCAGCTACCCAGAGCAAAACACCGTTACATGCATCTTTAAAAATATATTACCAACGGTTTTATTTAGCACATAAATTCACCTTAGCTAGGTTTTAGAGTTTGAAATATTCTACCAACACAACATTTGTGGCCAATTTTGTACTAATAGGTAAATTCTATAAAATGCGAAACATTCATTATTCACGTAGTTTTTTTTTTTTTAAGAAACAATGAAATGTGCTATCGGTTTTTCAATGTCCAGTTAAATAGCTTAACTGCCAATAATAAATAATAATAATATTCTGGATATGAGTGATTATGACGATGATATACAATTTATAAAGTATGAAAGGAGACCCTGTACCATAAGGGAACGAGAAAATAATTTTGAGAATTATGATGATAAAGATTTTTTAATAAGATTTCGACTGGGTAAAGAAACTGTTTTACATATCGTTGAGATGATAGAGGAAGTTGCAGGAATGATTCTGCTTCTCGAATCACGTAAAGTGTAGTTAGCACCTTTTTTCGTTTTTACGCTCTCTATTGTAATTATTGCTGATACACAAACGCACAAAATTAAGAACAGAACATCAATCAACACGCTAGACAACGCAATGAATTTTGAGGTTAAATTAGATAAACTGGCACTAAAACACGGGCGCAATTTGAATTGAACTAATTGAAAGAAACTTCAGGTAGAATCAGTAGTGCCAACATAGCTAAGAAATAAGTCAACTCATGAATACGTAGCTGGCAGTTAAATTACTGTTGATAAACACTACCATAGATATAACTGCCAGCTAAGCGTAACTAGCAGCTACCTATCTGGCACTTTTAACTGGACATTGAAAAACCGGCCCTAAGGCCAAGAAGTGTTGTCAGTAGAGCAAAAAATCAGCGGAATTCTGGTCTAAGGATAGTGTAGCTGTTATGTAATACTTAAGTGGCACCTCGTTCTAGTATATAATCCCATATAATTCAGAGAAATATATTAAGTATTATCCGCCTACCAGAGATGAAAACCACGACTAGGTCATTATGTGTAATTGGTAGAATCGACCAAATAGAATAAATGTTTGAACCTGGTGCCTTTATACCTAATAATTTGCTCAACTACTATGCAATTTGAGGAGTAACTGTCATAAACGAACTTCACGAACCCATCCTACACATTCAGTGGCGCCACATATATAAGTAAGTAAGGGTTTTAACGGAACGGACAAATATTTGCGGCTGCGCTGCTATAATACGTGAAGCTAATGTTGCCAGATTTAAGCATAATTTAAATTTAAGACATATTGTAGCTCATTTATTTATTTATTTATTTATTTATTTAATACATTTGTCCAACAGTACAAAAGAACCAATTACAGGACAAGAAAGCAACAAAATACAAAAAAAATATATATATATATACAAATACATAGCTTCTTACATACACATGAGGGACAATCTAAAATTAATTACAAGTGCACTACATGTTTGTGTTATTTAATACTATGGGATGCTGCAATTCTTAAGAGAAGTATAAATTGTATTTATCGAACAGTCGAATATATCACAGGTATCACAAATTGAGTTGTAGGTAGAGCACATAACGAATATAGGAGACTTCAGCATTATATTGGTTCGTGCCGGTTGACAATAAAATGTGAGCGGTTTGCGACTAGCGGCTCTTGGAACCAAGAAGTTCAACTGGCTTAGTGCAGGAGGGCAATCAACCCTGTTGTGTATGAGCGAATACAAGAATTTTATAGCGTAGAATTGCCTTCTAAATTGTAGTGAGTCAAAGTTGAACCTATTTAACAGATACGTCTGGTCGCAGCCTCTGTTTGGATAATTGCCATCAGTGCGAAAGCAGAGAAATTTTAAAAATTTCCTCAGAACAGACTCGATTGATTTAACTTGATAATCATAGATAGGGCTCCAGATAAGTGAGCAGTACTCGAGTTTAGACCGTATATAACAATAAAATAGTTTAATTAAGACGTCATTGTTCCGGAAGACCTGACTTAGTCTTAAAATGAACCCTAAGGTTTTCATAGACGAGGAGACCGTTAACTCGATATGCTTGGCAAATGATAATTTGTCATCAAAAAAGACTCCTAGATCTCTAGTTGAGTCAGTACGTGGCAAAGATTGTGTGCCGATACGATAATCGTAGTCGATGGGTTCATCTTTTCGTGAGTAAGTTACAACCTTGCATTTGGTTATATTTAGAGCCAGAGAGTTTAAATGACACCACTGTGCCACTTTGTTAAGTTCCCTTTGTAGCACATGACAGTCGTTTTTGGAATTTATTGACGCAAAGATTTTCAGGTCATCTGCGAAAAAAAGCTTTTTGCAGCAAAGATTGTCATTGAGATCATTGACAAAAAGAGCGAAAAATAGCGGACCTAAATTGGAACCCTGTGGTACTCCTGATGTTATGGTATATGGGTTAGACGTGTAACCATTGTAAGCAACATAATTAAGACGGTTTGACAGGTAAGATGAGAAGAACTGAACAAGAGTGGTAGAGCAGCCATACTGTCGAAGTTTGGATAATATGCGTAATTAACACATTCCGAGTGCTTTCATTTCTTCGAATTACGTACACGCGAATTTACGAAATTCATAAATCCGCATGCCTCTGGCTCCACTGATTAGACTTGTTGGCCCTACTATACATATTGATATCTACATTATCCGCTCTCGATTTAAAAGATCCTTTGTGAATTACTACGAGTTCAGAACTTCCAGCTTGGGGGTAGCCTGTCACCTGAACGATATTAAAGAAGCAAATTAAAAAAAAACACTTGCTAATGATGCCGTTTTGTATTTACACACCAATCTGCAGAAGTCACAATTTCTTAAAATTAAATTCGAGTTACAGTTTGACCTTTAACCTTTAAATTTAAGAGTTGTATTATCTTTTTAAATAAAGAGTAGTATTGAACATGCTCTTTAGAACCTAATATGAAAACTTAAAAAATATATGGTGCCACTTTGATTTTTTTAAGCATTGATATCATGAATATTTTGAGAAACATATTTTATTTTATTTAAAAGAAATATTTACTGATATTGTACAATTACAAGCAAATAAATCGAACCGGTATAGTCATGCAGATACCTTCAAAGTTAGACTAACCTTCAGCACATTGTATTACTTGTTAAAATATTTAAAATTGTCAACTTCAAGGCTCGACACTGGCATCAAGTAGGTACGGTAAATTGTAGTCTACACAGATGAAATGTCATAATGTTCAAAATGACTCGCCGTCACAGGAATTAAATAATCTTTTAACAGTAATTCAATGGAAAAGAGCAA
This sequence comes from Stenurella melanura, assembly GCA_963583905.1. NCBI lineage: Eukaryota > Metazoa > Arthropoda > Insecta > Coleoptera > Cerambycidae > Stenurella > Stenurella melanura. The sequence goes on from OY757311.1 coordinate 64,723,168, forward strand.
AGTGTGATACATCGTTGAAATAAGAATAACATCTACTTTCGAAAATGTATAATAAAACGAGCTATATTACCGGTTTTAGAAATGTGCCGATCGAACGCAATATACTCTTCATTTAGAATTTACGAAGAGTATAAATATATACCGTAGTGGAAAATAAGAAAGTCTATGTTAAAAGGGCACTAAACATCACCTGATCTGCATCAGAACCTTTTCAGATTATGTACGATACTATCACTTGTAACAAACTCCATCAAAATCTATTCGCTAGTTTTGACGCTATTGTATCCCCAGTTCCATGATCCTCCGACAAAATTTCCTCGACAAAAAATCCCTGATAAAATTTAATTAATGTAAATGAAATTTATGATGCTCGTTTTTCAGGAAAATAGTGAGAATGAAATTAATAATGTAGGAAGGATACTTTTTGTTTTTTTTTAATTTTTTTTTTCCAAAGAATATTTTGTCTGGGTTCTTTATGTCTTAGGGATATTTAGTCTGGGGATAATTTGTCAGGGGATATTTCATCTGGAGATATTTTGTCAGGGATTTTATGTCGAGGAAATCTTGTCGGAGGATCAAAACGCCTAATATGGTTAAAGAGGTCTCAACATCTGGCTTTTATTACTATTACCTCTAAAGTTTTAATGATTATCGATAGTCTGTGCTGTAAAATTTATTACACTTATACTAGTGCTTAAGAAACTGGACAAAGACTATTATTATTTGTGGTGCTTGTGAAGTGTCGATATCAAGGAAACAACCCAGTATTTCTTGTGCTGGTACGTGCAAAGGACAATTTCATGCTGCATGTGTTTACGCTAGACCTACTGATCTTTGCAGCCCTTTAAAAAATGTTCTTGGTCTTTCCTGGAAATGCCCCGAATGCAACACCGACTGTTTAACAATCAACGAATTTAAGCTAAATGATATTGTGGACAATAAAATTGCGTTAGCTTTATCCAGTCTAACTTCAGAATTTAATTCATTTAAAGATGAATTCTTAAAAATTGCAACTGAAACTTGCTCTGTTAACTCCATGAGTGCCTCATCGAACGAAAATCACCGAACCAGTTAAGTACTCAGATCTCTTAAAAAATAAAACTACGCCTGCTATTATTATCAAGCCAAAAAATCTTGAACAAGGAACCTCTCAGACGAAAGTTGATATTCTACATAATGTTAATCCTGTGCACAAAAACCTACAGATCTCGAATATCAAGGAGCCAAAACATGGAGGATTATAGGTCGGATGTAAAAACAAAGAAAATGCGAAATTTCAAAAAAATGTGGAAGAAACCCTTGCAGATGACTATGAGGTAAAGGAGTTACATGGCGTCAACCCTAGAATTCGCACTCTTGGCATTACCGAAAAATTCAATGAGGAAGAACATACCAATTACATTATTAAAACGAACAGTGACTTTATCAACCCTAATTGTAATCTCACCAAGTTATTCCCAACTAAGAAAAATGTAAATGTGTTTCAGGCTTTGCTCCAGGTGGATAAAATTTCTTACGAAAAGGTAATGAAAGCTGGTAATCTATTTATCGGATAATTGTAGACTATTTGATGCAGTTGTTATATACAGATGCTTTAACTGTAACGAGTTTCATCACTCGTCTAAATTCTGTAAAAATAAGGTTTCCTGTCCTCGGTGCGGAGAAAGTCATTCGGTCAAACAGTGTAAATCAAAAGTTTCACTACCTTAACTGCTATTCATAACCTTATCACTAATTCTACACACTGTCGTTCTCGTTATAACATGGACATTTATTATCAAAACGTTAGAAGCATAAAAAACAAAACGTTTGAATTTTTCAACTTGGTAACCGCTTGTACATTTCCTATCATTGCATTTACCGAAACATGGCTTGATTCATCTGTGTTATTTGACCACATTTATAATATTTTTCGGGAGGAATGAAACTTTACTGCTGTCAATAAGTCTAGAGGTGGAGGAGTTTAACTCGCGATTGATTCCAACTTACATGCAGAAAATTTAAAATTACGTTTTGGTGATTTCCTTTCTATCCCAGAACATTGATTACTATATCAAGTTGCCAAACTTACAATTAATCAACACTCATTTTATATTTTTGTACTGTATATTCCTCATGATTAAGTATTAATGTTTATGAAACTCTATTTGAAGCAATTTCCTCCTTGGATTATATCCAAGACAGTAATACGCTTATATTAGGAGACTTTAATTTGCGTTTGTACTCTTGTTTCGAATAATGTCAAATGTCCTAAAGTATCAACATTTATCAATTTTCTAAACCTTTTAAACTTGCATCAATACAACTCTGTTTTTAATAATAACAATAGACTTTTAGACTTGGTTATATGTAAGGCACATGGCGTTGTTGAAAAATCAATTGAATTATTGGTTTCAGAAGATATACATCATCCTGCTCTTATTGTTAACTTCGAAACTCAGTTTGTGAATCTGAATGTAAAATTTCCAATAAAATCTACTAATTCTTTCAACTTTCGAAAGGCAAATTTTCCTCCTCTGTATGAACAACTACTGCATAATACCTGTAGGAATTTTATCATTCTTAAATGATTATGATGATGTTAAAATCTGTGTTGATTTATTTTATAAGAAATTAACTGAAGTTTTTAATGAGAACATACCAAGTTCAAAACTCCAAAAATAAAAGACAGTTTCCGCCTTGGTTTAATGGCGAAATTATAAAAAATATAAAGCTAAAGCATAAGAAATTTATACTATGTTAACGCGATGGTAATAATGAATCGCTAACTGAATTTCATAGACTTAGATCACAAATCAAGTCGGTCATTAAAGTTGCATTTCAAAATACAAATCGAATTGAAAATAATATCACATCTGAACCCAATAAATTCTGGGCTTACATCGATGGAAAAAAAAAAGGGAAATCTAACATACCTAAAGACATAACTTATAACAATAAATCTCTGGAGACCCCTAATGAAATCGTCGATGCATTTGCTAACTTTCTCGAGTAATCTTACTTCCTTAACATCTCAGACGCCCCAGTAACCAAGTCTAATAATCTTTCGTTTGACTGTTTGGACATTAAACGCTTTTCCGAGGCGGAAGTTTGCATGGCATTAAAAAGAATCAAACCTAAACTTACTGCGGGTCCAGATGGAATTCCAGCATTTCTACTGAAAGACTATGCCAGCATTTTTGCATATCCTCTCTGCATAATTCTTAATTTGTGTCTTAGGAAATGCTATTTTCCTGATATTTGGAAATACTCTAAAGTGTGACCTCTGTAGAAAAAGGTGAAAGAAATGATGTTACCAATTATAGATCGATAACAATCATATGTAACTTTGGTAAAGTTTTCGAAATCCTACTGCATGATAACATTTATGCACATGTTCAACTGAAAATATCTATGCAACAATTCGGTTTTATGAAAGGTCGCTCCACCGTAACGAATTTGATCTGTGCTACTCAGTACATTGCTGAACCAATTGATTTTTTTTTGACTTGTCTTATCTATTGTACTCAATAGCACAAAGGATGAATAAATTTTTGAATTTGAATTTGATTATCACATACAGGTAGACTCAATCTATACTGACTTTTCTAAGGCTTCTGACAGACTGAACCATAGGAAATTTCTGTGTAAACTAAACAAATTTGGATTATTTGATGGTTTACTTCAATTTCTTGAGAGTTACTTGATTGATAGAGTTCAATTCGTATCTTATAATGGACATAAATCTGTTGAATACCCAGCCACGTCAGGAGTACCCCAGGGATCAATACTTGGACCCTCGTTCTTTAATATTTTTATTCATGACATCAGTGATCACTTAGACTTGTAGTTCTTAATATATGCCGATGACGTTAAGATGTTACATAGGATTAATGATTTTAATGATTGTGAAAAACTTCAAAACAACTTGACTAAGTTATCGGCTTGGTGAGATGAAAATGATATTCACCTAAATGTTGAGAAGTGCAATGTTATGAGTTATACAACCAAGGAGTCCCCAATTATATATAACTTTAATGCTAATGGCGACACATTGAACAGACCATCTATGTTCAAGGATCTAGGTGTAACTTTTGATAATAAATTAACCTTCACTAATCATACTGACGCTGTAATTTCGCATGCATACAGAATGTTACCCCAATTATATATAACTTTAATGTTAATGTTAATGGCGACACGTTGAACAGAACATCTATGTTCAAGGATCTAGGTGTAACTTTTGATAATAAATTAACCTTCACTAATCATACCAACGGTGTAATTTCGCATGCATACAGAATGTTAGGCTTTATTTTGTGTAACAGCCACGATTTTAATATGCGAAAACCTTAAAGATGCTTTATTTCTCTTTATCTTGATCTAAGCTGGAGTATGCTTCACTTGTCTGGCAATCTGGGTATAACACTCATAATGATAAATAGGAAAATATTCAGTGCAGCTTCCTGAAGTTTTTAAACTGGAAAACTGAAGGTAAATATCCACCAATTGGAGCTACTCAAAATCAATTACTTGAAAAATATGATATTACCAGTCTCTCTGAAAGGCGTGAGTTCTTTGCTTTGCATTTTCTAGATAAAATTATGCATAATAAAATAGATTGTAGTGAAATATTAACCCAACTGAACTTTTATGTCCCACGGATTAATTCTCATCATTCTCATTTTATTTATATATTCCTATATCTAACGTATTAAAGTTTTCTCCTCTGTTTAATATTTGTACTAGTTATGAAACTCATTGCAGTGAATTGGACACATTTGCCTAGCAGCCAGAAATTTCATTTACTGTCGTGCAGTCTAACAGCCTTCATAATTTCTACTTGTATATAATAAAGAAATAAAAATAAATAAATAGTTTTTACAATAAATGTTGAATTTAAAATAAGATACAAAAAGTATTCAGTTTGTTTCAGTCATCTCGTATTCCAAATTATGCTAGGGAAGAAAGCCGTATGTTTTACATGCAGTGCTTATAATATGTAACTGTGATGGAAATATATATGCCTATGTCTAAAATGGACACGTACAGTGTTTTTCTCTAGTATGATCAAAAAGATAAGGGTGACACAAATATTCGAATACTCAGTTACTTAATTTTTGATTTAAATTAAAAAACAATAACAAAACAATATTTCGGATAATCATACATAATTGTATATTATATAGATTCTAAAAATAGTATTAACAGTATTAATACTGATTTAACTGGGTGTGCGCCATTACATAAGATTAAAAATTTACCTCAGATAAAGTGGGTAGATAAAATTTTCAACTGCTATCAACAAAAACTCAGTTAATCAACATAAGTATGGGTATGTAAAATACATAAAGTCCCTTTCGCTTAAAACTTTACAATAACTCTCAACATAAAGAGATAAAAACTGATGTTTGCAATTCAACAAAATACACTACAATAATGAAATATAAAGGAATGATTCACGTATAGCTAGGTAGTGGCATCTACTATTAAGAATAAAAATTGCAGAAATCTATCACAAATCAACTTTATAAGACACTATATAATTGTGAAGGTATCAATCAGTAACAATAAGTGCAATACAGATTATTCTAATTTAACAATATAGATGATGCAATTAAAATTATTTAAGTAATTTATTTAGTATAAAAAGTACTTATGTCATTCTGAAATTAGGATACTAAGTATATACCTACTCAAAATGTGATTGTTTTAACGTAACCAATTTTGATGTCGCTCATTGACATGCTACCTTTGTGGGGGGAAATTGGGAATAGTTTCTATAAAACATAATTTATGTGATTTATTAATAGAACTTCTATTTTATTTTTATTTGAACAAAATATTTCATTGGGATTCCAAGATACGATCTCTCAAAATTTACTAAATGAACCATGGAAATAAACACTGTGACTACCCGCAAACGTCAAACAATAATTATTGACAGTGAAAGAAGCCTATAGCATTAAACAAGTTGTTTAAATATTCTTGAATAAGTTGTTAAATCGTTACTGGGAAGTTTTAGTAAGTTTTAAATAATTTATTTGTATTTTCATTGATGTAGTGACTCACAATGCATTACTATTCAAGACAAAGTTCAACTGATTTGATTAGAAAATAAATAAATAAAAAATACATAATATATTACCTTTATCAACAATCAGCATTGTGATAAAACATTAAGAATAGTATGTTGTAATATAACAGAAACAGCAATACTTTATGAGAGCCCAATGGTTTTCTTTTTCATCATCATTTTGTAATTTAATCACAGAATAAAATTTATTTTCTACTTTTTAGTGCAATTCGGTTTTAAAAGAAAACCACTGCTTAAAAAAAATGTAATTAATTTATTTTTTACTTTTTAGTTTTAGTTTCTCATCTGCCTCATTTCTTTTTTATTCAAACGCCATAATTTCATTTACTCTTGTCATACCCCTTTATTTCATATCAAGGGGATTGTAAAAAATAGGTGATCCGCCATTTTGTGCCGGCCGCCATATTGGATTCAGAATGACGTCACACAGCTTATTGTATTCTACTTTATATATTCATTCATTTGATACTCATGTTGAGAGGGTTATCAAGAAAATCCGCCATTCTGTGGTGGTCGCCATATTGAATCTACCATAATATTGAATATACTATATTGTATTGTCTTCAGAACCAAAGTTGTGTGCAAAATTTCAACATGATTGAATATCTGGAAGTGATCAGAAATTAGATCACCGATCTGAACATACAAATATACATACATACATACACACACACACACACAACATTTCGAGCTAAAGAAAACCATTGAAAAAAATATATAAAAAAAAATATACATTTTGCTTAAATTTGGCATAAGAGGGTTTTTGATGATAAGAATATAAAATCAAAAGTTTCAATAATATACAATTTTTTCAAAAACCGTCCATAATTATCCTCATAGGGGTGGCACACGAATAAGCAACATCAAAATTGATTATGTCAAAACAATCAAACTTTGAGTATATACTTACCTTCCAAATTTGAAATGAATCCGTTTTTTAATTCCAGAGATACAAGGATGTACTCACGAAAAGTGAAACAGTGTATGGTCTGTCTCTGTGTTTATGGCATGTGTACGGCTCGAGTTAAGCCTTGCTTTAAGATTTGTTCCCACACATACACATATCAAGCAGTAAGCTATCTAAACCTATGACTTTCCGCACATAAAATTCCTACAATTATACGTTCACTTCTTTCATTCTTTCACGCCTGTTCTGACTGGTTGATCCAACACTGTTCCTCCTTCGTTTTAAATCATCTTAGATCATACGCTTCTCGTGATGCATACGCCATAAACGCAGAGACAGACTTTATATCTTTCGAAAGCTAAAAGTATGAACTATAACTTTTATTGAGAGCATTTAATTCTAAGACCTGCAATTTAGGCACTAGGTTAGAAGTTAGAATAATGTAAATATAGTGCAGTAAAATAAGATAAAAACCAGGCTTAACTTAGGAGTCCTTTGTAACAGGGCAGCCTTTTTTCCATTCTCTTCTAAATTGCATCAATATTATATGATAAAGTCTTCTTCCTAAAAAGTGTCACTGTAAAAGTTATTAAACAAAATAGGTGTAATATTACGGTTTTACGCGAACGACTTTTACAATTGAATTCTATCGAAAAAAACTGCTTACGTCAATCGAAAGTACGGGAAATTTCACATCAAAAACTTATATGAAGTTTTTTTGTACGATCAAAAATGTAGGCTCCAGATCTTTTTGGTTAACACATGAAAATGGAACTCAGCGACACGTAAGTACGACGCGCGAAGCGTGCGCGATCTCGGACGCGCTACACTAAATTTGTTATAACTTTTGAACTAATTAATGAAATTGAGCTTAACAAAGCTAAAATGAAAGAAGAAACGCGACTATTGGATTATCATATTTTCAAATATAAAATTGAATGTATGTAGGAATAGTAAATATATGAAGTAGAAACATAAAAAGATTTCCGAAGAAATTGGTAAAAGCTCTGTAATTTTTAAGATAAAGACCTAGAACTTTCACATATTACTCTTAAAGTAATGTATAAAAAGATCCGATGGATAGGTGTACTAAATAATTTTTTTTATAAAAGTTATTAATGTTTATGTTACCCCTAGTTTCACGAATTTTGGAGCATAGAAAAATTTTCGTTTTATTTTCGCAAAATAAAGAGGGTTAATTTAATTTTTAAGTTAACTTTCCTTAAAGCATCTTAAAGTACACATTTCAAGCTTTAAAAATCGCACCTACAAAGTAGCGTGTTCGAGATCTCGCACGCTTCGCGCGCCGTACTTAAGTGTCGCTGCGGTCCATTTTCGTGTGGTAAACGAAAAGATCTGGAGCCTACATTTTTGATCATACAAAAAACTTCTATAAGTACGATTTTGATGTGAAATTTCCCATACTTTCGATTGGCGTAAGCAGTTTTTTCGATAAAATCAAATTTTAAACGTCATTCGCAAAAAACTGTAATATTACACCTATTTTGTTTAATAACTTTTACAGCAGCACTTTTTAGGAAGAAGACTTTTTATCATATATTATGGATATAATTTAGAAGAGAATGGAAAAAGTTCGCCCTGTTACAAAAGATTCCGAAGCCGATTATTTTACTGTACTAATAAAGTTTTAATTATTTTGTTGTAATAGAGTTCAAAATATCGAGAAAAATATAATGAACTATTTTGAGAACTTTTGATTTTTTTGTAGGTTTAGTAGAAGAAAAGTACCTATTTAAAAAAGTTATCAATGCCACCATAGGCGGAGGATAAAATAAAATGGCGTCAAATTTAAATTTTTGTTTTTTTTTAAATTACTTTTAAAATATGAAAAATACAAAAAACATCACAGACATGAAAATTAAAGAGCAGAAATTTTTTTCAAAAAATTTCGAACATATAACTGTTTTCGCATAAAAAAAATTATAGGGTTGCTTTCATTAGCATTATATTTTAATTAAGTCAACACTTCATGTCCATCGAAGAATTGAATAAAAATTTAATATTGACACATTCCTTAACACATTCTATTAAAATGATGTGACATGCATATCTTCATATGATTTTAAAATATTAAATATAAAAAAGTGATGCATACTCCTAATGGGGATGTAAACAGTTAATAATTGATGTCTTGAAAATAGATTATCCTTAAATATGCAAAAATATAAAAGGCCATGATATTCAATCAAAATAACAAGAAAATGCTATATTACTATACAATTCAGTCTATAAGCCTCTGGAGATGTAAGACGAAAGCTTTGCTACTTTATGCAAAAAAAAAACAACAATTTTTAATCAAATTAACTTACCCTGTGTGCAACGGAATTGATCTTAGTAGTTACATCTCCTGCAGAACTAGGCGTACCCTCATCGAACGCAGTGCTTAACATTCCTGGTGGCCTCGGCCTCAATCTAGGTGGAGGCCTAAGAAGCAAATCACTCACAGCTCTACTAACATTGTCAGGCAATAAACTATTCAAAATGTTAAACTCGTCTTCCTGAGGCATGTCCGCGGCAGTCTCGGCAGCAACAGGGGGACTATTTTCTGTGCTTTCCGTTTGTTCTGATTCTCTCCTATTAACGACAGGTTGACTGAGAAGATCATTTAGTATGGCATTGTTCCTTGTCGATGATTCAGATCGTACTTCATTCTGTGGAATGTAATTTTGAGATGCTCTTAAATTGGGGGACACAGTTTTCGCTTTTGAAGAAGCGTGTGGTGCCAATAGCGAGGTTGAATTTGCAGTAGTGGCAGAGACAATAGGAGATACCTTTAATAAAAAAGATATTTAAATACATGTTAATGTCTAACACATCTATGGCATATGTATGCACTAGCACTGAGCTTAAATATGTGCTAGCAACTGAAGGGTTATTTCATGTTGAAGAAAAACTTAACATTTAACAATTTGAATAGTAGAATATACAAGAATAATGTATAGGTAAATACCATATCTTTGTTATATGTTAATTATTCATAAATCAATAAAAACTATCGTCAATGATTTCAAATTTTACTAACTGCTGAGTATGAGGTTTACAACTAAATCTAGGAATATTGGTTTTTGTTAACATGCCTCACTGACAATATAAAAGAGGTAGGAGAATAGTCATACGTATGACAGTTTGCTGTTTGCTTTGTGTTTATTATTGTAGTTTGTGTTAGTTCATCATTTTTTGCTAATTATCACATTGTGGAGCCTAATTTCGTTAAAGCTAGCACCAAAAATTTACCTGATGTACGTTATGATCAGACCCCGGCGCAAAAGTAGTTATGCCAGAGACGGTCTTCATATACAGATAAATTTAATGTTTTGAATAGAGAATTTTATGATTCACAAAAGCAAATAAATACGTTATTTAAAGGAAACAAATAGTTCAGTGGTAAGAAATAAAAAGTATGGTATAAAACTCATAAAACAATAAATATATATTTTTTTATTAGAAATTTGGAAAAATTATTTATTTGGTATAGTTGAGCAAGTAGAAGAGATGTTTACTGAAACCGGTGGATAAAAAACACCACATTTCAGCCGCATATTATATTATTCTGCAGCGTCGCGTCAGTTTGATTGTCTAACCGAAAACAAAAAACCCGACACTTTAACGGCGCAAGCCACCTCATCTTTTTGTGTTAATTAAGGAAAGGTAAACATCTCCTATATGCAGTGTTGCCAACCGGCGGACTATTGTCCAATTTTCGGACTTTTTTTTAACGCTGCGGACATTTTTCGGATTAGTTTAATATTAAATATGAAAATGAAAATTTGTTTCCCGAAATAATGAATAATATAATCCTCAGCGTCGAAAATGACACTGCATCAAAGAGAGATGGTCCTTTCTCCGTTTTTGAAATTTCTCGAAGTGGAAGAAAATAGAGATGAGGAAGCCCCCTGCTCTTCAAAATTTCGCGCGAGAAAAAAAATGTGGTGAGAAATCTCCCCCAACCGCTCTTCAAAATTTGTAAGAAAGCACCTTCTCCGACGAAATGTACCTGCTGAAATCGCCGGAAAGTTTGCGGCAACATAACATACTACATATATTTTAAAAATAAAAGGAGAATTTTTGACACCACAAAGACAACCCCAATCTTGTCGCTCTCTTTCTACTTTTTTTTATGCAAATAGAATACGGTAAACAATAATTATAGAAACCGCAAATTGCGTTTTATATTTTGTAGAAGACTTTAAACATATAGAAAGCACTTGAAATAAAAAAGGTCCAACCATTATTATTTTATTATTATAACACAACGACCAATGGCATGTGACCCTGTTTTATATGCACATATGCATTATGGGGTCAACACTAGACTTGTCAGTATATTTTCAGCTTTTGATAGAAGTAAATGTTTCGTGAATTATTATGGCGTTGAGTGGCTTTCCATTAAATGAAACAGTATTTTCGTGGATTCAAGATTTTCTGGATCTGCGGTTTAACGGTGTAGAACTTTTCTGTATCAGCTGTGAAAAAACACTTTCGTAGACACGCAAGTCGAACATTTTAAAACATGTTTCATATGAACGTCATAAAAACTAAAATTCAGCATATATGCATGGATATTTCTCACGAATTCCTCTATAGCAATATGCGACCTTCAACGTAAGCTGGAAACAGATCAGTATATATAGTAATTGATGCAAAGGACATTATCTTTGATCTACGTTAATATATTCTTAGAGTATCAGGGGGTGTTGCTGGGATAGTGAAATACAAACTGGATACAATGTTAAGAAACAATCCCGGTTTTTCAACATTTGTGGCAAAGAATGCCAGAACATAAAGCTGCCATCTATAAGAAAATATACTTATTTCAAACATGCATTTAGAACAAATGGAAATTATATAATTTTATTATTCTAATAAGGCATAGTTACTAAGTGTCTATGTTTGTGCATCTAACAATAACATCAAAGTATGACATAACCCTTTTGCAGCCATTTACCTTTAAATATTACAAAATTCACTAGATACAATTATAAGGTAAGATATTATATTACTGCTCATGAAAATGTTTATATAATTCACATTACGCAAAGCCGATTCTGGCTTTTACGTCATAACTACCTCTGAGCCGGGGTCTGGTTATGATTCAGGAATTCTTCCAATACTTCCAATCTAAATCTTCAATGTGGTATGAGCTGAGATGGAAAAATAACAGCTTCACAAATTTGGGAGGCTACACGTTGAAGTACCGAAGGGGTTTTAGTAGAATCAATATTTGGTGCCTCTAGTATGATCGAAACAAGTGCGATGAGAAGAGGCTTAATGTTAGAGGAGAAAGTTTTGAAGGTTGTGGAAAAGAAATATAACACCGTGTTTAAAACGTCTGGATTGATTCTATGTAAAGAATATCCTGTCTTGGGAGCTTCGCCAGATCGTATTAGTGAGAAACATGTAGTTGAAATAAAATGTCCAGTAAAGAGACATTAAAAAAATACATAAAACCAAATGGGAGAATAAATCCTAAATGCCAAAGTTAAATACATCTATAGATGCTTTTCTGCGAAAAGGAGAAAGGACTTTTTTGCATTGCAGAATCTAATTTCGAAAGTAATGATAAAGTGCCACTTTTTAAACCAGATTTTAATAATGGAGTGTTTATTAGAGATAATCAGAGAAGTAATGGAATTTTGGAAAGTTGTGATATTTCCTATATTAATAAAATGAATAAATAACTAATAATCCCGATATTATCAACTTATTTAAATTGAGATTTAACCAAACAGCCGTTTTATCCAATGGACTTTTTAAGTATTGAAGTCATAACACATTTCAATACTTAACAGGTCCATTGGATAACAACCGTTTAAATAGTTGATAATACCAGGCGTTAAATCTGTAATTAAGGTGAATAACATTTCAATTTTGTTTGTGAACTTTAGATTCGCCTTATTTTTCTTAGATGTTGCACATATTTTGGCAATTTTTATAATAGGCTGATAATATATTTTTTTGATTAAAGTTGAGAATAGAGTTAATGTGTCACTATCATAAACCTGATCATTTTAGTCTTATCGGGACCCGTAACATGACATGTAATCAAGCATGTAAGCCTTACATGTAGTTCATTATTTTTTTTGTACAGCAGTTCCACTTTTTCTCGATATGAATAAGATAGAACATTAGTTTCTCCATATAAAGCTGTACATACTTTACTATGAATCATTGTACATTAGATGTAGGAAATGTGTCATAATAAAATGTGATTTCAAATAAAATGTTTATTACAAGAGAAATGTTACAGACGGCTTATTTTTTACCTACAACATAAAAAATTTCGGTAGGCGGTGGAGGGAATTTAACAGAAAAAAGTGTTTGCTCTTTAAAATTCCCTCTAAGGAATTTTCGGCTGCCAGTGTAATTGGGGTATGCAAAGTACATATACTAACTACCTATATGGACAGATATCGATAACCATTCGTTTATTAATTTTTTTAAATCACTATGTTCTTTTAACATATTTTAAATGATGTTTAATCTGGTTTTTGTTTGGCTGCGTTTTATACAGTTTTTACTTTTTGTACACTTTGTACACTTGATTTAAAAAAAAACTGGTACACTTTCTTTTAGCTATGTAAATCATTCGTTCTTTGATTGATATTAATAATCTTACAAATGTCACTTTGACGTTAATCAGTGGCGTCATTATTAAAAATGGTTCAACATCTAACAGATATTGAAAAATTTCGAATTTTTTCTAAAATTGAAGATGGATGGTCCATAAGACTTGCTGCTGAATACAATGTGTGTAAAATTCCATTTGAATAAAATAAAAAGGAAAGGTTTAGTAAGTTTAAAAACACTAAGAAAACTGGTCTCCTCCAAAAAACCCAGGTCTGGGGTAAATCACTTCTTCTCCACCCCCCTCTCGACATGCCTGGCCAGCCCTATTTAGAGACATATGCACACAACTAAACTATTAAGATTTTCGATTACAAGAGTTGTACCAGTTTTTTTTGAAATCAAGTGTACAATGCACTTAATTTGTACATATACTAGTTTGTAATTTTTTATTTATACATTATATGTAAATTTATAACCATTTTATTAATTATAAGTCATATAAAATATACTATTTAATTATAATTTAAGTATAACATTTGATACATCTGAATGTTTCAATATTTTATAATAATGAACTATAAAAATATTGAGATATGCCATCTGATCGGATTAGATATACTCTTTTTTTAATATAAATTAAATTTAGGCAGGTAACCATCTATTTAGGATTCCTCTGAAACTAATATTTTACCTAAGCAATTTTATTCCTCTCATCTCTACACTTATAAAGTCTTTATTTTTATTAAAATAGTCAAACATCATAAACATGTCTATTTCTGGTAAAATTTCCAGAATCTGTCTTGATAAAACCACTATCCATTGAAAATATTGCGAGCAATAAAAATATGGTCCATATAATAATAATCGCGTAAAATGGAAACAAACACCTTTTTTCTTCAACCATCAGATTAACTCATTTCATGATATTAAAGTTTGACGGATTATAATGAACTGCTGACTAGGTATTCAGGGTTCAGACTCTGTGAAGCTGAAAAAATTCCCTGACTTTTCCAGGTTTTCCATAACCAAAAATATTAATTTTCACATATTTTTTTGTGAAGTAGTTTCTTATTCGACATTAAATTATTCCTAGAATTGAATTGAATCGGTGAAAATTCTTAAGAAATCTATGGTTTTCCATATCGAGATGCAGAATTCCCTGATTTTTTTATACAATTTGTAAAATTCCCTGATATTTCCAGGTTTTTTTAAAGATTTTTAAATTCCCTGAATTTTCCAGGTTCTCCAGGTTTTCCATACAAGTCCGAACCCTGGTATTGTATCAAACTCAAACTCTTTCGCTGTAGTGCAGGTAGTGTTAATGCAGAATGACGTTGAGTCGGCGAAGCGCTTTGTACTGAAACCCAATCTTTAACATTGAATATCGAAGGATCGGATATACTCATGAAGCTGCAATTTTAACAGCTTATGTAGATGATAGAATACTATTGAATACCACAAAAAAATAACAAAAGGAAAAGAATTATGGGTAACAAGCCCTTTCTCTTAACCGCCTAATGAATCGTTCTATATGAATTCTTAAACCTGCTATCCTCTTGCTTTCTTTCACTTCTCGTTTTGTACTTGTGTACAGTTCTTATTTAATAGCCCTCCAATACCTTTAAAACCTCAATCGGCCATTACATCACAATAGGGTATTTTTATTAATCTGAGATGAAAGTGGAAATGCTTATATTCGAAAAATGCATATTTTTTAAATATTTTTGGCACAGAAAAAAATATGTTATATAAAGCTATAAAATTATAATTTTAATTAGAAGTTTCAATTTTTAATAATGACGTCACTAAGCGAAAACTAGGTAAATCACCAAAAAACTATTGGCAACACTGACACCACACTGTTAATCTGGTGACAGTGGTGTGACTCATTAATTTTCAATATTTTGTTTGTTTAGCCAGAGACAACCATGAGATGACCGAGTACCATACGGAAATTGGATCGCTTTTTGCTGGAGCAACCAAGAAAATAATTATATACTTACATCCTTGTTGTACATACTGCTGTCGCATCAAGCCATCCTTGTCTCGCAGATGAGGAAGGTGGAGTTAGATGGCGCTAGCAACACCGTGTTGCTATTGGACATATACCTATTAACTATTGGACGAAATCATCTGTCATGTCGCCATATTTGTTGTTTTGATTTTGTATTTTATCTATGGTTTTGATAATGAATTTGTAAAGTTTGTGTCTATTGTAATTATTGTTGTGCAAAATTGTGGTTATTGCCGATTTGTGAACTGTAAATAGAATAGAATAGAATAGAATAGAAAAATATTTATTGTGTTAAATATAAGTGTACACATAGATACAATATTCTACACAAAAGGTGACGTTCGTATCAACGTTCTTCCACGCCACCAAACAAAGAAACAAAAAGAAAAACTTACTTCTAACCATCACATATAACTCAAGTAGCCCTAAAATTACATTATCTAAACAATCATATTTTGTACCTGCAATAAGTATTCTTTATAATTTTTTTTAAATGTACCAACAGATACACCCTCAATCATTTTATAATATACATCATTATTTAATAACTCAACAGATAAATATGCAAAGCAACACTGAAATCTTGCTGATTTATGTTTGTATATATTAAATTTGTTTAATTCCCTAAGATTGATATTATGCATCTCTTGTCTTGGTTTCAGGTACTCTTTTAGATATTCTGGTTTTCCTCTGGTATAAATTTTCATTAACAAACTGCCAAAAAATAATTTGTAACGATAATCTATTTTTAAGTACAAATGTTCTTTATATATCGGAGTGACATGATCATATTTCCTTATTGAATGAACAAAACGCAAACATGTGTTTTGAGCTAACTGTAGCTTGTTTTTAAATTCCATTGTCAGAAAACTATAGTATACAGTTAAACAGTAATCAATCTGGGGATACAAAATTGATTCGACAATTCTGTGTTTTACTTTTTCATGCAGCATATATTTAAATTTATGTAGTGCCTTTAATTTCATGTATAATATACACAACTTACTTGTCACATGCCTTTGAAAATTTAAACTATCGTCAAATATTACTCCTAGGTTTTTCGCATACTCTTTTTGTGGAATCTCTATATTGTTAATATGCACTGTAGTGAAGTTAAACTTCATAACTTTATTTTTAACATTTGCAGAGCCTATTAGTAAGAAGCAACTTTTACTAGCATTAATTTTAAGACCATTCTCAAAAGACCAATTGTTTATCCTCTCTAGATCAGAATTTACATCATTCAGGGCAATGTTTACCTGTGATGGTTCAAACGTTTTTAATAATTGAGTATCATCTGCATACATATAAGTGTTACAGTTATGTATTATTGATGGTAAATCAGATGTGAAAATGTTAAACAAAATTGGCCCTAATATGCTGCCCTGTGGAACACCTTGTTTCACTGCAATAGGATCTGACTTAATTCCATCTATTTCAACGCACTGCAATCTATTTAATAAATAGTTACTAAACCACACACAGACATTATCAGAAAAGTTATAAAATCTCATTTTAGCAAGTAGTAGATCGTGGTTTATCAAGTCAAAAGCTTTGCTGTAGTCCAATAGCACCAAGCATGTTGCTTTTGACTCGTCTATTCCACATGTAATATCTGTTGCCACTCTAGTCAGTGCAGTACCGGTACTGAAATTAGATCGAAAACCAGACTGAACATCTGGTAATATGTTATTACTATTTATAAAGTCGATCATCATATTACAAACAATCTTTTCGAACATTTTTGCTAGAATGGGAAGAATATTTATTGGTCTAAGTTCATTAAATGAAGTTACATTTGGTACTTTTGGCAGTGGTCTTATAATGGAGGTTTTCCAAATAGTTGGAAATTCTCCATTCTGTAATGATTTATTGAACAAATTTTTAAGAAAATCTGAGATGAATGGCAAACTCAAATCCAACATATTGTATCCGATGTCATCAATGCCCATACACTTTGATTTTATTTGTTTAAATGCTTTATATATGTCAGCTTCTGTTACCTGATTAAATGTAAATTTGGTTTCTCTGTTTGAGTGAGTGCCGTTGATAGAATGATATAGTCTCTTCACTTACTGGTGTTTCTAGGTGGCTTGAGTTTGCAAACGTTTTATTTAGTTCATTAGGGTTTTTTAGGTGCTGTGGGATATCAGCCACCACACTTGTAGTGACACCCCATTGTTTAAATTTCGACCACAACTTTTTTGAATTTTTTTCTATCTTGTTAATTTCAAAATTAAAGTAAGCAATTTTCTCACTCCTTATTGCAAATGATAAATAATTCTTTAGAGCTAGATAAAAATGTTTGTGGTCTTGATTTCCACTTTTCTTATATTTGTTATATGCTTTATCTTTTAATTTAATAATCTCTTTTATTGTTTCAGTTATGTAAGGTCGATGGGGACGTGTAGGTTGAATATATTTTAAAGGGGCATGTACGTTAAAAATATCTAATATCAAATTATTGAATATCTCAATTTTTTTATTTATATCAGCCTCTTCGGATAATCTGTACCAATCAACAAGCTCCATATCTACTTTAAATTGATCCAAACTAAAATTTTTAAAGTCTGTATAAATAAAGGTTTTAATTGGAGGTTTAATAACATACAGTTGAATCACACAATAAGTCAACCTATGATCAGTCATATTATACATTTCCACTGTTCCCGTTTCTAAAACACCCAATTTTGTATCCACAAAAATAAGATCGATAAGACTATTACTTGTTCTAGATACTCGTGTGGGTTCATTAATTACTTGCGTCAATTTGAAAGTAGCGGTAATGTCATTTAAAAACTTACTGTCTTTGTTTTGAATAAGAAAATCTATATTTAAATCTCCTAATAAGACAGTGTAATCAAACTGAATACTTACTGCAGCTAATACATTTTCTATAATACTTAAGCTACTATATGATACTGTAGGTGGTTTGTATAGAGCTCCTAATAATATTTTATCATTCTTAAGACTAATACACAGCCATAATTGTTCAATTGATTTTTCACCACCCTCTTCTAGGGGGTGGTGAAAAATCATTTCCTACTTTTGTATAAATTATTTCATTGGGACCTTTTAGTGTACCGGTATTAGGTTTAGGTTGGTTTTGTTTATTGTTTTCTTTTTAAATCAATTTCATGCTAAATTGTGGGTGTTAGGTAATAATTTTAGTGCAGAATTGTGAATTGTAAAACGTTACTTTTATAAATGTTCGGATCTTGTATTAGTGTAGTGTTAGGTTAGTTAGGGTTATTCGTATAGTGTTAGCTGTTGATATTCTAATGCCCCAAAAACACTGTCTTGTTTTTGGATTCAGTATACATGAGGTGGAGACAACATTACATAAATTATGTGCAGCATTCCTATTAATAAACAATTTATTTTATCTGTTTGTTTCATTTTCTTTCTAAAATTTAATTGAAAATAATATAATAATTAATAAATAGATACAGAAAGGTATGCCACGCATTTTTAAATCGCCTCTAAGAGACATGCACGCCATCTATGCTCACCTTCCTATATAGCGAACCAGTGCAATATTGGCGATACCAAATTTTACATGGAGTTGGGCGTCTCGTGGTTGTCTCTGGTTTAGCTATTTGTTTGAAAACATTCTATACAAGCATACAAATATGGAAACTAATTACGTAGAAGGTAGATCAGATAATTTACCTGCCATAGATCCTTTTATGATATCTGTGTTTTTTGTGAACAATATGAACTTTTTAAGTGCAGAAATTAAGGGTGTAAAAAATGTGAGGTTAGTATACAGTTTCTATTTATATATTTTCATTGCTTTATTTTCTAAATAGTTTTAAGAGTAGATATGCCTCGACAAGCTGCTAAAATTTGCAACAGGGGAGGTGAAAGGGAAACTCCAGTGGGCGGTCCTTTAAAAACGATAAAATATTATTTAATGTGTTTATAGTACTATGTAGTAGTAAATAGAAAAGAATGACCGCGATTCCACTTACGTATAAGCTCGAAATTAATTCATGATTGTATATAAATTATACCTGCCAAAGCTCAAAGGTTATGCCGACACCCGACACATCTATCCTATCATTCTAACCTAAATGCGTTTTTAACATATTATTCCTTCAATAAATACAGTATTTATAATTTAGACGGCTAGGTATTATGCTTCCCTAGAATTTTAATTTGTAATATGGAGTATGCGAGTATATCTATATTTTTGCAGAATGGAAAAGATATTCAATAATTAGTAATCTGCATTAATTAATAATAATCGTCAATAAGGAAATAATAATATTAAATAAAAAGAATAAGAGTTGATGAGGTCCGATAAAAATTATAAACAAAAATTAGTGGTATGCAATATTGCAGCTACGGACACACGTTTCAGAGTTATTGCTCCTCATCAGCGTAGCATGGCATAAATAATATTGTTATATTGTTAAAAGCAAGACCAACAAAGATAGGAAAGCACAGTATATTGTAGGTACTCTATTTTGTACCTTCGTACCTCATGTGCCATATATATGTTTGTTATTATAGTACTAATTCTTGTTTATAACTAAATGGAAAACTTAACATTTTGATGTTGTTTAGTGTTCGTATGTGTAAAGCTTTAGCTGTCACATCATTCAACAAATCAAAATTTAAACTCTTGGATCCTCAGGAGATTCCTCAGGACTTCTTGAATTTTTAATTTGTAGTCTCCCTCAAATAATGGTAGTTTACCAATAAACAAAAATTACAACCATTGTTAAAATAAAAAATATACACCACGCAAGTTGTTTTATCCAATAAGTGTTATGCGTATAGTATTAGTTATTTATTGGTCTAATTTGTCTATACGCGATATTCTTAGAAACTGTTAAACAGAAAAAAAGTTTCAAATAAAAAAGGTGTCTCCATCTTTATTTCTTCTCAGCATAGACTTAAAGGGTTTTCTGTTCGTTAACTGATCCTTGCAAATACTCACATTTTATCGACACGGTTTTTGAAAAAAAAAAACGTATTTTTACAATTATTAAAATTTGACCTTCATATTACCACAGTTCATTAATAAATATGTAGTGATGACATGGTAAAATTGAGATCCATTAATGTTTTCGTTTTTTGAATTATGGCAAGTTAAACAAAAAAATAAGTTTAATTATTATTGTTATACATCCAATAGACGCCGAGAATAAGAGAAATGATTCGCAGAAAATCAGTGATAAGTAATTATTTATAAGCATTAAACTATTCAACGGATCATTATGAAATTCACTAGTTGTCTATCGAGAGGTAAACCACCGTCGGCACTCGTTCTCCGTTTGCTGTCGGCAGCCATGGCGGTGGCGGTCATATAATTGAAAGCCCCGCAAGTGCGGCTGGTTGGAGTTACGCAGGCGCCGCAGGCAAGGCAGTCTCGGCAGTTCGTGTAATTTCTACAAGTGGTTGACCTCTCAGGTACTGTTTTGATAGTATATAGTATAAAATAAGAATTTCTTTACAACCCTAACCTGAAATTTGCAGACGTAAATGTAGCAACCAAATGCCAATTTTTCGAAGTCAGTAACAAGTAAATATATCGAGAATAAATAAAGATTAAGGATAGAGGCAACCTTTTATTTGAAATTTTACTTTCTAGGAGTAGTAGTCTCGATTTGACCAAGGAACTAGTGTTATATACTTAGCACATATCACATATTAGCACATATATAAAATAACTTGCCTGGTGTACACTTAGTTTTACGAATTATTATTCATATTTTCTTAAAAAATATATGGATGGGGAGAACTTACAAATTTGCTTTTATAGTAGACAAATGTTTAATGATAGATGTTTTAAACTAAACCCCGCATCAAAATATCATTAATAACTTTAGACATAGTAGGTTATTTCTCAAAAATATGGATATCTCTGGTTTTACTGGTTAGATTTTAAAAATCCAAAGCATCAATTATTTGTATCAATGAAATTTAATAGTGCATTTTTTTTAAATACGAATGTCAGAGCGATTCTAAAAATTTGCAAAATTTTGAAAGTAAAAAAGATGGCTAAAATTTGTATTAAAAAATGTTTTCTCTACAAATTTTTAAAGCAGAGATAAAAACCTGCAACTTGAGTCTTAGAACGCCTACATTGGTGCGCGATCTCAACAAGAAAATATTTTCAACGTCGGTCCACATCACCTTCTGGACAATACTTTTAGCTCTGATTTGTTAAATTTTCACGAAGTTGCTTTTTTCTGGAAAATATTTTCGGGTTTAAAGGAGTAAGTTGGTTTCTCTGTTTCTTTTTACATTTTGAGCCTAGATTTAATTATTTTGACAGATCGATAGATAGCTTTACTGCCGACAGTTTTTATCCCAAACATTTCTTTCTATTTTTCCCAGAAATAAAAGTTATTATGAAAAAATCCTGTTACTTGGTCTAATGCAACAAATTGATGCATGTGACTTGATGAGAAAATGGGAAAATGTGCGCTTTACTTTTGTGTTTCTAACTCCTTTCATTGCAAATCGCATCGCCCCTTATAATTCTATATTCATGTGTTTACGACAAGAACACATCTTTAAAATTTAGTATCAATTGTATTGTCCAATAAATGTTTTCAAATATACCAGCATACCACCATTTTATAAAGAAGATTTGAAACACAATTACACATTATTGTTAGTGCTTGGGTGGCTACATATAACTAGTTACTATATTGTTATAATTCCGTACTTGTAGTATAATCAAAGAGTAGAGTACCTGTTAAGTATAATAGTAAATTAATGGAATTTGGTATTTTACTGGGCGTCCCGTGTTATTAGAAATGATTTGGTTTAATTTCTTATTTCGTTCCCTCGTTATGTTTTCTCATTCATAAAATAATTCTGGGTGAAGGGCGGAGCTTAAACAATAATAAATCCAGAGGGAGCTCGTATCAGTGTAACATTTGTTGCAAAATTTGCCTTTGCACGGTTCCGTGCTATACATGTTTTTGCAAAAAGCATTATGTTTTTTGGAAAAATAAAAATAGTACGATACACAGAAAACATGAATGAAGGTTTGTATCGAGTTCTTTTTCTCATATTTTGATTCTAAATATTTAAAAAAAAATCAGCAATTTGCTGCTAATTAAAACAAATCTTATTAATTAATACCATTTTTTCTCAAAATATTAAAAAGATACAAACCTAGATTGATATGTTTTCTTCTATTTTTCGCCTGTACAAATTTCGTAACTGCAATGGTCTAATTATAATTTGTCGCGGACGGGGCGGCGTTTGAGAGTAATTTATTTCTGATTTTTAGGCGGCATACCCACTCTTAAGTAATTAATTATATTATGTATGTAGAGTGATTTGATAAGACCTGTTGTAATTATTTTAGAGCAGCAAGAATGGAATATGGAGATCAAGCTGTAGGTTATGTACAGCTGAAAAGAGAAGCAAATATTTGCATTGTAAAAGGCAAAATTACCCCTGAATATAAAGTTAGGAGCAAGTCGTATGATGTAACTATAAAAGTAGATGAAACAAATGATAAAATTTTGTCTCCAGAGTGTCACGATTGCACCGCTAGTTGTGGTAAGTTCGCTACAGCTAACAAGTTAAATCTCCAAAACAAATAACATGTATTTGTAGGTGGATGTAAACATGCTATTGCTTTTGTATATTGGCTATTACGGAGATCGGAAGAACCTAGCCCTACATCAGTTGCATGTTATTGGAAAAAAACAGCTCTGTCAAAAGTAGGCACAACTATTAAAATGATGAAAGCCTCGGACCTGAAAACAGGTGAAGCAATGAACTTCTCTGAAAAAAAAGGTTTTCTTGATAAAGTAGTTGAGAAAGGAAAAGAACAACGTTGTGGTGGAAATTTATTAAATTATTTTACACCTCAAACATCTATTAAAAAACTTTCTCTGCATTATCTTTGCTTCAATTATTTTAAAACTCAAAGTAATGCTGATGTCAACGATTTTATAGAATATTGTAAAAATTAAATGTCTGAAGCAGTATGCAGTGTTGCGGCTCAAGAAACAATGAATCAATACAAATGTCCACTTTGGTATGAGTTACGTTACGCAAGAATAACTGGATCGAAAATTTATGAAGCATCGGTATGTAAAGTATCTAATGGTGCACTATTTGAACAAATTGTGGGAGCATGTAGCTTACCAGATACAGAAGCCATGAAACGAGGACGACAACTAGAAGATGAGGTTCTTCAAATCGTTGCACAGAAATATAAAATAAAATTAAAGAAAACAGGATTATTATTGGATAAAAGTAAACCGATGTTAGGGGTTTCACCTGATAGTATTTGTGAAGGTTATGTTATCGAAGTTAAATGTCCTAGTTCGGAGAAAAGTGTTAAAAATTATATTAATAAGGAGGGAAACGTAAATAAAAAATATTTAGCACAAATTCAGTTGCAAATGATGTTTTGTAAAAAAAATTATGGATTATTTTGTGTTGCTGCAGCAGATTTTGAAACAACAACAAACGTCGCCATATTAGAAATAAGCTATGATGAAATTTTCATCCAAGATATTATTTCAAAATCAATTATGTTTTGGAAAAATGCAATATATCCTGCTCTTGTGAAATAAATATTTTTAATGAAATTTTGGTGTCATTTAAAATCATTTTAATAGCCTCAAATTATATTTGTGGTGTAACCTATAGAAAATAAAACCAATTTTTTTCTACGAAAATGGTAATTTTTCAAGTCCATATGAAAATGAATTTTTTTACTGTAAAGATGAAAATATTTTCAGAAGTGAGAATGAAATTGTCAAATTTATAGTTCTAATAATGGATAGATGAAACATTTTCATTTAGTAGCCTACACATCTATTTTACCTACCATAGCAACGACTAAATTAAACAATCAACAATTTACATTGTGATAATAATTGTATATTCCACGTTTATACAAATAACAAATAGCTTTTGGACTCAATGTGGAGGACATTTTTGTCAGTACTTAAATACAAATGATAGCTAATATGTATTGTCCAAGTACTGTCAAAAACAAATAAAGTTTTGTAAATTCTAATCCAATATTGCAATAGAGTAGAAAAAATAGCATTTCCTACTCGAGACGAAATACATTTCTTTCGTTCGTGACGTTGCCCAACTCGCTTTGCTCGTGAGCAAATTCTCATCTTACGAAAAAAACAGTATTTTCATCTCTTGTAAAATATGCTATTAATATTTATAACGTAAGGTATTTAGGTATCTTCATATAAGTAAGACCCTATAGAATATGCAAATAAAATTGCTTTGCTGACAATTAAGATTTATTTTATTAAAGGTCCTTGAAAATTTATTATACCACAAGCAATATACACAACATAATCTAATTTCCACGCCATTTTTAGATTAATACATGCATGTGGCTTTAACATTTCAAATTCTCTTAATCTTCTAATGACCCGTTCAATATGAATCCTTAGGCTAGCTATCCGTTTACTTAATTTTATATCTTCCTTGGTGCTCTTGGTGCCGGTTTCAACGCTCGGTGGTCTAAATAACGTACACTTTCTTACAGCTAACTCTGAATCTATTTGCTTAAACCCTCTATCTGCCATTACTCCCGAGTTTTTTGGTAAGATATCTAAGTAACCACAGTTTCTTACTATTTCAGAATCAGTAACTCTTCCACCATATCCTTCGGAAACAAAATTAACAATGCCGTCTGGTGTAGAACTAATTAAATATTTTAAAGTATTGGCTTTTTTATATTCAGACCAGGTTAAGGACTGATGTAGACTGTTAGTTGGTTGTTCTATTTGAATTTCAAAGCAGTTGATGATTGACTGAACAGTACTATATCGTACCCTAAAACCAATTGGAAGATTAAATTTAATCAAATCTGACTGTGGCCAGTATATCAAATTCTTAAAATGTGCAGCCAAAGTTATTAGGTCTTTTCCAAATATTTTAGCTACTGTTGAAACACTTATACCAAAGTCCAAAGCTAAGCGGTAGAATGCATCATTTAATCGTATTTTTTTTAAAACAATTAAAATATTTCTGTACGGGACTTGAGCTTCACATTCCAGTATTTTAATCATAAAATATGTGTCTTCTGGGAGACCTAAATAAAACCTGGAATGTTGCTCAACTATAATCAAAGTTCTTTCGGCACTTAATTTCCTTACACGTAAGTCCATATCAAAATGTTCATCAGATGAATCACCACTTTCTTCCAAAGATGTACTTGTTTGTGATACAGCAGAATAAAGCGAGGATGAGGATGACGACTGTTGAAACTTGTATTTCTTCGGAGACGTGTCAGGTGACGATATCCGTGCAGATGTACTAGGTTCTTCAAAATGAAGCTTTTTCACAGCTTTCTGGGAAACCAGCTGAATGTTTTCACGTTTCCTCTCTTTCGCTGAACCACTAAGCTGAGAATATTCTTTAATAGTATGTTCACTGTTACCAATTAAATTTATATGAGGAACCACACCTCTTTTCAAAATAATTTTGTTGTGCATTAATTTGTAATGAATCCAATTTTCACAATCATTCTCCAACTAAAAATGAATCTATTCATTATTTATTCTTAACGGTCAATCATTTACCTTACATTAAAATGGTCTTCACAACAAAATATTCTTCCAGACGAAGCTTTTGGTACTTTATCACGTTTTACAGCATTACACCAGTCCCTTCGTATATCCTCATTAAATGGCACAGTTATAAATATTTTCTTGGAATTAACGGATGTATTCCCACAACCAGGTACAAAACAACTCTTATGCATGCTAAAATGAATTACTGATTAACAATTTTTCAAAATAAATGCAGTTCATTACTTACTTATAATGGTTTTTTAACCAAACTTACACACTAACAATTAGGTAATTAAAAAACCAAACTAAACGTCGTTTTTAATGGAATTTTACACTCATTCACATTAGGTGTTACACAAAACTGAACATCTGTTTATGAAACAAACAAAAAATAAGGTTATAGTTACATGAAATGTCAAATCACAAATCACCAACTTGAAACTCCCTAGAAATAAGTACATTTGGCGCTCTATTTGAATTATCGCTTAATGACGTCATGAAAGTTTAACTAATTTTTTTCCGACTTAAATAAAAAAGTAAAAAAGAAAGAAAAACACGTATTCCTTATTTTTATTTCTAGTTTTCAATTTTCAAATAAAAAAAATATGGGAAAATACACCATGGTAAAATATTTAAATAGTTACTCGCTTCAACAATTTCTTTATCAGTAATTCTACAACCAAATCCTTCAGATATGAAGTTTATTATACTATCTGGAGTCGATGAGATAAGATACTTTAATGTATTAGTTTTTTTATAATTAGATCAGGTTAACGCCTGATGTACTGAATTAGAAGGTTGCTTTATTTCAATTTACAGACAATCAATAATTGACTGAACTTTGTTGTATCTATAACGAAAAGGAAGCGGTAAATTTAAATTAATTTTATTTGTCTCAGACCAAAATATAAGAGATTTCAAGTATGATGCTAATTTTCACAGGTGATTTTTGAATGCTCTGTAAATTGATACAATCGGCATCCTAAAATCCACAGCTAACCTATAGTATGGATGGCATTAAGGCGTATTTTCTTTAAAATTATGAATATATTTAATAATAATAATAACAATAAAATGTCTTTATTTTTGCATTCAAAAAATATGTTACAGTTAAACAATAAAGGAGATGGCGATATTCAACTAGGTTGCTCTTCCATATAACCATCTCTTCGAATAAACTAATATAATATCAGGTTGGCAAACAGTGCGCATAATTTATAAAACAACATGGTTTCTTTTACTAAGTATATATGTTTTGATCTGTTTTCCAAAGCTTATCACAGAAGTGAGTTCTTTAAATTTTTCAGACAAATCGTTAAAGATTTTTGCGGCGTTATAGCTAAATGAGCGTTGAAATAGGGAAGAATTATGCTTGGGTACACTAAACAACTGACAATGGCGTGTAGGACAAGCATGAATATCACTGCCATTAATAAGCTTATTTTGTAGATATGAGGGCATCTGGGTAGAATTAATTTTAAAAATAAGGCATGCTAGATGAACTTGAAATCTTTCACTAAGTGTTAACCACTTAGACTCATTGAATTTATCCGTAACATGATCAAATTTGCGAAGATTGTAAAAAAATCTTATACACGTATTTTGAAATTTTTGTAGACTATTTTTATCTTGTTGCAACAAAGCAGGCCAATATACTACGTCACAATATGATAAATATGAAAGAATTAGAGTCACACAATTTTAATTTAATATCATTACTCAAAACATCTTTATGTATCGAAAGAATTTTTAATTTACCAAATGATTTTTGCAATAGATTAGATACATGCTTTGAAAATCTTAATTGAACATCTAAATAAATACCCAAGTTTTTGCAATTATCAATAGGGTTCAAAGTTGAGTTATTCAAAGTTATTTTAAAATCAGTGTTTTGCAAAATTAATTCCCTATTTTTACCAAATAATAACATTTGAGTTTTGGATTCATTTAAAGCTAGTCCATGGGCTTTAGATATATTGGATATAGATACCAGATCAGTATTAATATTCTTTGCAGCCTGAATAATTTCTGTAAATTTGTATGACTTATTTTTGCTTCACTCTCTAATAATGATTTTACTTTGAATGGTACCGTTGAATGTGATCCAAATGTACTTGTAGTGTTATTCTTGACTGACTTTTTAGCACTCTTAATATTTACTTGCACTTTTTTATTTGCTCGTTTCTTGCTGTAGGTTTGCAGGCCAGATGAACCAGGCAATTCTTCTGGAGGATCTATGGATGGTGCTGCAGTAGAGAGCATCTGTTTTTTTGTTATATATTGTTCTATATTGTCATGTTTCCTCTTTTCTGCAGATACAGAAAGTTGAGAGACATTTTGAGGTACGTCAGACTCTCCTAATATATTTCTATGAGGCACAACACTTTTGTTCATTTTTAACTGTACTTGAAATAAGTTGAAAGCCATCCAGTTCTCGCAGTCATTCTCCATCTGTAAAAGAACGGTTAATTAATTATTAAACACAAGCTTAATAATAAGGGTCAATAATTTGATTTAGTTAGTACTACTACTAATACTTAATACTATTTATTTTTATCTAGTAGTTTGTTAAAAATTATTATCTTCTATGAAAATCATAAAATTCTCAACATTCAGAATCCTGATATTATACTGCATAACAAAAACTTACATTAAAGTGATCTTCACAGCAATATATGCCTGCTGAAGACGTCGATAGAATTTTACTTCGTCCAACAGCGAGACTCCATGCTTTCCGAATATTCTCAATTTTTGGAACAGATATAAATATTTTCTTTGAATTTACTGTAGTGTTTTTACAGGTTGGTACAAAACACTTTTTGTAGTCCATTTCTGTAGTAAAATTATAATTAAAATGAGTATAAACATTTTCTAGAGGTAGAAACTTACCTGATGTTTTTAACAATACTCGCAAAATTATATCATTTAATGATGGAATAAAAACAACTGATAATTATGTAACTCCATACACAACGTCTTAAAAATTAACAAAACAAAACAGCAAAACACAAAAAACAGCAGAAAGAACTAACCTAACTGCTACACTGCTACTTTAGCTGTCAGTTTTTCTTAGTGAAGTTTGAAACTCAGTGCTGCCACACACATATTTCATCTACACAATACTGCGCATGCGAAAAACATTGACGTCACGACTATTGGCGGGAATTTTTAAGTGTTCCTGATTGTACATTTAACAGTGAAATAACCACATTTAACTGGAATGACTTCTGTTAATGTTGTGGCTATGTTGACAGTCATTATTATCACTATTAATGTATTATAAGTTTAATATATCTTAAATGTTTGATGACTCACTTGTGATTATTCAAATCAAAGTATATACTGTTTAAAAATGCAATTTAAGATTATCTTCCCAAAATATTTACTAAATATGAAACACATTGTCTTTTAATTAGTAATATTCGTCTAATTTATGAGAAAAGTTGTTTCGCAGTAATGAATATTTGCTTAAGACATATTATATAATACAAATTTATTGTCTTTTAGAAAACGATTATATTTATTAATTTTCAACAACTCTTTTCCAACATTTTTATCATTGATAAGCTCTGACTTCAAATGCAATAATAAATTATTTTGGTATAGAGGTCAGTATGCAATTACCCAACACATTTGTAACAGGGAGAGACATGACTAATACTTTGTATTAGAGCATGGTAGACAAGAAAAGTGATACGAGAATTCTTCTTAGTGATACAAACTTAATTTATAAATGATTAGATTGACATTTACTAATCATGGCTTAAATGTAGACACCTTGAAGGTTCAAAATGTCTGCCGCTGTTCTTTCAATAACCGGGATGTATTGTATTGTATTTAAGATTTTAAATCTATTACACTAGCAAGTTTTAAATGACACAATATCTAGTTTCTCTAATTTTGTTATATATTTGTAAATTTATCCCGAAACCTAAACATAATTTACCCAGGACTCCACACATCGCTTATGGAAATCCGCAATCCTTAAATGACCCATTTTTCGATATGTTGTAGTTTTGACCTTCCTAATCAAGTCTCACTAGCCTCAAAGCTCCCATTATTCTGAGATTTTGGAATTGGAGATTAAAGTCATTAAAATCTTAAATCGCGCTATGGGAGAAAAATAATTTCTTGGCAGGAAAATATTAATACATCAAGAAGGAGAGCATAAAATCTTAAATTCAACAGGGAAGCGAGAACACCCCAATAGAGATAGTATATAGGAAACACGGAAGCGAAAGAAATCACTACAATAGCGCAATTATTATATTAGATATCCACGGCCGCCGAGAGGGGGGTGCGGCTGGTACAAATTACCAGGGCCCGGGCCTCGTAGGGGCCCGGGCTTGGCTCTTGTAACATGTAGCCCATCTCACTTCAGACTTTTCAAATAACAAAAAATATCAAACTAAAGATAAAAATGATTACAAATTATAATATGAATTCTTAATTTACTATTTATGATTATGTGAGCAGCAGCAGCGAGTGTATATACCTAGTTTATCCAAAGTCATATAAGTCATTAAGTCAATTCCAATGGAAACAGAGACGTTTCATGTTTATGACGCCGGGTGTCGGTACTTTAAGGGCGACGCTTTGTAATTTCTTAGATTCCTGTACTCTTTACACTGGCCACTGAGACTGCAACTAAACAATAAAGTCGTTGACCATTTTTTAAAAATTTTATATTCAAGTAATTTATAAAATTTTATTTGACCCGTATTTTTTTATTTTACATTCCAAATTCATTTTAATAGTGAAATTAATTATTTAAGTTACGAAATTTTGAATTGGCGCCTATGGTGACGTCGGATGTGAGAGCATACGCAGTTAACAAATAGAGGAATAATCGACGGGCGTCGTACGTTTACTGTTACAGGCGTTACAGCACAGAGTAGATTTTATCTATGCAGAGTAGTGTGTTTATAGTATCGACGTGAGTCATTGTCATATTAAGCAGTTTTATGCTAATATAAACATATATACACATGTTCTAAACATCCTAAGTTTGCTTACAAATTAGTGAACCGCTTGATTTTATAATTAACAATTAGTGAGTAAAATAGGCCCTTCTTCTATTTTTCTTTAAATATCTCCGTTCCCTGCTAACTTGTAGTATACATTTGCATTAGGAAAATTGTTCGTTATGAAATTCTCTAAAAAATGAGCACCAATAAAGGTCGCTAGGTGCAATTGTTAACTAGCAAATGGCTTCCAAAGAAAACAACTGCACATAGAGTGCTAAAAAATTCTTGAAGATGGTGTCTATGTTGCCCGGATAATGTACAAAGAATTTCAACAAGATCTATTTATTACTTTTTGAGTAATTAACAATCTATTTTTTTAAATCCTTAATTAACAATTGTGCCATTTTTTGTAAAATCCATTTATAATTGGGAAACTCATTTAGAAAATTCAAAAAACTATTGAAAAATGATATCAGGCTAAAATTTTTGAATAATCGCAATTTTGGCAGATTTTATGAGATTTTCTACGCCCTCACGAATTATCTCAGCTCTTGCTCATGCTAGGACAAACTTTTTTTTTATTTGTAAAAATATAACAGCTTTTTAGATATGCAAGAGCGGATTCTCTAAATTTAACATATACCAAGATATTTGTTTATTTATGTTGCTCATAAGGTTCATGTGTAGAAAACCTCATAAAATCGGCCAAAATTGCGATTTTTCAAAAATTTCAACGGAATATCATTTTTCAATAGTTTTTTGAATTTTCTAAATGAGTTTCTCAATTATAAATGGATTTTACAAAAAGTGGCACAATTAGGTGTTTTCACTATATGCAAATTTGCTTTTTTGATATTATTAAAATGAAGTACTTTGTGTAATAAAGCATTTCCCTGTATTTAAAAAGCATTCTATCGTCTATTAAATTAATATTTCAACAAATAAATAACACAAAATTTGAATATCTGAACAGCTACGCGAAACACGCTATTATTGGTGGTGACGTCATCGATTATCTGAAACAGTAATATCACATATACATAATATATAAATATAGCATTTTAAAGACTTTTTCTACGTTTTCCATGTGATTTAATTCGAAATGGCTAACACAGGATTTGTAAGAGCTACTTCGGGAAATTTACCGGCAGTGGATGTGTTCATGATCATGGAATTTATGAAGAAAGATGAACGTTTCAACATAGCAGAAGTGAGGGGCTCTAAAGCTGCAACGTAAAAGTACTAAACTTTTTTATTCCATTCTGTTAGTACTAAAACATAGTCTATCGATTCCTATATAATGATTATTGTATATAGTTACTCAATATAATATACATATGTACAAGGTTGATATATAAAGATAACTCATAAATGCCGGTTATAAACTTGCAATGTAAAAAAAGGATGGTCGGGAAAATATGTACATTCTATTTAAACGGCCTCTTTTCTTTTGTACACCAACTTCAAACAGGTTCCTTTAATAAAAATACATTTACCTTTCAATTCAATTCAATTTTTATTCAAATTAGTATATACACCACGTTTAATACAATGGTAATAAACAATAGATTTATAGATTTTTTTTAAATTGCAGATAGGCACCTAAATGACTTAACATTTGCATGTGCCTTGATTTTTAAATTTGAATACAGCTTACACTAGATACTAAATAATATAGGAGTAAAGATAAACTAAAACTAAAACTAGGAACCAAAACTTATGAAGTACTCAGAGGATCGAACGAATTGTATTCTATTTATTAAAGAAATAAGAAAGAAAAACCATTTTTTCTAAAAAAAGATTCTGAATGAATCAAAGTTAGTACTTATAAAATGTCTACATTTAAACCTTTTAAGATTAATCAATTGCTTGATTTTAATTGGTAATAGGTTATGAAATTTAGGGGCTAAATATTGAAATGATCTTAGTCCAATATATTTTTTTACAACAGGTATTTGAAGGCTTTTATGAACTTTACCCCTAGATTTGTGCCGATAGGATATGAAATTTTTTAAGTGTTTATTCTTTTGTAAAAATGAGCAGATGTACAGTGAACGGAAATTAAGAATCTCTTCTGTATATAGTAAATTCGTAGGATAAAGGCTAGACTTTTTGAAACTTATTTTTAGGATGAAGTTTTGTATTACATTTAGCTGTTTTAGTGTATTGTTGTAAAGCTCTCCCCAAGCAATAATGCCGTATCTAATTAATGATTCCACATTGTCCCATTTTAAGTTACATAATGTTTTTTTAATATTTAGTGATAATTTGAAAGTACTCAACCAAGTCTAAAAGAATTCGAAGAATATTGTATCGCAGTTAGACAGTCCCAACCAGTTTACATGCCCACATAAATATATATTAGTGTATTTTTATTTACACATACTTATGTCTTATGTTTTATATTATAAAATGTTATTGTGTATATATAATTTTAACTAGATTTACCTTTTTTCTTCTTATATGTTCTTAGTCGAATAGTTTTTACATATTTTATTTATATTTTTATACCCTACTTTTTTTTACTCTTCTTTCTTTACCTGCATGACAAAGCTAATCCATAAATGTACTTTATGGCATAAAGCTAATAAAGAATTTGAATTATGTACTTTTATTACACCCTTTATAACTTTTTCTTTAACGAGGTTCCAAGAAGAGTCTTGGAACAATAAGACTGTGTCATCAGCAAAAGAAATAATAGTACCATTTATGTCTAAGCTAGTTAATAAGTTTATATAAGTTAAAAACAAAATTGGACTTTACTTTATGATTTTAGAGTTTCACGGGAATATGGTTCTCTATATCCTCTTCGAATTGAAAATAAGACTTTCTTAGTTATACAGAAATAATTTTCTTAAAATAGTTATTTATTATTTTAGAATAATACTCATGCATGATAATGAATAGACCACAAGCCCATGCAAAATTTTTATGGGGTCATATGACAGCGCTTGAAAAGGTATAATTTTTGTAGTCCTACAAAAATAAATCACTTTGAGCCCTATGCCGTACATTTTAGGTGGGACATGGGAAAGCCGCGGAAAAGTGAAAATCGTAACCCGCGGAGGTGCATTTTTTTCAAATGACACTGTACGGCTTACGTTTATTTGGACTGTATTTATACTTCTGACCCTTAAAAAGAAAATGCCATACAAAAATAATGGGACAGAAGTACAGGAAAAATTTTCGTTTTCCGAAAAGTGACCTCTATGTACCAAGGTGATATGACACCGTACGGATTTTATGAAATTCGATTTTTATATTAACAGGGATGAATTTTTTTGCTATGCCGTACAAATTGGTTGGAACATGGGGTGACAAACGCGACATCAACCCCTGTCATAGACCTCTATCAAGGGTGGTGATTTGACACCACATAAATCTTGATTATTTTAATACTATTTTGTCACCCCATGTTCCAACTGATTTGTACGGCATAGCAAAAAAATTCATCCCTGTTAATATAAAAATCGAATTTCATAAAAGCCGTACGGTGTCATATCACCTTAACACATAGGGTCACTTTTCGGAAAACGAAAATTTTTCCTGTACTTCTGTCCCATTTTTCTTGTACGGCATTTTCTTTTTAAGACTCACAGGTATAAATACAGTCTAGAAGTTTTAAACTTGCAGAAAAATATTGATGCTGTTGTAGGAGGATCGCGTCTAGGCGGCTTTAAGTCATTTTACTTTGCATAGTTCTTGTTTTAGTACTGTCACGAAAACCTTTTTAGGTGCATTCTTGGATGTATTCTTGTATCCTGGCACAAAACACCACTTATTATAAAATGTTAAGGTTTTGCAAAATAGCGTGTACTTATAATACACGACCCATGTTTTTTACCAACAATGTAACCTCTGATGTCATCAGTGCGGGATACGGTGACATACGGTTTTTGGTGGTAAAATTTAAATTCAAATTTAAAAGGGCTTATCTTAAGGAATAAATTGATTGCTTGGGAAAATTCATTTTTTTAAACCATGATTAGGTATTATCTTCACAGTCAGAGATTTCAAAATTGTTAATTATTAAAGATTTAAAAAAAAAATCGTCAATTACTCAAAAAGCAATAAACTGATCTGAAATGTTTTGTACATTATCGGGACAACATAGACACTATATTCAAGAATTTTTAGCTCTCTCTATGCAGTTGTTTTCAAGTAAGGAAATGGGCTTGTTCAGCATTTTTTTTTTATTTCATGAATCGAAAGTGCAAGTATAAAGTAATGGATCTGCAAAAAATCAGAATCTTATTCGCACGTTTAGTATCTTAAAAACTATTACAAATTTCCATCTCGCGAAAATGGGGCGTGGCCAGACGCTACGTCACTATACGCATAGACTCGGAGATCTCAATAGGCTTGATGCTCCTTATTGGTTATAATTATAAGTGTTTTCGAAGTATTGTTTGTTTTGTTTACTACTTGACAGTAGGGGAGTACAATTTGGTGAAATGTCAAAAAATTACAATTTTCTCTCGCTCCTGCCGGAACGAATTTTCGATTTCGACCCTGCAATTTACGATTAGAATTCATCGCCGACCTTCTCCTTTCCGTAGACACATAGAACGAACTTCCACTCGATGTATTTATTTAGTTACCAGCATGTTTTTCGACTTTTCAGGTTAAATTTGAAAGGTCCCAGAAAGCCATTTTTTTACGTCACTTGCGTATAGTGACGTCACAAATGAGCGCTCGGTTTTTGCAACTATTACTAATTTCAACTCCTTATATCTCGAGAACGGAAAAAGTTAATAATACGAAATTTTAAGTGTATAATGAGAATATCGAGTACTATATGAAAAAGTATAAAAACCATATAAAAGGAATATCATGGAACAAGCCCATTGTGAAAATAACGTGTTTTTAAAACTTTGCACCTAGTGACCTCTATCGGTGCTATTTTTCTGGAAAGTTTCATAACGAACAATTTTCCTAATGCATATGTTATACTGAAAGTTAGAAGGAACGGAGATATTTAAAGAAATATAGAAAAAGGGCCTATTTTACTCACTAATTGTTAATTATAAAATCAAGCGGTTCACTAATTTGTAAGCAAACTTAGAGTGTTCAACTATATCTTAAAATGAAGCAATTCCAACAATAATCTCGCCTATGGGCGAAAAATCCTCGCCATCTAGCCTATTAGTTATAAGAATATACTGAACAGATTTCAAATAAAACTAAATATTCTGGCTTGTATTTAACAATACTTCTGTCGTTTTTGTATAGCCCTATTTCCTTTATATCCCAAATATTCCACAAGAAAAAAAACAAGCAGAACAACCAGTAGGAACATCCGTTCGAATTAGGGCAATAACACCCCGCCCAGAATTAGAGAAAGCAACGCACATAAACACATACCAAATATCGCAAAGAACAGAAGAAGCGCATAGACAAGAATTACAATACAATGACATCACACTGGCGACATAGGATATCAGAGGATGCATAATGAGAGTGAGAAAAGAGAAAAAATCGATGAGGCTCTTATGATTTAATGTATACATGTTGCATGAATACAAGAGACACACATGATAGACGGAACCACAGTTACTCAAAACTACAAATGGCATCTAAGCGAGGGGACAAAGAAAAGACCAGCAGAGGAGACGTCTGGGTAATAAGACCGAATACCTCTATCCAGATAAAAACAAGAAAAGTAAACAAATTGGAAAGGAAAACATATGTATATTAGGAGTACATGTACCTTCTGACAAACGGCCAGGACAAGTATTCAGTTAGATCACCCATTAGACTTGAAGAAATAGGAACAAAAAAAAAATATCATAATACTAGGCGACTTCAACACACATACACGCAAAGACAACCAAGCACATGAGGAAACTGCCAACTAAAGAAAAACTGGATCAACTAAATGAGCTGTTAAATATGTAGCAAGGTACTCAACCAACTTCAATCCTTGGCTATTTATTTCGATTAAATTAACAGGCAGATTAGTTAACCATGTGTTTAATCAAGCCCGAAAGTAACGGCCCTTACTGTCGATTTGCCATATTGATAGGTAAATTTGTTTGAATGAAGCGGAGCCTATGTAAAGGTTTCACTTCTGACATGAAAATCTAGTATTTTCTCCATCGTTTTCAGGAGAAGAGGTTAATCTAATGGGGCGATATGATTTAGGTAACTAACTTGCTTTAAATATGCTTCTCAAGCATGGGACAAGGTCCTCAACGCCATGTTAAAGCAGGGCAGGAAAAATGCCATCTCTGCCTGGTGATTTACTTACCTGTAATATTTCTACATCCGTACTCGGTATTAGTATGCCAATTAATTTCCGCAGTGAAAGTGTTAAAGAAATTTTAATGATTTCAGTGTCCAAAATCTCACAGTAGTGGAGACTTTGAAGTTAGTGTCCATAGAGACTTTTGATTGGGAAGGTCAAAATTATAACATCGAAATATGGGACAAGCAGTGTGTGGGGTCCTTTCACTTGTTCTCTACATTTTTGTATTATTATTGAATTTATTCTATTCTATACCTCTATCCTCGAGAGTTTTAACAACCTTAGAGGAATTCTATCAATTCTATAGATCAATTTGCTACAAGAATTTCTGGATCAACTTATTAGTAATACGCAAAGCAGGATATAAGTAGGATATCAGAATTAAAATGACTTACCACACTTAAGATTGGATTCACTACAGCGTTATTATAGCTGATGGTTTGATTGGGTGGAAGCAAAATAACGTGAGACACTGAAGTACTGCATGATTCAGTGGCTTTCTGAGGCTGCGGTATAGTGGCTACCGAAGTGCTTGCAACTACTTTAGCAGTGATAATATTACCAGTACTTTTCGGCACTTCCCTTTTTTGGACTATTACAGGCGAAGACGAGCCCTTTTTCAACAAACCAAATTGATTCGCTTTAATGTAAGCAGGCACAGGAAACGACTTTCGAGCTTTCGGCTTTGGAGCTTGTATCTTAGCAAAAGATTTAACAAAGATCTCTCCTTCCTGCATGCTCCCAACACTCCTTCGTCTTTCTGGTTTCTTTGGGGGTAATTCCTGTCCTTCATGAATAGCACTGTAATTTAAAGCAACATCATCGATTATTCTTGTTAAATTGTCCACTACTTTAAACTTTTCTCTTTTTTCTTCTGTTTTGGAACGAGTTCTGATTTCATTTGCCTTAAGCGTCTTTTCAGCCTCATTCACCTTTTCTGATATATTCAGAGCTGACAGGTATTTTCTTTTAGCCTCTAAGTTTTCGGATTCACTAAAGTCATCATCCGTATCTGGCTCGCTTTTGATTTCTTCTGTTAAGATTTCTTGCACAGAACTTTGTCTGCTTAGTGAACGTGAGCTCACAGGAGTCGAACTTACTGATGAAGGTTTACGGATCATTTTTTTCCCCTGCAACGATTTCTGTAGCAAGTGACTCTCAGAGTTCTCTTTCTTTCTATCATCATGTTTATTTAGTATGCTTTCAATTGGAACTAGTTTCACTAATTTAGCTTGTGGGTCGAGGGTTTCATCGGCACTAAGTTTTCTTTTCTTATTTACAGATTCAGAAATGGTTGGTACATAACTTTTGTTGACAGAATCATTTTTATTTATGCTGTTTAGTTTAGGTGCATTAAGGGAAGAATGTATAATATTAAAAATTTTGTTTTTGTCAATTTCAATATGCTCCAATGTATCCATTTCTTCAAGATCTTCAAATTCTTCAATTATATTCATTAATTCTAGATTTACTTGTCGTTTTGAACTATCATTGTTTGATTCGATTTCAGAAGTCTTAGGAATATTTTCAGCATTATTTGTTTCATCACTGATTTCCTTTTCATTAACATTAACAGTAGTTTGCTTATCTTTAGAGGAGGTAGTAAATTCAGTAATCGAAGGTTGGATTAAAACTGTTAGTCTCTTTGGTACTTCCTTGGGAAGAGCCTCTTCTGGGGAACTCGCGTTTTCATTCAAATTTCTATCTGGCTTCTGTTCGTTAGAATCATCGATTTCTTCCAAGTCTTCATTCTCAACATTTTCTTCTACATCCTCAATATGTTTAATATCAATAGTTTCGTCAGTTATGGAAACAGTATCGTTTTCTGCATATAGTTCGTCATTTTGGCTGTCTGTTTCTACAGTTTCACCAACTTCAGCAGTATTAGTAGGTTTGGGTCTACTCAGTGACTGAATATCTTCTTCAACAGCGACCACATCTTCTGTAGAAGGAGAAGCACTTTTAGAGTGTGAGACCTCTTCAAGAGGTATTAGAGATGTAGAACAACTATCTATACTATCAATAACCTTTTCTGGTACCTCTGTGGTAGTAGATATTTCTGAATTCTTGTTATTCAAATCATCAATATTCTCTTCAGTTTTATCTGATGAGGTAGATGGTTGGCTAAAATCTACAATTTCACGTTCCACAACACCCTTAAATTTTTCAATTAGGATATCT
Organism: Stenurella melanura; assembly: GCA_963583905.1. Lineage (NCBI taxonomy): Eukaryota > Metazoa > Arthropoda > Insecta > Coleoptera > Cerambycidae > Stenurella > Stenurella melanura. The sequence continues at coordinate 64,762,683 of OY757311.1, forward strand.
GTTGGTGACTTTTTCTCTACAAGGGTCTTCTTGACTTCCTCAACTTTTGAGCCACTAGTTATATTTTCAGTTCCATCAGACAAAAGTTTTATAAGCTTATCTGAAATTTTGAGTTTATTTGATGGGGAAATGGTGAATTCAGCATTTTCTATGTCAACCTGTACAGGTTTTCTCTTGTTATCTAAACCGTGATCACTAGCTGGTTTAGAAGACTCGTTGTGATTTGACGATAAATTTTCTGTAATACTTATACAACTAATATCATCATTTCCAAGTGTTACTTCCATATTCTCAGAGATGTCCACTTTATTGATTTTGTCTGAAATGTTTGACATACGACTTGAATCACTTTTTACACTCTGATCGCTATTTCTTCTGGATACTTTTTGCGGAGAATGAGGAATTTCTTCTGTGGATTGGCGTTTTTGTATAATGTCTGGTTCCGATGTTCTTCGTGGTAAAATTTTACCTGAAAGAATGATTTTGATTTGAAAAAATTATCAGCAAATTATGGTCAATTTCTTATTGAGAGTATAATAAATGCTCATTAATAATGCAAATTGTATCGTGTGATAAGCGGTAAATATATAATAATGTATTCAAAATGGCGTCAAATGAAGAGTGTTATATTTATCAGGACAAAAGAAGTGATAAAATATTGTGTAGTTATTGTAAAAAAGTAGTAGAAACAAAAGTGAAATGTGTTAAATGTCAAGAATACTTCCATCCCAGCTGCTTAAAGCAATCATCTATGAAAAAAAATGCAGTTTGTCAGCATGCATATGAAGAAGTGGTTAATTGCAGTGAAGAAGCAGAATTTCGAAACTCTAACATTCAAACTACAGGAACTATGATAGAAGTTAACTATCTAAAACAAATACTAGCAGATAAAGATATAATTATTACTGAATTAAGAAATATAATTAAATATCAAGAACAAATTATTAATTTGCTTAATGATAAGAATTCCAGTAAAAAACTAGAAACTAAGAGACCACCAATCATGCAAAAAAATACTGAAGTAGAAGTAAAGATAGATAAGAACTTTTTACCCACCCAAGAAAAAGTGACAGGACCCATTGAAAGTCAGATAAACAAAAACACTGCATTGTTAGAAAAGGTACAGGAAAACATTATGCGTGATGTAATTAATTTAGGAAATGATCTACCAAATACATCATATGCTGAAGTTGATCGAAAAATATTCGAAATAAAATGCAGAAAGATGAAGGTTTTGCTGAGGTGACCTATAAGCAAAATAAAAAATCGATTAAAAAAAGTATTTCGGAAACCAAATTTGCTACAGGGAAAATCGAGGGGAAATCCAGCAAAATAACAGGAGCAATTCGCAGGAAATGGATTTACGTAGGAATAATCACTGGTAAAGACGTGACGGAGGATGACATGAAAGAATATTTAAGCGATTTAAAGAAAATAAGCCATTATGATAAAATTATAATAAACAAGTTGAACACGCAAGGCAATAACTCCGCCTTCTGTATAGGTCTTCCAACCGAAGAATTATATCAGAAGGTCTTTAACGTTGAATATTGGACTGAAGGCGTCTCGCTAAGGGAGTATGACTTAAGGAGGACTTTTTTAGCTCAGAGGCAACTGAGGGAGAACCCAACCTTAGCCCAAAATTAAAAGCAAAAAGGATAAATCAACAAAAAAACATCAAAGAACGTGACAAATTTATGTCATCCTCAGACTTTAAATTAGTGCATCAAAATTTACAGTGTCTCAGTACAAGTGCTGAAAATTTTGAATTTTTTTTAGAAAGTATAGGCAACTGTCAAATTGCTTGTGTGACTGAACATTGGCAAACTGAAGATGAATTACCACTTTTTGCCTTAAGAAATCTACACCTCGCATCATGTTTTTGTAGGAACCATGGAGAACATGGAGGGTCAGCTATTTACGTAGCTAAGGATTTAGACTGGAAACCACGTGAGGACATATGTAAAATGTCCGAAAAATTTCACTTTGAGTGTAGTGCTATTGAGTGCAATCTTGGTAACTTCGACTGTATTGTATTGTGCATTTATCGTACACCAAAGGTGCCTTCCGAAATGCTGTTGTTTAAGTTGAATTCAATACTGGAAAGCTTGTTCCTTGAAAATAAGGCAATAATAATTTCGGGTGATCTTAATATAGATTTTGCCACTGAAAACTCAGATAAATTTAAACTCACAAATATGATTGAATCCTATGGTTCATATATGACTGTTAGAGATTATACTCGGGTCACCTCAACAAGTAAGAAAATCTATGATTATATCATAACTAATATAGCCCATAACCACCATACGCAAGTTTTACAGTCGCTAATCTCTGATCACAAAGCTCAAGTATTTATTTTGTCAATTCCATCTAAGAGGACACCATATATTCACACCAGGTTGTACTCAAGAGAAAATATTAACAATTTCATAGTCGAATTAAATTCCTTAAATTGGTCCGCTGTATATAACTCGGCCTGTGCTGAAGAAAACTCTGATATTTTCTTGAGGATTATTAATATTAGCTTTAATAAACACTTTCCCCTAATTAAAAGGAAAATTCATAAAACAAGTAAACTAGATTGGTTTACGCCTGAACTGCACGACTTAAAAAATCAAGTAGCTCTGTTGGAAAATATTTCAAATTTTAATCCTGAATACAAACCAGTTCTTAAATATCTAAAAACCAAATACAGCAATAAAATGAAAGAAGTTAAAAATCAATATTATAGCAGAATGATCGATAATGCATCTAACAAATCGAAGTGTACTTGGAATTTAGTTAATTCAACTGTAGGTTACTTCAAATCCAACAAATTACCCCTAAACAAGGACTATACCGATCAGGCCAATAAATTCAATACATTCTTTGTTGAAAATGTTCCCAATCTAGTAAAAAATATGAGCCAACATCTCCCAACAAATAATTTTAATGAGCTGATTAACATAAATCAGGAATCTATGTTTATATACCCTACTTCTGCCGAGGAAATATGCAATGTGGTAAACAAATTCAAATCTAAAACTTCAAGTGGTTTTGATGGTATATCATTAAATTTATTGAAACAATGCATAAATGCACTAGCTGCCCCACTTGCAGACATCTACAATGCATCTTTCTCTCAAGGGATTTTTCCTGATTCATTAAAACTAGCAGTAGTAATCCCCTTATTTAAAAAAGGAGATCAGGATCAACAGGGAAATTATCGACCAGTAAGTATACTGTCGGTTTTCTCAAAAATATTAGAAACTCTTATGTACAACAGACTTCTTGCTTTTCTAAACAAATCTAAGTTCTTTCACAATTTTCAACACGGCTTCAGAAAAAGTAAATCAACAACTACGGCCCTTGTTAATTATGTCAATGGTGTGATGGATGCTTTGGATAGTCGAGAGACCGTTTGCGGCCTGTTTCTCGATTTGTCCAAAGCATTCGACACTCTAAATCATACTTGTCTTCTAAATAAATTGGAAAGAATAGGAATTCGAGGAGCTAGCTTAAACTGGTTTGCCTCTTACTTGGAAAACAGAAAACAAAAAACCCGTATATATATAGACATGAATAAATACGAATCAGAAGTGCTAAACTTCAACTATGGTGTACCGCAAGGAAGCGTCTTGGGTCCACTTCTTTTTATAATATTTTTAAATGACTTAGTAAATGTTATAAGTGATGAATCAAAAATAAACATTGTAAATTATGCCGACGATACCAATTTAATAATAAGGGGTAAAACCTTTGCAGAATGCCAGCAAACTGCTATTCAGACATGGGAAAACCTAAGACTGGTTCATTTTTAATCAATTAATCTTAAATGAATCTAAATCAACATGTGTCATTTTTAATACTCACAAATCAACAATTGAAACTCCTGACTGTTTTTCTAATGAGATACCCATTCCCACTTCAAACACTGCGAGACTGTTAGGCTTCGTAATGGATAGCAAATGTAAATGGGTCGATCACATTGAGAATGTTTTACGGAAGTTAAATAAAAGCTGCTATGCCCTCAGAATCCTGTCACGTACATTTAATGCAGATACTCTCAAAACAGTGTATTATGCCAACTTTTACTCAACTGTCAAGTATGGAATCGAAATTTGGGGCGGCTCCACCGATGTGTACAAAATTCATATAGTGCAAAAAAGAGCTATACGAATAATTTTCAAGAAAAAGTTTAATGAGTCCTGTAGGGGGTGTTTCAAAGAAAATGCCATGCTCACAGTTCCAGGCATATATATTTATTCCTGCTTAATGTATTTAAAAACAAACAAACCCGACTTTAAACCATCTCAATTTAGTCATTTTTATGAAACCAGAAATAAAGAAAATATGTATACATATCCTAAACACCGTCTAACTCTGACTGAGAAGGGACCCTACTACGCAGCAATAAAATTTTTTTAATAGACTCCCTACAAGCCTCAAAGATAATTTTCATCTCAACAGTTTCAAGAAGCAAGCTTTCAAGTATATATGTGATATTGAGCCTTACTCCATTCAAGAATTTTTTAATTTTAAATTGTAATGTAATGTTCTTTACTTATAGGTTGTGTATTTTTTTATATACTTATTTATGTGTTTCTCTGCTTGTCCGAAATTTTGTGTTTTATATGTTTTTATACTTACATTTTATGTGTTTTTTTATATTTACATTTTATTAGTTATGAGCTAAGTTTGTTTAACTGACCTGTTTTATACATCTGTCCAATGAAACGGAATAAAACTTACTTACTTACTTACTTACTTACTTAATCTTAATAGGCTTTAGTAAGTATATTAAAACTTCATTATAAAAACCTATACCATTGCAATAGGTTTACAGTCTTAAAGCAACTGGCATGAATTTGTGAATTTCAGATGAAATAATAAAGTAGATGAGCAGATAAAATGAGAAGTCAAATAAGTTTACAGAAATACTATTAATTTAAAGATGAAATAGGAAAATGATTAGGACTGAAACTAAAACTTTGTTCTAATATGGTCTATAAACTGGAAAACTTCCAATAGAGATTATACTGTACTATAATTTTCTATTTATAATTGAGCAAGACACTTAGTACATATATTTTCATCCCGTTATAGAAAACAATTCAAAAAGGGGAATAGATATTATAGAATGGCTTATTATTCTCTTAATAAGAAACTGATTATATCTAGTTTGCAGTTGTTGTAAATATGAACTTGCAAGGATTGTTGACTATGTTAAAATTAATCATAGAGATCGATTTTCTGATGATTATAGATCTCAATTTCTAAATAAAATTATATACAACATTAAGTAGATACGTTTTACAAAGAAGGTGGGTAATAAGACTCATTTTGGCTCCCGGCAGGACTGATTTTTCTTTTTTCTAAAATGTTTTGACAAAATTTAGGATTTAAATTTGTTTGTTATATGATGGATTTTTGTATGAAAACTGTTTTAATATGTTACACAAGATCTGAAACAGAGGTTATTTAGCAAATTTTAATGTATTCCGATATTTTTTTTAATCAATTTGATATTTTTTCAATAAGAAGCTCATAACACCACCATTATTTTTATATATGTTAATATATGCATAATAAAGTAAAACATATATAAAAACTAGATTGCCTCTTACCAAAAAGAAAAAAAAAATCAAATTAATTTAAAAAATACTGAGATACATTAAAATTTGCTAAATAATCTATGTTTCAGATATTCTATTACATATTAAAACAGTCATCAGACAAAAAACAATAATAGAATCAGTAAAATATCACAAATTTAATCAAAACAGTCAAAACGTTTTGGAATAAATTTTTTTTAGTCCTGCCAAGGAAGGGGCAAAAATGAGCCTTATCTATCCATCGCCTTTAAGGGGGTATTCCCATTAAACAAGCTGAAAAATTACGTTTTAGTTCTTAAGATATTACGTTGACGTGATAAACACTATTAAGCCGATTGATCATGTTGATGTGATAAGAACTATTAAGGCGATTGCCCTGAAATTTATCACGTATATCGAGAACACAACTGTCTTTCTCATAAACTACGGAAAATAAAATACATGCAAAACTTCTTTATCATAAAAAATGTGTCGACAATTTCAGAGAAAAAAGTAATTTCTTTTTCATTAAGAAAAAAGAAATTCTCGGTAGTTCATGCCATACCTATATTCATAAGTAAACAGAAATTTGATTTTTTTAGATGATCTGTAGAGGAGGAATTGTGTCAGCCAGCAACCGGGAAATTTTGGGAGGCGTTTCACTTCAAGGGACACCAAAGCCACAATTTTCATTATAATTACATACAAATTTGAATGTAGTTGCTTTAATGTATAATAAATATATCTCAAAAGTTTGAAAAGTCGAAGGGCAGCTTAATTTTATAAGTTTTATATTTTTATTATTTTTAATATTTGTTAAAGTATAGCTGAACTTCGCCTATTTTTCCATTTACTATTTAAATAGTTCTGTAATTGATTATATTCTTTCATATGGAAAATAAAGACGCTATTATTATTATTAAAATAATTTGTTTAATAGTTTTCCCAATAAAAATTTCTAAAAAAACGCCATTCTTAAGTTCGTTTAATGGGAATCCCCCCTTAATAAAACTCAAAAGAAAGTATTAGGTACTACAATTTTACCTGGTCAAATATACAAAGTTTAGGATCACAAAAAGGTTATTAAAATTAATCGAAAATAAAATATAAACACTCCTCTGATAATGAGAGGGGTGTAGCAAGAGGCATAAGATCTTGCAGGTTCATAACCTTATCTTTTGAAAATAAAGAACTAGGGGATGTGATGTAATAGAAAGTTCTATCGCAATAGCGTTAAAAAGTATCAAATAATGTCATACATCAGAAGACACATCAAGAAAATTACACACTTACCGCCAATACTACTCATGCCTCCTCGTGTTTTAATATGGCCTCTTATACGTGTACTTTCTACAGAAATATTACTTGGTACTTGGGTATCGTTATCTTCCTCCTCCTCATCCTCTTCTTCTTCTTCCACCATGCTATCATTTTTCAAATCATTAATTTTTCTTTCAATGAAAGTTTTTCTACGTTCTAAATCAATTTCTGGTTTAGTGTCGTCGTCAGTACCATAGCCTTCCATGGTAGTATCATTATCGGGACACTTTGTAGGACTGTAACTAGGTTTGGAAGGTGATAATATTCCATTTGTTTCTATTTTAGAACCATTTTGTTTTTGACTTGTTTCATCTTTTTCAGGTTCCAGAATATTTTTGTTTATTTCATTCACATGATTTGCCTCTAATGGATTTAATGAATCAGTAACATTATTTGTTACAGCACTAATTTCCTTGTCCTCTGAAAGACCTTCCGTGTTTCTTATCTCAATTTTTTTCTTATCTTCTTTTATTTCAGCTTTATCCACGTCACTTCTATTCCTGATTTTTCTCTTTGGGGTTTTATACTTTGGTAGAAATATTTGCAATTGTTTAAATTCATTACTTGGATCTAAAACTGTCCTATATGGGGCATACCTAAATTCTCCATAAGTATTTTGAAGATTTTTTATGTAAATGTTTAATTCCTAAAATAAATAAAAAAAAAGTAATAATCTAATGTGACTATCAGCCATCAAAAAACTTGCCTCAATACATTTTTCAATATCATATCTCTTTTGTTTGAAAGTATTAGGATCTTTTTCCGAAAAAAGATAACAATCCTTAAAGTGAACCCATGCTCTATCGTGAGCTCCAAAAAAACGAACGTCCACCATTCCAGCTGCATTTACACACATAGCTTTAGCTGGCCAAAATGGAAATCCTAAAAACAAAGTTTTGGTTATGGGTAGGCTTAAATTCTATTTGTAACAATGCCAAAATAATTATTTATGCACCAAGGCTATAAAGTGGTTCTTTTCAGTCCAAGTACGAAAGTTGTTGCCCGAGACAAAGTTGTAGGAAACAATCACAGTAGGGCTGAAAATACCTTCGATGTTAAAGGTGCATGGACTATTTTTTGCATGAACATGCGATCTCAGTATTTTCAGGTAATTATTTCACAGATTCATGGAGTTGAAAAGTCTTAATTTCAATGATATACATATTCTAATATAAAAATTCGAAGAAATCCTGGAAAGCGATTTTTCATTATTACAGGACCTTCCTTCAAGAAGCGAGGAAGGTAAAAAAAATACAGGAATCTCTTGGTGCAATATCAAATAATAACCCGACAAGCCTTTTCTGCAGGATGAAGACACGATTTATACTTGAGGCAGCACCCCAAGCCACATTGTTATATTAAATGAGAATAAGCAAGTGTATAATAAACATTTAATAATGATTTGATATTAAAAATACCCTTCAACTGCCTTAAAGTGAAGTATGCATGGTTCATCTTTTTGCAAATATTTTGAATTTGCTCTTGCCAGCAGCGGCTCTTGTCTATTATACTTCCCAAGAACTTAACTATTGGTGAAAAGTTTTCAGTAGGTACTACTTTGACGAGATCTTCCGAAGGTGATCTTCTTTGTGAGAAGTACACACATTCAGTTTTACCAATATTCAAGATAAGTGTGTTGCTCTGACACCAGTTTTGATATAAAACTAGAATGATATTTACTTGACCTTGTAGTTCTACTAGGTCCCGTGCAGAGAGCAGCATCGAAGTGTCATCGGCAAACATAACAACTAATCTCTCCTGAATAATTGCAGGGAGATCATTGACAAATAGCAAAAATAGTAATGGTCCTAACACAGAACCTTGAGGAACTCCTTGAGTGACATAATTTTCTGATATTGTGCCATATATTTTTACGTGCAATTTTCTGTCAGTTAAGAATGATTTAATAACATTTAATGCTGGACCTCTAACCCCCAACTATTGCAATTTGTATGCAACAAAATCAACATCCAAAGTGTCAAACGCTTTGCTTAGGTCGAAGAATAAGCCAACATGATTTTTTTTGTCAACTTCATCATATACACACTGCAGAAGCTGGATGGTGGCAGTTTCTATTGATTTTTTTTGCTGAAAGCCATGCTGGTTTCTTGTTATAATTTTATATTTAATTAAGAATGTTGATATCCTATTAAATATTAATCTTTCTATAACTTTTGATATTACACATAAGATGGAAATTGGTCGACAATTTTCAAAATCGAGCTCATCACCTTTCTTGAACACTGGCAGAACCGAGGCAATTTTAAAAATACTAGGAAAATGGCCTTGCTGAACACATTTGTTAATTAAATATGCCAGAGGTGCTACGACTTTCTCACATGCATACTTTAGGGCTTTACTGGATATTCCATCAACACCTGTAGCATGCTTATCTTTTAAATTTTTTATTATGTTATTAGATGAAAATCATTTAATTGATTTGCTAACCAATATAAAAATTTTTCAATTCTTGACTCTCTTTGATTAAATCACAGTTAAGCCAGTTCTTGCAACTTACTTTGTCTGGTTCTTTGCTATAGTGGATAATTAGAGGGCATGAGCCATAAGACATTTTAGGAACAACTCGATAAAATTATTGAAATCATCGTCAATATTTTCAGAATGAATACTATCCCAGGCATATAATTAAATTTTTCAATATTTTCATCTGAAAAGTGTCTAACATGATAAAAAGTATTATTGTTTTGTTTATTTATTTTTAGATCCTTACAGAAAATTATTTGAGCTGTATGATCAGCTATGCATGGATTAAATACATATGCTAGGTACCTATCCTCTGGTAAATTTGTAGCTATATAATCAACGCCTGTTTTTGATGTTATATTATTTATGTTTGTTACAACGCGAGTAGGTTCATTTAAAGTTGTTGAAAGATTAAAACAATTAAATGTATCTCCTAATATATCTTTTGCTGTAGACTTCTTTAAGGAATCTATATTAAGATCCCCACAGAGAGTAACTATTGGATTATGTTTATAAATAAATTGCAAAATATGTGATAAATTATTAAAAACATATATCAAAATTACCTGTTGGAGGTCTATAAGTTGCAATTATAATTATTTGAAACTGTTTATAGCATAATGATGCCGCGTATAGTTCTATATTGGTCTCAGATGCAAGAGTTTTAACATACCTCATATTTTTTGGTTTAAAACTATCTTTAATATCGTTTCTTGCATATATAGCCATGTTTAAACTATTTAATTCGGTTTCATCGGCCCAATGTTCAGTGATGCATAAAACACGAAGATTTTGTTCATGAGAAAAAATTTCTACATTGTTTAGTTTGTTTCTAAGACACTGTACGTTAATATGGCCAACATTTAATATTGGTTTTGAATCAGCAGTGATTGACACTGTTCGTTTCATACTGTATATCGGATGAGTATTGCTGAAATTTATTATATTATTTGGTTCTTATCTTGATTTGGTGTCTTTATTGTTTTTGTTTGATTCTTCTATGTTCTTCCTAAAAAAGAAGCAGGTTGTGTGTTGCCATCAATCTGTGGGATGTCTTTTCTTACATTTTTCATAGAGTCGAAAATCAAACCTTCGATAGCCAACGCCTTTGGGCGAGAAAGACGGTTGGTAAAATTCGTCTTTATGTTTAAAATCTGTTACTACCATATAACATTTAAGACCATTTGATTCTGAATTTAGCTATTTAACTATAACATTTTCTTCATCGTCTCTGGTTTTTGTTTTCAGATATGTTTTTATGTCTCCTTCGGTCACGTCTCGTGTTACCCTAGATATAAACATCCAAACTTTTGGGCTGGCTCCTTTGAATTTAGTCTCCTGTGACTGCCCTACATTTTTCTGACAAGATGGTCCACCTCTCTGAGAGGTTTGCCAGTTGTCATTTGGCTTGTTAACTTGATCTTTCTACTGATGTCACTTTTTAATTCTGATTTACTTGTGATGAGTTCAAATTTTCATTTTCATTTATTTTATGTTGTTCATTTTTTGGAATATTTAATTTATTTTGTGGTGTTTTTAATACTTGAGAATACTGTTTTGGGATCACTGGATTTTGCATCATTAATCTTTGAATTTTTTGTATGTTTATATTTTTTGGATCCTGGTTGGTTTTTTTCAGTAAGTACTTTGTTTTCATTATCTATATCTAATTTAGTTTTTAGTTCATATATTTCATCCCTTAATGCCTTTAAACTGCTTTCAAATGTAGATTTTACACGATTTACTATTTTGTTTATTGATTCTTCTTCAGAGTATTGGGACTGGTTATATTTGTTGAGCACTGCTTTAAGGTTCGAATTTTCAGCCTTCAGTTTTCCAATTTTTCCGGTTAGCAATTCTATATTTTCCTTTAATTCCTTGTTTATTTATTTTAAATTTTCATTTTCCATCTTACACGAATTGCTTTTTAAAGGGACATTGGAAATGTCCTGCTTTCCATTTATCTCAGAATCCTCTTCAAAAAAACTTTGTTTTTCACAACACTTTTTCACTTTTTTATTTGAGCAGCTTGTATGAAATGTTGTTTTGCAATTCATACAAATTACTCTTTTATTTACTGCAGGCTTTTTACAAAATCCACACTCCAGATTGACAGCTGCATCTTTAGTTTCAGCCATTTTGAGTAGCTCTCTTGTTAATAATGCGATATTTAAAAAATTTGAATGAAAGGTAGTAGGGGAGCCCAATAGGGGATTTTGGGATTTATTCAAGCGCGGCAGATTAACATATAGGGAATACCTTGCACCCTGTTGGGTACCTCCACCATATCTAAGCCCTCTATATAGGGCCGCGCGTGTAGGGCAGCCGATCAGAATAGTAAAAAAAAATCCATAGTTGGAAATACTCGAGCGCGTCAGATTAAGGTGTGATGGGTTAATTACATGCTGAAAAGTGTACGTTTCAATAATCTGACGATTTCAGCGTTACGCAAGGGAGTGGGAGGGTCACAAACTTGCAAAAAAAAAAACGTCACCTCGACATTCTCGAGCGCGGTCGAATTTTTTTTGTTTTGAAGGAAATAATTCAAGGATAATGGGAAAAATATAATCTGCCGATTTCCACAAGCCGAAGTAACAAAAATGGTCAATAAAGTTTAGCGCGTGCACCGCAGTGAAGCACGTATTCCCCACTCTGCGCATCTCTCTCCCTTTCACTCTTTCGCTGTCTCTCACTCTCTCGCACCGTTCCCACACGCCAGACATCACGCCATTGGTGATCAATTACCAGAAGTATATGAAGATGTAGTCATAACACCAGATATTCTAGGGGATACTCCAGATTCAGGTACATTTGCTTTTCAATACTTTAATAATACGCTTTTCATTAAATAAAAAATATATTGTCCAGTATTATAAACGATTTCTTGTTATAGATATGCAGGCTGTGGATGAAATTGATGATCAAATCGAACCAGAGTTGCTGTATGATGATAATTCCACGGATGAAGATGAAGATCAAAACAAAATATTTTTAAAATGTTTATTTTGTTTCATTATTTTTTTGTGAATTCTGTAAAGTTATCACCCACCAATAAAACTATCAAATAGTTTAAAAATATCGTTTTTTATTAACCTCGGTCAAAATTTTTTTACCTGTTATTTATTTATCATTGGTAATTTTATCAGAGAAAGAGATTACCGAAAGTATATATACATGTAATATATGTGTTTATATGTATTATAATTAAAAGAAATAGATTTACGTGTGCAGAAAATAAAATAAAAAACTTTCTTTACAAATTTCAACAAAATTTGTAATTTTTTTTTATTTGCATGCTATTTTCCGTGCATTTTATTTATCACATTCAGTGGTTTAAAAAAAAATCATAAAAATATTTTTTTTCAAACCGTCAGATTAAGAAAATCCCTCCAAATAATTGTCAGATTATTGATCAGCACGACCAGGACATCAAGCTAAACCATCTGTATGAAAATTTGACGCGCTCGAGTATTTCAAAATGGCTATTTTCCTTTGCATTTTCAAAAAGCCGCCACAAGCTTGCGTCACATCCGAATTGTCAGTCTTTTGAATGGGAGCTTCGTTCGGGTTCACTTAACATCCCCTCTGAATATCTGACGCGCTCGAGTAAATTTTTTGTTTTCCCATTTTTAACACTTCCGTGCGGCCGCTCCCACCATGCAAACCGGCAGATTAACATACCTCCGTCATCGGAGACACGTGGGGCATATACACTATCAATATCTGACGCGCTCGAGTATTTCCATGTGATTGTTTTTTTTTACGTTTTTGAAAGCCTATAAACGCTTCCCCCACCGGAGAAAGGGTATACATCATATAACCTTTTTTTCTTTCTGCCATCTAATCTTCAAAATCAAATAGTTCCCTACGACGCTCGAGTAAATCCTCATTTAGAATCGTGGGCTCTCCTACTATTACCCATCAAGAGATTCTGACCCCATTTCCAAAAAAAAGATATTAGGAAAAGTTTTAATTGTGAAACAATCTCATAATCTTATTCGTTGTTATCAAAAATTCACTAATACCGAATTTCAATAAGATAGTGTACTTGGTGTTCATGTAATAAAAAAATAAAACTTCCCTTTTTAAAGCACCAATTATTACAGTCATAACTTTATTTTCGGACGTAATTAGGAGTTAATTAAGCTAGAGGAAGACAGGCTATCCATTTATAATTAATCATGGGATACCAGTCAGTTTACTTAACAGTCAAAATCAAATAATAATTGACTTGAAAATTAAAACAGTTCAATTTTAGAGAAAGGGTACAGCACAATAAGCATGGTAAAATGGCCCCAGAAGCGTTTTGACCTAATTCGGCGCCAGTAGATGGACAATAGGAAAAGAAATGTTTTCCTCTGTCGCCACTGGTAACCCTTGTACCCTAATAAATATCATTTTTCGTTTTCATTTTTTACCTTTGCAAGTTGTATATTAATTATTGTGAAAAAAATAAGAATATAAAAGTGATTTAAGTACATCTTAGAAAAAAAATTGTATCTATTTTGCTGCTCCTTTCGTATAAAAAAAAATATCGAAAAAATCAAATAATTATTTATTCAGGAAAATAATGATTCGCGTACACAGTATTTTTATCAAAAATACACTGCTATGAGCATTTTATTGTCAATGTTTTTCAAATTTTTAGAAGCGGTGCGCCATGCTTACAAAAACTAAAAACTGTTACGACACACTGTTTAGTGGTGATTACCACTGAAACTGTATGTATCCATATTTCTTACGTCTTATTCATTCGGATACTACTACTGAGGAAGGTGATGATAATCTTCAAAAAGTTGGTCAAGCAACCGTAATATAAACATCACCACCCCATTTTGGTTGTTTGTCTATTATTTATTGAAACGTAAAGTCTTAACACAAAAAGTTGTACAACAAATGTTTTTAAAATGTTCGCTTTTACCACAACTTGCACATTATGTTATTTACATTGATATCAAATAATAAATTTTAGGTAAATATACAGGGTGTTTCACTTAAAATTCCCGGGACAATTTTCTCGATTACTAAAAGGGATATTTGAATTCTCTAAACAGTGCTCACTAGAACATATAAATGACTTTGGTTTTTAGTAAAAACGATCTTTCCACAAATTGAGGTATAGATGTAATTCAAAGATATTTTTTGATCCCAGGAGCCTTGAAAAAATGGTGCATGTGTTGAAACAATACATTATAAGCACCTTTTATAATACGAACATTTTTAAAAAATCAGAGGGCTTCGAGATACTTGAACATCAACATAATTCTTTAAGTAACGCATTTTAAACATACATTTTAGAAATTAAGTTTTTTTCATGAAAAATTTGAGAAAATATAATTTTTAACATTTCTTCAAATTGATAATAATTGTTAATTAAAGAATCATGTAGATAATTTAAATTCATTTAATTTAAAAAAGTTATCGATTTTTGTTATTTAAAAAATTGTATTTCAATGAGATATTTGGCAAATCGATAATTTTCCGAAAATTGATCGTATTACAAAAGTTCCTTAAAATGTATAGTTTACTTCAGACTTATTGCCCGTATAAGAAATACTGGGGTCTTTTCTTTGATCTTTAGTACCACAAAGTCAAAGGAGCTGACATTTTTTATGCCGCTTAGATAAATGAAAAGAAGTATATGGTTTCATCACATGCGTTCCTTTTCAAGGTTCCTGCTATCGAGAAATGTTTTTACATCGGAAAGCCACCTTACCTCAATTTATAGAAAAATCGTTTTTACTAAAAACTGAGGTCATATATTCTAGTGAACACTTTTCATAAAATTCAAATATCTGTTATACTCTTTTTTCCAATTCTTTGGGACTTCTTGCCACATATATTTTTTCCTTTTAGCGGTGCTTGGGGAATCTACAAAATATCACAATTAACCAGTATATTACTGGTAAATAACCTCTATGCATGTGACTTTTACGGCAAAGGATCAGTTAGAGAGGAGTATCCATAGATACTTACTATTTTCATAGAACTGTTGATATAGTTACCAGTTTTTTAAAATTTTTATACAATGTTAAGTTTGTGAAGTTCTTATTCTATTATTGGCAACCAAGTTGTACAGACATCTACGGAACAATTCAACACGCATCTATCCTCATTCAAAAATATTATCGCGGAATCTTTAATTGTTCTTTCTTTGCTATCTGCCTCTTTTGTTAAAATTTTTGCCGAAAATTTTAACAATATAGGCAGATAGCAAAAAATTAAAGAATCCGTGATATTATTGAATGAGGATAGATGCATGTCGAATTGTTCAGTTGATGTTTGTACAACTTGGTTACCAATGTTAAAAGAAGAACTTAACAAACTTAACATTGTATAAAAATTTAAAAAACTGTTAACTATATCAATAGTTCTATGTATGGATATTGAATATAACAAACATTCTTAGAGCTGTGTATTTATCATATACAGCAAAAAAGATTTTTCAAAAAGCCTTGAAAAAGGAAATAGATTAGATTTCCGAAATGTCGGCGAAATATTTAGTGTCAAGTTCATATACTTATTTGTGTTATTTATTTAAAAAAAGCAACCTCTAACTGATCCTTTGACGTAAAAGTCACAGGCATAGAGATTTACCAGTAATATACTGGTTAATTGTGATATTTTGTAGATTCCCCGAACACCGCTTAAAAAGAAAAAAATACATGTGGCAGGAAGTCCCAAAGAATTGGAAAAAAAAGAAAAAATTAAGATAATACCACAAATAACATTTAGACAATATCTGTTAGTTATGAAAAAAATGGCCCCGGCAGTTTTAAGTGCGACACCCTGTACATTTATCTAAATGTTTTCTTTTATTTCCATAGATAATTTAGTATCAGCGTAAATAACATACATACAGGTTGTAGTAAAAATGATTTTTTTTTTAAATCTTGTACGATTTTTTTGTGTCAACAACTTACGTTCTAATAAATAATAAGATAAACAACAGCAATGAAGTGGTGATGTTTATATTACGATTACTTGATTAACATTTTGGAGATTGCCATCCTTCCTCAGTGGCAGTATCCGAACGAATAAAACGTAAGAAATATAAATAATAATAATAATAATAATAATAATAATAATATTTATTGGTCCAGTAGATTATTGCACAATAATATAGGACAAGTCAAAATGTAAGATACATAAACATTCAAAAATGATGTACAATTGGTAAGTAAAAGTAAAATAAAATGTAAATATACACATATACACACATGTAATACAGTAGATTATTACACAATAATATATAGGACGAGTCAAAAATATAAGATACATAAACATTAAAAAATGATGTACAATTGGTATGTAAAAGTAAAATATATATACACACAATATGGATACATATAGTTTCAATGGTGAGCACCACTAAACATTGCGTCATAACATGTTTTTTTTTAAGTATGGTGCACCACTTTTAAATTTTTTTTTAAAACTGACAATAAAGTATTCAGCAGTGTATCTTTCCAACCACAACACAAACTGATTCAATAGGCTATTGACCTAGGTCCTTCAGCCTAATTTCCAACCAAATTTTTAAAAAATCGAGTTGTTAATAAGGGAGCTGCGATATGGGAGTCATGGAAAGTGAGACCTACTCTATATTGTTGTGCAATTAAATACATGAGC
This sequence comes from Stenurella melanura, assembly GCA_963583905.1. NCBI lineage: Eukaryota > Metazoa > Arthropoda > Insecta > Coleoptera > Cerambycidae > Stenurella > Stenurella melanura. The sequence continues at coordinate 64,779,695 of OY757311.1, forward strand.
TACTATCATGTGCTATTATCTCTCCATGTTCTGTTGCATAACCTGAATTATTGAAACATTTTTAAATCGTGATGTACATCAAGACATTTTTTTTTCTTAACAAAAACACTCTCTCAGGAAGTAAATACTAACTAACAAAAAGTTTCAAAACAAATAACAGCTTTAATTTAACTGGGTCCGTCCTAAATTACGCTCATTTTTAGAAAGTGACTACGTGAAAATAATACTGCAAAATAAATGTTGCCAAAAATTACATCTAACATTCAAGACTAACATTATTCATTTATAAAAATTGTTTTGATTGCAGAATAAACTAAATAAAATGTTCTTACCTTTTAATTTCGCCCATACCAACAAATGTGGCTTGGGACAAACTTCAACAAACCAAGTTGCCTTTTTAGTATTAGCATTTAAATAACAAGATGGACAATTTTCTATTTCTGCCATTTCCTGCTTACAGATCTTAATAATATTTTTGGCAGATGATGTTAATTTTGACTGATCTAAAAGAAAACAATAACAAAGTAAGTGACATACAGATTCACACTTCTTCAATGCTGACATCGTCGCTAAAGATATCAATACCTCAGTTTATTATTTAAACAGAATCGAGTAAAACATCATGTTGTCTTTTATTTACCACTATATCTATACAAAGTTTTGACTGCAGTTTCGACAGTTACGTAATTCTCAAATAATGATTTAAAAAAGAATGAAGTACAAAAGGTATGGTACTTTAAATAAATGCAAATTTTAGAAATAAGAAAGTAGGTATTAAGGATAATGGAAAAGTTATTACATTCCTGAATATCAGTTTGGGTGGCATTTTTGAAAGAGGATTAAAGTGGGTTAATTTTGTTTGGCAGCGGAGAAAGGAGTATATAGGGTGAGACGGAATGAAAGTGCCACAGTCTAGGAGTGTATACTACACCTAAGTGTATGACTAAAAAAACCAAAGAGAGAGCGTGATAGGTCCAGGGAAATAGAGCATTCTTAATCCATCTTCTAACGGCTTGTATATCAGCGTATAGATAGATAGATAGTTTTTATTTCCAAAATACATTACAAGTGAATGTTGTGGGTGGGTCAATCAGAAGGGAGGAAGATTATTCATCCTGATCATTAAGTTATAACGTAAAACATTAAAATACATATTATGCATAGATTGCAACTCATAAAATACAATTTAAAAATACAATATAAAACATGCAGAATAATACATACGAATAAATACTTATAGTAACATATAATATACATAGTGCTTGGTCTACAATTAAAACAACAGACAAAAAATATGAATAATCACATGGCATCACAGCAGTTTATGAATTCTTGAACAGTGTAGAAACAGTGTTGCAAGATGAATTTATATATTTATACGTAGAAGGTATGTAACTTTAGGCGGGGGTTACATAGCGGATTACCATCCTTCGGAGGGGATGTAAAGCAGTCGGTCCCTTGTTTATTACATGTTAGGCAAGTAAAAAATTCACACTTTTCGATAGAGAAGAGGTTGGGCAAAATTTCCAGGTTGGGGGTATCTCGTCTTCTGGTGTCGGTGATAGGCCTTAGTAGCGGAAATAGGCTGACATTAATTAAGTGAGAAAAAAAACTCAAAAGTTGATTATAATTTGTTTTTGATTTATGGTGCCTTAAATGTTTATAAACACATCACATTTTTGTGTACAGTTCGTATTGCTCTTTATAAGTTAATCAATAAGCTATAGTACTTTTGAGTAGTACATAGAACGCAAGGTTCTCTTTTGCAGTACAAATACACGACTAACTGTGTTTGCATTATCCCAAAAAACTACTTCATATCTAATTGTCGATTCAAAATTTGAATTAAAAAATATTTTCACATTTTTACTTGTAGTTTGGGATAACCTTTTTAGAGCAAAATAAATACCTGCACACTTTTTACATACATAATCTACATGAGCTTTTCAGTTTAGTGACATATCTAGATAAATACCTAGAAGCTTAAAGTCTTTTACTTGTTCAATTGTTTTATGCTGAAGTTTAATAAGTGAACTAGATATATAGTTGGCACCAACAGGATGAAATTTCATCGAAAACATTTTTTCTTGATTTATGGCCAGACTACTTGAAGTGAAATAATTAAAAAGAGAAATCAGATGTTATATCAACATCTTGATTGCAAGACAAGACAGACATATCATCAGCAAAAACACACCGAAGAGAGGAAATAAAGTTTTCAATTTCATTAACATATTAAAAGAATAGGAGCGGGCTTAGGAAACTGCCTCGGGGGACTCCCATATTAACATCCATATTAATCTAACTGATTATGGTTGTGTTTATAAATTTCTAACAAACTAACCATTATAATCTATAATTGTTGCACATTCTATAGGATATTCTTCACAGTTCTTTGTGTAAATAATATTAGTTTTTGACATTTTTAGTTTAATTACAAAACATAAAAAAAAAATTTATAACTTTTTTATTTATTGATCGATTTTGTTCAAAAACAATATGGTTCTTCCTCTAACGCTAACCTACTGCCCAAATTTCAATACAATCGTTCCTAAGTTATCGTGCTTACAAGAAATGGGACGGAAGGACGGACAGACAGACGGACGGACTTTTTGAAAGTTGTTTAGAATTCGATCACCAACCCAGTATTACAAATAATAAATTTTTTCTCTACGAGCAATATTACCGGTTTTATAAACGTGCCGATTGAATGCAATATACTCTTCGTTTTATATCTGCGAAGAGTATAATAAATTAAGTTTTAAACCTTTATTGATAAAGCATAGGACTACCATATTACTGATGGGGAAAATATAACAATTATCTGACATGGTTTGCAAATGTAGAATATGTTTTTGGTTTTAGGTATTTAGTTCTAAAATTATAACTGCTATGTCGAATATGCATGCTATTACATTCAACAATTAACTGTCAAAACTGCAGCCACAACTTTGTGCAAATAAAGTGGTAAGATACATAATAGTGTTTTACCTATTTCTGTGACAATGACCTACCATATGAAAGGCTTTCTTGACCAATTTTTTCTTATCAAACATTTGAAAAAAATGATTAAAAATGACAAATAGCATACAGCATACAAAAATGTTTCCAGCACATCAAGCGCCAAATAAGAGTGCACTTCGTATTGAACCTAGGGCTAGTGGATGACTGAAAGACATGTTGTGTTTAACTGTTCATAAACAAAAAAAACTGAATTTTTCGGACAATACTACTTCTTTTAATTTTTTCGTCATTGCCAGTTTAATTTAAAAAATGAAATAAACATTAACACACCACAGATAGTAGACATTTCTCACAGCCAAAGACAATATGGGGTTGAAAAAACGCAGACAATACCCATTAGCCACTGACATTGACGGTCTTGGAGCTGGAGATTGAACCCAATATATGATAGAAAGTGTGACTAATTATGCTCGGTACTAAGACACTTTAATATTTGTAGTTTTTGGTCACAATAGATTTTTATCGCACGTACAAATCATCATTTTAAGGAAATATCCCTCAAAAAAAACTTGATACCATCATTTTCTACATCAAATAATCTTCATTTGATGCAAGATAACAGCTTTATAAGTAACTTCATTCAAAAGTTATGTTATGTCGAAATTGGCAAAAACAGTATTTTTGTTATAGACCAAGATCCCAGAGGCCTCAGACCTACGTCATTTTAGCAAAGCTAATATTTTGACATTAAATAGTGTGATATGTAGTTAACAAAGTTTGCATATTTGCTAGCTTGAAAGTGGGGCCCTTTTACCGATAACAGGTACATAAAAAACCTTACTAACCTAAGTGAAAGTATGACAGCTGATTTTCATATATCCTTGACAGAATACTGTTAAAAACCAACATTCATTATTACGCTTTAAAGCTCGAAAAGAAACCCAACCTAACCTAACAAATTTTTGTTTTGTATAGTTTTTTACACAGTTGGTAGTAGATATTATTCCACAGTTATTTTGAAACAGACCGAAACAAAAAATTTATTGTTACGTTAGCAAGCTTTAAAGCGTTTGGCGGAAGTTAGCGCCCACGGAAAGTGTCTGGCAATAACGAATGTTGGTTTTTAATAGTATTCTGTCAAACATATATGAAAACCAGCTATCGTACTTAACGTTGGTTAGTAAGGTTCTTTTGTACCTGTTGTCTGTAAAAGGGCCCCGCTCTCAAGCTAGCAAATATGCATAATACACATATCACACTTATTGTCAAAATATTAGCTTTGCTAAAATGACGTATATCTGGGGGCTCTGGGATCTTACTCTATTATGTTTGAGTCATGAGAACTTTTGATCAGTTGGGTTGTAAAACTATAACATAATATTACATTTTTAATCAATTTACCAAGAACCACTTTCCATAAGGAATGAGTGGGGTCCTCTTTTTGTGTGAATTCAACAGAAAATATGATAAAAGATGTCAGATTGATGGCAGAGTAATTGAATTTTTAAAAATTACTGTCAATTAAATTAATTGGTACGAAAACGTCAATCTGCTGTATACACCTCAACTCTACTTATACTCCAATCCAGTCCAGTGCCTTGCCGTACTTTTTGGTATCCATAACACACCGTTCCCAAATGGGGAGCGGTGCATGTTGTACCCCAGTTGAAATTACTCTGCCATCGATCTGATGTTTTCTCTCATTGCGCTAAATTCATACAGAAAATTTTCGTAGTCCTGTGATTTTTGTCGTGGGAACTTGGACTATGACTGGTTACTGAGAAATGAAAGATTTAAAGAAAGGGTGTAGTGATATAACCCATCTTGAAGTGCAAGACGTTGTGATTGGTCAAAAAGTGCCTGCACATGTATATTATACGCGTGAAATGTTTTTTTTTTAATGGTTAGACAGTGTATATTCATGAAACATTTCACATATATTCATTTCATTGTTAATATCCAAATGAACTATTTAAAATACAATGACTTGATCCAGAATATTTCATAATATATTGCAGACATTCTGGTACTTCAGATTTACCCAATTTTTACTTTCTGATATGTTGATCTGCTGTTATTCAAAGAACGTCACAAGTCATATTTTCCATACTCAAGTTGAGTCTTGTATTTTGGCTGCCATATTAACATAAATGAATTGATTCACCTATGTTAAGATGGCAGTTAATACAATGTACAAAACATTTCCATCTGTAATAATATTTTCCAATTATCGATATATAAATTGGAAACAACTTTTATATTGACGAAATTCTGTGCCGACTTAATCTTCATGCAAAATCGGGCCAACTGTTTTCTCTAAAGTGGATTTGTAGCACTGAACATATACATCCAATTAACAGATAGTTATTATAATGGTGGATTTATGATATTATCGGTAACATATAAATACATGAGAAAAACATTTTTCGCTCACAAATAATATTCTGCATAGAACTTACATGAATTAAATATGATGCTATTATGCAACAACCATTTGGCATCTGCTTCAAAAGCTTGTGGGCTACCATAAAGATTCTCCTTAATATTTTTCTCAATCTTCCTTAAATTCATTGGTTGGACAATGTATTTTTTGTAATCAGGAAAGTCAGCGTCACTAACCGGATGTAGGAATGGTTCCGACTAAAAATAAACAATCAGATTATGCAATAAAATGGTTATTAATGATAAGAACTTACCCCTTGACAATGTATCATTCGATTAACAGCAAATTTGAGCAAACTACATAAGTGCTCCAGTGTCATTCCTTTCATAGCTTCGGATCTGAAAAATTGATAATTTCAGTATTTAATAGATTTTGCTGAAACTAAATTTTATCTAAACAAAGTCGTGATTCCAACAATACAGACTACTGAATTGGTTAATTCAAAATCGATAATTTTTATACCCAGTGAATATTAACCAGTGTAGATAAATTGAGAAATTATACTACCTAGTTTGGGTGCTTTCTGCTTTTAATATCGAAACACATTCGGGACATGGCCAATGCTCTGCATCACTTATCGTCTGTTTTAAACATCTTTGATGGTAAGATCTCGGACAAGTTTCACATGCTATGTTCACTCCTTCCCTGTGACATCTCCAACAAAACATGTCTTTGTTTGGCTAAAAACACACTTTGAATTATTATCTTCTATTCATAGGTTGCGATCATGGCTAATGTAAAAATATTATGAAAAGCAAACATTTTTTAAAATTGATTCCTAGTTTCTATATGCAAACAAAGTTCTTCGTAATTATCATATCTGACGGAAGATTATCAATTAATTAAACTTAATACGTATGACACTAGCAAGGACATCAGATTTAGGTTAATGCGTGAAAATTTTGCAAACTACGAAATATCTGAGGAGAATACAACAAATGAATGCAATTTCTTATTAATAATAGATTCAGCTAACTTTAATTATAAAACAAACTGCCTACCTTATACATTTCAGTTGAGTATGACTTTCTGTTCCTTTTGGTATTTTCCTCTGTGGCGCCACCTACATTAACCTCACTTAAACTATCTCTTTTCCTTTTTGATGTATTAAAATTATCAGCTACATTTTTCACCTCATGTTCCTGCCTATCTAATTCTAGTTCAGATTCTGCAGTAACAGGATATCTGATGTTTCTATTTTCGTTAGCCACTTTTGGTATTTTTTTTATATCGGTATCCAACATGGAAATATTAGAAGGTTCTTTATCCTTTGGTTTAATACCTTCTAAAGACTTTCTTTTATGTAATATATTTGTATCTAGTTTGGCTTCCTTAGACAGTGCTAGTAAGAGCTTCAATTCTCTCGAAGCCTTCGGATTTGTTTGCTCACTGTTGTCATCTTCGCTTGTTTTCTCAACACTATCTTGATCACTTTTGTCAACACCTGACTGTGTCAGATTTTCAGACTGACCTACGGTGCCAATGATATCTTGTAAAATGTTCTTGTCGATATCTATGGGAGAATTTGACTTCGACTTAAATGTGAATGTACCGTCTTCACTTTTGTCAAATCCTTGCTCCACTGACATTTTCATTTCACTAAAACAGAGTGATAGGTGAATAGCTCTCTACTTTTTAAAGGACTTTAACCTTAAAACTTACTACTATTTTACAAATGAGATGAGAGTGACATAACTCACTTTTTACTGTAAATGAAAATAATAGTCTGCTTCTACAGTGTGTACACGAGAAGTTTAATTTTCTACGACATACGGCGTAGAGAAAACTGAAGACTCTAGCGGTGAATGTCGGTATTTGTAAATTTGTATATTAAATAAAATCTACATAACCTATAAAAAGTACAAACCTTTTATTACTTCAAATTGATCTTAATGCATCATGCAACATGCAAATATTTAATGTAGTATTTTCTCCACTATTATCACTACTATTTAAAAAGAACAAACATAACTTTAACGCGCACAAATTTTTTTAACTTCATTTAATACTTAACGGCTTGCCGCAAAGTTGAACATTCTTTAAATAGGTGTCACTGTTGAGACTGTCATGTTAGAAGTAAACAATGTGTTAGAAAAGGAAGGATGTAAGTTAATGACCCACAATTTTCTAGACGTTATTGTAGGCAACCATATTAACAGCATTGTATACATTAATATATGGTTACATATATAAACTTAAGGAATGCTTCTATCAGCTGTTCCATAATAATAAATTAATATTAATTCAATTATTTCACCTTCTATACTCATTATAGCAACCTAAAAAATTTTCTTAAACCCTCATATCTAATAAGTATTTTTAACTTAAATCTATAATAAATACTGTCTTATTAATAAATGTTTAAAATATTAAAAATAAGTTCGTGTAATTTTCTTAAGTACCTAGGTATTATTTATAAGTAGATTTAACTATAGTAGATCTCAGATTAGAATGCAGTTGTCTGTTTACTTTATGAGGGGAGCACATAGGCACATGGGCATTCCCAAGTGGAATCCCTATCGAAGCCGTCTCAAGGCCATTGGTTGAAATAAAAATTAACGGTTTAAATTCACTATCATTTGGCATTTGGCTATCTTATAAATAGGTACGTTGAATTTATTTAATTTAAATTGCAGCTTAAATGTTCTTATTTTATTGCAATAAGAATGAAATAAGAAATCTATTCTGATTTACTAATTTCCCTGCGTAAACTTGGCTTGCGAATGTACCAATCAGAAACAGGGATACTCGTTCCCTATCTTTACAAGCACTGTTTTCTAATCTGAGATCTACTATATATGTCACAAAAGTATGGACAGGTTGTTTCTAGATTGTTTTTTATTCTATTTCATATGCGCCATAGCCATATCAGAACGAAATGTTAGGCTGGAGTCATTTTTTTTACATTCGTAATTACATTTTGCAATTAAAAACGATACCTTGGAACAGTTTCTTATCAATATGAGGAAATTGTAGAAGATATTAATATCTAAATTATTTTTGTAAATTTCATCTCTATTTTACTTGGATTTACTCTAAGGCCATTATTATTTAATAATTAATAATAATAAATGGCTTTATCAAACAAACAGTGTTTGCTTACATAGGCGAAGTTCAGGTGTCATACCACCTGCTCTTCCACTTCACCATCTAAAGATATTTTTCAGAATATACCAGAATTCAAAATTTATAGAATTACAGTAGGCACTTACAGTATCATCATAGAAATATCAGATTCTACTAGTGATATGGGTCGTTCAAAGTGAATGCGACTCACTTCAATGAACTGTGAACAAACGGCTAACTTTTTAAATACAGTTCGTTCAATACTCCCTTACGATTTCCTATTGTGCCACTAGTATCCCAGTGTCGTTAAGTGTGCTAACTTTTCTTGAGCCCTGAACAAGTGTGCCGATCTTAAACGAGCGACATACGTACATGCATGAAGTAAAGTATGTCGGACACGTCATTCAAATGAATAGCTCCTGATGAACGACTCGGAGCTGAATAAACTGAGCGGGCTCAGTAGAAACAGCTGAGCGACCTATCACTAGATTCTAGTGATACGACATATTTCAACAAGGTGTATATCAACTTTATTGGTAGGAGAGCTGTAGGGGGATGGTAGCACACTTAGTTAGCGTGTTTAGCTTTGCCAACTGGCACACCAAGAGAAGCAAGTTTAAATTATCCTCGTCAAGTGATTCGGACTACACTATAAAGTGTAGGGCCTCATTTTTTTTTTACCTAACACAATTTTTTTTTCAATTAGTTACCTTGGTGACTTGAGAAGTGGAGTACCTTGTACTTTGCAGGTATACATTTACCTTTAATACTTCTTAAAATGAATTACCTAATAAAATTCTGTAGGAAGGTACGATTGTTACGAAACCTTGGAACTGAAAAAACAATGTTGAAAAAGAACTAGAACCGAGTAGGAATTAGAACTTTTATTTCAGTTTTATTAAAAACCGGAACTAAATTGGAAAAATGTTTCAGTTTTCTTTCTAGAATGGTACTGAAAACATTATTTCATTTCGGTCCAGGTCCTTGATCTTCGCAGTATATTTGTAGAACCTAATACATCTGCTACTATAAACAAGTAAACTTCATATATACTACCAAAAAACATGTTTGTATATTGTCGGCACATTGTTCCAGTATTCTGCGTACATCCATACTACCATAATAACACCCTGTCTTGTACATGACCGTATTAGATTTCCAAAAAGCTGTTAGAACATTGTACTGTCGCGGATGATAAATAATAGTACAACTTCTTTCTTCTAGTGTAAATCTATCTTCATTTGAATATGTAATGAGTAGCCGAAATAAAACAGATATTATCACTACTGTGTTTTTCATCTTAAAGTGGATATGGCAATAAGGCTAAAGTTATTGCTATAGCAGAAGATGGATGGCCGATGAGACAAATTGCGCTGCGTTATAACATTAACAAAAATTCGGTATTTAACATTTTAAAAAAGTGAAGAATAATTAGTTAATTAATTCCTAAGAAATAGTGGAAAATTAACTATTAATATTTGGTTATTGCACAGTTTATCTAACTTCTGTTAGTTAGTCTGTTTGGCATAGAATTCATTAAACTCATATAATAATCATCGGTAATATTTTCCCATGAATTAAGTATTTATTAATTTCAGTAATTCTTGGGTATTCCGTGGTCTCACATTTTGGTTTTGGATATTTCTTACGATTAGTCCCTATACCTCTTTTACAGGGTTAAGGTCTGGACTATGACTGGGCCAGTTAAAAACGTTATTGTCTTGGAACAATTATCATGTTGAAATATGAACTCATTATTAAGAAATAATTGTGATACAGAAAGGAGCACACTATTATCTAAAATTTTAATATATATTTCACTATTAAATTGTTTCGCAATATGCCACAAAACACCCACCAGGGCCACGTGCTGATATCCAATTCCAAATATTAATGGAAAATCTGCCACTTTTGACATTGTTGGATATAAATTTCTCATCGAATCGAGCATTGATGAATGCAAGCACTATGTGTTGACTGGAAACATTTTTCCTCTGTAAAGATTAATTATTCCAAAAATCTGCACCAAATACGGTGCTTATTTTAGCAAAGAATATTTCTTTATGCTTTCTGCCTTAAGTATTTCTGTGCTGCTGGATGACAGCGCAGCTTCTCGATTCTCTTACTCGTTGGCGACCAGTACAACTTCATCCAGAAAAATTAGTTTCTTCACCAGCTTGAATAACTGAGTACAATGTATGTTCTTTAATGTATTCACCAAGTGTAAATCTTGTTGTTCAGTTAATATCCTTCGTCGGCCTGATACAGCGGCTTATTTTCCACTTTTTTTTTAACGTTAAATACCGAATTTCTGTTAATGTTATAATACAGTGCAATTTGTCACATTGACCAACCATCTTCAGCTTTAGCAATAACACCAGTTTTAACTAAATCACTTATATGGGATATATTGATTTTTACACACTTGTTATATACCTAGTTTGACAAATAAATGACAATGTCACAAATATTAAAAGTAGATGTACACAACTAAATTTCGGCAAAAATGCATTATAAGATTTGTCCTATTATTTATTGTTCATGACAGTACATCTATAATATTACCATAATCATGCAGCTAAACATTACTGGCATAGAATTCCATTGTGCGGCCTGCCAATTATATCAATACTGTGTTAATCTCTATCATGATTTAGCATAATGTATGGTTGTAACTTGCAAATCTGATAAACTAAGTTGCTTAATCTTATAAAACGTAATTTTTCTCAGAGGGTAATAAAGTATTTTGGTAGGCTGGTGTGGCGGTTAGAGCTGGGGTTGTCTAAACGGGATAAAAAAAATGATCGGAAATTACCAAATATTTGTTGTTTATTCTTCTGAATTACACTCTAAAAGACCATAAATAATTGTAGTTTAGTACATAGATAAATAATAAATATAAAATAACATATCACACACAAATATGAACTTTTATGAAATTAATAAGAAACAAACCTACATTACATAATCATTTAAACTATCATATATAAACTTATATAAGTATAACACCTACCTAATACCAGGTACCTCGTGATTTCTTTGTAGATCAAAGTATCACAGTTTAACCCAAAAGGCTATTATAATGCAAATCAGAAAATATTACCACTTCTTTATAGGCAATCAAATAAGAAACGCGAATCTTTTAATCAGGGTAAAAACTAATCAGTTTATCAATTCACCTCGATATGATACCAGTAGCGGCATCCCGTTGTAAGCCACGACCTTAGCGAAGACAATACGAAGACCCCTGCTAGAGCCAGTGTGTTGCCGTCTACCAATATAATAATTAATTATTGGCGACTGTGAGTCAAGAAGTCAATTCTGTTACAGGAGATATAATGTCCCAGTACTGAACAAGTATAATAGTGCAACAGTGCATAGAGAGCAGTATCTTAATAATGTACAGGCATTGGCTGGTAGTAGTATAGTGATACAATGTTCCTAATAAGGATTCTTTTATAGAGTTTTATGCCAATTTCTAATATGATTTCAAAAATACTGTGTAACTCGTATATAGGTTTTTGAATATCGAAAATAAATTTTAAACATTCGACTTTCATTTTTGCCTTATTTTTCAAATTGTCAGAAATTAGCTACAACTACATTTGGAAACACTATTATTATTTTCAACGTTCAGGTATAATCTCTTAAAATAGATAATGCATTGGTGAATATGGATAACATTTTGTTCGCAGAGGATGTAAAAGAGTGGACGGGTATGAAATATAATGCAAATTATGATTGTAAAGTGTAAATGTGTTCTTAGATGATCTGCGTATTTATTATTACAAATACTTAATAAAATGGTGCGGAAGAATTAAAACAACTGATTGGATTAATTTATCTTGATGATAGACAACAACTGTGAAATAATTTTAAAGATTCTGTTCAGTGGGTCAACACTAACACCACCAGTGCACTGCGTGCCATTTTTTTATCTTACATTTTATTCAACGTAATTCCCATTTCTGAATACTTTACAAAAATAAGGTATGTCCGTATTATTCAAATTTATAAAAACTAACTTACTATATAGACAGATAAGGAAGATAAAAATAATAAAGCATTGACAAACACAAATTTCATTATTGCAGACAAAATCAACAGTAGAACTGGGCTGGGATTGAATATCAAAAAGAAAAATAATGAGCACGTATATAACTAAATAGATAAGATAAGATAAAATTTTATTCATCGACAATGTTATACAAACATATATAACTTATCTGACTAGTCAAAAAGGAAACAGTAACTCATACAAAAGAATACAAATATAATACACAATAAAAATAAAGTCTATAGGTATACTATAGAGGATTAGTATGTTCTGAGTACACTGTTACAGTTGACGCACACCTTGGTCGAAATACATCATGTTAAGAAAATCTGATTCTTTATCGCAACTTTTTATAAATTTTGAATTATAGCACATTGGAGGTATAAACATGTAGAATGTATGTATCCTATCAGTTCAACAAGTCAGTAATTCTGTCGTGATATAAGGCAGCACAGTGCCTTAATAATGGTCTTGCATATTACTGGCACTATTTCCATAGACTTAGACAGGCGAGTGTATAATGTATGAGTGCTCATGATGTTAGAGGGAACTCATCAACAAGAAACAAATTCAGCACTTTATTCCTCAATACTTTTTTAAATTGTAAGTTTGATGCATAAATATAATCATAACAGTAATATATCAGAACATCTTTGGGCAGATACCAATATTGAAGATGATGATGACAATTAAATATCTAACATTAATAACAAGTAAGATAAGTAGTGATTGCAGACTAAATAAAATGCTGACAACTCTGAGTAATATATCGTTATTTGACTAGCAGCATTTTCATGTCTTATGCTCATAAACCTGTGAAGTGGTTCAGACTCTACTGTAAACTATAGGGCCTCTCTCGTTACCTAATGCAAAATAATCCTGGATTTTCAAGGAGTTACCTCGACAACTTGAGAAACGGTTAAGAAAACATTGTGTCATATTTTCTCTTTATCAGTTAGCTCTTTTCATTTATCATTGTTCCAGTTATGTAGATAGATAGTCAATTTAGTTCATTTGTATTTTTAACACATTAATAAATTTTAATCTCAATTAAACACACTCACACACCAATACAAGTCGTTTACAACTGAAGGTCTGGAGCGACATTTTATGAAGGAGGCTACACCTTTTGGAACGTGGGATATATACCTAGTATCTGGGTATTAATTTCATTTTCAGAAGATATCCCAGTGCCACGACCGAGAATTGAATTGGGGATTCCAAAGTGAGAGACAATTGTGCTTGCCATTTGACCATGCAGTTATAATTAATTAAATTAAATTACTTAATTACTTCAAAGAGTTATTCTGAGTTCTTAAGATCAGAAAAAAGTAATAAAAAGGCGAGCACATGAAGGATAAAGAGGGAGATCCATCAAAAAGATTATCGTGTAATGATCTAAAATTCCTAGTTTACTTCTGAACTGAAATTTTGTTGTGTTCTTTCTTTTACAATTGGTAACAATAACACAAGATGAGAATAAAAACTTTTATTTCTTGAGAACAGAACAGAAATTATAGGACTAAATTAAGAACAAAAATAAGAATGAAATTTATTGTGAACGAAAAGATGAGAAAAAACTACAAGAACGACTAGAGCTGGAACAAAATTAAAACTCCCTTGGCCTAAGCCTCTAGTTATTCCTGTTACTACCACTGAACTGTACCATATAAATGGAATGCCAATGTCTATTCCTATTTGTATGTAAAATTGAATCTCGCGCAAGTATGGCGACGGGAGGTCTCGGCGCAACCGCATTGTGTAACACGCCAGGGCCGGCTCTATTTCTATTGCAAGTGTTTTTAATATGTCTTTTTTTCAGAAATCATAAAAAATACGCGTGTATAGATTGACATTTCTTATATAGTTAACCTTTGTCTTAATTTTTATTAATGGACAAAAAAAGTTGCCATTCACAAAACATAATTATTTAATTCTTTCTAGTAAACGTTCTTGATAATGCACGATCATATTGATGAGAGTTGAATAGAGTCCGCCAAAGACTGAAGTCATATTTTCTACCTCAGAGATCGAAATATAATTTAGAATAGAATAGAATAAAATTGTATTGTGTTACAAAGTTACACAAAAGATATGGGGGTTCAACATACTTATAGGTGATTTTCAACCCTACCCGCGGCGCATGTAATAAAAGATTACAGAAAAGCTATTTATGATGATAAATGTTTTTTCTAATTATTATTATGAAATAATAAGTAATTAATTGTAACATACATAATATTAATATGCAAAATAATTATTAATATATGATGATAATATAAATACAAAATACACATAAGTACAAAAAATAAGATTGGGTAATGAAAATAATACTAATAATGCAATAAGAATTACTGGGAGTTAAGGTCACTTATAAGTATAAACACATGCAAAGCAACAAGGACACAGTATAGGTATAATTGCATATATTAAACATAACCTCTTGTTTATTTATAAGCGTCTAGAGAGACCGAAATGCGAAAGCTTCGACACGCCCTACACGTGATATCATTAGTTTGACTATTTCTTCTTTGCTCTAGCGTTTGCTTCCAGAGAGATGGTTAGCGCATAGGTTACGCTTTAACTTCGTGAAGGGTCCCGGGTTCAAGTTCATACGTCCGCAGAATTTTTTTTAAATTCTGTAACGATTAATATATTTTTTTACAAAGTCTTTTCTGATTTATTCTTTAGGTTTTCCTTCTTTTTATATAATAATTTCATTCTTTCGTGTGATTTCTTTAGATTAGTAGGTTTTTATTTTGATATCTGATTGTTAATAATTATTAGCGCCGCAGACAGTATTAGCGTCGGAGACAAAAAAAATGGGGGGTGCGGGTGTCCCCCCGCCTTTTTCCACAAAATAACAGGAAATATTTCAATTTCTCTATACTTGCACGAATTTATTACACATTTACAAGGTAATGCGCATGCTCGAAGCTTTCGCATTTCGGTCGCTCTAGACGCTTGTCTCTTATTTTGTTTTGAAATTGAAATTAGAATAGATCAAGTCAATATCAGTAATGCAAATAATGTTGAATTGTTTAAAATTATTTAGGTAGATTCACAAATTGCAATGAACTTTAAAATTTGCAACGGAAATTATGGAAAATAGGTGAGGTTAGAGAATTTTGTATCCTAAATTTCCACTGAATTCTATATATTTATCATGTAGAGTTAAGTAGATATCTCGGAAAGTATAGCCTATCGAAAAATTTTCAGGCAAAATTACCCACGTTAAAAGAAAAGATCCCAAAACTCGGAGTTGTCGCAGATATTTAGATAGTAGTATATTTTATAGAATAGACAAGAACAAGGTACTTACTTAAAATATAACAAACCTTTGGCCCGATTCTTGCAAAACAGCATCTACAATACAATTCCGGACCATATTGTTTGATTAACTTATTATCACGAACTGTAAATAACTGCTAAATAAAAGAATCGATAAAAACAAGAGAATTGTTTGACGACGGCTCTGAAATTCTGCACTAATCCAAGACCTCCCGCTACGGGAGACAAATCAAAGAATAATGGCGTCGGCGCATAATGTCTTCAAGAAGAATTCTGATTCAAGCACCAACATACTTTTAATATTAGATTTCCACTGCGGCGACGCATATGCCGCCGGCCTTCAATCGCATGTAGGCCGTATTTTGTTCACGCGCATATATCTGTATTGGTCTTCCATTTATTATGTAGAGTTCAGTGGTTACTACTGGAAAGTTTCTTGCAACAGTGGAATGTAAGAAAAGACATGGTTGTTTATCAAAAGAACCAAGATGGTTGTCTACAGGAAAAGTCCAATTATGAGTTATAGATATGCATGTATAGTACGGACCTGCATCTTAGCCTCTAGTCATTGGCATTAGTGAGAAATATGTTGTCTTGTAGAAAAGCATGCGCAGTTTAACCTTCATAATTAGTGACTATATCAGAAGCTCTTACAACTTAGTACCGGTTGGAGATATTGAAACATTAATTTAAAAAATTCTTGCAACATTGCCAGTAATCATTGGCGTTAATATCTATATGTGAAAAGAATAAAAGAGTTAGTGATGCTACACTGTGATAATAAACAAAAAGTCCCTTATAACCTAAGAATGGCATTTGTATCGGCTAGATGAGACTATTAATTCTGTTACTTAAAGCAGAAATTTAAAATGTTCTTTATTGGTACAAATATTTGTTTCAGGAGAACATTCTTTTTATCGATTACTTACCAGTGAATACAAAAATACAGTTGGCATATGTAAATCCCGGTTAGTTAAGGTGCAGCAACATACATTCTAAACCTGCAAGTTATGTTATTGGACATGACAAAGAATTATTAAGCTGATTTCATTAATATCGATTAATTACCACTTAGTTATTATAAAAATGCGGTTGACATACATCTCGGTTAGTGGAGGTCTAGAGGCAGGCATACATCCTGAATAATGAAGGTGCAGTGACAGACATTTTGTACCTGCAAGATGCGTCTACTTTTAAGCCACGATTAGTAAATATTAAGCTGATTTTTTTAAAACTAATTAATTTCATTTATAAATTGAGTTTGTAACACTAAAGAAAAAAATCATATCACTCTTCTTGCCCACCACATGCGTTAAGGCAGAATTAATCAGGACTCTAGCTGTTACACATGTGTCAGGTAATTGCACGAGAACCCGAACCCTTTTGCGGCGTGTCCAAGCTATGCATACGAGCATCCACTAACAAATGGGTGCAAACTAAATCTCTGGAATGGTGAAAAAATTTCTTACGACAGAGACAGGCCAAAGAGTTCATTAAAGAACTGTTGGCCAAATTTCTCTAACCGGTCACTGACGACTTAATAGACATCTAAGTCTAATGGGTCTGGCAGAGAACGCAACATGCCGATTTTGCCAAGAGGCAGCGGAAACCACAGTCATGTATTGTGCCATTGTGAAGGCCTTGCCAGACTGAGATTCCAACTACTTGGTGAGGAAAAGCCAAGAGCTGATAGCTGCACAGAGGGCCTTTTATCCGATACAAAGGACAAAGCTGGATAAGGAGCTCTAAGGAAAACAAACAGGAGCACCACAATAGATCCATGGGGGTTGCGGTGCTCAAGTCCAATCAGCCAGCTCCTCCTTACTAATTAAATGTTGACTCCTGTATTATTATTATACTCTTTGCAAATATAAAACGAAAAGTATATATATTGCATTCGGTCGGCACATTTTTAAAACCAGTAATATTACTCGTAAAAAATGTTCATATCACTGTGTTGGTGATCGAATTCTAAACAACTTTCAAAATGTCCGTCTGTCCGTCTGTCTGTCTGTCTGTCCGTCACGTCCTTGTAAGCATGATAACTTAAGAACGAAAAGTCTGATTGTATTGAAATTTGGACAGCAAGTTAGTGTTAGCTAGAGGAAGAACCTTATTTTTGAACAAAATCGATCAATAAATAAAAAAGTTATGAATTTTTTAAATCAACAAATTTTTTTCTTATGTTTTGTAATTAAACTAAAAATGTCTAAAACCAACATTATTTACAAAAAAAAAAAAAAATTGCGAAAAGTAGCCTATAGAATGTGCAACAATTATATGAAAAGAGCAGTAAATTGGCGAAAAATATAATGGTTAGCTTGTTTTAGAATGCCATAGGTGGTGTTGCTATCGTAATACCTTGTCAATGCCTGTTATAAATAAAAGTTAAGTTTAGATGTATGTTTTTTCTCATGTTGTACTTGATATTTTTGTGCTCAATATGTCCGGTACACACTTAATTTTTTTTGCATTTTGTTCTCAATTTGTTCCACTTCCAATTTTGTTCTCTTTTTATTATCTTACTATTATGCACATTTTCATTCTAGAATAACGTATAACATTTTATTTTGGGGATCTTCATATTCATGGATAAAAGTTTTTAGAATGCAAAATATAGCAGGTATAAGCTGCAGGTATAAGAAGGACCCCGCAGTTTTTATAGTAAAGATGGGTTTCAGTCGATTGTTCTGAAACTTGCAGAAAATGTTTTCCTGGACCCCCTGATTAAAATTCTCTTTGACCACCAGTCCAACCGAATTCGATTTTTTGATCTAGAGGCGATTGAAACTGGGATATCTGCGAAGGTCTGCTAAAATGTTCCATAAAAATTCTGAAAATATTCAGGATCATTTTTTGGAGAAAAATAAGCATCTTTTGTCTTTTGGTGTTTTTTTCAAAGTGCTTCCTTCTCCCGGAAAAAATAACAAAAAAAATACTATTTTGTAATTTTTTTATGGGAAAAGGAAGCACTTTGATGAAAAAGTTGGGGGGGGGGAATTAAGTTGCTTATTTTTGTTCGAGGAACTCGCCTGCCGGTCTTCAGAATTTCTTAGCAAACAATAATTTTGACCAAATTTCCCTAAATTTTCTAATTCAGAAAGATCCCAAAATATTCAGGCATATTCTTAAAAAATATGCCCCCTAACTTTTTCTTCAAAGTGCTTCCTTTTCCCGTAAGAGAATTACAAAAAATAATTTTCTTTGTTTGTTATTTCCGGGAGAAGGAAGCAAGCACTTTAAAAAGAACAGCAAGACAGAAGAGGCTTCTTTTTCTCTTAAAAATGAGCCTGAATATTTTCAGAATTTTTAAGGAACATTTAAGTAGACCTTCGCTGATGTTCAGTTTCAATTGCCTCTAGATAAAAAAATCGAATTCGGTCAGACTGGTGATCAAAGAGAATATTAATCAGGGGGCCCAGGTGAACATTTTCCCCAAGTTTCAGAACAATTGACTGAAACCCATTTTTACAATAGAAAACTGCGGGGTCCTTTCATCCTTGCAAAAATTTGTTCCAAGAATATAAAGTATTAACGGTACTATGTGTATATATTTATGAAATACTAAATTATGTTAAATCTAATTACTCTTCATTTGTGACTAACAATTTTATCATAATTAATGACACTAGAAATTCCAATGCCTTGATTATACCACAGCATAATTTAGCATTATATGAAACAAATCCAATATATGTAGGTATTAAATTCTTTAATAAACTTGCTAATCATATAAAAAGTATTAGAAGTGTGAAACAGTTCAAAAACAGTTTATATTGTTTCTTAATTCATCATTCTTTTTATGATATTTTAATAAACTTCCTAATCATATAAAAAGTATTAGAAGTGTGAAACAGTTCAAAAACAGTTTATTCATCACTCTTTTTATGATATTTTGGAGTCATGTCTGTCTTGGTAATTTTTAATTTGTATTTTCGTTTTTTTTGGGTGTATCTTTTAGACTAGTCCTACACCATGTATGTACATTTTGTATTGGTATACTTTTGGGACAATATAAATATTGTTATTATTATTATTATTATTATTATTATTATTATTACTATTATTATTAATATTCATATATTGTATTGATGACAGTAATTAACAAAAGCCTAATTTCAATTCGGGTATATTAAGAAATAGAAGTCTCTATGGTGAGTCCCGTTTAACGTTCTACGATCATTTGATAGCTATAACTCTGGCATAGTAGAATAGAGAATATTACTTTTAGCACTAAAATGAAAAGAAAATAGAAACATGAGTAAGAATGATTTGTTTAGTACCTAAAGTATGTGTTTTGAGTTCATTAATTGTTCACTAAAGCTTTTTCTCATCTGTTCTTGGGTGACATCATCTCAAAGTTCTGGAAGTCGTCTATATCTCTTGCCATCTGGCTTTCTCTACACTATCAACTTTTACATATCGTCGTCTCTCCGGTTTAGGAAAAGAATTCAGCTGCTGGTGAGATGAGCAGTCTAAAGAATTTGTAGCAAACGTCTCTAGACCCAACTTGAAAGCATCAATCGGCCTCGCTAATAGTTTATATTTTAAAGGTGTAAAGAAAGAAGGAGAAAATTGCAGTGTATTGTTTAACTGATATTTTATAATATTCCATTAGTTATTTAAGTAGTGTAGGTAAATAAATCTATATCTACATTGTTATTACGAATATTCTACTTTTATTTTTGTTTTAAGAAGTGGATGATTGCAGAAATAGGTACTATATATGAGTTGATAATGGAATACTTGGAAGTTTTGAACTTGATGTATAAAGTAAATATCTATTAAATAATAATAAGTACTTATATGCTGCGTTACATATAGTAAATGTACTTTATATGTACTTATATTATACAGTTTGTGTACCTAGAGTTGGTCTTCTTGTTCATGCATTTTTTAAATGTGTTAATAAAGAAACTTTCTTTTTCTTCGATTTTAATTGTGTAATGGGTGATCATCTCAATTGGACTCTAAATCTTGATATATGAACTGAATTGAATCCAACATTCGAATACCAACACTCGACGTGTATTTCGTTGATCACGTTCGCATCATCAGGATATGATTAAAGCTAGACAGATGAATATTATATAGAAGCACATACTTACCGGCAAAAAGACGAGAATAATTAATTGGGAAAATGGTCACAGTGAATTTAAGAAAGGTTAAGAGGAATGCTCTTAGTAGTTCCCCTGCGAAGTTACAAGGATTACCGTTTAGTTTACCCCCGGCAACACCATTTGTAGGAGAAATAACTTTACATCTTATTTGCTAGTGAAGAGAGAACGGATACGTCTTCTCTTTCAACCGCAGGCGCAGTGAGAAGAGGGCAAGAGATTTATTTCATTGCATTATTACCTGAGAACCTATAATTTATATGATACGAATCACATTTGAAGTGAAAACCGTGTAAACAGATAAACAGATAACTACTGGACATGAACAGGTGGTGGGTCTGATGTAGCATCAGACTAATTCCACAACACATCGTTAAACTCATTCACTCGTATCTGACTGGCAGAAGGCTCCAGGTGCGAGTGAATAACAAACTGTCAACATTGCGGGACATTCGCGCGGGTGTTCCTCAGGGGTCGGTTCTTGGTCCATAACTGTACAACTTGTACGTATCCGACTTCCCCATTTTCCCTAATACTAAACTTGCTAAGTACGCTGATGACACAGCCATGTACGCACATAGTCATAATGCACAAGCGGCTAACATGCTTCTAAAAGCCTACATGGCTCGTGCCACAGAATATTACGACAAGTGGAAGATTCGGGTAAATGCGGAGAAGTCAGAATCTATAGTCTTCACGCGCAGATTTACAGAAAATAAGATTTTAACACCAATTTTGATAAGGGGAAACAAAATTCCAGAAAGGGAGTGCGTGAAGTATTTGGGCATACGACTGGACAAGCGACTGACGTTCAACCGACATATTAACGAAACTGTACGGACAGTCTATTCCATGTCCAGGAGTCTGTATCCGCTCCTAGCCAGGAATAGTAGACTCAGCAGACAGAATAAAAAATTAATTTACACTGTTATTGTGAGACCGGCCCTAACATATGCGGCTCCGGTATGGTGCAGTATACCGGACACGACAATGAATAAACTAAGAGTTCTTGAACATAAATTTATGCGCCTCATTTCAAATTCTTCACGATACATCTCCTTAAGAGACCTTTATGCACGTTGCCACGACATAACGCCACTAGTGGACTACATCAAAGTTACATCGGAAAAATTCTATCAATTTAAACTTGGTAATAGCCCACTAACAAACAACATCACGCGAATCAGAGAGCATAATGCACCTTTTCGCATCAAACACAAATTACCATACCAGGCGTTGCCCATCTTTCGGCAACATATCTAGCCACACCCACTTTCTCTATTCAATTATAAAAATTCTCAAACACAATTTCCGATATTTACCTTTTCTCTTCGTTTCCTTTTTGTATTTTTTGTTTGTTTTGTCGCTCTAAATTATTTCTTCCAAACAATATTTATTCCTTTATTATTATTATTATTAAATTCTTTAGAAAGCAAACATTTTAAATTATAAATTATGCGGTCTGATATAGCCGCTCGCTCTTGCTGCATTGCTTGGAACGGGTTTTTTGGATAGTAATTTTCCCGTGCCGAACTATCATATATATATCTGTGATATTTTATCTACACCAGCGTCTTTTGCATTGCATATATCAATTGTTTTAAGTTTAAAAAAATTTGTTTACATGTTCTATCTTATACACTTTTTAATTCGCCGATCCCGCGAAAGGAGATAGTGATTATTATTTAAGTTTACTTTTAATCCAACCTAGCCTCGCTCTGTCCATCCCTTCAATTACCATGGCGATTAGTGCTGTGGATGTTTGGCTGGCTCCGAACGAGTGCTTAGGTAGGACAATTATGTATTATTAATTTAAAATAAACTTGTTTTGATTGATTGATTGATCAGACTTTCAATCGCGGGGTTCTGGGTTCAAAACCTAGCGCCTTCTGCTTTTTTTCTTATTTGTTTGTAGAAAAGTTATAGGCATTTATATATAAAAAAAACATTATGGGTATTTATGTAAGATATAAAATACTACAAAGAATTTTTTTAGTAAATTTGACGAAAGTTTACCGTATTGCCAGATACTAACTTTTATATTTTATTCAGTATCCTGAAATACATCATTCTATAAATATTTGTTTGTTTTATACCTATTATTGAACAAAAACCAGAATTGAGTGGCATTCCCCCATTTAAATATTTTATTGCTTGAATATCAAAATTTTTACAAATTACGCGGAAATTTGCTTTTATAGTTATGAAAAAGAATGTTAACATTTTCCTACCAACATATTATACAGTTATACACCTACCAGGACAGGTGGCAGCAAAAACAGGGACGTCCTCACTTATGCATTTATTTTTTTAAAAATTACGTTCAGGATGTATTTGATTTAAACATTCATTTTTTCGTAATCTTTTTAAAAAAAAGTGTAATATGTACTTAGCAAATGTCCAGTATTTTTATCCCAAATGTATTTTTAAATTCTTTTTACCCAAAACAAATGTCAGTTTTCGCAATTTAATCAATTTATTACCGTTTTCTTAAATGTTTTTTATATTTCAAATAAGCCGCCGGACATTACTTAAATTGCCAAAGCTCACATTTGCATTTAGTGAAAAATATACTAAAAAATATCTCTCAAAAAAAATACTGCCTTAACATATTTTATTCAATAATTAAAATATACAACATTGCCGGAGCCAACCGCACAACCACGTCGCGCAGCGTCGTAGTGTTAGTGCGGTTGGGCGGTTGACTAATATTATATTCCATTGCATTTCTCTAAGGTTATTTCTAGTTTGATTTTCATTAAAATGAAAGTATTGGTAAATCAAATAAGGTAGTCTTGTTGTCACATGGTATTTAATATATCCATACCTATTGTTATTAAAATTAGAATATTACAGAAACGACGCTAGACGTCGGTCGACGTCGAAACGAAAAAATGAAAGAATATGATTCTCAGTATTAAAATTTATCAAATTCAGAAGGTTCACAACAATGACGTTAGGCGTCGGTCGGCGCTGAGACGTAAAAATGCAAGAAAATGAATCTAGGAATCGAAATTTGTCAAATACACGAGTTTTACAAAAACGACGCTAGGCGTCGGTCGGTGTCGAGACGTAAAAATGCAAGAACATAGATTTAGATACACAAGTTTTACAACAACGACGTTAGGCATCAGTCAGCGTCGAGACGTAAGAATATGAATGTAGCAATTAAAATTTATCAAATACACGAGTTTTACAAAAATGACGCTAGGCGTCGGTCGGCGTCGAGGCGTAAAAATGCGAGAACATAGATTTAGAAGTCAGATGAAAAATATTATAAAGAAATCTGAGGGCTTGGCTTCCCGTATAGGGGTGCGCACCAAACCTCAAGTATTTATACTCTACACAGCTTGCTTTTACACATTTTCCCCTATTCATATACTTATACTTACATCGCCACCCCTTCAACGGAATCATCTCAAAATATGATTTAGTTCCAATTGTCGTTATAATACAGATGTACCAAATTTCAAGCGAATATCTCAATTTTATTGTATCAACCTCTTTAATAATGGAGTAGGGGGGGTGGGGGGTTAAAAAATATTATAAAAAAATCTCAGGCCTTGGCTCCAAATACATACACCGTACTTCAAGTTTCTGTACTCTTATCAGCTTGCTTTAATTATATTCCCCTATTTAACCCCCAACCCTTCAACGGAATAAACTAAAAATATAATTTAGTTCCAGATGTCATTATAATACTTATATACGTGTACCAAATTTCAAGTGAATAAGTCAATTTTATTTTATCAACCCCTTTAACAATGGAGTAGGGGTGGTGGGGGGGTTGAAATTTGTTATTAAAAAATCTGAGGCCTCGGCTTCTAAATATAAAAAATTGGTGGCCTTGGCTGCTAGTATACATACACCAAATTTCAAGTTTCTGTACTCTTACCAGCTTCCCACATAACAACCCTGATAACACCAAACGTCCCCAGGACGTTCACTTAGGTCCTCGTTTGGTCTGAACGTCCCGGGTTTACATGGTACGTCCCAAGGACGTCCGTTTGCTATCGTCCCTAAAACGTTCTGAATAAAACGTTTTGAGGACATCCTGCTAGAGTCTAGTCAAGACAAACCTAAACACATTTGTGAAATAACCTCTAGGAGTGTTGTTTTTTTTGAGCAGATGAGGATATGATTAAAAAAGGAAATTAAAAACTGTAAAAATGAAATTACAATCCTTAAAAAGTTTTACTAACAAAATTTCTTTTGATAACAAAATATTTTCATATTTCATGCTCCATTTAAATTTTGTCAATTTGATTTTTCTGATTTCAGAATTCTTATATTCGTTTCAACTATTTTTTTCATGAGTTTCGGTTATATTACAGCCATTTTCACCGCAATATTTAAGCAGAGCTATGTATAGTGTTACTCAGTTGCTGTCAAACTGGGAAATTCAATTTGGCAGGCATTGCATCATTTTTACAAAGAATTTATAAGTATAGGTATAAATTCTTTGCATTTTTATTTCTTCCGCACACTGGCACTAGTCACTTTTAACGACTACAAAAGAAAGTACCAAAAACAGGTAAGTCTATTTAATTGATTTATTAATATATAAGTATTTAGATCGATATTTTATTCTAGATAAATTTAGTGCGGCTTATTTGTAGGTTATAATAAATATACTATCACCCACCTTATTTGGATCTGTTAAAATTCTATGGGAGATCACCTGTGAACCTGAGTATGTAGTTTTTAGTTGTTTATCATGGAGCGAACTTATTCACTTAAAAGAAGATTGTTGGTTAAACATTATAAATACAATACTTCCCTTCGGTATGCGAGGGAAGTAAAAATTGAAAAGAAGTACCTACTCATGCAGTGTGTTAAACGAAGTGTTATATATGGTTCGACATCTCTGATGAACAAGTGGAGGTGATGAAACTTTTAATAGGTAAGGTTTGATACATCGAGTAATAAAAACATTCGCCAGAAAACATCAACAAACTTGTAACGTACAAAAACTTTTATACATCATCAATGTTCAACCTAATAAACCTGCTTCTAACCGTAAATCCTAATGCATCTTAACCCATAGCCATTTTCTTTACTTGAATTCTGTAATAATATTGCCAAAAAATATAACGTTAAACTTATAATAATGTTATTAATCTGCGGTAGCATTAGTCAACATATATTTCTGCTTCTCTCGGTCTTTGGTATTATTTGTAGAATCAATCATTCATATAAAGAGGTGTTCATAAAATTCTTAAATGAACAAGGGAACCTTTCAAATGCAAAAGTCGGTTAAACAAAAAAATGTTCACATTTAAACTGTGATTTTTTTTTAAATAGGACACCAAGAAAATTATAACAATTTATTTTAAATATAAGCTTGCCATCAAGTGGCATATATTAGTCTTAATGTTTTTTGCCAAGATTTCATCTTAAATGTTAATTTTTCTTTTATTTGCACAGGGGCTGCTGCAGTCGCTAACGCTTCAATGTCTTGGAAGGACACCGAAATGGCTATTACATCGTGATTGAATAGGGCAAAAGAAAGAACAGAGAGGGTGTCAAAAAAGAGAGAATATTAGAAAATAATATAAACTAAGATAATTATAAAAAGACGAAGTGTGCAAAACGCTAAGAAAAGGTGAGATATACATTTATCTTACGTTTTATTGCATACTTGGCTTATTTCTTATAATATTCAATATGACTTAATGTATATATAACTATATTATATTGTACTAGGTATTATAATATATAACTTTTAAATCCCATAAAAATTGTATTTTTGACACTTGACACTTGAATTTGTAGAGTAAGAAGTTAATTTAAAAAAAATACAAATGCCATAACTTATTTTTCAATAGCACAATAGAAATAAAATATTCGCATAAATTTGTCATTTGGTGTTGATAAATAAAAGTACTAAGTTTTAAAATCAATCTAATTGAATAATTTTTCTACATGGTAATTATATATTGTCATTTTTTTATCTTTTTGGCTTTTCTAACCACATTTATTCCCTTCGAAATAGAATCCAATCACTGGATTCTATTTCGAAAGAAATGCATGTGGTTAGAAAACTCAAAAAGGAACATAAATACCCTCTGCTGTGAATACACCTTAAAAGTGGTGGAGGGGGAGGTACCTATATGTTTTGCATAGTATGTCCCAACAACGTTTTCAGGACGTCCTCTCTAGACCTACATTCGTCCCACATAAGTCCTGGGTGGGACGTCCTCGGGACACCCCGTTTTGCTGACACGGAACGTCCCTCAAACGTCCTCGGTACGTCTTACGTCGGTAGAGTACGTCCTCGGGACGTTTTCATGTCCTGCGAGTACGTTCTTGGGACGTTTTCGGGACGTCCATGTGCTATTAGGGAAAATGATATGCAATGTACATACACTGTATCTTCAATCTATGGATATGTATATCCACAAGATGGAGATAGTATGTCTAATGTACATCTAATGGATGTGGAATTAACATTCCCAGCAGATACGTTTGTCGCCGACTTCCATATCTATTTTATATCCAATGAATGTACATAAACATATGCAATGTACATTCACTGGATATGAAACACACATCATATACACAATCGTATATTTTATGAATATACATTACATATCTCTGAAGTAGTTTCCACGGACATCAAAACGCTTATTGAATACTGCACCCGACGCGTGTTGCCCCAGTCATGTTGGCATCATCGGCAGATGATTAAAACGAAAAGTTTGAATGATCCCGATGATACCAACACGATTGGAGCAGCACGCATCGAATGAAAGTGTTCGAGTGTTTTGATGTTCGTGGGAACTACTTCAGAGGTATCGAATAGTATCCATATAAGAGGTAATAAAACACAGATAGCTTAATAAGAAATATATTTTATATAACTATTTTAAACATACACAAACTTTACAAAATAACCTAATATTACACAATATTTAAAATTTTCAATATTGACGTATACTTCTTTACCTTCCGGTAGTTTAACAAATTGTAAACATGTATAATACCTACTATATTTACTCATGTCCTACATATATGTTTAAAACATTCTCAACCATCAGTAATAAGTTATATAATATGAACGTATGTAATTTTTATTCACTATATTTATAAAATACATACCCAATATGACAACAGCAAATTTTTAGGCCTCTGTCACTTTCCGCCATCTTTACTAAACACACACCTGCCACAATCAGTTAAATATGAAACTTGTAAATTTTCTAACCCTAATAGAGTATGTATTTACGAATCTAAAGAATTGCATTATAATAAATATACTCTTACATCAGGGGAGTTTCATGCAAATGTAACAGCATAATATAGCAATAAGCAAATATAAAATCCAGAGAATGAGAAAGAGTTAACTTTCATCACGCATAAACACTATATACACAACACTACAGGGCTTAATGGCGCCGGCTATTGCCTGGAGCGCTGACGTAGTATGCCATAAATTAGTAGCGCATGCGCATCGGATAATGAGATAAAATTCGTGTACGCGTATAATTTAATTATACCTTAATGGACATGTTATGTATAAATCATTATGTATATACCT
The DNA here is from genome assembly GCA_963583905.1 of Stenurella melanura. Taxonomy (NCBI): domain Eukaryota; kingdom Metazoa; phylum Arthropoda; class Insecta; order Coleoptera; family Cerambycidae; genus Stenurella; species Stenurella melanura. The sequence continues at coordinate 64,808,173 of OY757311.1, forward strand.
CCAACAATATACACTGTATATGACGCTGATGCATATCAGTAGCTGAATATACATTTCATATCATATGTATATTTAATAATACATATTCAAATTCCAACACCTAATGCATATGCTATGGATGTACATATCCATGAGATGTTATGTGGGTTGCTTTACCTATTTCCCCCCATTTATCCCTAATTACCCCCAACCCTTCATCGGATATGTTCAAAAAACAATCTAGTCCAGATCTCGTTATAATATATATAGGTGTACAAAATTTCAAGACAATGTCTTAAACCGTTCCGGAGAAAATGTGCTGACAAAAAAAAAATTACAGACAGACAGACCGACAAACAGAAATTTTTCTTTCGCTGAAATTTAAAATCTCGACGTTTCATGAAGTTCTAAACCTATTTCAAGAAATAAAATTTTTTTTACGATTGCTGTACTTCCAATCCACTACGTGGATGTGGAAGTAATTCCTCTTTTTTTTCTTGTACCATATTGATACATTTTGTGCCTTTAACTATTGTTTATACCCATTACGCGATTAAATGTGTTCCGGTAAAAATTGAATTAAAATAGGTACGCAACAAGCTCAGTTTATATATTTCTCTACTGTAGTAAGAGTCGAAGCCTAGAGAATGAGAAGTCTCAAGTTAGACAAAGAGCCAATGCGTATATGATCCGCCTCTCTGGCTAGGTGGAGATGGAAAACATGCCTAAACAATTATTAAATTACATGGGTAATTGCCCTGAAGTATAACTCATTAAAAAATTTACATTTTTGAATTATTTTTAAACGAATGTGTAAACAAAAGATGATAGAATTATCTGACCGATGCTTTTTTGAGAATGATATCTAGAAGTATGTGAAAATTAAATAAATATCAGACAATCAAATGATAAAGTTTGTGATTTTTTTTCTTAAGATTGGTTCACCGGATTTGAAAAAGCAATGGTCACATTGTAGAACTAGTAGCTAATTTCTTCTAGAAAAAAAATGAGTGTGATACTTGTAAAAATAAAGCTGCTAGAGCTCAGCGCGTTTGTTATATTTCACGTATATTTCCCGCATGCGAGGATTCCTCTTAAAACACATTCATAACATAAAATTTCATAATGAAATAAAATTCTATTTACTATTCTTTTGCTCTAGATATTAGAGTATTTCCGGCATTGCCGCCCTCTCCTTCATAAAAATAGTATTTATCAAGAATTACAGAAAAAAAGAAAATGTTATTCTTTCATCCTTGATCTTTATAGTTCTGCTATCCACCAAGAGATGGAGGGCTCGAATATTTTCTAGGTTCTAACCCACTGGACATTATACAGAGATACGGTATGGAGACGGTTGCTAAAATGCATACAAGAAAATAATAAAAAAAAGTTTGAGAATGATTGCAAATAACTTTTTAAGTTAAAAAAACATAAAAAAACAATTTATATCAATACAGTTTCTTTATTTTTGAATCGATTTTAAAAATGTTTAAAAAATAAGAGGTTTTCAATTCTACTTGTGTAGGTGTGTGTTTTTTTAAAATGTTTGTTCAATCATTCCTCTGGACTAACTTAAGCAATTCCTATGCAAATCTTTTGCAGACAGTAGACAGTGGCGGATTTACCAGTAAGGCACTGTAGGCTCCAGCCTAGGGCGCCAAATGTTGGAGAGTGGGAAATTTTGGAAACTTTTTTTAATTTAGAGACAGAAGTGATACTTTCAAATTCGTGTCAAATACTATTATTCTAGTATCATAGGGTCCGCTCGCGCCGATGTCCTGCCAAGTTTGAGAACTCTTTATTTTATGATTACTTAGATCTACTGGATCCACTGAATGGCATGTTGGCATTTCTGAAAATAGATTTTTCTCCTGTAATATACAAATCAAGATGGCGGATAGCGCGATTTGAAAAAAAATCGTATCTCCCGTCGTAGTTATCCGATCTTTTATTTAAAAAAAAGGGAATACTTCAAAATGTATATGTTTTACTATAAAAAATACAATATCTAAGAATACGTAATATCTAACTGAAAATTTTGCAAAAAAGTAAAATTTTGATCTTCTAACTTTTTTAAATATGTTTTATTTTAAAAACAGTAAGTTATATGGAAAAACAGTTTAAACAAAAATACCTAGAATTTAATGCTGAATGGAACGATATATAGTTTATTGAGCTTAGGTTAAACAATAATCCTCTAAAATTTATAAATCATGGCGTGCTACAGGTATTGTGGAAGAATATTGCGGTGAGCAAGGTGAGTTTGGTGGGGCACACAGTTAATTAATGGGATACTTATACGATAATATAGCTTCTCTAAGTTGAAAATAATTCTTAAATTATCTACATGTCATCATCTTCTAAAAAATATTTTTGGTCATTCGCAATATGTTAAAGTAATAATACCACAATTTATCTGATTTATCTACATATTCTTTCATGATCGATGGAGTTACTAAATCTGGAGAATTCGCACAAAAGAAGTTTCCTGCAGAACACTGACAGGCTTCTGTGTAAGTTATTGATTTTTTTCAGGTACATATTATTCGCCTTCTTGCAGCTATATTTGACAAGGTTTGTTTTACAACCCTTGAGGCGTGTGGGTTAAGCATGGAGAATGGTTCTAAACATTCGTGACTTTTTCACCACCCACAGAGACTAGCACCTGGCAAATTTTGGATATTTTCATTCTCACTTCTCCATACTGTTGGAATATAATGGACCCTAAAATAAAATAACAATCAACCCCAAACCCATCAACTGTGGGTGGTAGGTTATCTAATTGATTATTGGTGGAAACACCAGTCAGTTACCTTCTTTATTAATTCATTTATATAGAGCAAACACACTAATTCGTGGTAATTGTCTTCGTTATGTGGTAGTTATATGTTCAGTGTGTTCCCACCAATCCAAGCGATTTCAGTATTGCTGATGATTCCTACAGATTCAAAAATAAGTATTTTTGAATCTGCAAAAATGTTCAAGTATACCGTAATTTTAAAGGATGATTAAAATAATATAGCCAGTCAAATATCAATTATTACAAAAAAAAATTGAGAAACAATGGATATTTGGTTGTTATCAAGTTTACATAAAGTACTTATAGAGACACAGCTCCAATCAAAATTTGAAAATTTTATCTTCAATATAACGGAAATTATTGAAAAAAATGTTTTTTCTGTCTCACATTAAAAGGTTGTACTTCCTCAGGGATGCAATTTTGGATTAAGGTAAGTTGGGTTATGTGGGCCCAATATGAACCTAGGAGTCACAGGTTTCCGCCTGGGAAGTCAATTCTGGGACACCCTGTATAATAGGATATATTTTAACCGTAACATTTGTTTCTTATTCTGAAAAACAAATGCAATTTTTTCTCTCTATTTTAGTCTCCTCCGTTACATTATATCCATATCTTCAAGTATACTCGTAGAGTAACAAGTTCCGTTGGTTTTGGGATCTTATGATATCACATTTCGATGTCATGGTAGTCAAAAACGTTTTTTGTAAATTTCGTGGTTCTATTTGTGGGGTTTTAATGTCAAAATGCTCGAAAATGATGAAAAATTAACTTCGGCGTCATTCAACAAATATGTTTGCTTTTAGAGGGAGGAGGAGGGACACAAAAAGCCAACTTTTTCAAAAAAATCGACAGAATATTTTTTATAAAAATGTAATTTTTATACTTAAATCTAGACGAACGTCCGTGTAAGGGGGTCTCATAATTATTACAGAGCATTACAAAGGGGAGAAGGGGGAGGTAAAATATCCCATTTTAGTGAACGTAGTTGTTGAACGGCCCCTTTGACCCATGCAAAAAGTGCAAATTAAGGCTAAGGCAATCTACTTTTAATAAGCTTTTTTCATTGTAATTCACATCCAACAGGAATGTCCAATATAAGTGTACACGGTGATTCTTTAAGGACGGCCCCTCCTTGGGCCTTAATTTCGGCCTTATATAAAAAAATATTTCAGTAACTATTTAATCATTTCGAAAGGATTTTTTCTTAGGACTAAAGAAAATAAAGGCCACAGGAAAACAATATACACCAAACATAGACAAAAAGATAATAGAAGCGAGGAAAGAAAAAAGAGACACAGAGAGGAGGCACGAACAGAAAAAATGCAGGGAATTCTTCGTATGGGGGACTGAACAATGACTTAGAATTATATTAAAACTTCATTCTCCTAAACAAATATATTCGAGCGCCAAATATTAAATCCTGAATATTATAAAACCGTAATATTATAATAGAAATAGTGCATATTTTCAGTAATATCAATCTGAAAGACGCATATTTTATTATGATACATGCATTTGCAAATAGTTTGGACAGACGACGGAATCAAAAATGAAGAATATAAGAGTCAAACAAGGATGTCCCCTATCCCCCCGACTATTCACCACAGTCCTGGACCAAGTCAAAACAGCTCTACTACCAATGAAGGGTAGTAGAGCTGTTTTGACTTAGTTTAGGACTGTGGTGAATAGTCGGGGGGATAGGGGACATCCTTGTTTGACTCCTATAATCTTCATTTTTGATTCCGTCGTCCTCACAAACGCCTACACTTTCCATCCGATGAAGACAGAAGGAAAACAAGAAGAAACATCTCACAAACACCTACACGCTCCATCCTATACTCCTACCCCATGCGTCGTGCGGCTCTCGCTGCTGACAACAAGCATGTCCAATGTCCAATCCAGCGTATGCAGCTGGTCCGGCGGTATAAAAAAGCACCGGCGGTTTGTTCCGGCACACGGTGGGATAATCGGTGGACGATCGGGCTGCGTGGTGGAACAAATCTCCCTGCACCGGAATCGGCAGCAATGCCCACCTCACGCTGGCAAATCAATCAATCAATCAATCAAGGAATTTAAAAATTTTATAGAAAAAAAATTGAACGTAAAATAAAAGAGTTACAGATTAAATTTATATTTTCTTAAATGGGACACCCTACATATTTTTAAACATTCTGAGTATTTTTTTCTGATTTCAAAAATATGTCACTTATATTTGTTATTTTTAACCGTTTTTGAGTTATTAATAAAAACCGCATTGTTAAAAAATAATTCAATAATTTTTGTGGGTAGGTCATGACTCAAAACAATAATTTTAATTTTTAAAAAATTTTTTACCACTAAAATAGATAAAAAAATTTCTTTGTTCAAATTTAAAATTTGCACGTTTCATGGCATTCTAAACCTATTTAAAAAAAAAAAATTGAAATTTTTTTTAACCATTTTTGAACAAATTTTTACCACTAAAATAGATAAAAAAAATTTCTTTGTTCAAATTTAAAATTTCCACGTTTCTTGGCACTCTAAACCTATTAAAAAAAAAAATTGAAACTTTTTAAAAACAATATTTTTGATCTTTTTCTGTCACTGCTATAGAATGAATGAAAAAAATTTTTTGCCCATATTTTAAATTTTCACACATTTCACAAAAAAATGTTTTCAAAAGGTTAAAATTTGGAAATTTTGTCTGAATTAAAAAAAAAAAAAAAATTCAAAAAATTTGAAAATTTTATCAAAGAAAAATTTGTTTTAAATTTTTTTGCTACTAGAGAATATATGATGGATTTTTTTTTCTCAAATTTAAAATTTCCATGTTTAATGACATTCTAAATCTATTTCATAACAAAAAAAATTTCAAAAAGAACAATTGGAAATTTTGTCAGAAAAATTTTTTAAACATTTTTTGCTACTATAGAATATATGATGGAAAAAAATGTTTGCTCAATCTTACAATTTCCACGTTTCATGACATTCTAAACACATTTCAGAAATAAATAATTACAAAAAAAAAGTTTTTTGAAAATAATTGTACTACTATACCTAGAATAGACGGTGGAAAAAATTGTTTTGCTCAATTTTAAAATTTCCAGGTTTCATGACATTCTCAACATATTTCAGAAAAAATTATTTCAAGATTTTTTAAAATTTCTTTAAAAAAATTTGACCACTACCACCCGGTATAAATACCTTTACCGATTTTTTTATTTTACGTTCAATTTTTTCATCTATAAAATTTTTGAATTGCTGAGAAAAAATCATTACAAATGAAATGAGAAACGATTAAATAGTTATTGAAATATGTTTTTATATAAGGCCGAAATTAAGGTCCAAAGAGAGGCCTTAAAGAATCACCGTGTACGTATCTTAAAATCGGAGATTTTGTATAAATATATTTTTGGTACTGGATATTCACATTTTCTCCAATTGCTACCTGCGGTGAACGAAAGATAAATATCGGTTCTTTCAAATGCATACAGTACATCTTTCTGTTGCAGTCGAGACACACAATGAGCAGGCACAAAACTTGTGGCAAAAATGGACCAAAGCTTGAAATTTTAACAAAAAATAGTAAAAATTGAAAGAAACCTCTGCCCAGCCAGCTTATGGTTCACAAGGCACTGAAAAACCCTAACCCTGGCTGGCAGACATTTTTGTCAAATTTAGGGCAATTGCTTTCGGTCTCCGTTAAACGTAAACCGTGGGTCAAACTGATTCAGTTACCACGGAACAATTGAACTTTCAATAATTTGGCAGATGGTTAAAGTTTAACGGAGACAGAAAGTAATGGTCCTTACCACCCCAAACCACCCCTGAAAGAGTTGAATATATTTTTTCAGTTCTTCGTGTCTCTGTCTTCTTTGTTCTTGTAAATATTAAGAAACGTCCTCTAGATATACTATTTACACTGGGAGGGAGTGTTAGTGGGGTTATATCATTGTTATTAAGTTTTTTGTTGAAAAAGTAGTTGTCAAAAAGATTTGTTAAAAACACTCATTTTGAATTTGAATAAAGAATTTATTTCAATTTTATAAGAATAGATATGAATACCCGAATAAAATCCAATTATTATATTGTTATGAATTACACCCCCTTGGAACTGGAGATGATACGCCTATGCCCACTAATTGTGACTGGAAGCTAGCAGAAGGAAATGGACTTTTCTGGAATGTGGTTGGAGAAGAATCTTGATTGTTTCTAGATGGATCTAGAGAGTCAAATTCGGAGTATATAAGGCGCGATTACCAGCGCGGAAGAAGAAGTTTTATTAAGAAGGCAGTTTATAAAAGTGAACAAGTTGAAAAGTGAAAAGTGAGGTTAAATATTAAATAAACAAAGTGAATTTGAAGTATTGTATACTCAGTAAATTGTTAAATAAAGTGTTAGTAGTGTTTATCTCTTGTTGAAATTATTTAGAACCCACGGATATATACAGGATGTTTCCAAAAAGGTGAATAAACGTAACAATATGTTTATAGCTATGTATGCTTTGAAAAATTAATCATTTGATAGTAAATAATGATTTTGGTTTCTTGTTAACAGCTTAACAATATTACATATTTTTGTACAAATAAATCTTTGACTGCTTGTTGTATTTAAACAGGGAACTTTAACATTACGAGTTTTCTTGCAATGTGTGTTGTAATTACACAGCTATATAAAAAATGTTGGTTATATGCTAATGAACAGAGCACAGTAACAAAGAAGGGAGGAAGTATAGTTTCCCTTTTCTTGAACAGGGGACCATGTCCTAGTGCATTTTGACACGCTGAATGCGAATTCGTAGCCCAATTTACTCCATATCATCAAATATTTTTGTAAAGTTGAATAAAAGTCGGAAATCGATTAATATACGGTTTTCGTAAGAAGAAAAGTTCTTCATAGGAGTGAGTATGTTTTTGGATCCATTGAATTGGACTCTGTGGCCAAAATCCAGACTGACCATGTCAAATAAATTTAACCTCTAAGCAGGTCTGCAGCCAGAAATAAATCATGGGGGTGCTCATCGGAATTCCCCTGAACTCTAACGGGTCAACTGAAAAAACAAAAAATTTCTTGAATACGAGTTACCTGCTTATATCTTCAACAGATTTTTTTATAATTTGCAGCGACGATCCGAATCCCTTCTAAAATCTAGATTTCCTCAGGCACCCAGCTTATTACCAGTAAAGCTCACCATGTATTTATTCATTGAGACATTCACATGAAAAATCTCTGAATGTGCTACAGAAGGCTGGACTTGTGTGTCAATTATAAATAATTGAAAAACTCGAGTGTAAAATGTATTGATAAAGCTTGTCATACAAATTCATTCTTGTTTTTAATAACGGACTCTTTTATTTTAAATTTCCTTTTAGGTCGATCGTGGTAAAGTCAAAATCATCGATATTGGTCAGAAATGTAAAACAGCAATTTTATGAATTATTCTTATGGGAAAAATTATGCTGAACACGATGACAACATTAAAAAAATTATGAAACACAGGCTTCATTGTTAAAAACAACGTTTTTTAGCGAAATTTCTCATTTTTTGATGTTTTTTGACTTTTCAAAAGTCAAGAAATAAAAAATGAAGATTTTATCAATGCACATCCTTTGAGACTTGTAGTGACCTTTCACCTCTGACCGTTCAATTGTTATAAAGAAATTAAGGGTCCTAAATTAATATATTTTTTTTCTTTTCAACAAAAGGCCATACGGATACTTTATTGTGATCAAAATATTGCATTTAGTTCATAGAATTTACAGCTTTATTTTTGTGTCGATATCTCACATATTTTGCAATTGTTTAAACAAATAAGCTAATTTGTTTATTAAGGACTTGCGACTTTCCATTGCATTTCTTGCACTGTCCACCCCCAGCAATCGACAAATATTTATCCTAACTACCATTTCTATGTGGTTTTGCCCATCTTTTCTTTTTTTACCACCCTCCAACGTTTTAAAAAATGCTCATTAAACAAATGAAATATCTCAGCTTACGAATGTCGTATAGGCAAATGAAAGATAATAAAAAAATGAAAGTTTTGAGCCTAGATAGACCTCGATCCGTTAACTAGAACCGGAGATATAGACCAACTTGCGTTTACGACTCTCAATTGTTTATTAATTAATTTTTTGAAAAAAGTCTTGTGACAACATAAAGTTAATGTATTAAACTAACTAGTATTCAATTGTATTGAAACACATTCTTTATAGGATATTGCAAACAGCAGAAAAAATGACTGTCTGTAAATAAAAGACAAACTTTGTGTAAAAATATTAATGAAATCTTTGCATTCTTTCGATAACCTAAATTCTGGTTATGCTAGCAAATTAAAATCCTAATATGAACTTGTCTTATTTCTTATTTGACAATTCTCATTGTAACACTACCAACCACACAGTGCCCAACGGCCATGCAGATTAAACCAGTATCTACATAACCCCCTACGATCATGAAGATTCAGTTAAAAAAGAGAACAAAGGCCTAAAATGAATTTATTTATCTACTTTGTCTTAAAAAATTTTCATTCTAATGGATTACATTTTCATGAAATCTGTCATTCTGTTTCTTGGAAATGCTTAGCCTTTAAAACGTTTTTCGCCCTTATTCTGGAGCTCATCAGAAAGATATAAAGCCACTCATAAGACAAGGTAGATAAATAAATTCATTTTAGGCCCTTGTTCTCATTTTTAACTGAATCTTCATGATCGTAGGGGGTTATGTAGATACTAGTTTAATCTGCATGGCCGTAGGGGACTGTGTGGATGCTAGTGTTAGAATGAGAATTGTGAAATAAGAAATTAGACATATTCATTTTAGGATTTTAATTTGCTAGCATAACCAGAATTCAGGTTATCGAAAGAATGCAAAGATTTCATTAATATTTTTACACAAAGTTTTTCTTTTAGTTATAAACTTGCAGGTATGTATGTGTGTGTATGTATGTGTAATGGATGTCTGTATGTGTATTTGTGTATGTGCTTATATGGATATGTTTACTAGTGTATAGCTTAAGATGAAAAACAGAAGTCATGCAGCGCATGACTACCTGATCTTCGGCTTTTTTCAATAATTGTATTTTTTTTTTGCAGAAACTGTATATTATTTATTTTTTTTTATATTTATATTGGAAATAAAGACCTTTTATTATTATTATTATTATTATTATTAAATGGCTATTTTTTGCTTTTATAACAATTAATTTATGAACGTCGTACAACGTTTTTTAGTATATATGCTACGAGTGACTTGCGCAGTAACGACTTTGTATATATAAAATTCAAAGCGCGTTCGGTTTTAAATGCACTGTAAGTGGTTTAAAGTGGTTCTAAGAGTCATTTAAAGGTGTTTTTCTTCTATTTTTTAATTTTCTTGAGTTTAATTATTTTTTATACAGGGTGTTCCTTAATGACGTGCTAATATTTCAGGGTGTGATTCCTTAGGTCATTTTATGAGGAGAAGTTCTTATGAACATATGTCCGCAACGGCTTAAATTTCTTGCTACAGGGTGTTGAAATGTATTTCTTTTTAATCGTTATTTTTTAATATCTCAGAAAGTATTTTAGATATTATTCAATTTTGGTATGTATTAATAGAATATAATACCACATATTTTAATTCGAAAAGTTATTTTAACGCATCACTAGTGGCGTCCCTGCGAACATATCCTCTCATATTTTTTACCAAGAAACTGGTACGCCACTGACATTTTTCCATGTGAATATTTTTCCTGATTAGCCTGATCAATTTTACATGAAAACGGTCTCTTGTGTTTTTCTTGCAAGACTATTTCAATTCAATTCAATTCATTTCAAATTGAAACTAATTAAACAGGCACACACAAAAAAAGTTGTCGATTGCACGGACCAGACCAATTATTTCCAGTGTTTTTTGGCTTGCTGATACCGAATTCGGTATCAGTTTTGTGGCATCAAGTCACATTTTTTTTCTATCCTCAAAAAATAGAAAAACGCAATTTTGCATTTTTGCATTTTTCTGTTTTTTTGAGGATGAAGCAAAAATGTATGATCAAATCAATGGATTTTTGTGATAATTGAAAACTAGTTAGTTTCAAATATTAACTTTATGTTGTCACAAGATTTTTTCCAAAAAATTAATTAATAAATCTTCGGGTGTAGTTAACGGATCGATATTTATCTAGGCTTAAAATTTTCCTTTCTTTATTGTCTTTCATTTGCCGATAATTTCATTTCGATACGACATTCCTGAGCTGAAATATTTCATGTGTTTACTAAGCAATTTTTTAAAACGTGTGGGGGGGGGGGTAAAGAAAAGAAAAAAAGAGGCAAGACCACATAGAGATGGTAGTTTTTAACAGTATTTATCGATTTTCAGGGGTGGAGAGTGCAAGAAATACCATGGAAAGTCGCAAATTCTTAATAAACAAATCAGCTTATTTGTTTAAACAATTGCAAAGAGTTATCGGCACAGAAAAAAAAAACGTAAATTCTATGATCAACATGCAACATTTTGATTACAATAAAATATCCGTATAACCTCTTTTTTTGAACTGAAAAAAATTGTTAATTTAGGACCCATAAGGTCACTTGGGGTATTTGGGCCATGATTTTACAACCTGAGCGAGTAGATTATTCTTTGAACTTGCCTGAGAACCACTAAAAAGTTATATTAATATCTAAAATATTTTTTTATATATAATACAATACACAGTCTTTAAATATATAATATTCAATTCCCGAGTCAAATTTAATTTTCTTTATAATTATAATTAAATAATAAAAAGTCTGGTGGGCCCAGTTACCCCTAGAAATTGGGGCAACTGGACCATACGGGTCTTGGTTTCATACAAACGATTGTTATTTGAACTGGGGTAAGTGGTTGGTAAACATGTAAACCTCGTACAAAATTACCACAAGTCATTTAAACCACACCATAGTCGAGTTGTCGACGATGTAAGAGAACTACTACATAACAATTAGGTGTGAAATTTATTCAAATTAGGAATAACACAACTTTTGTTAAAGTAAAAGGGCAAAATTAAATGTAAAAAAACATCCAATTTCAAGTAAGCATAAAAACACAGGCCCACAAAAAAAGTGATCTGCACCAGGGACCTGACATAGTAATCCTATGTATTTCGACGTGCTGAACACGAATCCAATGTCCGTTTAGCTCCGTTACCCACCAACTTTTTGTAAATCGCGAAAATAATCTAAAGAAATGAGGTTGCTTAGGCTATTTTCACGATTTACAAAAAAATGGTGGGTGATGGAGCTAAACGGACATCAGATTCGTGTTCAACACATCAAAATACATAAGGATTAATATGTAGGGTCCCGGGTTTAGATCGCTATTTTTTGTGTGACTGTGCGCAGTGATCTGCATCTACCTAATAAATAAAAACAAAAACAACATACTTAATGTGCTTGGGGTAACTTGGTGCCAGCCGTGCCCAGATGCCCCAATTACCTGGCCCACTTACCCCATTTTTGAAAAATTGTGGGGGTAACTGGGCCACCCACTCAAGCTTATGACCTAACGCAGAATACATTTTAGGGATATATCATGCGTCTAATTTATGCTAAAATAACTGTGACGTTGATTATATATACAATAAACCTGTAGATATTTCAAAAAAATCAAGATTACATCACGTTGCTATTAAAATTTTACACTACAAAATTTAAAAAATTGCTACATGAAAGCAACAACACTCAGAAACATGAGCCTAATTGTTGTAGTGAGATGACATTGTCCTTCAGTACTGCCAACTGCTTGAAGTGAAATTAACCCCACAAGTTCTACGGAAAAAAACCATGGCCCAGTTACCCCCTAGGCCCAGATACCCCAACTGACTAATTTGTTTATAACAATTGAACGGCCAAAGATAATATGTCACTACACCATCTCAGATGACGAGTATTGATAAAGTATTAATTTTTTATATCTTGACTTTTTTTTGTCCGCCGCACCGTTTCCGTTAAAAAATCAAAAAACACCAAAAAAAATTTCTCTCTAAAAACCATTGTTTTTAACAATGAAACCTGTGTTTTAAAACTTTTTTAATGTCACCATTGTGCCCAGCGCAATTTTTCCTATAAGAATAGTCAATAAAATTGCTGTTTTAAATTTCTGACCAAAAAGAATTACGACGACCGGCCTATTTCTTCATTGGCATGTTGCTCCAACAAAAATCAGCTACTATATTTGTGTCACACCGCCGTTAATATCGGCGTTCTATCGCCTTAATATCTTGATGAAATTTTGCCTCTGTTTTTCAGTGTAATATACGACTTTCCAGAAAATGGTCCGAATGAAAGCCTTAAAAGTGTAATTTTAAATTTATAAAGAATCGTACCTTTTTAAAGTTTTCAAGCACTTATGTTAATGTATCATTATAATCTGGGACAGCACGAGAACTTATCTACCCTGCCTATTCAACATCACTCAGTCTTATAATCATCTTTCTACTCCTTAGTAGCATGCAAATTTGTGCTCTTTTTCTTTAGGTAGCTACCAGATATTTTGGAAAACTGACCTCGCAAATATTTGAAGCATTTGCGTCCTTTATATAGAACTTGACGAACTGCTTCATCAATCCAAAGGGTACATTAGTACATGACCAACCTTTTTTTTCCTGAGGCTGTTATGTTCCATAGGGTTGCTCTGAAATAAATTATGTATATATACTGCTATCAATTAATTATTTAATTCATTACCTTTTTTCCTGTGGCTGTTATGTTCCATAGAGTTGCTCTAGAACAAATTATGTTTATACATTGTTATTAATCAATTAATTAATTACTTTATGTACTCAAAATATCTACAGGATAGAATTCCAAATGATATTAAAACAATATAATACCATATTGTATAGAGAAGAGAAGATTGACAATGTATATTATAAAATAACAGATATAAATTAAAAACAGAAACAAAAAAGTAAAACATACTGAGTTAGATTATTACTAACAGAGATACTTACAATTTAAAAATTTTGTAAATGAACAAAAGTGAACACCAATATTTGTTGGTAAATTATTTATAGCCGATATTACTTTTGAAACAGGACAATGACTATTATAATTTGAATAAAAATAGAACAAATCTCTATTTCTCCTATTAAATCTCTAAAATTACATAATTGCAAAATGTCTGAAGAATTTATTTTATTATTGATAATATTAAAACCAAATTTTTCTATAATTTTAAGACGCCTTTTCTTAAAAGATGTAATACATAGCAACTGAAGTCTTTCTTCATATGAATAATTGGTTTTGCCAATATGCAACTTAAGCAAAATGAAATATACCATTTTCTTTTGCACACTTTCTTTCGAGTCTGTCTATGCCAGATTGATAGTATGGTTCCCAAGAATACAGCACCATTCTAATATTGGTCTAACAAGTGAATTAACGTATTTAAAATTAAAGTCATATCAGTGAAATCCCTGCGTTGTCGCTTAATAAAGCCACACAGATGGTTTGCTTGCTTTAAAACGTTCTCAATATGCAAGAGACATACAAAGTAATGCCCAGATAGCAAATAGAATCTATTCTGAGAAGTTTTTTTGTATCTAGAGAATAATCAAACAAAATATTACTTTTCTTCTTAGAGAATGTCTTATATTTATTTATATTGATTTCAAGACAATTTTTTTAATTCCAATCACAAAAGCTGTCAATATCACACTGCAGTAATGTACCAGTAATACCATAAAATGAGAGTTTTTGAAGAAGAATATTTTGATTGACACGATCAAAGGTCTTTTTTATATCAGTATAAATTGCATCAACTTGGGAGGCATTCTTAGGAAAAGATTTGTCTGCGTACTACTACCTCTATAAAAACCGTGCTAATAACACATGATAACATTTTTATATGAATTAAAAATATCAGCTACAATGGAATATGGGTGCTAGTAAAATATTTCGCAGCTGATAAAACTTTCTAATTTTTATATATAGATTTTTTTTCCATGTTCATTCCACGTCAAATTCTGATCTCTAGTAGTACTTAGGTATTTCATTTTAACTATGGATTTTAATACTGGAGTATATGCAGTGACAAATGAAATGCAAAGAAATATGTTTTTTATTGTTTGAATATTGGGTAAAAATTTGTTGTAAAAAGTTCTCTCAGTATAGAGAAATATTGTTATACTTGTATTAAATTATTGTTTCCTTGCGTGTAAGGTAAAATTAGAGGATTCCTACACAACGAGTAAGCTGTCTAAAAGGAAAATAAGCGTTTTATTATTATTGCAAATAATATTTATTTAGAGGGTAACAAGTTACGTGCCGGTATCATATGTATAAATAAAAAGCAGTAAATTGCTACGCCACTGCTGAAGCATGTTGGTAATACTTGGCATGAAGTAGCAGCTCGTCATCGTCCATAACTGTGTCAGAAGAATAGTTATTAGGGCCAAATAAAACTATTAGCTTAGAAAATGCAAGTATAACCTACTTCCACGGTTTTGTTTATATTTGAACAGCTATTATCTGCATATTTGGTATCGTGCTTTATCATTATCGTGTATTTAACATAGCTCCGAAATTTAATGATCTTAAATCGAATATATTAAAAGTAATTTGTAACCTTAATTAAATAAATATGAAAATAATTTGTTACAAAAATAACAATTAGTAAAGCGTATTTCAAAATATTTATGTAGGAAATATTTGAGAACGAAGATATGTAGGATATATAAGATTAAAAAATAAAATAATGAACTTTTCAGTATATTGTCATATGACTTATGATATTCATCTTAGTAGTGATTAAGTATTGGAATTAGTGTCAAGAAGAATGGAACAAAACCTAATTCAAATGTCTGGACAATAATGTGGTAGAAAGAAAACATTAGGCACAGAAGCATCCTTCAATGTTTTACACTATTTTAATATAGCGACCAAATGTCATAGCATCCTACCCCAAAATGAAAGACGGTGGTGTTCAATTTCCAATCAATTTTTCCATATATTGCAAAAATGCATTGTTTTATCCAATTATTATGATATTCATGTTGGTAGCAATTAAGTATTTTTGAATTAGTGACAATAATGTGTGGTAGAAAGAAAAATAGGCACTAACCCGCACTTTACCCCTATTTAACTCCCAACTCTTCAACGGTATCATCTCAAAATATAATCTAGTGCCAGATGTCGTTATAATACATACGTGTACCAAATTTCAAGTGAATATCTCAATTGTATTTTATCAACCCCTTTAATAATGGAGTAGGTGTGGCGGAGGGTTGAAAAATATTATAAAAAATCTGACTTCTTGGCTTCTAGTACATACACCGAATTTCAAGTTTCTGTGATCTTACAAGCTTGCTTTATTTATTTTCCCCTATTTAAGTACACCTAATTTAACCCCCAACCCTTCAACGGAATAATCCTAAAATATAATCTAGTTCCTGATGCCAATAATACGTATTCCAAATTTCAAGTGAATATCTCAATTTTTTTTTATCAACCCCTGTAATAATGGAGTGGAGTAGTGGTGGGTGGATGGAAAATATAAAAAAATTGAGGCCTTGGCTTCTAGTATATACACCAAATTTCAAATTTCTGTACTCTTACCAGCTTGCTTTACTTATTTCCCCCTAATTACCCCTATTTACCCTCCAACCCTTCACCGGATATATTAAAAAACGATCTAATTAAGCTAGTTCATGTTTTATTGGGTTATTTTGTTTTTTTAATGTTAATTTGAAAGTGACGGTGTTCTGTAAAGGCGGCATAAGCAGAATTGTACGTACCCACTTGCCAACAAATGCCGAGCGGCCATGTCGATCGACAAAGCCGACGATAATGGAGACGCGCCTTTAGAAATAACGCAAGTTATGCAAACTAAGTGACATACGATATGGCAGTGTCGGCATGTATCACAAGAGACCATTAAATTTAGGAGTGTTTATGTTTATATTTTAGTTTCGAGATACTGCTTGGATTGTTATTGAAACGTGATATGCCTAATAGCATGGCGTTGAGTGAACGGTACGGTTACAAAGCCGGCGCAGCGGCCTAGATAGATCTGTCGCTCTCGATACGTTTTTCGTAAGAATTTTGGAAATTTTTTTACGATTACTATACTTCCAATCCACTACGTGGATGTGGAAGTAGTAGTTTTAAATCTAGCTATTTTGCAAACCACTGAAGTTCTTGAGTGAAAATTCATAGTAATAGTCTACATAGGTGCTCTTAAAGTTTTTTTAAATATATGTACTAAGAAAAAAAAGTTATGGGAAAAAATAATAAATATTTCCCTATCGGATGTCTCTTTCTAGGGAATGGCCATCTTAAAAACAATTATATTATTTTTTTGTCGACATACCTACTTATTGAATGCTCTGCGGCTAGTGAACATAGCTTAATCGGTAAATACAATTTTTTCGAAAAAAGTTCGGCATCAAAATCGATAGCTATTGAAGTCCTCGTTTGGACAATAAAAACGGAGAAAACTAAAATTGATGAATGCTTGAAGAAGTTATATGAACAAAAGAAAATTCCACAGACTGACATACGTACACAGCCACATAACTTCCCAGTTCCTTCGGAACATAGAAGTAAAATTCAATAAATTTGATTGGTTAAACTTGAGAGATAATA
Source organism: Stenurella melanura (assembly GCA_963583905.1). NCBI lineage: Eukaryota > Metazoa > Arthropoda > Insecta > Coleoptera > Cerambycidae > Stenurella > Stenurella melanura. Next base: position 64,825,534 of record OY757311.1, read on the forward strand.
TAAGTGGAATTAAACATATAATTAAATGGTTCACCTATTATTATAATTTTCGTCCAATTATAATAGTAGTTAACATTTAATGAGCATTTTAAGGTACGTTAGCGTTCTAGTTACAACTGAAAATATTAACTTATTCTACATTATAATAATTCAACTAATTAAAATATTGATTTCCTTTTTCAAACACTTTCTAATTCATATTAACTTGCAAATTTTTGACAAAAATCAGTGCAAAATTAATATTTATTTATTCATGGTATTTATTATGGTTTCGTCTCTTATACTTAAAGTTAAAATTATTTGAAAATGGTCGGTATCTCGTTTCTAATGCCCCGTACTTCTTCATTATTAGGAATATAAAGGCAGGGTCGGAGATGCCCCTTGTGGACTCGTAGGCACAATCTTTAACTGGTGCTCCTCCCCATCGATGCTACAACAGTTACTTAAGTAGGAAAAAAAACGTGTGAGTGCCAGAGAAAGTAAGTATATAATTAGTCGATAGATGCAATGAATCAATTCAGTTTAAAAGAATAAACCTTTATTGTAATTTAAATTACAAATATTATTAAAAATAAAAACAAAAATTTTCTTTTCCTAGCTCTTGTAAAAACAAATGAAAGGTCTAGTTTTAAACCGTAGGTACAACATGAAACTGAAGTCATTTATATATTCTAGTAAATGCTTTTACGAAATTCAAAATATCACTTTTAGTTATCCAGAAAATGGCCCTGGGAATTTCAAGCGGACCACCTTGTGTATTTACCTAAATCTTCTTTTTTATCCTTATAGATAATGTTGTATCAACACAAATAACATACGTAGCTTGTACTAAAAGTGAATAATTTTCCTAATTTTCTTGTATGATTTCTTGTGTCAATAATGAATAATAAGATAAACAACCATAATGGAGTAGTTTATACTGGATTACTTGACCAGTTTTTTGAAGATGGTCATCATCTTCCTCGGTATTTGAACAAATAAAACGTAAGAAATGTGGATACATAAAGTTTCAACGGTTGAGCACCACTAAACATGGCATCGTAACAGTTTTGATGTTAAAATTCACACAAAATATTACATCATAATAATATAACGGCGCCAATTAATATCTTAATTACTTTTTTAAATGTCATTACTATTTTCTGGCGATGATTTAGAACTTCCCGTTATTGGCAGCTTTAAATCTTATTAAGTCTAATGGCTCAATATGGTCCTATACAAAGAAGATATCGAGATTTTGATGAAAAATTGATCTGCAATAAACTGTCCTAATTATATCGATTTTATATCGTGTACGTTAATACACCTGTAGTTTTAGAAAGTATCCATAGCTCTTGAAGATGGAAAAGAGCAGTTGTAGGTTTTCTTTCTGGCATCAAGACGCTTTATAAATAAATTTAAAAAAAAAAAGTTGACTTTCTCTATGTCTCAAATATTTATACAGGCATTTCATGAAAGAACAGTTGTTTGGGGTTCTGTGTTTATATCACACTGTACTATAATCGGCCACATTCGTTATATTTATGTCGGCATCAGTTTACAAAATGACGTTATAAAATCCAGAAGAGCAAGTGTTTGTAAGTCCACAGACTGATAAGTAGAAGTTATAAACATCATGTGCAATGCCCTTAATATCATAGGGTTCAAGTTTCAGTCAAAGGCCTTAAATAAGGGTAGCTGAAATACTCCTAGATTCATCAAGGCCCTCTACTATATTATCCATTTACTTACTAACGAATTGAATGTTTCTAAAACTATTCTAATTACAGAATGTACAATTTCATATTCGTCCAGAAATCTGACTAGTCTTTTTTTAAGATAATTTCAGTCAATTTACCAAATTAGAGAAAAATGGAAGTTGGCTTGGTATTATTAGAGTATTCTACCGCACTCCCTTTTAATTGGAATAGTTCCTCTTTCCTTAAAGGCTGAAACAAAGAATCATTGGCTAGAGCATACATTTACGATGTGAACTAATGGCTCAATTAACAGACACATACAATATTTCATTATTTAACTTTTTATTAGTCACAATGTTTTAGCAAACATTTTGTGACCCATGCATGACTCTAGTTAACCTCGCTTTGATGTACGGCATGTCTGACAACATGACGCCACACACTGGGAAATTTACCACTTTCTTTGGACAAAAGTCCACTTGACACACAGTTCTTGACCAATTTGAATACATTTTTTAAATACTCTTGAATGATTCTAGTTTACCCTCCGATTGCTACAATTTGAATATCTATTCTTCTAATGAAAATATCTGACCCAATATTGGAACATTAAAAAATTTCTTTTTACAAAAATAGTGTTTAAAAGTGAATTATTTATTATTTGTTTGATTATAGTAATGAAACATATTCTTTATAGGATTTTGCAAACAGCGGAAAGAAAAGCTATCTATGAGAACTAAAGGAGAAACAATATATAAAAATATTAATGAAATCTTTGCATTCTTTCGATAACCTGACTTCTGGTTATGCTAACAAATAAAAATTCTTATTTGCCATTCTCATTTTAACACTAGCATCCAACATAGTCCTCTACGCCTAGGCAGGCTAAACTAGTATCTACATGATCCCCTACGATATGTAAATTCTGCTAAAAATGAGAACAAAGGCCTGAAATTAATTTATTTACGTACCTTGTCTTTAATTTTTTTTTTAAATAGTGACTGCCCTACATTGCAGATCACCGAAATTTTTTAGTTGCATTTTAATTTTTTTGGATCGCTGATTAAGAATATGATACGCAATTTGTCCAAAAGTGGTCCAATTTTTAAATATTACAATTTCTGGTTTTTAGGCACATTTTTGGATTTTTCGATATATAATTTCTTACTGAAGAACTGTGCGTCAAATGGACTTTTGTCCAAAAAACGTGGTAAATTTCCCACTGTGCGCCATCTGTTCCGGTTCCTTGTTTGGTGGACGGTGTCACCAAAGCTCTTTTACATCAGCTTTTTGATGACATCAGCCCAACGTTTGCCTTTCGTAGTTACTAACAACCATTCTATACTATCGTCTTTTCCGTTGATGTTGCCCAGAAATGGTAGAAATTTGAATAATGAAATACTGGAAGGTCGCCTTGTCGACGTATTTATTGGGGAATTGAGTTGTCCATACAATGGGCTGTTCAGGCGTATCCAAATATGCACCTCGAAAACATTAATACTGCGTTTGTCTATCCCTCTAACAATCCACATATCTGATGCGTAGAGAAAAAATTGGGACATCAACGAGTTTGATCTTTGTGTGTTTCGTGATATTTCCGTTGCTAAAATTTTGCTCAACTGGAAAGTTGTCAATCTTGCCATCTGTATTCTTCGGAAAATCTCGTAGTGGCAAAGGTTTCCAAGGTTGGTTATATTGCCTCATGCACATCCATCCTCAACTTGCTTGATTGGTTTTCATTTGCTTGATCTACAATCATAATTTTCATTTTATGTTAATTTTCATTATTTGTTGTTTGTTGCAACTAAGATGCAAATATAAAGTAGAAATAGTTCTACCTATAACTATTCTACACTGCATGTCTTCGAGTATGTAGCATTACGTATTCTACATAGATATTAAAGACGATTTGTGAAAGATTACAGCCGTGCTTTGTCTAACGCCTTCGACAGTTGCCACATTTGCCAGTGTTAGCGTTGTTTTGAGCAGAGTTTCCTTCATATAATTTGACTTGTAAACAGAGTTATTTAAATACATTAATCAGTCACTTCTTCTACTTGGTGGTGCTACAGCCCAAATTTGGCCATGGCCTCTAACTTCTGTCTCCATGCCTGTCTATCTCCTGCCGACCTTTTCCAAACTTGTATTCCTAGATCGCGTGCACCCCCTGTACGTCGTCTTCCCAGCGTTTCCCTGGTTTCCCCACTGGCCTATTTTCGTGAATTCGACTGGTTAAACGTTCTTTTTGGCAGCCTTTTATCTTCCATCCTGATCACATGTAACCGTTGCAGTATGATAAATTCTGAGAGTGAGGGTTATTTAAAGAGACTGTACAGTTCGTGATTATATCTGGTTCTCCAGATATTATCGTCCTTAATTGATCCCAGTATCTTTCTCCAGTACCTTCCTTTTGAAGATATTGAGCATGACTTTTATTCTTTTCGCCATGGTCCACGCTGCACTTCCATAACTTACGATAGGTCTTATTATTGTCTTGTACACTCTCACTTTGTTATTACACCGGACATTTTTAGATTTAAGTACGTGGAATATTGCGAAGTTATTCTGTATTGTCTATGGCTATTCTTCTGAGGGTTTCTCCATCTTGTGAGTTCCATTCCACCTTCATATATATAAATTGATTCGCCGACAAAATGTTATCTTCTACGACAATTCGCGCGCGGCTCCGTTGTATCTTTCTTGAATTAATATTTTTGTTCTTATCGAGTTAATCTCAAGGCTGATATTTTTGGCATATAATTTTAATTCAGAATAGGCTTGTTGTACAGCATTTGCAATTCGGGTCATAATATTGCTATCGTTTGCGTAGGCCACCACCTGTAGGGTCTTGTTGGTTAATAGGTTTTCTTTTCCAATGTTCATCTGTCTTATTAGGTATTCCAGAATTAACTTAAATAGAGTGGGGCTCAGCATGTCCATACTTCAAACCTTTCGAGATGTTAAATATGTCAGTTACTTGATTTTGAATACGTACCGCCGCGCGCCGCACCGTTACCGTGTCATCCATTATTATTTTTACCACCCTGATTAGTTTATGCCGTATTGCATCAGGCACTTCCTTTGTTATATGTGAGATAATTCTATAATCACCAGTAGTACAAAATACTGAACCAATGTATAGCCTATGTGGGTGCAACATATAAATAATGAATTGTACGTTGGTCCAATATTTTGTACTGCTGGGAATATTTCTTGTAAATTGTATGAATTGTCTTATTTTGAGTTATGGGACGCATCGGTTAGTGTCGATGGCTGTTAATCTTTATCTCGGGAAACGTACATGTTCCAATGAGGGAGAAAAATACATTTATTAAAAACAAATAATCCATTATGAAAGTTTTTATAATCAATTATGGCACTCCCTGTAGATATTTTCACTAACGCATTAAGTACTACGATTAGAGAGAAAACAAAGCATTAAATAACTTACTTATAAAGGATTTTTAATACCAGTATGCGGGTGTTATATCGGAAAGTCCTACATTAATTATCGACAAAGAATATTCACCTTTGGAATCACTCACATGGCTTTCTTATTTAGTTAAACTCCATTTATAAACTAATAGCCCAAGATTAAGTCGCAATGAAAAACTAAATATCGCCTAACTTGTTTGTATTTCAAAGTGATAATTTTAACATTTAGGTAAAAAACTAGATTTGACTAAAAAAATCATTCAAACTGGAAACAGGTTAAGTATAATTTTTAGTTATTGGTTAAAATCTTTTATATTTCTTTTTAACCAACCTCAAAAAATTTTAAAAAGAGGAGATTCTCAAATAGACAACATAATATTTTATTACATATATTTTATTATAACGTACTGCTGGACGATGGTTCCATTGTAGTTCTTGTATCAAGAACTGTGGACGTTCAGTACACAAAAATTAGTCCAAAATATTTTGTTAGAATTACATTAACGTTGGCAGTTAGCAGTGGCGGCTCGTCAGGGGAGGCAGGGGAGGCTGAGCCTCCCCTTGGAAGAACCACCATATCTTCAAAAGTAATATCTTAAGAAATTTCTATTAGGTATATCTCAATTAGGTATATCTCTATACATTATCACGAGCCGCCACTGGCAGTTAGGTACTTTAGCTGATAACCAGAGATCGGGAATTTTATCTCGGCCCAAGAGGAGATATAGACGTAATATTATATTGCAAACGTTTACTGAAACAATCAGAAAAACGATGAAGTGGTGAAATATTTATTATATTGTCAGTTACATTGTATTTTTGGTAATAAATTTAATGTAGAAACGGTAATAGTACCTAGTTACAAAAACATGTAAAACATATCTAGCAAATAAAAAGACAATTTTGAATCAAACTCACACTTTCCTGTTCTGTTTAATGTGTGGCGTGCTTATGTTTATTTTTATAATAATTAAATTGAAAACCCAATTAGCTGCTGGCCACATAAAACAATTTTCCCAATAAGATAAACCATTTTTATATAATATTAAATCATACATAACAAAGTTAATGACTTGTAGCATAAACTGCTATGTACCATGTGCATGTGATAACGTGAATTTTATTTCATTTTAAAATGTTAATGCCTATAACCTACCTTTATCTGAAATCTACTGCATTAGTGAAACACAGTGGCGGCTCGTCAGGGGAGGCAGGGGAGGCTGAGCCTCCCCTTGGAAGAACCGCCATATCTTCAAAAGTAATATCTTAAGAAATTTCTATTAGGTATATATATATTTTATTGTTTATTATTCATTAATTAATTTTCAGTTTATATATAACATTTTTGCATTTCCTTTCCACGAACATACCTATAACGTTACAGTCCGGATAGTCTTTGTATGCATATTTCCCGGTCGGCCGGTCTTTTACTGAATGAACACTGCGGTTCGCTGGAGGCTAATACCAAATAGCTTCCAACTTTACCGCATTTACTTATAACATGAATGACCTTGAATTTCTTTGCGCTGTGTAAAATAGCAACACTTGGAATAGCCAAGTATGAGGCTAGCCTCAGATCTTAGTTTTTATAGCGCATGTGCACAGGTCATTCAAGAGTCAGGTGATTCACAAAGAAAACGAACTGACGTCTGACAGTCTGACAGTTGCGTGTAACCGGTTAAGAACAACTTGACGTATAAATACATAAAACATTTGATAGGCGGGCTAGAAATAAGTGCTCTAGGTGAAAATATTCCCAACAACATGTCTTGTTGTCCAGACGTGGTGGATTATTTGTTATTAAATGGATTTACTACTCTTATTTATGACGAAAAGGTAAGAATTAAAAGAAATGCCAGGCCTACACCAGCAATGCTTTCGTTAGTTTTTAAAAGTGGTAAACAAAACAGAGGGTTTTGTGATAACAATTATAAAAAAGTCGAGTGGTTAACGGCATCAACAGTTAGAAACAAATTATATTGTTGGAGATGTTTATTATTTACTAATGGTCAATCCTCAATTTCAATAATTGCAATCAATAATTTGCAAAATTTATCGCGAGGTTTAGAAAGGCACGAAAAATCCCAGGAGCACATTTCATCTTGCATTAAATTCGAAATGTTTGGTAAACAAAATATTGTAAATTTCTTGGATTCTGCACATAAGAGAGAAATACAAAATGTTAACGAAAAGGTCCGTGAGAATAGGGAAATATTAAAGAGGTTAATAGATGCCGTTATATAGTTATCTTCACAAGAAAATTCTTTCCGAGGACATGACGAAAAACGAGAATCGTGCAATAAAGGAAATTTCAAAGAGCTGGTAGATTTTTTAAAAACTTATGACCCAAAATTAGAGAACTTTTTGAATAACGCCACTATTTTTTGAGACAATTCCGGTAAGCTTCTGTAGAATGACCATTTTCAACACTTAAACGCATAAAAACATTTTTACTAGAAACAAAATGAGTCAAGACCGCCTTTCAAATGTATCGCTTATTTCAATAGAAAAACGTTTTTTGTCAGAATTGAGTAAACGCGATTCATTTTATGATGAAATAATCAACCATTTTGCTAGTTCCAAAAATCGCAGGTTACCACTCATTTATAAAAATATTCAGGCTTTAAAGCAGAGATTAATATAGGTAGTTGTTATTTTAGAAAAAATATTTATTTGTGCTATTTATTTTTTGGGAAATATTTTTTTTGTAATTCTCCATAATATAGAGTTCCGCGGTTGTATTTTTTTTATATAACTTCTTTCTCAAAACTATTTTAATTTCTATTAAAACTTATAATTTTACACGCCTGGCAGTGATAATGAATACAATTTTTTGTTTGTAGAAAAACACTTGAATTTTTTTACCAAAACTATTTTTATTTTTATTAAAAGTTATATAATTTAATTACGTGTGGGATAGTAGGACTCCTTTGGATACCGATACTCGAGTCGTAGGAACGAGAATTTCATGAGAATGATTTTTTCGTCTCATCATATTTTCTATTTCCTTTTCATTCTATTCTTTTATTAGTTCTATTCTCTCAAGTCATGAATCGGTATCCTGGCGAAGAACCCACGGCAAAAAAATGTAACGCGAAGTTGTAATACCTCAGGGGTGGTGGGGAAATGTACAAATTGTAGTTATATTGCACATCAGTTGTCTTTCAGAATATCAAGCCTCCTCTGCAGACAATATCACGAGCCGCCACTGGTGAAACGTATTGACAATTACCTAAAGGCGGGTTTATAAGTGCATGGAGTTAGTGGCGCCAGTAGATACTGGCACACCAGTGAAAATATACTGCACGTATAAACAGGTACTGACGAGAACTGGCGAGCAAGTCTTGAAGTTAGTCATTTCCAACTTTGTGGTACGCCAGCGTCAATTTGTATGCCACTACAAATAAAAACTGCACGTGTAAACCTTTACTTGCGATGTGTGTGATTAATAGAACATAAGAATGAGCAATAAGAAGTCAACAGTTAGCAAAAACAAGTGGACTTGTGATGAAATTATAAAATTTCTTGAAGTGTATGAAGAAAAGGAGTGTTTGTGGGACGTTCTCGTAGGAACTTTAATATTGTACATTTTGGAACACGGTACAAGTACTGTAAAGATGAAAAAGAGTCTCGAGGTGCTAAATATCTCAAAGTTACATGTAATTTCTGTTTTGCAGATAAAGCATTTCTCATTGAGGTATTCATTTCTTCAATGTATGGTGTTACTCGTTCAAGAATGCCAAAATGTGGCATCTGTGAATGGTTTCTGTAATGTCCCTAAGTCGACTCTGCTGGCAATCCATTTTTTTTAACCAAATATGACCTCTTAGTTTATCATTTAATTTCTTTTCAACATCGATTATCATCTGTTGAACAATCCTTCGTAGAACCATGCAGCACCCGGTACGAATTATTGTTTTCTTTACTTCATTACTTCATTTTGCTTGAACAATCACCTGTACTCTGAAGTCAAAGAATGAAGCTGGCGAGACATAATTTAAAATTATGTGTAAACCTATGATGGCGCTCAAGTTGAACTGGCGTGGCAGCTGGCGCTACTAAATCCATTCACGTATAAACGCGCCCTAAAACACATAATAATCGATTTTTTATATTTGCAGTATTAAAGGCATTCGACCCGATCGAGTGTCAGCATTAAATTCCAGTGTACGGAGGTACTTTTATGTTTCTTACTTATGCGGTTTTATCTCCTTTCATTATGCGACGCCGCCAATGTGTAAACCTATGATGGCGCGTAAGTTGAACTGACGTGGCAGCTGGCGCTACTAAATCCATGCACATATAAACGCGCCCTAAAACATATAATAGTCGTTTTTTTATATTTGCAGTGTTAAAGGCATTCGACCCGATCGAGTGTCGGCATTAAATTCCAGTGTACGGAGGTACTTTTTGGTTTCTTACTTATGCGCTTTTATCTCCTTTAATTATACGATGCCGCCGAAATTGTGAAACATTTCAAAATCGCCTTTTACCTACATTGTTGCAATTATTGGCATTTACGTCAACATCTAATAAAGGAAAAGGGTAGACCATCTCAGATCGCAGTTTTGCAAACCATAGTATAAATCTAACCATATGTATGTACATATGTATCTACAAACCTAGTGTGAAATTATACAGAGTCGGCGGTGTACAAAAATGTCTAGTGCTTCTCAGGTTGCAATAGACTTGTGGATTCTCGATTTCCCAGAACTGCAATTTAATGGAACAAAACAAAACAATTTCTTGGACATCTAAAACAAATGTTATAGACATATTTCCTCATAAAAGCATGTTAGTACTAGTGGCTTGACTGATAGTGTCAATCAACTAGTTTAAAATTTAGATTTAGTGGAAGTGATAGTGGGATGTAACATGCCGTGGTCAAAACGAGATAATCCACTTTTTAGACAATTTTTGGAAAACTGTATTAGTGGCAAATATAACAACATTCACGTGCTGTCGGAAACGACATTCAGAAGAAAATATTTATCAACGGAGTGTGATAATGTTAGACAAAAAATTTCTTCTGAGCTTACTGGGAAATACATCTGGGTTAGTGTGGACGAAACCACCAATGCTTGTGGTGAGAAAGTAGCGAATATTTTAGTGGGTGCATTGGAGGAAAATTGTTCAGTGCGTGGATACTTGATCGCCTCTAAAGTTGTAGAAACGATTAATTGTCGCATTATAGTGAAGGCAGGGAATTCAAGACTGCCAGAGTTATGTAGAAAATGAGGACAAGGTTTTGTTATTTCTTACTGATGGAGTAAATTATATGAAAGCTGCAGGACGAATTATGAAGGAAACATATCGCAATATGCTGCATGTAACATGTCTAACACATGGACTCCATAGAATTGCTGAAACTATTAGAGGGTGCTACGATATCTAGTGTAAAGAAAGTTTTCCTGAAAGCACCACGTCGTGTACGGTTACTTAAAGAAATACTTCAAATACACCATTACCTCCAGCGCCCATTATAACACGGTGGGGAACTTGGTTAGAGGAGGCATCATACTGTTTTTGCCATTTTGAAAACGTCAAACTAGTAGTACTGCAGTTGAATTCAGATGACGCAGTTGTTATTTTACAGGCTCAACAGGCACCTATGGATCCAACTATTTAAGAAGATCTGAAAAATAACTAAATCAAAGGACTCAACAGATTTTGAAGATTAACAAATTAAATTAAATGCTCAAAACGGGCGCCATTCATTTCCACACAAACTGTTAGACCGGAGAAATTCCTTTAAATTTTGGGTGCCCCTTCAGAGGCCCGCAGCGCGCTTAGGAGGGATTTGCGGACCCATGTTTATATTATGAACTTTTTTTCATACATCTTGATGTAGAATCACCGCTAGAAATTAATGACCATATACCTGAAACACCCTGTATATTGCATAGCTATGAAGTGAGTGCTTAGACGCAACTACATTTTAGTCAGATGAATCCGATTCTAGGATGGAAAAAGTGGGTCGATTTTCAAAAGAAAAGTAATAGCGATTCTTTTAGAAAAAGTAGTAAGATATTCTTAATCAGCACCTTAAGAAACACCTTTGTACAAGATTACATCGTAGTGGTTTCAAAGATAAGGTTTGTCAAAAAAACATTATTTCAACTAAAAATAATTTTTACGTGTAAAACGGATTCTCAAATAAAAAAATAATTCTTCATTTCTTGTTCAGAATAATGTGTTGTATAGTCTGAGTTCATTCTACAACAAAACAAATAAAATCAAAAAATGAAAACAAAACAAATAAATTGACACTTGCCATAATATTTGTTTTCATAGATTGCTTAGGTCTTCATTGAAGATTATTTATTAGAAAAATGGTAGGTATGTACGAACTAGAATTTTAGCCTTACTAAATAAATAACTATTTTGCTGCAAAATCAATTAAAATTAATTAATTTCATTATTCTGAATAAAAAATGTAGAATACATTTTTTTCATTTAATAATCCGTTTTACACGTAAAAACTATTTTTAATCACCAGTTTCTTTCGCTATTATTATTTTTTTAAATCGACCCTCCTTTTCCATTCTAGAAACGAACGCTTCTGATTAAAATCATATGTGGTTGACCAATCTGACTTTTTTCTATTGTCTTATGAGTTATGCAATCGGAGATATTAAAGAAGTACGATCAAATAACTTTATTTTAAAAATTACTCCGATTAAACAAACGTCTTCCGCGGGATTCTGATATAAAACTTCTTACCATGTTTTCTCGTAATGCGTATGTCAAGACAATTCCGACAATTTTGACGCATTATACAATTTTTAAAAAATATTTCAAATCTGTGAGTATTTGAAAACGTCGAGTTGATATATTGTTAACACCAGAAGAAAAACCGCTGCCTAAGGAATCTACTTCCACATCTAGATATTTCATCCAAGTTACTTTAAAGGAAACATCTTTACTATTTTGCACTCTAGTATGTGGAAATTATTGGTCATAGAATTTTAATAATATTTGTGATGGCATGGAAAAATTTGAGGCATTGGTTCTTACCAAATACATTAAAAACGAAGTTTCTAGACTCATTAACTTGCTCTACTTATCTTTCCCTATTCACAACCTTCCACCTCCAACCCCTTCAACGGAATCATCTCAATCAGATGTCATTACAATACATACGTGTATTAACTTTCAAGTGAATATCTCAATTTTGTGTTATCAACCCCTTTAATAATGGAGTGGAAGTGGTAGGAGTAGTGGATTGAAAAATATTAGAAAGAAATCTGAGGACCTGGTTTCTAATATATACACCAAATCCGAAGTCTCTGTACTCTTATCAGCTCGCTTTAACTCTTTTTACATATTTATCTCTACCCCTTTAACGGAGTCACTTCAAAATATAATCTAGTTTTAGATCTCGTTATAATACATACGTTTTCCAAATTTAAGTGAAAATTTCAGTTTTTTTTATCGACCTTTTTAATAGGAGGGGATGGGTGGTGGGGGGATGGAAAATATTATAAAAAACCCGAGGCCTTCGCTTCTATTATATACACCAAATTCCAAATTTCTGTACTCTTACCAGCTTGCTTTACTTATTTTCCCATTTTTACCTCTATTGAAACCCCAACTCTTCAACGGAATCATCTCAAAATATGATCTAGTTCCAGATGTCGTTATAATACATACGTGTATCAAATTTTAAGTGAATACTCAATATTATTTTATCAACCCCTTTAATAATGGAGTGTGGGTAGTAGGGGGTTGAAAAATATTATGAAAAATCTGAGGACTTGGCTTCTGGCATATACACCAAATCCAAAGTTACTGTGCTCTTACCAGCTTGCTTTACTTAGTTTTCCCTATTTACTCTTATTTAACCCCCAACGCTTCAACAGAATCATCTCAAGATATAATGTACTTAGTTCCAGATGTCATAATGCACACGTGTACCAAACTTGAAGTGAATATGTCAATTTCATTTTATTAAACTCTTTAGTAATGGAGAGGGGGTGGTGGAGGGAGGGGTTGAAAATATTATGAAAAATCTGAGGTCCTGGCTTCTAGTATATACACCAAATTACAGATTACTGTACTCTTACCAGCTTACTTCACTTATTTTCCCTTATTTATCCCTTATTTATCCCTATTTAACTCTCAACCCTTCAACGGAGTTATCTCAAAATATAATCTAGTTCCATATGTCGTTATAATACATACATGTATCAAATTTTAAGTGAATATCTCAATTTTATCTTACCAATCCCTTTAATAATGGAATAGGAGTGGTGGGGGTTTGAAAGACATTACAAAAATACCCGAGGACTTGGCTTCTAGCATATACACCAAATCCCAAGTTCCTGTGCTCTTACCAGCTTTCAGCAGTTTCCCCTATTTACCCTTATTTAACCCCCAACCCTTCAACAGAATCATCTTAAAACTATAATCTAGTTCTAAATGTCATTATAATACATACGTGTACCACATTTCAAGTGAATATTTCAATTCAATTTCATTAAAACCTTTAATAATGGAGTGGGGGTGGTGGGGAGGGGTTGAAAATATTATACAAAATCTGGGGTCTTGGCTTCTGCCATATACACCAAATTCAGTTCCAGGTCTTATCATGATACATATGTGTACCAAATTTCAAGTCAATATCTTAAACGGTCGCTGAGAAAACGTGAGTACAAAAAAAAGTTATAGGCCGACAGACAGACCGACCGACAAGACAAACACAACATTTTTCTGGGCTCAAATTTAAAATCTCTACCCCTTTAACGGAGTCATTTCAAAATATAATCTAGTTTTAGATCTCGTTATAATACATACGTTTTCCAAATTTAAGTGAAAATTTCAGTTTTTTTTATCGACCTTTTTAATAGGAGGGGATGGGTGGTGGGGGGATGGAAAATATTATAAAAAACCCGAGGCCTTCGCTTCTATTATATACACCAAATTCCAAATTTCTGTACTCTTACCAGCTTGCTTTACTTATTTTCCCATTTTTACCTCTATTGAAACCCCAACTCTTCAACGGAATCATCTCAAAATATGATCTAGTTCCAGATGTCGTTATAATACATACGTGTATCAAATTTTAAGTGAATACTCAATATTATTTTATCAACCCCTTTAATAATGGAGTGTGGGTAGTAGGGGGTTGAAAAATATTATGAAAAATCTGAGGACTTGGCTTCTGGCATATACACCAAATCCAAAGTTACTGTGCTCTTACCAGCTTGCTTTACTTAGTTTTCCCTATTTACTCTTATTTAACCCCCAACGTTTCAACAGAATCATCTCAAGATATAATGTACTTAGTTCCAGATGTCATAATGCACACGTGTACCAAACTTGAAGTGAATATGTCAATTTCATTTTATTAAACTCTTTAGTAATGGAGAGGGGGTGGTGGAGGGAGGGGTTGAAAATATTATGAAAAATCTGAGGTCCTGGCTTCTAGTATATACACCAAATTACAGATTACTGTACTCTTACCAGCTTACTTCACTTATTTTCCCTTATTTATCCCTTATTTATCCCTATTTAACTCTCAACCCTTCAACGGAGTTATCTCAAAATATAATCTAGTTCCATATGTCGTTATAATACATACATGTATCAAATTTTAAGTGAATATCTCAATTTTATCTTACCAATCCCTTTAATAATGGAATAGGAGTGGTGGGGGTTTGAAAGACATTACAAAAATACCCGAGGACTTGGCTTCTAGCATATACACCAAATCCCAAGTTCCTGTGCTCTTACCAGCTTTCAGCAGTTTCCCCTATTTACCCTTATTTAACCCCCAACCCTTCAACAGAATCATCTTAAAACTATAATCTAGTTCTAAATGTCATTATAATACATACGTGTACCACATTTCAAGTGAATATTTCAATTCAATTTCATTAAAACCTTTAATAATGGAGTGGGGGTGGTGGGGAGGGGTTGAAAATATTATACAAAATCTGGGGTCTTGGCTTCTGCCATATACACCAAATTCAGTTCCAGGTCTTATCATGATACATATGTGTACCAAATTTCAAGTCAATATCTTAAACGGTCGCTGAGAAAACGTGAGTACAAAAAAAAGTTATAGGCCGACAGACAGACCGACCGACAAGACAAACACAACATTTTTCTGGGCTCAAATTTAAAATCTCGACGTTTTATGACATTCTAAGTTATTTCAACAAAAAAAACTTTTGAAATTTTTTCTACGATTACTATACTTCCGCTCCACTACGTGGATGTGGAAGTAATAGTTATGTTATGTTAAATGTTTAATTTCAGGTGTAAGAAATGGAAGTTAGTACTTGAGGATAAATAATAGTTTTTATTTTTTTTTCTATAAGAGTTTTGTAACAACCAATATATTTAAATGCAGCATAACTATTGTTGATTTTTTTACACGAAATTTTAAAACTGTTTTTGGAATACTTGATGTACATAAACTTTCATTGCAGGCCTAATTATATGTTACCTTTTTGATGATTCATTATTTTTCTATTATTGTTCTTTGTTTTGAAATGCTTAATTAGTTTTTCTAAATATCGGTTAAAATTCATTCATTTGTGACACCATCATTTTTGTTCTATTAATCTTGTACCTAAATATTTCCGGAATAAAAATAACAATATTTAACAAAATAATGACAAGTTGTAACTTTCACTCTTTATAAGAACTGTAATTACATATTTTACTAAATCAGTATAATTATTAGAGCAATCATTTGAACAAACAACATTTTTTACGTATTTTTTAAGTTATTTAGACTATTTACTTTATATCTAATAAATAATACAAATGAAAGCGTCAGCGTCAGTTGCTAGATAAGTAAAAAGAATTATAGGAAGATGGAAATCAGTACATTTAACATCTGATATTATCAAATGTTATCCACTCGTATACGACAATAATTATGTATACATTCTAAAAAATTTTAACAGATAAAGCCATTCTGATTGAAAGCAATAATAATAATTGCACATATTCATCTTGAAGCAAGTACAAATATCAGTGAGAATAACTAAAAATTGAGAAGATACTTAGTAAAAACGAGAGTGCTTCTGTTTCTTGATAAATCTGTATTTTGATTTAGCTTTTCTCTTAATTCATATATATGCAAATTACATGATTTTAACTGTTAATCAAATACAGTAGCGGGTCGAAGACGTTTTCATTTCAAAGGCGATTTAATTTAATTTAATATATCCGGTTATCTTTTTTGTATGGGATGTTTCTTACGTATGGATTTCTCTACAACAAAACAATTCTTTAGAAAAATCATGTAAAGCGTGAAGATAAAAGTCATTAAAATTTTATATAGAATTTAAATTTGATTTTTTGCAGGAACATATTACTGCAAAATGACAATTTATGTAATGAAACATATTTTTTATAGTATTTTGCAAACAGTGGAAAGAAAAGCTATCTATGAGAACTAAAGTAAAAACTATATAAAAAAATATTAATGAAATCTTTGCATTCTTTTGATAACCTGACTTCTGGTCATGCTAACAAGTAAACAATTCTTATTTGCCATTCTCATTTTAACACTAGCATCCGACATAGTCCTCTACGGCTAGGCAGGCTAAACTAGTATCTACATGATCCCCTACGATATGTAAATTCAGTTAAAAATGAGAACAAAGGCCTGAAATTAATTTATTTACGTACCTTGTCTTTAAACATTTTTTCTTTCTAATGAATTACATTTACATAAAATCTCATTCAGTTTCTTGGAAATGCTTAGCCTTTGAAACGTTTTTCGTCCTTATTGTGGACTCATCAGAAAAGGTACGTAAATAAATTAATTTCAGGCCTTTGTTCTCATTTTTAACTGAATTTACATATCGTAGGGGATCATGCAGATACTAGTTTAGCCTGCCTAGCCGTAGGGGACTATGTTGGATGCTAGTGTTAAAATGAGAATGGCAAATAAGAATTTTTTACTTGTTAGCATAACCAAAAGTCAGGTTATCGAAAGAATGAAAAGATTTCATTAATATTTTTATACATTGTTTTTCCTTTAGTTCTCATAGATAGCTTTTCTTTTCACTGTTTGCAAAATCCTATAAAGAATATGTTTCATTACTATAAGCAAACAAATAATGCATAATTCACTTTTAAACAGACAATTTATGTAGTTTCATAAACGTTGAAATGAGCAACTGGTTCCATTCCCAAAATATTAGGCTACTGCGCTGATCTAATTTGGTATTTTTTTATCCATATACAGAGAGGTCCAGCCAAATACGAACATAAAAGCAATATATCCACTTCACTTTTACCCACTGCCAGGTCGATTCGAGATACGACGATTTCCGATGCGCGATGAGTAAACATTGACCTATGCTCATGCCTCATATCACTGTACTGTACTGCCCGCCCAAAGCTTCTATTCTGTCTGTACACCCCTTTTACAACCTGCAATCCGCGAATAGTAATAATGTCTTTAACGAACAAGTATCAATTGGTATATTAGGGAACAGAATTAGAGGGACTCAAAATAGTTGAAATATTATGGATCAATTTATGCATATATAGACATTTAGGTAAGGCTTATGCACTGAATGATATTAATAGCTCAAAGTCTAAAATCTCTTGCTGAGAATTACAACACTGCAGAACATTGACCCATGCATCCCATATGGGTCTATTCATGGTCCTAAAATATAAAATGTGTACTTATCTGACCTTTTCACTTTCCTGAATACTAAACTTGCTAAATACGTTAATGACACTCCCGTGTACGCGCATAGCCACAATGCGCAAGTGGCTAACATGCTTCTCAAAGTTCGCATGGCCTGTTCTATACTATATGCAGGGTGTAATTAGTTTCATGTCATTAAAAAAACTGGTGGTAGGGAACGACAAGACAAACAAAAAAAACCTTACATAACATGGGGTCTAAAGCTCATAGTTTTGGAGAAAAGATAAACAAAAATATCGCAAATTATTAATAAAAATTTTTGAGAACTGCTGGAATATTGGGGTAGGTTTAGATCTAGATCTGATCTGAAGAAAACTATACTCTAACTCTCCCTTGTGCAATATTTTAGTTACTGTCGATGTTTCGTTATGTACACACGTCCAACCCACCGTTCGCTGTTTTTGTTATTTTTGAATTTCGCGTCATTGTGTATTTATAGTTAAGATTTATTTTATTGATTTACTGTTCAAGTAGTCCAATTCTTGATTACGTACAGACGCAACTTACTTGTTCGTTCTTTTTGTATTCCTTTTTGGCTTTTGTACCAAGTTTTTATTTTATTTTTCTTTATTGACAACGTTAGTTGCTAGTTTAGTGTTTAGTGTTGAACGAAGTGCGTATGTACTTAATTCGACGTACCGAACTGTGTATTGATACAGATGCAGAGATTTTGAATCATTTAGGTAGGTAGTAAGCTTTTAACCCAGGACACTCATTTATGTTACAAATGTTAATACACCATATTTAAATTTTCTAATTTATAAACAATCCAATACTTATTTTGTTCCAAATTAATAAACACACATGAAAATAAATGCTCTGTTTAAACCTCTATGGCCATTATTTGTTTGCAATTGTGCACGAAGAGAGAACGAATTATTTACCTCTTTATACTTGCCTCAGTTCAGTTGAGGCGGTACATCAAAGGCGGTCGATGATCCTTTGACACCGCTGTGCCGGCCAGCACTTTTTTATGACAATTTAAAAGTTGCGTAATTGGGAAGTACAAGTTCATCGACCAAGAAAAGCAGTGGTCCTCAATAGTTGTCTACCATAATATTAAATATTTTAACCTAGATCAGTGTTCTTCAAAGTGCCCCTAGAGGGAAAAGTCATAAAGGCTTTTTGTTTGTCTAGTCGGTCCCCATTACCAGTTTTTTTTTAATGACATGAAACTGATTACACCCTGTATTATATTATGATTATTATATTACATTATTATATAACAATTATCAGTGGAAGATTCGGGTAAATGCGCAGAAGTCGGAATTTTTCATCTTCACGCGCAGATTTACAATGAATAAAATTCTAACATTAATTTCGACAAACGGAAACGAAATTCCAGAAAAAGAATGCGAGAAGTATCTGGGAGTACGTGGCGACACGATTTATGTTCCACCATGTTAACGAAATTGTACGGACAATTTATTCCAAGTACAGGAATTTGTATCTCTTAGCTAGCAACATTAGGCATAATGGAAAAATAATTTCTCTACACCTATTTAATTATATGACAATACTCTTCGTAAATAAAAAATAAGAGTATATTGGCATTCGATCGGTACATTTCCAAAACCGGTAATATTGCTCATAGAGAAAATATTTTGATATCACTGTGTTGGTGATCGAATTCTGAACAACTTTCGTCTGTCTGTCTGACTGACCGTTCGTCTGGCTATCTATCTGTCCATCCATCACGTTTTACTTAAACACGATAACTTAAGAACAAAAAGTCCGATTGTATTGAAACTTGGACAGTAAATTAGTGTTAGCTAGAGGAAGAACCCGATTTTTGAACCAAATCGATCAATAAATAAAAAAGTTATCAATTTTTTAAGTACATTTTGTTTAATGTTTTGTAATTAAATACAATATAAATATCTGAAGCCAATATTATTTACAAAAAAAAAACTGGGAAGAGTGTCTTATAGAATGTGCAACAATTATATACAAAATGCAGTAAATCGGCGAAGAGTAAAATGGTTAGCTCGTTTTTTGTTTGTTACGTTTCTCTAAACTCTATCTTCATAATCACCCTCCTATTTTGAATATCAAAATCTTTAAAAGAAGAAATATTCTAAAGTATAAATTGTGTACTGGCGTTTATGTGTTAGTAATTTTTCCGTGCAGACTAACTATATTGTGATATTTTGTTTACATAAGTGTCTTTTGAATTTTATAACCCAATATTTTAGGTTTATATTTTTTACACATACTATTTTACATACTTTTAAACCATCCATCTTGCGAAAAAAGACTGTGTTCATGTTTCAGATTCGTTTTAATCCGATTAGTCTCGGCCTGACTCGGGAAGACAATAATTGCATTTCTTCATCTTCGTGGCAGATGTTTTGTGGTGCATGGGCTATTTTAGTTGGACTTCTGGCTGTACAGCATATCTGATAACATCACGTTATTTGCCGTAGTTGCCTGTCAGGCGCATGGCCTCTTCAAAGATTTTCCCAACCCTTTCGTGACATCAGCCTAAAGTTCTGGGGGGCGATCACTTCGTCTCCAGCAATCTGGCTGTATGCTGTATAACTTCAAAATAAATTGGCTATCGATTTAATTTGATCTTTGCTGGCAATCAGAAGGTTCGTGGTTGGTTGGAGACCAGATGATGATTTTTTATGCACATTTAAATGTGACTGACTAGGCTATAAGATTTCTTCTTGCTTCCGACTAATAGATGGTGACGTATAAAAACATTCAATGTTGCTAAATATCCGATTGTGGACGGGTAAACTTTGCTAGTCTAAGATACAGAAGAGATTTCATTTAATCGTGTAGACGATTATAAAATGGGGAAAGGTTCAATGAGTTCAATCTTTTCTTTAATGTCAAAGCGTCAAAGACAAGCAGTAAATAAATTATTATTATTTATAATTGCATTTGCTTACAAAGTTAGTATTAATAATAGTTTAAACATAACTAATGGCAGCAACCCACGGATGCACATACCTCGCTAGCGTATATGCTAGCGAGACTTGATACAGGCTTCGCGCTGTGGCTGGCAAGCAGCGCCTCTCCAAGGAGGGTCGTGAGAAATTGGGTACTGGGCGCAATGACCTACTACTGAATCAGGCGCCTGGGGCGAAATCGGCTACTAGTGGGGACATAATGAAAATTTGGATTTACAACCTGGAATGTAGAAACAATCGTACAACCGGGAAATTTTGTTGGCTGATGAAAAAAACTTGCAAACTAGAACATTATATCAGGTTTTTCGAGATGCATTATAAAAATCTCGGACATTGTAAATCCACTATGGGAAGCACAGTATACTTCACTGGAGCATCAGCCGAAATGGAGTGGGAATCTGGATATCTAAAGAAATAACTCGATCAAACCTCGGATATAGAGCTATCAATGATCGATAATCGCATTAAGAATCAACATCAAGTCAACAATAGTGATTTTGCAACAGGTATATACACTGGCAATTACTGCTGAAAAGGAAAATTTCGAAATGCTTTAGAAGATCTAGAAACATTACTATACACTGTTTCAAACAGGGAAATTACCTTTGTTACGAGTGATTTTAACATCAAAATCGAAAGATTATCACCTGCAAAATCGTTGTTGGTAAAATGGATCGAAATGATATTAGTGGAGTCAAGGACGAATATGTTATAAATGAGGAACGCAACCAAACTTCCTTCTGCCCTCGCTCTCGAGGGTGCAGAGTACGAATATGAGGGTAAAAATAGTATTTATATAAGGCAATCCCTTCAAACGGCCAAAAACCATTCCTCAGTCCTTATATCGGTTTTCGTTCACGGACGAGCGACAGCAGGGGTTTTAATGCGAATATCTCTCAAACGTATAAAACCCACCTCTTTCGCGTGTATGCTTTCATTAGTGCTCGGCAATACTTAGAGAGGAATAGACATTTAATATTAATCGAACTATATAGGAAAGGTGACGACTAGCTAAATTCGGGGCAACTTTTAAGTGTCGTTCTCGAGGATGCTGATAACGAAAAAAATACTTTGAGATGTGTTTGACTCTTTCTACCCCCGCAAACAGATAAAAGCCACCACTTTCAAATGCTACTTTCAATAATGCCCGACAATGCCTATTTTCACCATCAGCATCCTTGAAAATAGAGGTGGGGCGGGGAATAAACGTGTAAACTGAGAAGAAGAGTCAAATTATTTTTCCGCCCTCTGCGAGGGTAGATTCCTCCTTTAAGAGTTGCCTTATATGGGAGAAAGGATAATTCAGTGAAAAATCGAAAATTTCTTCCTTGGAAAGGTGCTAATAATTGTATTTTCAAAGTAATTCCTCAACAGTTGTTCTTACAACAAATATGTTGACAAATTTTGTAAGAACAAATGACACCTTTCAATTCCAGTAGCAATGACAGGGAAATCAGCACTTGAGGCTTTGTTGCAGAAATACTGGGTTGAAGTCCTTAAATGGTCCATCATGCGAAAATGCACCAGAGGTTTATAGCGAGAGCTAGGACGAAGATGAAGAAATTATATTACTGGAAGCACAAATTCTCTGGAGAACAGACAATGAGATGGAAGGTGACATTTCGAATGAAGATTATAATGAATACGTTTCCCTACTCGGACAGTCAAAAAAGAGAAAAGAGCAATAATTTAATCGCAAAAATAGATTATGGAATATGAGCCGCTCTCTGGGCCTAGGGTTCAAACGTAACGCCCTCTCTATCAGAAATAATAATAAACTAGTTATATAATTGTTGCGCATTCTATAGGATACTCTTCGCAGTATCTTTTCTGTTTTTTCCTATATTCTAGTAAGTAATATTAGTTTTTTTTGTTTAATTTCAAAACATAAAAAAAAAATATTTACTTTTTTATTTATTGATCGATTTTGTTCAAAAACAATACAGTTCTTCCTCTAGCTAACACCAACTTACTGTTCAAGTTTCAATACAATCAGACTTTTCGTTCTTAAGTTATCGTGCTTACAAGAAACTTGACGCACGGACAGTAGGACAGACGACGGACGGACGGACGGACGGACGGACAGACAGACAGACAGACAGACAGACAGACAGACAGACAGACAGACGCACGGACATTTTGAAAGTTGTTCAGAATTCGATCATCAACACAGTGATATGAAATTTTTTTCTCTACGAGCAATATTACCGGTTTTAGAAATGTATAATGGTAATGGTAATGGTTTTAGAAATGTGCCGATCGAATGCAATATACTCTTCGTTTTGTATTTGCGAAGAATAATTAACAAAAATGAAAAATTTGACGATTCTTTGAAAAATGTTCACCTTTCCGCCGCCGCCGCCGCCGCCGTTGTAACTCATTATGTACTAGACTTAACAAAAAAATATTAATATAAAAAAGTTATAAAAAATATTGTCCTCTTTAACTTTAACTATTTTTGGCGTTGGATCAATCATTGCGAAGTTATTTTGAAGATTTTGTTTATACCCTTCATTATAGATGGCGCCTCGCGCCTCCCCCTCTAAGGACGAAAACTGAGATTTCTCATCAGAATCCAGATCTTAACAACAAAAGTTTTAGTTTTTTAGATTATGAAATTACAAGGGTTCAATTTTTAAAAAAATTTTTCTACGATGACGAGTTCTAAAAATATGATAGTTTAATGGTGCTCCAACGTTTATCAGTCGAGATATAATATTTAAATCTCAAATGTGTCAGAAACAATCAGTATGATATTGTCTAAATGTTATTTGTGGCATTATCTTAATTTTCTTTTTCCTTCTTCAATTCTTTGGGGCTTCCTGCCACATGTATGTTTTCTTTTTAAGCGGTGCTAGGGGAATCTACAAAATATATCACAATTAACTAGTATGATACTGGTAAAAAACCTCTACGCCTGTGACGTTTACGTCAAAGGATCAGTTAGAGGCTGGTTTTTTAAATAAACAACACAAATAAGTATAAAAACTTGATATTAAATATTTCGCCGACATTTCGGAAATCTAATCTGTTTCCTTTTTCAAGTCTTTTTGAAAAAACCTTTTTTGGTGTGTATGACAAATATACAGCTCTAAGAATGTTTGTTATATTTAATATCCATAGATACTTACTATTTACATAGAACTGTTGATATAGTTAACAGTTTTTTAGTTTTTATACAATGTTAAGTTTGTGAAGTTCTTCTTTTAACATTGGCAGCCAAGTTGTACAGACACCTACGGAACAATTCGAGTCATCCAGACCTTTTAGTGTAAGATTGGGCGAACATCAAAATTATATCAGAAAAAATAAAATTCAGAGGTCCAAGATCTGCGAACACGCGTGGGAGAACGGACATAGAATAAACTGGGACTCGGCAAAAATTTTAACAAATGAGGCAGATAGCAAAAAAAGAAAAATTAAAGAATCCGCGATAATATTATTGAATGAGGATAGTTGCGTGTCGAATTGATCCGTAGATGTCTGTATAACTTGGCTGCCAATGTTAAAAGAAGAACTTCACAAACTTAACATTGTATAAACACTAAAAAAAACTGTTAACTATATCAACAGTTTTATGTAAATATCTATGGATATTGAATATAACAAACATTCTTAGAGCTGTGTATTTGTCATACACAGCAAAAAAGATTTTTCAAAAAAGCCTTGAAAAAGGAAACAGATTAGATTTCCGAAACGTCGGCGAAATATTTAATTTCAAGTTTTTATACTTATTTTTGTTGTTTATTTAAAAAAACCAGCCTCTAACTGATCCTTTGACGTAAACGTCACAGGCGTAGAGGTTTTTTACCAGTATCATACTTGTTAATTGTGACATATTTTGTAGATTCCCCTAGCACCGCTTAAAAAGAAAACATACATGTGGCAGGAAGTCCCAAAGAATTGAAGACGGAAAAAGAAAATCAGTATGATGTTAAAAATACATATAGAAATTAAAGGGCTTGAAATACTCTTTGCTACGATTTTTTTGCCATCCGTACAGCTTGAAAAATTCGGATTGCGATGAAACTTGGGTGGTTAATAGGAGGTCTTTAGAAAACCTTAACGTCGGAAGCTCGGCTCCGTTCGGAAACCGGAAGTACCCGATATAGACGTTTCGAGTTTTCCGGGAGAAATTGAATAACTCGATAACGGGTAGTCGGATCGAGACGTTTCAAAAAAGAAATGGTGCCGCTGGCGAAGCTCTACAAATAAGTATACCAGAGGCTATGTTGAAATACAAACGAAAATTGATTTTTTTTGCAAAAAACTGGTTTTCTCGAAATCGGGCTAGGAAGCACGATAACTGTCCAGAATATTGATCGATTTCGATGAGACTTGATGGGATCAAAGGTACCCGGCCACAAATCAAGCCTATTGCTGGCGGCCCGAATCCGTTGACCGCAAGTATGTTTTCCAGGGCCGAGTATGATTTTCCAAAGAAATTAATAACTTCCGAACCGAAGGCCCGATTTTGATTTTCAAAAATGGCAATTGTAGGGCTTGATTAGTTCTATTAGTTGACGTTTGTGAGAAATTTGAGAAAACAAAAGGGAATCTACAAATCCTGGAAAACTTGATGTTTTTGATAAATTCTACAAATTCAGAACAGTTTCCTTATAAAAATCGAAAGTTAACTATTCCTTCGATCGATCTCTATAACCAGTATAAGGCACGGACCTTTTTGGACAAAAAATCTGAAATAGAGTTTTTTCGAAAAACTTAAAATAAACGAGTTATTTACGAAAATGCATTCCATAGAATTATTTAAAAAAATATTACAAATTGATAAATTCTCCGTGCGATATAGGAGCAAAAAATAATGTAATGTTATATTTAAAATACCATCATTCATGTCTTTATTTTCATTTACTAAATAAAAATAGAATGCCCTTTCTGTGTTGCAAAATGTAGTTAGCTTTTACTTTAGTCAATGCAAAAAAAAAGAAAAACAAAACATGTCAAAGCACTGAGTCATCTTACGACCCTCTGCTGAAAATGTAATGAATCATCCCAACAAACTGAACAAAAAGCATATCAAAATGTAGTTTTTTTCACTTGTTAAGCTTTATTTTTCTATATTGTTATATTTTCCTTTAATGCAATTGTTTTGGAGTTATTTACAAAAAAAGGAATTCTTTCAGCAAAATCGTAAAATTTCTCTATGTTTAGAGTAGGTATGTTTTTAAAAACGATTGCTTTAAAAATGACAAAAGATTAGGGTATATTAATAATGCTATATATTAATAAAAACTGGTACAGATTTTTTGAATTTCCATTATATTTTCTTCAAAAAAACTACAAAGCACTCATTGTTTTGCATATAAAATTCTTATTTTTCAAGCTCTACGGATATAAATAAATTCCATAAAACAGCACCTCAAGCCCTTTAATTTCTATTATATGTATTTTTAACATAATAATGATTGTATTGAAACATTCTTTATAGGATTTTGCAAACAGCAGAAAAATTAACTATCTATAAAAGAAAAACTTTGTGTAGAAATATTAATGAAATCATTGCTTTCTTTCGATAACCTGAATTCTGGTTATGCTAGCAAGTTAAAATCCTAAAATGAATTTGTCTAATTTCTTATTTGACAATTCTCATTCTAACACTAGCATCCACACAGTCCCCTACGGCCATGCAGATTAAACTAGTATCCACATAACCCCCTACGATTATGAAGATTCAGTTAAAAATGAGAACAAAGACCTAAAATGAATTTATTTATCTACCTTGTCTTAAAAAAATTTTTTTCATTCCAATGGATTACATTTTCATGAAATCTATCATTCTGTTTCCTGGAAATGCTTAGCCTTTGAAACGTTTTTCGCCCTTATTCTGGAGCTCATCAGAAAGACATAAAGCCATTCATAAAGATGTTTCATGCAAAACCAAGACAATTTCTATGAATAAGTGTGAAATGATTATATTTGACATTGACTGGTAAAAACAACCTCACCTATCTATTAGCTAACTAGTATTGGAGCCTATATACTCTATGCATGTTTAAAAATGAATTATTATTTGTTTGCTTATAATTGTATTGAAACATTCTTTATAGGATTTTGCAAACAGCAGAAAAATTAACTATCTATAAAAGAAAAACTTTGTGTAGAAATATTAATGAAATCATTGCTTTCTTTCGATAACCTGAATTCTGGTTATGCTAGCAAGTTAAAATCCTAAAATGAATTTGTCTAATTTCTTATTTGACAATTCTCATTCTAACACTAGCATCCACACAGTCCCCTACGGCCATGCAGATTAAACTAGTATCCACATAACCCCCTACGATTATGAAGATTCAGTTAAAAATGAGAACAAAGACCTAAAATGAATTTATTTATCTACCTTGTCTTAAAAAAATTTTTTTCATTCCAATGGATTACATTTTCATGAAATCTATCATTCTGTTTCCTGGAAATGCTTAGCCTTTGAAACGTTTTTCGCCCTTATTCTGGAGCTCATCAGAAAGACATAAAGCCATTCATAAAGATGTTTCATGCAAAACCAAGACAATTTCTATGAATAAGTGTGAAATGATTATATTTGACATTGACTGGTAAAAACAACCTCACCTATCTATTAGCTAACTAGTATTGGAGCCTATATACTCTATGCATGTTTAAAAATGAATTATTATTTGTTTGCTTATAATTGTATTGAAACATTCTTTATAGGATTTTGCAAACAGCAGAAAAATTAACTATCTATAAAAGAAAAACTTTGTGTAGAAATATTAATGAAATCATTGCTTTCTTTCGATAACCTGAATTCTGGTTATGCTAGCAAGTTAAAATCCTAAAATGAATTTGTCTAATTTCTTATTTGACAATTCTCATTCTAACACTAGCATCCACACAGTCCCCTACGGCCATGCAGATTAAACTAGTATCCACATAACCCCCTACGATTATGAAGATTCAGTTAAAAATGAGAACAAAGACCTAAAATGAATTTATTTATCTAAGCATTTCCAGGAAACAGAATGATAGATTTCATGAAAATGTAATCCATTGGAATGAAAAAAAAAAATTTTTTTTAAGACAAGGTAGATAAATAAATTCATTTTAGGTCTTTGTTCTCATTTTTAACTGAATCTTCATAATCGTAGGGGGTTATGTGGATACTAGTTTAATCTGCATGGCCGTAGGGGACTGTGTGGATGCTAGTGTTAGAATGAGAATTGTCAAATAAGAAATTAGACAAATTCATTTTAGGATTTTAACTTGCTAGCATAACCAGAATTCAGGTTATCGAAAGAAAGCAATGATTTCATTAATATTTCTACACAAAGTTTTTCTTTTATAGATAGTTAATTTTTCTGCTGTTTGCAAAATCCTATAAAGAATGTTTCAATACAATTATAAGCAAACAAATAATAATTCATTTTTAAACATGCATAGAGTATATAGGCTCCAATACTAGTTAGCTAATAGATAGGTGAGGTTGTTTTTACCAGTCAATGTCAAATATAATCATTTCACACTTATTCATAGAAATTGTCTTGGTTTTGCATGAAACATCTTTATGAATGGCTTTATGTCTTTCTGATGAGCTCCAGAATAAGGGCGAAAAACGTTTCAAAGGCTAAGCATTTCCAGGAAACAGAATGATAGATTTCATGAAAATGTAATCCATTGGAATGAAAAAAATTTTTTTAAGACAAGGTAGATAAATAAATTCATTTTAGGTCTTTGTTCTCATTTTTAACTGAATCTTCATAATCGTAGGGGGTTATGTGGATACTAGTTTAATCTGCATGGCCGTAGGGGACTGTGTGGATGCTAGTGTTAGAATGAGAATTGTCAAATAAGAAATTAGACAAATTCATTTTAGGATTTTAACTTGCTAGCATAACCAGAATTCAGGTTATCGAAAGAAAGCAATGATTTCATTAATATTTCTACACAAAGTTTTTCTTTTATAGATAGTTAATTTTTCTGCTGTTTGCAAAATCCTATAAAGAATGTTTCAATACAATTATAAGCAAACAAATAATAATTCATTTTTAAACATGCATAGAGTATATAGGCTCCAATACTAGTTAGCTAATAGATAGGTGAGGTTGTTTTTACCAGTCAATGTCAAATATAATCATTTCACACTTATTCATAGAAATTGTCTTGGTTTTGCATGAAACATCTTTATGAATGGCTTTATGTCTTTCTGATGAGCTCCAGAATAAGGGCGAAAAACGTTTCAAAGGCTAAGCATTTCCAGGAAACAGAATGATAGATTTCATGAAAATGTAATCCATTGGAATGAAAAAAATTTTTTTAAGACAAGGTAGATAAATAAATTCATTTTAGGTCTTTGTTCTCATTTTTAACTGAATCTTCATAATCGTAGGGGGTTATGTGGATACTAGTTTAATCTGCATGGCCGTAGGGGACTGTGTGGATGCTAGTGTTAGAATGAGAATTGTCAAATAAGAAATTAGACAAATTCATTTTAGGATTTTAACTTGCTAGCATAACCAGAATTCAGGTTATCGAAAGAAAGCAATGATTTCATTAATATTTCTACACAAAGTTTTTCTTTTATAGATAGTTAATTTTTCTGCTGTTTGCAAAATCCTATAAAGAATGTTTCAATACAATTATAAGCAAACAAATAATAATTCATTTTTAAACATGCATAGAGTATATAGGCTCCAATACTAGTTAGCTAATAGATAGGTGAGGTTGTTTTTACCAGTCAATGTCAAATATAATCATTTCACACTTATTCATAGAAATTGTCTTGGTTTTGCATGAAACATCTTTATGAATGGCTTTATGTCTTTCTGATGAGCTCCAGAATAAGGGCGAAAAACGTTTCAAAGGCTAAGCATTTCCAGGAAACAGAATGATAGATTTCATGAAAATGTAATCCATTGGAATGAAAAAAATTTTTTTAAGACAAGGTAGATAAATAAATTCATTTTAGGTCTTTGTTCTCATTTTTAACTGAATCTTCATAATCGTAGGGGGTTATGTGGATACTAGTTTAATCTGCATGGCCGTAGGGGACTGTGTGGATGCTAGTGTTAGAATGAGAATTGTCAAATAAGAAATTAGACAAATTCATTTTAGGATTTTAACTTGCTAGCATAACCAGAATTCAGGTTATCGAAAGAAAGCAATGATTTCATTAATATTTCTACACAAAGTTTTTCTTTTATAGATAGTTAATTTTTCTGCTGTTTGCAAAATCCTATAAAGAATGTTTCAATACAATTATAAGCAAACAAATAATAATTCATTTTTAAACATAATAATGATTGTTTCTGACATATTTGAGATTTAAACATTATATCTTGAGCGATAAACGTTCGAGCGCCATTCTTAACCTATAATATGTTTAGCACTATTCATCGTACAGAAATAAACGAAAATGAAGTACTTCTAATTCATAATCTTATTTTTTCTACCGTACTACTTTTAACATTGGAAATGTTTATGTTCGTATATGGGATAGAGTTACCAGTTTTCGTTCAAGGTCAAAAGACAGCGGTGTCGCGGTCGAGTGAGACTGTCGTATATGCAACGGCTGATATACGCAAATGTAATGTGGGTCGCCCATATCACAGGGGGTCAAGTTACCAGTTTTTATTTAAGGTGGAAATACAGCGGTGTAGTGGATTGTGCTGCGGAAAAAGTTGAAAAATTGTATGCTTTGTGTATGGTGTTATCATTTCCAATGTCCCGATGTTTGTGAATTTTTCAATAAATGTAAGGCTTTTGAGTTATTTACTAAAAACAGCCTCAAGATACCAATTTCTTAAAGCTACATGCGTAATCTTCAACTCGTCATAACTTAGAAAATAATAAATTTTCATGAAAAACTGTAATCCATCTTTTTCTCTTGCAATATGATTCTATATCAGATTAGGTGGTTACCATTTTCCTTTTTTGATCACCCCTCTAGAGGTGGTGGGAACCACCCAAAAGTAAAAAGAGGTAATTTTTAAAGGGTAAACTCTTTTGTACTCAGCATTAGAAACTCATGAAAATCCATTCATTATAACTGGGTTCTGAGGTGAAAACCTAATTGCCCTCGACTATTATGATTCAAAAGTAAATTGCAACAGAGAAAGTTATTATCGTAGACGGAGTAAATGAAAAACCCAGATACTTTAAGGACAGGCGATTGTGAGGTCGTAAACAAAATGTTTTGTCAGAGCTCTTGTGGACAAATCAGTGAATACAATATTGATTGGAAATTTGCCAGTTAACAAAAATGTCAGCAAGCTTACTAAGATCGGACTTGCCAATGCCCCAATTTTCGCCATCTTTCTTTACTCCCGAGACATGGACCGTTAGGAAGGTAGACAGATAGCGTATCGATTCCTTCGAGATGTGTTTTTGGATATATTTGTTACGAAGTATCTGGATAGCCCATCACAACAACTGCTCGATTCTTCAAGAAATTCGTTCCCGCTCCTTTGACTGCCTTTCCAGCATTGCACTCTTCCGAATCCTCCCATTTCTTAGGTCATGTCATCCGGAGGAAAGACAATATACAATGGTTGGTGGTTCAGAGAAAACCAGACGGTAAAGAGGCAACCGCGTCAGACGGCGTTATGCTGCCAGACGTACCATACAGCAAAAATAGCCTACTGGTCAATTTGTGAGTTACAAAAAGGGTCGTTAATGCATTGTGAATAAGAAGATGAAAATTTAATGGCGCGAAATAAGGTTAGTCAGCTTTAGAGAGGGACACTCCACTCAGGATGCAGTTACTTCCTTATACACATTCATACTTCAAACTATTGACCAAAAAAAGAAGTGTGAATGTCTATTCTTTGATATGTCGAGAGCATTTGATACAGTAAATCACGAATTACTACTTAATAAAATGTGCGCTTAGGTATAAGAAGAGTACCTAACTCCTGGATTAGATCCTACCTAAGTCAACGTACTTAGAAAGTCATATTGAAACTCGGCAGCATGTCGTATTAATCAGATGATAAGCTGGTACCAACGGGGGTTCCTCAAGGTAGCACCTTAGGACCTCTTCTCTTCCTTATTTTTATAAATGATCTGCAAAGCCACTTAAAAGTAACGAATGCTTTCTATGTTATTTAATTTGCTGAGGACGTGGCAGTTGCTTCAACAGCTGACAACGTACATGAGTTGTCAAGTAATGCAAACATCTGCACCTCACTTATGAATAGTTATTGCGATAAATTTGGACTAAAACTTAACGAAACAAAAACTCAAATGTTGACGTTTGCCAATAACAGTCCTGCTTATTAGTAAAAATAAATAATGTATCTGTAGAAAACATCCAGTCTGTAAAACTATTAAGCATAGCTATTAATAGTAATTTAAACTGGTTTCAATATATTGAAGACTTAACAAAAAAAAAATTCAGTTAGAAGCTATGTCATCTGGCAACTTCGTTCTTACGTGAGGTTAGAAATATTTAAAACCTATTATTTTGCACAAGTGCAGTCATTTTTAAATTATGACATTCTCTGCTAGGGCAACTCCAATAGAGTTAACGATCTATTCATCATACAAAAAAGGATAATTAGGACTATGTTGTTCAAAGGTTCTGCACATTCATGTAGAGGTTTGTTTGTTTTGCTTGGAATATTAGCGCTGCCAGCTTTATATATTTTATCATGCTGTTTGTTTGTTAAGTCTAATATTAATCAGTTTATCCAGTTTTCCGATCGAAATATACAATATAGCGTAAGACACACGAATGACATTTTACTATCTAAACACAATCTCTCTGCTACTAGCAATGGTGTTACAGTTAGGCCTATTAAGATATAGTACCATCTCCCTAATTATTTGAAAGAAATAGCTGGTTTAAAATTGTTTAAATTAAAATTAAAAAAATACTATTACAAAAACCAATTTACAGTTTGCAAGAATTTTTTAGGATTACCCTTTAACACAGGTTTAATTAATATTGTGTTACTGTTTTATATTATTTATTTTCGCATGTCGTCTTTTTATTTCTCTTTTCTTAAAAAAAGTATTTTACTGTTTTATGATTATTACGTTTACAGGGATTTTATATTGACTAGATTACCAGTAATATTGTTGTTTGTAGTTCCCCATACCTACGTTTGACTAGGTTTTCATCTAGTTATTGAAAACCATTTTTTTATATACTGTATTATTGTTTTTTTATATACATGTAATGCATGTCTACTTATATAAAGAGTATTATTATTATTATTATTACTGTTGAACTGGCAATAAGAATACGTTAATGCTACAGAAATAAAAATAATATACCAAATACATACATTTACGTTTATATTTTACTTATGAAAATAAACAACTTGTATTTTACTTAGTATAATTTTATTATCTAAAAAACCACCAAAATTTATAGAATTGTCTTTATACAATAGGATATAAATTGATTTGTATGTTTACAACCAATTGCAATCTTTGTTGTAGTTACGAATTTTGTAAATAATATAGGCGTTTTATGAATTAAAATGATAAAAGGAACTTCATACTGTAAACCGTAAACTTTTATAGGGGTTACGATAAAATCCGCCACACATTTAGATAATATGTAAATGTGTACATTGTGACTAAAAACACGCAAGTTATTTTAAGGCACGTATCTGTAGGAACATCGTCTGCATCGTGGTTGTCGAGTAGTGTAGTTGATGTTGATAGTTAACATCTGCAAGGCGGGTCGACCTAGTGACCCACTCGCCCAGTTCCTCCACCGTCGACAACCGCCTCCAGAGAGCAGAACAGCGAGTTAACTCCTCGAACGACTGGAACATTGCTTGTGTATAACAGATTATTAGAATCTACAATCATGATAATGACTAAGTATTGTCAATCAAATTATTTTTATTTTTAGAGCACTAACAGTTTTAGCTGTTCTCAGACTGATGAGAATCAAATTAATTTCATTATTATTTGATGTAATGGAATAGATATATTATATGCATGTGGACAAATTTTTTTAATAATCATCTGAAACAATGTTTAGCGCAAAATTCCTTATATGTCACACTGTACTTAAATATAAAATAAAAAATATAAAATAAATGATTTGTAAAATATCATAGTAACAACTAATAATCCTTATTGTATTTCGGGCCATATTCCCCATACAGGGTGATTTATTAGAATATTAGAGCAAAATATTAGTAGGTTACCTTATTAAGAATACCAAATCCAAAAATACAAGTAGATGTTGAAGTTATCGAATTTGTATAACGTACAGAGTGTCTCTCAGTTTACATCTAACTTTAGGCAGGTGATGTATCAATTTTGCTTTAATATAGTATTAACGTATTTTTAATAAGACTGCCATGAAAAATAAGATTCAAAATTTCAATATGACTCGTATATTGAGAAAACGCGAGTTCAGAATAATTTTACTTATATTCTATTTATAATTATTGCATAACAATTTTAGAAGAACTACTTTAAATTATTTATCTTATATCACAAACGAGAAAGATATTGTGTAAGCCGCAAAAAATTCGAAAACTTACGAACATTTTATTACTGCATTCCCTCGTGGTGCAATATGAATGCCATTCCTTAAAGAGAAGAAAATTTAAACATTTTCAACATCAAAAAGAAACTTTATGAAAAACTTCAAATATCGATCTGGATCAATCATACG
This sequence comes from Stenurella melanura, assembly GCA_963583905.1. Lineage (NCBI taxonomy): Eukaryota > Metazoa > Arthropoda > Insecta > Coleoptera > Cerambycidae > Stenurella > Stenurella melanura. The sequence goes on from OY757311.1 coordinate 64,859,869, forward strand.
TGTTTAAAAAATATATTCTATCAAAGAAGTTTTTAAAACTACAATTTCGAATATTTGAAAAAAAAATTGAATTAGGCATACATTTTTACGCCTTATTGATTTCTATATCTCGCGTACAGGGTACAGTACACTTTTGAACAATCTCATTCTCTGAAGTTTCTCTGTTATGACATGAATTTCAATTATAGTACATACAATAAAAAACAATTTTTTGTGAATATTTAATATATAGTGTGTCCTCGGAAGAGATACCTCACTCTTGTAAACTTTCTTATTGTTGGTATTTAATAATAATTTCTATAAGTATTGCCTATATGGGGTGTTTAAAAATGCAAAATGTTTATTAAGCAAAGTGCCTTTATTTTGTATTTTTCTTTCGAAAATTTATTTTTAACATAATTGTTTACAAACTCAAGGAGTGCCTAAATACTTGGTTTAGTGAAAAAAGAAAAATAATCACATTTCAGAGAATATAGACGCGATACTCGTGATTTTGTAGCTATTTTATTTTATGAAGACAAAAATGACAAAAAACTCCTACTTTACATTTAATTGAAATACAAATTAGGAAATACAAATTAGGAAGTAAAAAAAAATAAAATAAACTAAAACTAGAACTATTCAATAATTTTCAAGAATGTTAAGCTAAACTTAATTAAATATTACTATGCATATTTTCTCTCAGTGTCAAAGTAACCAAAATATCTATTTTCATTAACTGTTGATGATATAAATTTCATTAACAATGCTAACCCATGAGCAACGAATTTCCATAGTCAAAAGTTATGGAATCGGTGATATTTCGTAATGATATTCAATTCAAGTTTTGAATGAAAAGTATCAAAATGTGACTGAAATGTTAATAACATAAAGAAGGTAAATAAGGAATACAGTGATGATGATGCTGTTACTCTTGTAGTTATGAACTCTACAAGAAAATCTAAGGATTTTCCTTAGGAAGAGATAAAAAAATATAAGTGTAACAGGTCTCATATTTAGAGAATTTTAGTAAGCAAAAAAGTTACCCTTCTCTTACAGTATATCCACCAATGGAGTTCGGGAGAGAGAAGACATTTTTATTTCTAAGTTTACGCGAAAAAGTCATAGTTTATAAAAACTCTTTTTATGAATATATATTTATATTATATAGAATATATTTATACACTTTTTATGAAAAGTCTGAAAATGATACTATTTTTCAATTTATATCCAGGATGTTAAGTGTTAAAACTACAAAGAGTAAAATGACCGCATTTGTGATTATGTTTAAATGATATTAAAAAAATGTTATAGATGAAAAGTTACAGCCAATTACGAAATCTGAACCTACGATTATTACAAAATTATTTTCCTATTCTTTTTCAACGTAGCTTTCCTAATTCTTTCTTTTAAACTGTCTAAATTGATATTAAACGCCATTGGGTGAATCTTTTGATATTCCATAAGTAAAAATCCCCAACAGTATGGTTTGAGCTATCAGGTGGTCAAGGAATTAAGCCATGAAATTTATCTGTGACTCCACTATAGGAAATATTCTCCCCAAACCATAACATTTCACAATAAACAGGTTTTATTTTTCCTAGGGTTTCTAGGAAATTATTTTGCTGGTCAAATATGAGAACATGACACTGACATAAAAATAAATATTGCTGATGAATATTTGACTAGATTTTAGTAAGATGGTTAAAACTGTTATCAAAAACGTGAATGAAAAAGAAATAAACTAGATTTATGGTAAGTTTATAATCGATTATAACTTCAATTATTTTTTTTTTGTAACTGCTTCAAATTTTTACAAATAAAGGGACTTTACTCTTTGTAATTTTCCATATTTTTACAAATATTTAACACCTTGTATATAAATTTCATTTTCGGACTTTTCATGTTATGCTCAAGAGCTTTGGTGTTTGTGGATACCACGCCTCGAGAGGCGTTATTATAAAGGTTTTGTACAAGACTATATGTATGATGTAAGTAAGGTTAGTTGCTTGACCTATTATATTAATTTCCCAAGGGTTCTTTCTTGATATCCGTAATAAACATCTTTTATTGCAAGCTGCTTCTGCATCGTTTCATTCGTTCAGCATTTACATTTTAAGAGTTTAATTAATTTATTTTTTAATGAATTGATTTTTGCCGATTTATCTTCCTGATGCACCGACATTTGGTTTTCTTAATTCGCGTCATTTCTCTATTAATATTCATCAGTCATCTTTCCAGTATTTACCTTTTTTCACCACTACTATTACTGTCAATGGGATAAGATTCCAAAGTTACAAAAAATATTGGATAACATTGTGATTTTTATTTACATGCCAAAATATGTACCATGGAGCAAGATAAGTACAGTGAACAGTAAGAAAGAGTGACTTTTTAATATATCCTGTCATAATGGGTAAGCAACTTCTGTTAAATTAAAAAAAAATGGCGGGTACCAAACCTTATATTCAAATTATTAACACAGAATCTGAATGTATCAAATTTTAAACAGGTTTAGCCATGATTAAATAACAGTTAACCAAATGTGTAGATTATTATTATTGGCATCATCTGTAATATTAAAAAACAAAAAATTGACTTCAATAAGGTTAGGTGCTTGATCTATTATTAAAGTCTCCTGAAGATTCTGCGTTGAAATACATACATATTTTCCAGTGAAATCTGTTATTGCATAAGTTCGTTTCTTTATCATTTACGTTTGTTTTGGAGTTTAATTAATTTAATTATACGGTCATTGGGCTAAGATTTCAAGGAAAAATATGAGAAATGGGTATAGACACAAATTGTGATATTTCTATATATCTAAATTATTTACTAGAGTGCAAAATAATTAGCTTATATTAAAAATGTGGTAAACACTCTTTTAGAATTTCATAGAAAATAGTACAATTATAAGTATTTTAAAAAGGCAAATGTCCGCCACCGAATATTTTCGTGTTTAAATGCATGAACACAGAATCTGTAAATAAATTTAAAATAACATTAATATGAGCATATAACTGGTAAGCAAATGCGAGGATAATTATAAACTTTATGCACAAGACCGTATAGTATATTGTGTCACAATGGCAGAAAATCAGCACTAGTAGGCAGTTTTCTGCATGTGTGACACACAACTGTTTTTCGCCTAGCATGAAACAAAACAAAAAAAAGGAGAAACATAACAAAAATCTTATTATAAATACTAACAGGGAAAAATATAACAAAAATCACAACTCATTGTTTTTTACATCTTTGTTGTTTGTTTTGATTCCAAATTTTCGTTTAAATTGAAATTTAATGAAAAATTATGTGAAACGTCCAATTATGCAAATGACAATCAATGGTGTTTAGATTGTCAATAACTGCAAAATCGTGTTGTTATGAATTTAGCGGCCCAAGGGATGATAATAGTTATTTATGCATCAGGTGCGTTATATAGATTATAAAGCCTGGAGGGTAATATGATGCAGCCCGAGGGGCTTTGGCTCGAGGGATGCATGTTGCCTGATGGGCGTTATAATCTAATAACGCTCGTGGTGCATACAATATTTAATTTTTCACCAAAAATATATTTTTTTAATGAAAAATTGACTTTTCATTTTTTAAATACATGTTTTTAGTACTCTATGACATTTGTTGGTACTTTGACGTTTATTAACTGTATCTGACAGTTGTTGATATTCTGATGTTTGTTGATGTTATAAAATGAAAATTAATATGGAAATACCACAAAACATCCGAAACAATGCAGGAGATGTCACAGAAAATGTAATGCCGGTCAAATCCAAACCATTATACGATAAGAAATATGAAACATTTACTCTTTCTCTGCTTCTCATATAACAGGGCGTTATGGCCATAACGTCCGCTCATTATGCCCGTGGTCATTATGAGCGTCTTTATGATAACCGTATTCAAGGTATGATAAACAAATAATATGCAGGTGAAAAATAAACATTACTTTTTGTCATGTTTTTAGGGTTAACATGATTAATTTTCACATATGCTAGGCGAAAAAGTCTATATTTCTATGATCCAAATAAGGTTTGTTGCTTGAGCTCTCATTAAAATCTCTTGGTGCTATTGTAAAATGCATAACAAATACTTTAAAATGAAAACGACTATCGCATAGTTTCGTTCCTTTATTATTTGCATGTGTTTTAGAATTTAATAAGTTTAAATCATATGTTTTTTAAATACATTTAAAAAATAATCATTTCCCGATACATCAATTTGTTGTTTTGTTAACTTACGTTGTTCATATATTTGCATTATAGATGTGTCAATGATGACTTTCGTCTTTCGTCTTTCTTACTACTACTGGTGTCAATAGGTTCAGATTTCAAAGTTATGGGGAACATCGCTTTGGACCTCGCTCCAAAATACATATTATCCAATACTACGATGTTATTTTGATACTAAAAAATACAATTTTTAAATTTTAATTTTTAATCATTGAAGATCCCGATTTGCTCAAAATTGTTAAAATTCACTCTGAAATCATCTATAAAATATTAAAATTAAACATGATTTACTCTTCATTACGTAGGTCGGTTTGAGAAATGGTGGTTCCATTTCTTCAGGGCCAACTTATTCAAAACAATTATTGTAAAAAATCGATTGTCAAAACATTTCAAAACAATCGGAAAAAGACGAAATTAGGTTCATCTCAGTTAGTAATAAAAGCAGGGGCGATTTTAACATGCTTGCCTCCCCAGGCACTATTTTAAGATGCCGCCCCTACTCTTAAAAAATATAACATATATATATATATATACTACCCAAAAAATGTTTCTCAAAAAAAAAGAATATTTACTAAACATTTTTTTTGTAAATTTTAAAAGAACAAAGGACACTACACATTAGAGGTGAGTGGTATATAAAATGACTTTCTGTATAACACCTATTTATACAAAAAATTAAAAAAATAAAATAATTTTTAAAAAATTATGCAGGATCAAGACGAACTCTTGCTTTTTTCACAGCAAAATCATAGATTACATCGCCTGTTTTCATAGATTTTAAAAGTTAATTTTCAGTATTTAATTCTGCTAATGAATTTAGCCTTCCCTGCGTCATTGTGGACCGTAAGTAATTCTTTACCCGTCGCGCCGCAAGGTCGAGAAACTCCTTTCCCCAGAACAGTTTGTAGCGGGTTTGCTTAAAAATATTCTGAAGCATATGTCTATATTGGGGTACACGTCTTCTAAATTGCTTGACCTCAACATCTTGCTCAATTCTAGAATTGTTAAAGATTTCTTCTTCGTCAAATCGAGCAAATCGTTCAATTGAATTTTGAACTAAGCGTATTCTGGCAGTAGGCTCTTCTATTCGCTAAAATTTGTTATAATGTTGCAGCTGATTTGTCTATGTCCTGGTCACTAGTAGTAATTAAGTTCTCAAAAAGGCAAAATTGTTCATTTAATTTCTTGTAAAACTCAACTCGCCTGTGCAGCTCCTCGGTTAATCTATCGATTATTACATTTAATGTATTAATCCTAACATGATCCATCCCATTTAATGGAGTGCTTTCGATTCCGGGATTTTCATCAAATTTACGTTTCTGCTTCGGCACTCTCTTCATATCATACTCATATTCTCTTATACCATAAACTGATTTGGTAATCTTTTCTATGTGAGTAAACTGACTTCGTAACTTCGCAATAAATTTTAATAAGCTATGAAACACGCTAGTAACATCGCTTAAAGTCATTGGTGGTTCCTTGAAGTTTTTTATTATTTTTGTCGAATCTTTCAAGAATTGGATACCATGAACTCGTCATTAAGGCCGTTTCAAAGCGTAACAACTTTTTTAGAAGGTCTGAAGCTTCACATTGTACATTTTTTTTCAGATTCACCATCCTTTATGTATCGCGAAGCCTTTATTATTTTTTGATGTTCATGCCTAAGAGCTCTACAGGCATCAAACCTAGTAGACCAACGTGTTTTAGGCAAACTTTTTAACACCACTGGGGGAGTAGGTCTTCGTTTACGTTTTGATTGTTCTATCTCAGAATTAGAGGAAGTTTCTGCGTCTTCTACAGAACTTTCTTTGATAATAATAATAATAATAATAATAATAATAATAATAATAATAATACTTTATTCACCACTAAGATACAAAAATGTAAATATGGTAAGTCAATTTTGTAGAATAATAAGAATTAGAAGAATAATTACTACAATATAAATATAAATGAAATAATGTATATAACACGCAAGTAAAAAAACACAACACAATTACTTTGAAAAAAACAAAAAATAAATAAATAAATAAAATTTAGATAACACAGTGCATGACTAGATATCTGTATAGAATGACATAATACAAATAAATAAAAAAACACAACACTAATTACTTATCTATCTGGTCAAAAATTCATTAATACTGTAATATCCACCATGTATTAACAAGGTTTTTACTGCTTTTTTGTAACAATTATATCTTGTGATTATTCTAATTTCATGTGGTAAGTTATTATACAATATCATACAGATATAATGTGGAGATCGTTTAAAAGTTGTTGTCGAGTGATTTGGTATGCTCAACAAATCACCATGCCTTGTATCATATAGATGATACTGATTTCTTTTGGCAAAAAGGTCCATGTTTTTTTTAATATAGCAGAGACATTTAAAGATAAAGATACATGGTGCCGTTAGAATTTTTTTGTTTTTATATACTATTCTGCAGCTCTCGTTATAACCCATATTATATATTAATCTTATGATTCTCTTTTGGCACATAAAGACTCGGTCTCTATTTTTTGCACTTCCCCAACACATTGTGTTGTAGGATATATGGGTATATGCTAATGCATAGTAAGTGTTCATAAGGCCAGATTCATCTAATGTACTTTTTAATTGCAAAATAGCGAAATAGGCTTTATTCAACTGACTACAGACATGATCAATATGTAAATCCCATGTCAGTTTGCTATCCAAGTGAGTACCGAGCAACTTAGTGCTGCTCGATAGTCTAATGTCGTCAGTAAATTGTATATTATGCGGCAACGGTCTTTGTAAATAAAAGTTAATAAACACGGTTTTTTTATTATTAAGTATTAGTTTATCTCTTTGGGCCCAAGAACTAACTTCATCTAGTGTAAGATTAATTAATTTTTGCAGCTTCTCAGGAGATTCCGCTGATAAGGATACCGTTAGATCGTCGGCAAACATCGTTAGATGACCTTTGGTGAGGTGGTGGGAGAGATCATTAACGTATAACAAAAATAGGAGGGGCCCCAGAACAGAGCCCTGAGGTACCCCCATTGTTGTATCGTGAGACTCAGACTCCACCCCACTTAATCTCACTTTGAACGTTCTGCCTTCCATATAGCTCAATATCCATGAGAGCATGTTTCCCCTCAGGCCAATTTGATATAGTTTTTGCCTTAATATGACTTTGTCAACAGTATCAAATGCTTTTGATAAATCGAATAGCAGTGACACAACATATTGCCTTTTGTCTAAATTTGTGTGGACATATTCTAGTAGATGACACGTGGCCGTCTCTGTGGATTTTTTTGATCTAAATCCGTGTTGAGACACTGAAACTATGCTGTTTTTTTCAATAAAAGACACTAGCCTGTTATAGATGATTCTTTCAAATATTTTGGACACAACACTTAGCATAGAAATTTGCCTATAATTTTCAATTTCAGTAGGAGGACCTTTTTTATAGACTGGTATAATAATTGCTTGCTTAAGTATATTGGGGAATTGTCCTTCATTTACAGACAAATTAAATAAGTAAACCAGATAAGTAATTATATTGTCTTTAATGTTTTTTAGTACATTAGCTGTCAACCCATCAAAGGAAACCGATTTTTTATTTTTCAATTTTATAATTGTCTCATTTACCTCAGTTGCGGTTATAGGTGCGAAATATATTGTTTGCTCCCTATATGTTGACGTAATGCACGGTAAAGATAAATTAGAGCCAAAGTGTTCGGATATTTTCTGTTTAGTATCATCAGCGAAGTGATGTGCAAATATATTGACTACTTTATTTTTATCATTAATTTGTTCATTATTATATTTTAGAACAACATCTTTGGTATTGTGTTTATTTCGACCTAGCCTATCATTGACAATTTTCCAGGTTTCCTTTGTTTTGTTAGATGCATTGGATATCTTATTTTTGTAAAAGTTTTGTTTCACTGACTTGATGTTATTTTTGTAATTAATTTTTTCCGTATTATACAGTTTTTTAACATCAGTACTTTGAAGGTTAATCATTAGCCAATATAGATTTTTTATATAATTGCTCTGGTGTATTAGCTCATCTGTTAGCCACTCTTTTCTACATTTTTGTGCTTTCTTACTATGCATGGTAACTTTTATAGTTGGACAGCTGACGTCAAAGCACCATACAATAGTATGGATGAAAAAATTGAAAGAATCATCTACATTAAGTTCCTGCATTTCATTCCAGTTTACTCGATTGATTTCAAAATTGAAATTGGCCATGTTTTCAGCGTTTATATATCTTTTATTGAAAATTATATCAGAATTGTTATTTAGAATAACTTCATTTATTTGAATGCTTAGAATATGTCCAAAGTGATCAGCAATATTCGGGTTGTATGTTTCACACGTTGATATATTTGTCGGTATATTTGTAACCATATAATCTATACATGAGGTGCTGGTATTATTATGACTATTTATGAATATTCTAGTGGCATCAGAAGAAGTTAGATTTAGTTCAAAAGAGTCAAATACATCGTGTAACATGTTAGTGTTAATACATTGTTGCATCGAGTTTATATTAAAGTCGCCACATAATATAATATTCCTAGATATTTCATAAGCAATATTTAATGCAAGTGTTAGATTCAAAATGAACACGTCCATATTGCCATTTGGTGGCCTATACGCAACAACGATACTATATTTTCTGTTATAAATGTTACAGATTACCGCACATATTTCAATATGATTTTCGACGGAGAGCTGTTTTATTTGTGTAATTTCATTAGTTTTGATTTTAGAATTTACCATTATAAGTGATCCGCCGTGTATGTGGTTGACTCGAGAAAACCAAGTAATAATATTATAATTTGGGATGTTTACGTTGTTAATGTTATTGTTGCATATCCAGTGCTCGGTAATGCACATTATGTCTATTTTAGAGTTTATAAGCATTACTTCAATTTGGTCTAATTTGTTGAGCATACCCTGTACATTTAAGTGAGCAATGTTAATCATTACACTATCATTATTAAAGCTATTATTCTTTGAAAAAATTTCAGTTGTCTCGAAAAAAAGAATATTTTTTTATGAAAGAACCTTTAGGCCAATTATCGCCATTATCGATATTTTTTTCTTCTGTATTTTGCTGTACCGTTTTTTCTTTAACATCCTTCTCTTTTTCTACTTCTACCATTTCTTCCTCAACTTGAATATTCTGCAATATTTCCCATCTACTAGTGGATGTTGTGAAAAAATTATACAACTCTTGCAATATCGAAAAATAATTCACAGATTCAATGCAACAATCTGCGGCAGATTGTCCAACCAGATTTAAGGAATGTGCTCCACAACGTACGAAATCCAATAATGGATTATTTTCCTTTAGCCTGGCTAAAGTGAGTTGTACTATTATTTATCAATTATCAAACCCGAAATAATTCATTTTGTATTTCGTTAACGATTTACAGCTCACTTGCTTAAATGAAACAATGAATAAAAAAGTGTTTATTTTCTAATAATATAAATTGGGTGTGAAGCTTCTGGCTACCATCCATATCGCTCGATGCGTTGTTTTGACTTCAATGGAACTTGTCGCATTAGCGGAATCATAAAAACGACTAAAGCAATATACAAAAGAAAAAAATTTTGCCGCCCTTGAAATTTTGCCGCCCTGGACACCCGGCCAGTGTGCCCAGTGGTAAAACCGCCACTGAATAAAAGGCCATCTAATGAAATTATTTCATCCATCTAGCGTGTATACAAAGGGGCGATATTAACTACCCTTCTTATAATTCCATAAATATCTTTCTGTCTGCTATTTTTGCTTTCAATTAAAAAAAAAAAACTGAACATTATGATATGATTCATTTAGAAACTTTTTGACCTCTTGAAAAAACCTCATAAAATCAACCGTTTCTGACAAAAAAGAACTAAATTACGCCTGCCTAGGTGATTAACTACTATATTAGTCAAAATACTAAATAGGCTGGTATCAAATCATAATTTGACAGTATTATGTACCGATATGATCAATTGGTGATTATAAATTGTTTTCAGATAAAAATGAAAAACCTTTTTTACACACCTCCTTAAGGGTGTGTAGCTGAACGAAAAATACTAATTTTGAAAAATTTTATATGAAGAACCCACCTTTATTTTCGATAAGGAATTGGTAGTTAAATTTTTTGTACGTTATTACAGAACACCCTGTATATCCCCACTATATATAACATATCTAAAAACTCGACGAATGAAAATACTCCACGTGTCGGCAACAAAGAAAACGAATTTTCTTACTTTTTAGTTGTGATATGTGGAGGGACAAATAAATGTATAAATAATAAATGACTTATACAGACTCTAAGATTGATGTATTGTCGTTGGGTAAAACACAATTAGAGATTAAATTAAAGAAAACTACAAGAAAATGTTTTCCTTTTAAAATTTCCTTTTATAAATATTGTATGAAAAACATGATAAAATAACGTTTTTCTTCGTCAATTCTTTAATTTTTATTAATGTTGTCGTGTTCTGCACGAGTCACCATGTCTTGTCACTTTTAATTTATGAAACAATGCAATCGTAATCGAAATAATTATACAGAATGGAGATAAGTGTTATGGATAACCAGAACCAAATAATTCATTTAGCAAAAAATCAAATGTTTGTTTAGATACAGTAAGTATTTCACACCTTTTTTATTTCTTAATTAATTTATTGACTGAGTTTGGAATATGCATGCAATTAGTTTTCTTTTCGATAATAATTTACAGTTTTAGTAGTATTTATAAGCGCTGTTGCGATAATTTATGAACGTAGGAATACTAAATATTTTTTGCATTTCTGAAGGAAAAATAAAAGAATTGAAATAGCGTGAATTATTGCTTGCACAGAAACAATTACATAACAAATTTTAAACATTATACTTTTTTACTATTTACTTAAATGTTAAAAATAATTTCCCAAATAAATAATAATTATTATAAAAAAAATAACATTTTAGTAAGATGACCTCCTCCTTAAGTTATTATCGTGCGAGCAGATCTGTGGAATCCGCAGCACTCAGGCATGTCGGCCCATTGTGCATTCGTGTCATGTGGGATCTTCTAGAAGAGACCAGTGCTCTCCACAAAGGATAGCAGTCTATTCCATGGTTGATCCCGTAATTCCTTCGGCTGTAAAAATTGCCTTTGGAGATGCCTATACCTTAACGCACCTAAGGGTGCGCAACTGCATAGAATATGGGTGGTGGTTTCATCCTCCACTCCACACATCCTACAAATAGGGCTGTTTTTCAACGTCATTGTGTGAAGATCTTTGTTCATAGGACAGTGTCCTGTTAATAAGCCTACTATCCGTCTCATTTTTTCTCTATCCAGCCCAAGAAGCCACTTAATGGTTGAGTCAGTCGCGGGCCCCTTTATATGGAGCCTCGACTGCCTCATTCCAGGGGCCTGAGTCCAATAGTTGCTGGACCTTGCAGTGGCCCAGTCCCGTAACTCTGATTGAATCAGACTTCTTGGCAAACCGAAGGCTGGCTCGGGGCCAAGGAACGGAGTTATTGCCCCTTCTCCCGCCAATCGGTCTGCTTCTTCATTGCCCTCCACACCTCTGTGACCGGGCACCCATATGAGTTTCACAGAGTTGTATTCGCACAGTTCTGTCAAAATATTCCGACAGTTTAAAACTAGTCTTAAGGTCACTTTGTTTGACACAAAAGCCCAAGGCTGCTTGGCTATCGCTACATATATAAATATGTTTGTTGTCGATACTTCTCCTGAGATTCTCGCTTGCACACACCAATATGGCATATACTTCTGTTTGGAATACACTAGGATACCTTCCAAGTGGCACCGATATACGAGCCCTTGGTTTGCAGCCGTGTATGCCAGCACCAGTTCCCTCCTGAGTCTTAGATCCGTCTGTGTACCACTCGAGACCTTTGGGACTCAGAAGACGGTTTTTATCGCGCTCTCAATCCTCTAGACTGGGAAACACCGCTGAGTATGGAATAGTGAAATTTTAGACAGGGAGACACCGGTCATCCTCCGCTTGGGTAATGACCCGGTCCGTTACCGACAGATCTAGGGCCTTTGTGCGCCCCCATCGTCGGCCAGTCCCATTCCACATTCCATTTTTGGACAGCCTATTTGCTGCTTTTTTAGCTTCCAGTTCCACCTCGATATGCAAGGGAGCTAATTTGAAATTTGAAATTGTTAATTTGAAATTTATTGTTAAATTAGTTTAGGTACAATACGATTTTAGGTACAATACAAAAGATATACTAAAATAAAAAAACACATACTTATTGCATCACTTTACATGTTGCAAAGAAAATTACCTAAGCACTAGATGTGCTTGTTTGTAAAGTTCCTTGCAACTTCCCAAGAGGGATAGAACTGCTCTAATTGTAAGAGATTCTCACACATGTTTATATGTACACACATATATACACACCCACACCCACACAAACACACCCCCACGTACACTCTTATATTTATATAAATGCTTATTTAACCTATATATGAGTATATGACAATATCTTATTCACATTAGAAGTTAGATGAAATTACGGCAAAATACTATAGACAAACTGCGAAAAGAATAAAGAGAGAAGAGGAAAAAATAAAGAAGTACTAAAAAATAAAATTACGTTTTGTATTAAATATGAAATATTAACTAGAAGATATTGATAATATAGAAAAGCATTAGAAAACTGTTTAAAACTGAATCTTCATAATCGTAGGGGTTTATGTGGATACTAGTTTAATCTGCATGGCCGTAGGGGACTGTGTGGATGCTAGTGTTAGAATGAGAATTGTCAAATAAGAAATTAGACAAATTCATTTTAGGATTTTAATTTGCTAGCATAACCAGAATTCAGGTTATCGAAAGAATGCAAAGATTTCATTAATATTTCTACACAAAATTTTTCTTTTATACAGTGTGTTTCACTTCTCGTGAAGACACCCCTGTATCTTCTTTATTTGTGGCCGAATTAATTTCAAAATTTTATGAGGTATACAACTCTGTAAGGCGACTTTAATCAACACATAAATGTCGTTTAGATATAAAACCTCGGCTTACTGCGATAAAAAGAAAATCGCAATTTTCGAGAAATCATAGTAGGCTTAGATATAGACGAAAATTTTGTTAATAAAAGTTGTCCAGAATCACTAGATATGCCACCCTATAAAATTTGGTGAAAATTGGAATACGTTGAAAAAAAATTTTTTTGTTTCACTTCTCGTGAAGACACCCCTGTATCTTCTTTATTTATAGCCGAATTAATTTCAAATTTTTATGAGGTATACAACTCTATAATGCCACTTTAATCAACACATAAATGTCGTTTAGATATAAAACCTCGGCTTACTGCGATAAAAAGAAAATCGCAATTTTCCAGAAATCATAGTAGGCTTAGATATAGACGAAAATTTTGTTAATAATAGTTGTTCAGAATCACTAGATATGCCACCCTATAAAATTTGGTGAAAATTGGAATATGTTGAACAAAAAATTTTTGTTTCACTTCTCGTGAAAACACGTATCTTTTTTATTTGTTACAGAATTTCAAGACTAATTTATTTTAAAAAAATTATCAGTTACACAGCGATATTGTCCAAACATACGGAGAGAACTTTTTCCAACAAATGAGTCGTGCACAATTATTATTAAAATTATTTATTAAATAAAAGGTAATGAAACAGTATTTACAGTGAATGACTAAAATGCCACTTATTATACTATTATATTCGGCCCCTTTCTACTAACCCACCCTCAAGTGTAATACACTTCTCAATCCGCTTTCTGTTATTTATTACAACTCTTCGCAGTTCTTGAGCCGTAACTTCTAAACACGCGTGCCTTATCCTCACACAAAGCTGCTCCACATTTTGAGGTCTGGTCTTATAAACTTTATTTTTAATATGACCCCAAAAATAAAAATCCATGGGAGTGAGATCAGGAGATCTGGGTGGCCAATGTATTAGAGGGCTATTTCGTCCTATCCATCTTTGGGGAAAATGTTCGTTCATCCATGCTCTTACTACTACGGAATTATGGATAGATGCTCCGTCGAGTTGGAAATACAATTGTTCCAAAGGAAAATCGACTATTGCATTCCACAGATCATTATTTAAAAATTGTAGCATATGTAACGCATTTATATTTTGAAAAAAGAAGAACGGCCCTATTATTGTTTCATTAAAAATTCCACACCACACATTTACCTTCTGGGAATATTGCCTTTTACAATTTATTATCCAATCAGGATTTTCTACTGCCCAGTATCTAGAATTTTGTGATGATACTACCCCGTTGGTGGAGAAAGTTGCTTCGTCCGTGAAAATTACTTTCTTCAAGAAGTCTCTATTATTTAAATAATTACCTTGGATCCATAAACAATATTCTAGTCTTCTCTCTTCATCACCTTCCTCCAAGGTATGTACAAATTTTGGTTTAAACGGTTGTAACTTATGGCGTTTTAAACATCTCCAAATTTTTGACGCCGACAAATTGAGGTCACGAGCCATATTTCTAAGGCTGGTAGTGGGATTGGCGTTAAACGCCGCTAATATAACGTCATCCTCTCCATGTCTTCGACTGAGATGTACTCTCGGTTTAAGCACATTACCAGTTGTATTGAACAAGTGACATATTCTTGCAACGGTACCATGGTGTATTGGTCGTCTTAGAGGATGTCTTAAATTAAATTCTTCTGCAGCTTCTCTTGAAGACCGTACATTTTCACCGACTATCTTTATTATTTCTACTTTTTCATCAGTGGTTAAAAGAATTCTAACCATTATGATTAAAAAAATTAAATAATTAAACTTACGAACTGAACAATAAATAACAATAATCACTTCTGTCATAAAAGTAAGAATGGAGAAATAAACAAAATAGTTATTGACAGTTAATTTCACGGCACTCTTAACATTTAAAACAAAAAATCAAAAAACCCCTAATGTTCCTAAAATTCTGAGTCGATAAGAAGGATATGATGGAAAGTTACTCCTCAAGAACATTGACAACGAAAAAAACAAAAAAAAAGGAACAGTGTTACAACTTGATATGTAATAAAAAGTGGCCCTTTTAGCGTTTTATTGAATCATGATTTTTGTTCACGACTTTCGTTTGTTGGAAAAAGTTCTCTCTGTGGGTTGGATAAAGTCATTTTATAGAGTTGTATAATTGATACATTTTTTAAAATAAATTAGTCTTAAAATTCGATCACAAATAAAAAAAAGATGGGGTGTCTTCACGAGATGAAAAAAAATTTTTTTTTCAAAGTTTTCCGATTTTCACCAAATTTTATAGGGGGGCATATCTAGTGATTCTGAACAACTATTATTAACAAAATTTTCGTCTATATCTAAGCCTACTATGATTTCTCGAAAATTGCGATTTTCTTTTTATCGCAGTAAGTCGAGATTTTATATCTAAACGACATTCATGTGTTGATTAAAGTCGCCTTACAGAGTTGTATACCTCATAAAAATTTGAAATTAATTCGGCCACAAATAAAGAAGATACAGGGGTGTCTTCACGAGAAGTGAAACAAAAATTTTTTTTTCAAAGTATTCCGATTTTCACCAAATTTTATAGGGGGGCATATCTAGTGATTCTGAACAACTTTTATTAATAAAATTTTCATCTATATCTAAGCCTACTATGATTTCTCGAAAATCTCGATTTTCTTTTTATCGCAGTAAGCCGAGGTTTTATATCTAAACGACATTCATGTGTTGATTAAAGTCGCCTTACAGAGTTGTATACCTCATAAAAATTTGAAATTAATTCGGCCACAAATAAAGAAGATACAGGGGTGTCTTCACGAGAAGTGAAACAAAAATTTTTTTTTCAAAGTATTCCGATTTTCACCAAATTTTATAGGGGGGCATATCTAGTGATTCTGAACAACTTTTATTAATAAAATTTTCATCTATATCTAAGCCTACTATGATTTCTCGAAAATCTCGATTTTCTTTTTATCGCAGTAAGCCGAGGTTTTATATCTAAACGACATTTATGTGTTGATTAAAGTCGCCTTACAGAGTTGTAAACCTCATAAAAATTTGAAATTAATTAGGCCACAAATAAAGAAGATACAGGGGTGTCTTCACGAGAAGTGAAACACACTGTAGATAGTTAATTTTTCTGCTGTTTGCAAAATCCTATAAAGAATGTTTCAATACATTAGAAAACGTCATGAATATATACGTACATATATAAAGGTAAGTGTAGATTGATAAGGTTACCTGATATTGTCAAATATATATTTATGTTTTATAATATATATTTTAATTTCCTTTTTAAATTTATTGCTATTTGTTATTTTTTTTAGGTTGATAGGTAGTATATTATAAAATAAAATATAGGGCCAAAATAAAATACAAAATGTTGCGTATGGGTTTTCTTAAATAATGGGTCCTTTAATGATGCAATATCGAGAGTTCCCGTTTCATAACAATGGTAATTTTTTAAGTAATCACGAGATTTTAACAAGACTTTGATATGTATATAGATTTTTTATATCTAAAATTCCGGATTCTCGATACAAAGCTTCAGTTGAATAACGTTTGTTTTTCTTAAATATTATTTTTATTAATGTATTCTGGGTAACTTGCAACGTTTTCAAGATGTTTTTAGATAGGCCACCCCAGGCTATAATACAGTATCGTAAAATAGATTCAGCAAGAGCGTTGTAGATTATAGATCAATTTTTTTCATTTAAAATTTCTCTTAAAGAATAAAATTTAGGTATTAATTGTCTCAGGGCTTTGTTTATATAAATAATATGCTCATCCCATCTTAGATGCTGATCTATCATTACACCAAGGTATTTAATTTTATTAGTTTTTTAATAACAGGGCACATACAATTTTTTGTTTTGAGACAATTACTTTTGTGTATAAATATATTTTCTGTTTTGGCTTGATCATTTTTCAAAAGAGTAAAAGACATAAATTTAGTTTTATCAATATTTAAGGAAAGCAGACTATAGTTTAACCATTTGTAAATAGAAGATATACTTAGCTCAGCTTTTAAAAATGTATTTGTCCACGTGTCTCCTTTAAAAATCAAAGCAGTATCATCTGCGTAGGATACTATATGTCTATCAAAATTCGACACATTGGCAATTGAGTTTATGTACACGAGGAACAATATTGGACCTAAAACTGTGCCTTGTGGCACCCCCATGTTGTCCAAGAATGGCCTCCATTGCTATCGTTGGGGTGGTGCTGATAGCTCCTGTAATTCCAAGGCAAGCTAGCCTTTGAATTTGACATAGGCGAGCCCTAATTGTGAAGCGCTCCTGGCAGCGCCACCACACTAGTGCCGCATATGTCATTACGGGTTTCACCATGGTGGTGTATGTCCAAAGAGCAATCGTCGGACTTATTCCACATTTTGGACCGAAGATGCGTTTGCACATCCATAAGGAGGCGCACGCTTTCCTAGTTTGAGCTTCAACGTGGTCCTTCCATGACAGCTTGGAGTCCAAAGTTACCCCGAGGTACCTTACTGTGCGGGAAAGACACAAACGTGTGCCCATAAGAGAAGGAAGCTGGAAGTCGCTTATTTTTCTCCTTTTAGTGAACAGCATTAGCTCTGTCTTGTCAGGGTTGACAGAGGGGCCCATGTCTCAAGTTAAGCAATTCTGGCCTCAACGTCCAGATGTATGCCAGTTGTTATTATGATGTTAAGCCTCATGCAAATTGCCTTAAACATGAAATTCAAATGATGCTCGTCAGAGCGCCCCAAAATGAGAAAATTAAATTTGAGATTCCCTGTGTTAAATGGAATAGTATTGAACTTTTTCAGTGAAGTTAAATGTCTAGGAGTAACATTGTATCAAAAATTTACTTGAAACTTACATCTAGAAAGAACACTGCGGCTATTTGGCCATGCCACATGCTATTTGGAAGGACTTGAGATCTGAAACCGAAAATTGTATACTGTATTATCTTTCAGTTGTGAGATCCATGGTGATCTATGCGTTATGTGTATGGTGACCAAAATCTTAACAAAAATTAACAGAAGGAAAGTTACAGCGACTTGACTGTTTAAGTTACAGGGGTAATGTGCTCCTCTGCCACAGCAGCTATGTAAGCAATATTATACCTACTTCCTCTATATTCTCATTTAAGGTTGGAGGCAGCACTTCGTGTTCTAAGATTCCAGTAGGTACTTTCATTCAAATCAAGCGATCTGGTTGACCAAAACCGGTGTTACCTAATTAATTTCCTTATATTCCCTCGTACCCTGGTTCCCATATCAAGGTAACCTTGTAGGTTTTTGCCAGTTGCCTCAGGGATTGTCTGTGTTCCCAGATAATTTCAGACTCAAAAGTGGAAGACCTGAGAACTAATAGTGCCTGGTATATTAACCTTTACCAGTTTATGAATTCCTGAAGATATAGATCTACAGCATAGATTTTTACCCAGAAAATGTTGGGAGTCTACCTTGCTTCCGGATAGCCTGCAATTGGAACTCAATATACCCGCACTAACTCCTTCAACTATTTTCGATTTATCTGTATATCAGATAAGTGACCCTTTCTCCACCCGCAGTGCTTTGACCCTGCTCACCTCACGGCTCTCAATCGGCACATATAATGGCCACATCATTTGGTTGTTGATTGTAATTCGATTAGCTCTAAGATCCTTAAGAGTTCACCGGTCACCTTTGCAAAAAAGGTACTGAAGTCCTATTTTTGGGCTTCAACTATTTTGTCACTTATCTGAGTACACATAAAGGAAGTGATCCTGAAATGGGACAAGAGACAGAAAAGATCATAAATTGCCCATTCGCCAAAGAATGCCACAAGGCTTCTCGAATTCGAAGAGACATAAAGTTAATGACAGGCCTTCTAATAAGCGATTGTCCCATGTGATATCGTCTTAAGAATAAGGGCAAGGCAAAAAGTGATAAACGGAGATACTGTGACATCGCAATAGAAACTGCGGAACATATTCTTTGCTAATGTTAAGATGTTAGTTCGCATTAGGCTAAAGTATCCAGAAAAGGCGGAATTAACGCCTGAAGACATAGGGAAACTGGCTCCCAGGAAAAACAAGTTTTGTAAGAACTTGGGAGTATTGGGCTAGGACAAGAGATCTCCTAGGTCAAGGTGAAAGAGCCGAGAGGCCTTAAAACAATGTACATTCTACAAAATTAATGGTTTTGGCTATATTTTAGTTATTTGACAGTTCAACGTATATTAGGCCTCTTCTAAGTCTTTTTTGCGGAATAGTAATTTTAAAAATATATTATGATAAGACAGCAGTAAATATGTCAACATTATCACACGTGGTTGCGACCATCAGTAATTAGATACAGTACTGTGATTAGAAACAGGAGAATTAAAGATTAATTTTGAGAATGATCATGGTATATCGGTTACTTTGCTTTCTCGCATAGACTAACGGAAACTTATTGCTGGATGCTTTCGTATTTTAATAAATATACATCTAAATTATAATTAATTCCATTAATAAAGATATTGGTGAAGAGAGGCTCAAGTACTCTTCCCTGATGAATTCCTGACCTAGTCCAATATACAACTGACAAAATCATGTTCCTTCTTAAAGATGTAGAGATTCTTTGTTGTACTAATAATGAGATTTTTATCCTTTTTTGTATATTGGATATGTTTTGGAATGCCCTCAAATATCAGAGAAACAAGACAAGACATGAAAATTACTGACATAGTGTTTAATATAAAACATCGAATTCTGTCGTAACAGACAGTAGGCTTAGATTGATTTCTTATTAATGTCATACACACTTTAGCCTTAGTAAAGCATATTATGTCCAAGCAGTTAAAAATGTATGGATTGATGCCTAAGTCGCCTGAGAAATTAGGACAGTATGACTTTAGAAAAAGTATGCAAATACTCCGATTATTATTCGTAATGATATTTCATTGGCACTCTCTAGAAGTTCGTTAATATAAACATGTCTCTACTAGTTCTTCCGTTTTTCTAGTTAGTGTAAGCACAGAACTGTTACAGGTCTGACGTTGTACTATTCTCAATTTTGATTTCATAATTTTGAAAAGCAGTATTTTGATGACTTTGTTTTTGAGTCAAGTCTGTGGAATGTATTTAACGTTGTGTCGATTTTGATTCTTGATTCTTAAGCTTTTTAGTTACTTCAGTATTAAAACAATCCTGAAATTATTTTTGCTTTGCTTTAAGTTTGAGTATTTTTCATAAACAGAGAAACAGCTTCACTTAATTTATTATAAAAAGTATTTTAAAGCAGATCAACTTCCTTACGTGTTCTAATAAAAACAATTAATGAACTTTGGGATGGTTGACATAATTTGAAACGTAAAGAAAGAACAAACGTAAATTAAAAATTCGTAATGTAAGTATATTTCAAAAGACTAAGAAAACATACATTCAAGAAATTTGTATGATAGTTTGTAGGAATTTAGGCTCATACACAATCTCGGATTCTCTATGTATTTTTTTTATTTATTTTTGAAATATATTTTAAGTTTAATTAATTTAAAACTTTGAATAAATTGCAGAACATTGATTTCAAAATTCTCTAATAGAAAAACTATAAAACATAAAAACCAAACGCCAATAACAGTCTTAAAAACTAAATAATACTCAAATCGAATATTGACTAACATATAAATTAGATATCCAACAAGAACCAACAAAATTTAATGGCACAAACAAATGAAATAAATATTAATAAAAAAAATTTCGTTTCAGGAAATAACAAAGCAACGCATTATGCTATATTCTAAAGAAATGACATGAATTGAACAGGTAAATAGTTCCAAATGTTATTGCTATTGAACTAAAATAATTATTGAATAACTTATTACGTAATAAAAAAAAACAAATACTTTTTTCATCTTTAATTTTACAAAATTATAAATATTTAATTGTAATGTACTTTTTCCAATACATAACTTGCCAAGTTAAGAATGGCTCAAGAATAATAAATCTCTCACTCATGGAAATTTTTAAATGCGACTTCACCATTTTTAAGGAGGATTAGTATTGATAAATGCCCAGATTTAGAACATTTTCAAAAATGTTAACAGTTGTCACTTTTTTTCTTCTTCAATTCTTTGGGACTTCCTGCCACATGTATATTTTCTTTTTAAGCGGTGCTCGGGAAATCTACAAAATATCACAATTAACCAGTATGTTACTGGTAAATAACCTCTACGCCTGTGACTTTTTACGTCAAAGGATCGGTTAGAGGTTGCTTTTTTTTAAAATAAACAACACAAATAAGTATAAAAACTTGAAATTAAATATTTCGCTTTCGGAAATCTAATCTGTTTCCTTTTTCAAGGCTTTTTTTGAAAAATCTTTTTTGCCGAGTATAATAAATACGCAGCTCTAAGAATGTTTGTTATATTCAATATCCATAGATACTTACTATTTACATAGAACTGTTGATATAGTTAATAGTTTTTTTAGTTTTTATACTATGTTAAGTTTGTGAAGTTTTTCTTTTAATATTGGCAACCAAGTTGTACAGATATCTACGGAGCAATTCGACACGCATTTATCCTCATTCAATTCAAAAAGGAAACGGATTAGATTTGCGAAACATGAGCGAAATATTTAACTTCAAGTTTTCATACTTATTTGTGTTGTATATTTAAAAAAAAGCAACCTCTAACCTTCCTTTGACATAACAGTCACGGGCGTAGAGGTTATTTACCAGTAACATACTGGTTAATTGTGATATTTTGTAGATTCCCCCGAACACCGCTTAAAAAGAGAAAATACATGTGGTAGGAAGTCCCAAAGAATTGAAGAGGAAGAAAAAAATTAAGATAATGCCACAAATAACATTTAGACAATATTGTCATTTTGGATATTTAATACTATTTGAAATGTACAGAAAGTATAAGTGCAATTTAAAAACCCCTAATGTAAGCAGATTTCTTTTATGAGTATAATCCAAAGAGGAAACAAGAGTAAAAAAAAAACCAGTAAGAAATTTACACGATATTAATTCCAAATGCCCAATTTGCAAAGTTGTAAAAAATATTCCAAGAAAAAGCGCACATAACTCAATATTGGAAAAGTTTCATTATTTCAATTAAAATGATACAATTTTTCGGTGATTTTGAAAATGAAAAATTGCTTAATTATTTGAAATTTTTATCTGAAATATTCCCAGAAACTACGTTAAAAATATCATTTACGAAACTATACAATTTTTACTTCCCTCGCATACCGAAGGGAAGTATTGTATTCGCGAAAAAATCATCCTCCGAGATTTTTTCGGATTTTGACGTTTCAGAACACGTAGATTACGAAAATATAGGTTTTTCAATTCCGTCAGTCTGTCTGTCTGTCTGTCTGTCTGTCTGTCGGTGCATTAACTAAAAAACTACTTGACGGAGAGCTGTCAAATTTGGTAGGTAGTTGATCCTACTGTCAGCGAAGGAATGTTTGAACTTTCACTGGAAAATATACAGGGTGGACCGTCTAAAGGGAATAAATGATGAAGAAATTTCTTTTTTGCTCAAATTCAAAATTTCCACGTTTCATGACACGCTAAAACTATTTCAGAAAAAAAAAATTGAAAAATTTTTTACCACTAAAATAGATGAAAATTTTTTTTCCTTTGTTCCATCTTTGAAAAATTTTTTACCGCTAAAATAGATGGACAACATTTTTTTTATTTGTTAAAATTTAAAATTTCCACGTTTCGTAGCGTTCTAAACTTATTTAAACAAATTTAAAAAATGTTTTGAAATGTTTAAAAAAATTTTTGAAAACATTTTTAATCTATTTATAACTACTTACTATAGAATAGATGAAACATTTTTGTGCTCAAATTGAAAATTTCCACGTTTCATCACATTCCAAACCTATTTCGGTAAAAAAAAATTGCAACATTTTTTTCCATTTTGGAAAAAAAAAATTACCACTAGAATAGATGGAAAAATCTTTTTTGCTCAAATTTAAAATTTTGAAAATTTTTTTACCAACATTTCTGAAAAATTTCAAAAAAAAGTAAAATTTTTTCACCACCACTACTATACTTCCACTCACTACGTGAATGTGGAATTGAAAATGTGACAGATGGCAATAATATTTGGCACATGCACTTATTATACTTTTGTTGAAAAATGTACAGGGTGGTCATCCCAAGAAATAATTCAGTCACGGTGGACATTGGCAAAGGTATTTGCGCAAGCCTTCCATATTTGGCGCCTGTTAGTTAGTATTGAACTTTTGCTGTTGGATGAGCATTCTGTATATTTTTTTGACCAAAACGTTTTCTTTGTAATAGTAGTGATAACTATATTCCGATTGTTATTTCCAATGTCATTTCGTAATTATTAATTTTTTAGAGTGACCGCCATGCCCAAATAAAGAGGGAAGTTCTGTGTAAATACCTTTACCGATTTTTTCTTTGATAATAATTCCATGACTAATATGTCATATATTGTAAAAACCGCTTATCTTAAAAAGCTCATGATCAATTTGATAAGAAATTTGATAAGTGCATTTAATATGTTTTACAACATATTTTTTTTGCTAAAAAAAAAAAAAAAATCGTGGTTGAATAATTTTATTTTCAAAATCTGGCGTTTTCGTGTGTCACATTCCGGAATCGCTGTAGGCCCAAGGTTTGGGCCTGGGTAGTTAAGTGGCCAAACGAATAAGTCTGTATCGTTTAGAACTTAAGAATAATGTAGCCAAACAATAATATTACAGCAAACCATCCTGCGGCGGTTGCCTCGTTAATTATGTTCTTATATACATTATAATGTGTGGTCCAAACAATTAAGATCAGATCAAGCTCTGATTTGATGTAGCAAATGTAGAACATGTTAAGTGTTTCTAGATCATCTTAATATAAACCATATGTTTTATTAACTTTGGAAGCAACGTTGTTAAAATAAATGTAAATTAATTCAAATAATTTTGTAAAAGAATATTTCTAAGCTTATAGGGAACTTTCAGGCCTAGGAAATATAGTGCTATTAATTTTACAATTATAAAAATTAGAATCAATACGTGGAGCGGGTCAATTGAGATGGAATTTTAGGTTTTCGGATATAAAAAGAAATCTTGAAACAAAATCGATTACAAATCACTTTTTCGAGATAAATTCAATAACATCGTCAAAATAAATAAATAAAATATTTTTTGAAAACAAGATTTTATAAAATATGCACTTCAAAATAAAAAACAATGTTTCAGACATCACGGTATTTTCAGGCTTATATTTAAAATATCTTTTACCTGCTTAAAATAGATCCTATATTTCAAGATATAAGACGTGCTATATATTTTTTCTTTTAATAATGTATTTCATTTTAGAATTTTGATTAAATTTTAAAGTATTAATCACAAAGCAGTTACAAATTAACTTTAAATTTTTTAATATGCTCTCTGTAAAAAGCAATTTGGAAGATTTTTCTACTTCTTAAAACTCTGAAATACAATGAAATGAATAACTATGAAATTATGATATATACATTAAAATCGTACATTTTGGGCTCTAGATTTTCATTCTCTTGTAAAATATTGATTTCGGCCATATACTGAATGATGAAAAGAAGGATTAAGATAATACGTTATGTTGATCTTCCTATAATTAGTTTGTACCAATTTACTTCGAATTTGATTTAATTTAATTTTAATTGTTTTGTTTGTAAGTCAGCCTAAAGCTATTAAAAGTAGATTCAATGAAAATCAGGATTAAGAAATTTACTTCTGTCTGTCTAATTTCTCTGCACCGTGGCGATAGAAGAATCGGATCTGGAGAGACAAGATAAATTAAACGACAATAAAAAAATAATAGTTATACTTTTTTCATTGAATGCGGTGAATAAAATTTAAAAAAATAAAAAGAAATATAACCTATCATTCCTAATGGAATATCATTTTATCCCCGTTTAATTAAATAATTAATTAATTATATAAAACACATAGATTTCAATCAGACGAAATGATAGTTATTGATAATTTTGAAGTAGAAACACACGTGATTTTGGCACTTGCTGTTTAGGGACGAAATTTCAAAATACGATTTTGATGCCATGCAATAAAAATGCCCCTTGTGCTTAGTTCATGGTACAAAAATCGGAAAAACCTTGTGAAATACAGGGTTGGTCAAATGTGTGAAAACACCTTATTTCTGGCTAAACTATAACTTCGATTAAAAAATACCCTCAACATGTGACGTACTTTGATTTTCAACAGTTACCCTATTTTTGAGATATGACGTCATCGGCATTTTTGTAAATGGATGATCCTGTATATTTCTGCATTTTCAAATGGACACTTTTTCATCAATTATAATGATATTGGGTTTGGTGAGTGAGCGATTTGTGGTTTCTTAAATATTAAATAAAATAATAAAATAAACAAAATATTTATTAGTTAATGAAATAAATTTGTGATTACCAAATATCGAGCACTTTAATATTGAGAAAAATAATATTCAAAATAAATGTCCTAAACGATGAAATTTGGTATCAGCAAGATGGAGCACCGCCGTATTATAGAGTTGAAGTGCGTCAATACCTAAATGAAATCTTTCCACACAGATGGGTAGGTCGAAGAGGACATATTGAATGGCCACCTCAATCACCAGATTTAAGGCCTCTAGAGTATTTTCCTCGAGATCACTCAGTCCGAAGACCAAACCTCAGTCGTTAGAAGATTTGGAAGATCGAATTAGGATGGCTGTTCTAGGAATTTCATAGCATGCTATTCAAAACTCCTTAAAAGCCTTCGCTGATCGATTAGGATATTGTCAGGCTACTAAAGGTCTCCAGTTTGAACATTTATTATGATTATTATCTTTTTTTTCATTACTAAAGTACTCAGTATTTTGCAATAACAAATTTAATTTTCAGTAACTAATAAATATTTATTACTTTTAATTTCATTATTTTATTTAATGTTTAAAAAACCACAAGTCGCACACCCACCAAAGCTCAAAATCAATATTAGGCCGTTGAAATTAATAAAAAAAGGTGATTTTCAAGAAATTTCATCTCCAAAAGATTGTATTGCATAGAATGCATCTTTTAGGTACAAAAACTTGAAAAATCATAGCCCGTATGCACAGAATGACGCGGAAAGTACCTAAAAATGCATAATTATGCAAAGAAAGTACATTCTTTGCTGTTTATGTTCATTTTTCAAGGGTTTTTCAAAGATGTTCATTTAATATTCATAAAAATTTGAGAAAAATGGTTTGTTTTAGTATTGTACAAGCCTTAAGTAACATATTGGGTCATTTAAGACCCTTTATGGGACGATTGTACCTTTAAACGCATCCAAAAGTGCATAATATGTATCCGCTTAAAAAAAATTGATAATTGCTGTAAAATTAATAAAATATCGTCCAAATTTTATACTCGGGGCTTTTCGAGGTCACTAATTACGAATTTGAATTTGAATTTTTTTCCTTTTTTTTCACATAAAATGTATATAAAGCAAATAAAAAAATTAATTTACGTCTTTTTTTAACTAAATTTTCAATTTTTATTTTCTTTGCATTTCCCCCCCTCCCCATTATTACTATTATTATTATTATTATTATTATTATTTACAGAACATGTTTTACAATTTTTTATATAATAACTGTTTATTACTTAAAGCTAACAACTATTAAATCCAGTAATGCTGAGTTTAATTTTAGAAGTAAGCCAGTTGAAAACCTCGAGAATTGTATAGGGATTCTTATGTCTAAAACTGACGTATTTAATTACTTGTTACAAAAGGGTCATATTGCAATAAGTTAAATAAGCACTCAAAAGTAAAAAATCACAATTAGGTAAATTTATTTAAGGAATTTAATTAAAATACATCTTTTCTGCAATAATTCTATTAAGCTTTAGAGGTAATTAAATGTGCTGTTTTTATTTTGTTACGCTTGCGAGGCTTTGTTACTTAAATAATTATTTATGCAATTTAATGTTCATTTCTTCACGATTACAATTCTACAGTAAATAATACTAATTTTAATTATTAACTATCTTAAGATTTCGTATCGTTGCAAAAAATATTTGTAAACCTTAAAGAATTTCTTAAAAAATAAATTATTTTCTGTTTAATTACATATTCAGGTTCATATATTATTTGAATACATTATCGTTATTATCTGGTTACATTGAAAAATACCGCTTATTTAGCAACAAAGATTGTCGTCAAATACAACAATATTTCTATGATATGCTAGGGAATTCATTCGTGAGAATAAATCATGACTATTGGCCATTGGTAAAATGTGTTCGAAAAAAATTGAATGTGTGTTAAGAAATAGTAGAAGGATTAATTAATGTTTAAAACACTCGGCTCTATAAAAGCAAGATTAAATATTACATAAAATGTCAACTAGTCTTAGATTGCTCATAGTTCAAAATGTGCAAAAGCATTTTGAGGTACAGTAATTCCTAAACGTGCAAATAAAAACGGTTAGAAATTATTGTAATTCAAATTTAAATAACTTTAATATTTCTTATTACAAATATCGCTTCTGAAAGTGTAGAAAACATAACAACTTCTATTGATTTAGTCAGCCCAGTCACATGTACAGCAAGTAAGACCTATTTTAGTTTTACACGAGTAAGAATACTAATTTAACTCCTTTCCGAGGACAAAGTGTCACTTTTAATGCTGGACGGACTAAACAGTTACAAAATGCTCAAGGGATTAAATAAATAAAATAGGCCAAGAGCGCATTTGTCACTCCCAACAGAGTTCTGTAGCCGGTTCCGAATTGAAATGTGCACATTTAATTTGTCATGAACACTGCAGTTTTTTTCAACTGGACAACATTTTGTTCATTCTATCTGAGATAAACATAGTACATAAATACACCACATATAGTAGCATAAAAACGAGTTTTCACTATTTCTACAGGAAGCACTTATGCCCGAGTATTCGTTGAAATTTTCATTGAAAGTAGGTACTTATTAAAACGTACCATCGAAAAAAAAAACAGATTTTTAGAACACACCGGCTGGTTACATAACGTTTTCATAAACGTTAAAAAAATTGTACTCAAAACTGTGTAACTTCTACTCAAACTTTAACAAAACTAAAAAAAATAGACGTTCTATAAACCCTTAGATCAACAAAGTGAAGAATCTATTAGAATATTACAAAACGTTGCAGTAGCGTTTCAAAACCTGTTTTAACACTACTAAACCACGTACCTTAAACAGTTTTGTTTATTCTTAAATCAGCGTCTCAACAATAATTATAGCACACGCAAACGAAATTCGGTCGGCGGATTGAGACACAAGACGCAATACCCTTTGAATGCGCCAGCTAATTCCTTTGTCGGCATACCTGGTTGTACCCGACGCTTTTGATATTTACCAAGATGAAATACCTTATATCTATTACGTCAACTATACACGTGAAGACGTTAATACAACCTATTTATAAAAGTCAAAAAAAGTATATACATACCACGTCCTAACTTAGAAACAAAGTTACAAAGAAACATTCTACGACTTGTGAAAACTCTTGCAAAACCTTCTGTTATAATTTTCCTTTATCTCTAGTTACAGTGTGAACACACACGACTAAACTGATTACTTTGGTCCTCAATATTTTACTGTACATAATAAACACTATATGTAACATATTAACGAGCTGTTGCGAATAATTCGATATTAAAAATAAGGTGAAAACGAATAATGATTGTGAATATAATTGTTTTATCTCTATAAAAAACACAGCGCTGCAGAAAAAATTAAAAATGAAGGAAATACATTTATTTCTTAAAATATGCCTTCATTTATATTTAACATTATGCGGTATGAAAACTATGGTAACTATTATAGATATTTCAGGATAATAAAATATAAAGTGGCATGAGTCATTTAAAGCTCGTATAAAAATTATTTGTTTTAAAAATTTACATTTTTACGATTACAAGATGGTCGCTACATTTTCATGATTGCACATAAGGAATATGGCTTCTGAACTTTGTCAAACGCGAAAATTTTAATAACTACAAAGAAACCTTAATACAACATATGTATACAAACAAAAGTTATACATTTAGGATTAAGTATTGGAGACGTATTTAAAATTACTTTGAATTTTTTAAGCAAAAAAACAAGTTTTTAAACAGTAAAAATTATAGAGAAGTGTATTAAAGGCAGACTAATATATTTTTTCAAGAGTACTAACATCCTAGATAGCAATCAATTTGGATTTACTGCAAATGTAAGCACAGCCGACGCCATGTACCTATTTCCTCACCTCTGATATTACAGATAGCCTAAATAATAGCAAAAAAAAAGGATTGCAATTTTTATTGACATGGCAAAGTCATTTGATACGGTACCCTACCAAAATCTTCTTGATGTTTTATCACATTATGATGTTCGAGGTTTGGTACTAGATATCTTTAAAAACTATTTAAGTGATCGTGACCAAGTTCTAAAATTAAACAATACTTTCAGCAATTCTCAAAAAATAAAAGTCGGTGTACCCCAAGGTACACCATGGGGACCAATACCATTTATTACATATATAAACTTACTGTTGAGTATTAAAATTAAAGGCAAAATTATATGATACGCAGATGACACTGCACTTATTTTCATGGGTAATACTTGGGAAGAAACCAAAGAAAACGCAATGCAAGTCTACAAAATAGAAGAAAATTGGCTAGACTCTTTCAAGCTATCTTTTAATGTTAAAAAAGCCAAATATATTACATTCTCTTTAACAAAAGCAAATAGACCAGAATTTAATAATATAGCATTAAATGATAATAATAAAAGTTACGAAATCAAAGAAGCAAAGAATATAAAATATCATTATAGATAAATACCTAAAATGGTCTGAACATACTGATTATTTAACAAAAAAATACTGAAACTGATTTATAAATTGCTCACACTAGTATACAAATCCTTAGTGGAATCTCTAATAAGATATGGATTAACTGGGGCGGGACATAAAAGGAAACTACAACCACTAACTGTTATACAAAACTCGTTCGTAAAAATAATCTACAATAAAAGTAAATTGTGCCCCACGAGCATGCTCTTTAATGATGACATCTGTAATATATATACACTATACAGGGTGTCATTAGTTTCATGTCATTAAAAAAATGGTGGTAGGGAATGACAAGACAAACAAAAAAACCTTATATAATATGGGGTCTAAGGCTCATAGTTTTGGAGAAAAAAAATAAACAAAAATTTCGCAAATTTTCAATACAAATTTTTGAGAACTGCTGGAATATTGAGGTAGGTTTAGATCTAGATCTGATCTGAAGAAAACTATACTCTAACTCTCCCTTGTGCAATATTTTAGTTACTGTTGATGTTTCGTTATGTACACATATCCAACCCGCCGTTCGTTGTTTTTGTTATTTTTGAATTTCGCGTCATTGTGTATTTATAGTTACGATTTATTTTATTGACTTACCGTTCAAGTTGTCAAATTCTTGATTACGTACAGACACAACTTACTTGTTTGTTCTTTTTGTATTCCTTTTTGGCTTTTGTACCAAGTTTTTATTTTATTTTTCTTTATTGACAACGTTAGTTGATAGTTTAGTGTTTAGTGTTGAACGAAGTGCGTATGTACTTAATTCGACGTAGCGAACTGTGTATTGATACAGATGCAGAGATTTTTGAATCATTTAGGTAGGTAGTAAGCTTTTAACCCAGGACACCAATTTATGTTACAAATGTTAATAAACCACATTTAAATTTTCTAAATTATAAACAATCCAATATTTTGTTCCAAATTAAAAAACACACATGTAAAGAAATGCTCTGTTTAAACCTCTATGGCCATTATTTGCTTGCAATTGTGCACGAAGAGAGAATGAATTATTTACCTCTTTATACTTGCCTCAGTTCAGTTGAAGCGGTACATCAAAGGCGGTCGATGATCCTTTGATACCGCGTGTGCCGGCCAGCACTTTTTTATGACAATTTAAAAGTTGTATAATTGGGAAGTACAAGTCCATCGACCAAGAAAAGCAGCGGTTCTCAATAGTTGACTACCATAATATTAAATATGTTAACCTAGATCAGTGTTTTTCAAAGTGCCCCTAGAGGGAAAAGTCATACAGGTTTTTTGTTTGTCTAGTCGGTCCCCATTACCAGTTTTTTTTTAATGACGTGAAACTGATTACACCCTGTATATACAGTTAGTCTGTTCGTACGTTCATAAAACAATATCAGCCATCAATATCTGACTAGAGCCAATGAAAGTAGGCAAATAATTATACCAAATAATAGAAAGATATAAACCTAAAATTTATAAACCCCTAAATTTTACAACTTATTGCCAACGGATATAAAATAAATAAAAAATTAGAAACATTTCAACAACAAAAAAAAAGAATTCATTATAAAAAACTATGAAAATTTTCTCAGCCTTATGATATAATGTGATATAATTATATACTTATAAGTATTATATTCTCAATTTCGAAGATTTCAATTCCCTTTCTTGTCTTTTTTAGTATAGATTTAGTTTATAATGTATTAACTCCCACACAAAATTAATATAAATAATATAGCCACCGAAAATTTATAGAGGCACATACATATATTCCAATATCTAGGTGCCCGTCTAACAGCGTCGGACTGGGACCGAGAGGGCTTACCGGGAAAATTGCTTTGAGGGCCACATATACATACCCAGCCCCTAAGTACTTTTATCAAGTTTGGTTTCCCCTTAGAGAAAAAAATATATAGTTTATTTAAAAATAAATACATACATTTCTGTTAAGTACCTATGATCAAAATAAGGTATATCCAATAATAAATAAAAAATAAGAATTATTAGTTTAAAGTGGGTAAAAAAAACGTTAATCTATATTCTAATTTGCAAGAACGCAGCTTAAAAAATAAAAACGTTATGCATTTGGTTTATTACTGAAAATCAAGCCTTTGCTTAAGGTAACAGCCATGCTTTGCAAAACTGGTTGCTCTTTTTTGCCAAAACTTTTAGTTAGATCTTGAACATTACAAAAATGTTTTGTGAATCAATTTTAGTTGAAAATTGCGAACTCCCCGGGAGGTCAAAGTTGTCTATTTTTTCCCTCGGTGGGATAAACAAATAGCATTGTGCAAAAACTATTGCACTGACAGCATCCATCTTTTGCACACTTATAAAGCATTATAAAACACTTATTTAAGAAAGTTTTATAAAATTTAAAGAACAGATTAAAAAGTTCCGTTAATAATTGAAAAATGACTACATTGCAGGCTTTTTACAATAACTTTTTTACTGCTACGCTGGAGCGATTTTAATTTGGAAAATCTCACAATGCAGGGATTTTAATTGTGCACAAAGTATCCATTCTTCGCCTTTCTCTGCGACCGATAGTTTTTCCAGTATTTTAAGAGAACTAACTTTCCGCTCCAATTGTTGATAAAAAACGGTGCGATGATGCAAAAGAAGTTCTTGGCTCACGAAATGAGGAGTCTTTCCCATTACCTCTTCCAAAGTCATTCTGCAAAAACATTGCGGCTACTAATTTATCTGAAAATTCTGTCTGTTTTCCCTTCATTTGCCTGATATATTGGCAGGTGTTTAATGTTTATTCCGCGAGCCGGGGCTCGAAGTTAAAGATAAAAAATATCAATCAAAAGCAGCGCCACCACCGCCGCATAGTGATTCGAAAATGAATTTTTGTGGACAAAATTCGATCTTCACCTGAGTTTTGCTTGAAATGACATATTTAAAAAAAGATATTATCAAAACAATACTTTACAACTCCTAACTGCCCAAATTGAGGCAAATTGGCTCAAAACCTTAATTTTTCTGTTTTTGACTCATTATTTGTGAAATAAAATATTTACAGTGAAATGGCGAGGATAAACCTTTCTACATTTAAGATGTCTAGTTTTTTTTAATGGTTGTACATTATGTTTTTGGGTCGTTGATTACGAATATGATATTCGTTTTACCCAAAAGTGGTCCAATTTTGAGAAATTTGCCATTTTTGGGGGTTTTTGAAAATTTTTCGAGGTCTTTATTACATAATGCATAAGCATTACACCCCCTTGAAACTGGAGACTGATACGCCCATGACTAATAGTGACACTGTCCTGGAAGTTTGTACAAAGCGATCATTGAGTTTTCTGGAATGTGGTGGAAGAAGATTCTCGATTGTGTTCTAGATAACTCTGGAGGCAATTTTGGAGTATATAAGGCGAGGCTCCCGACGCAAGAGGAAGAAGTTGAAACGTGAAAAAGTGAAAGTTAATTATTTAGAACCCAAGGATTCTGAAGGGTGAGCTTCATGGGTGAAAATACGCAACAATATGATCATAGCATTCTAAGCTTTTTGGATTGATAAATAAAGAAGAATTGTTTTTTTTATATCAATTAAAAAAATCCATTATCTTACTAATCTTACTAATATAGAAAATTCAATATATGTTTGTTTGTTTAATTATAACTCAAAATCTGCTTGACCGATTCAGTTCAAATTTTCAGAGAATATTGCGCCAAAATCTGGAGGATTATAGTACTAACATAATGCCATTAAAGTAATTTTTGTGAAAATTGAATTCATTTTTGTGCTTAGAGACCGGAAAAATCAATTTTCAAAAAATTAGTAACGAGTATTTTATCTCTTATATATTAAATCAAACTTAAGGTTGTTAGCCAATTTGCTTCAATTTGGTCAGTTAGGCTTTGTAAAGTATTGTTTGGAGAATATTATTTTAAAAAATTTAGTAATTTCAAGCAAAACTCAGGTGTAGATCGAATTTTGTCTACAATAATTCATTTTTGAATCACTGTGCTCCACTTCGCTTGTTCAAGCAGGTCGAAATTAATACTAAACGTAAACAATCGTATTTTCTAGTGTTGTTACGTCTTTTCAGTTTCGAAATTCAAGTGATTTACTGGACGCTTTGAGATTGGGATTTGCGAATGTACAAAATCTTTGGAGGGGCCTACCGGGCATTTGCCCGGTTGCCCGGCGCCCCAGTCCGACACTGCCGTCTAGTCAGTTATTTATTGTAAATTATAGTATTGAAATTATAACATTTGTAATTTTTTATTAACTATAAATAAATAAATAAATAAATAAATAAATAAATAAATAAATAAATAAATAAATAAATAAATAAATAAATAAATAAAATAAATAAATAAGAGTACAGAAATACGAGTAACTAATACTACAGGGAAACTTTAACATAACTGGACTCTATAAAGTTAGAGTATAGTAGCAATAAGAGTTCTGAAACCTGAACTAAAACTCTTCTACAACTAGTAATTTGTAAGGCTATATCATAGTTGTAAAGTTGTTAATAAAACCACGCTACAACTCGCAAGATTTAATACGATCATACAATAATATCTAGAATTGTTCTCATTTATCTGGTTAAAAAATCAGTTATAGAACTGATATGTATGTATATAATTATAATTAAATCATATTTTGTGAACATCTGTGATTGTGTGCGATAAAAATTTGCTCATCTGCTTGATTGGAAAGACAATATGAAACAATAAAGTATTTCTGACAACGGCCCCTGATTGACAATAACGATACAATATTAAATTCTCGATGAGGACATGACTGGAAAACTTTAAGACTAAGGCGAGCATCTCCAGCGAAAATTGAATATACACAATGCATCTGTAATTTTCTTCACTATTATGTCCTTTTCAGTTTATTTCTGGAGACCCTCCTCTTAGCCTTAAATTTTCATAATCATGCACTGTATATGGCAAAGAAACTGGTTGAATTTATTGGCGCTGTAGAAGAAGCAGTTAAATTTTTCAGCTAATTTTCTAAGGCATCTGGAAAGAGTTAATTTAACCAGAATAGACACATTATAACAACCGATTCGGTGATCTTTCGTTATTCGTACGAAGAAATAAACACAAGACTAATGATGCTTTAGCGTCTTGTCTTGTATTGAGAATAATAGTAATAATGAAATGCCTATAATAAACACGTTTCTTGTATTCCCGAGGCATTCTTATGTAAATATTCATCAAAATAATATAAGCTAAACGTGTCACACACGTTTTTAGATGTTACATTTGATATGTTGGACAGGGATTTTAATACAACTGTATAAGAATACTACAAGATAATTTTATACAGCGTGGGTGCAACCACTATAAAACTCCAAATAAAACTAATTTATTATGGCATCTATAAACGTATTGTACAACGTGGCACAGAATTCAGTACAACATCAAATCAAACCACTAAATAACTTTCATAAAAGACATGGTAAAAACTTTAAGAAAACTCCGAACAATAACTCTAAAGCAACTCACCTATACAAAGTCATACTAGCCTTAATAAAACTTAAAAATAAATAAGTCACTACAAAATCTTTATTAATCGACTTTTAAAAACCGTTTACAAAAATTTACATAGTTGTACTTATATTTAATCGCCGTTAACTTTCTAGTTTTATAATTTCAAATAACATAAGTTGTAGAAGCGCTTATCATAGTTATAAAACTTTGTTACGAATATGTGCTGCTTGGACTACGGTTGGAAAATTGAAGATGGGGGAAACAATATAAATGGCTTTAAAGCCAAATATATTTGAAATGAAAGCCTGTCTAAGAAACCTCAACTTCTTCTTCATATACACCCCACTCGATGTGGGGTGTGAAAAAGATATTTCACCCCCGATTTACACATACTAGAGGCACCCGTAAAACATTACACAGCCACACAAAGAAAAAACTGTTTCTGGCCTGGGGATCTGACCATGCTCACTATATATTTTTGGGGTCGCTTTCGACATCTCTTCACATAAATCGCTGTAACTTTTTCTAGACAAAAAACGAAAGTTAGCAAAAATCTGGAAAAATTCAGGAGTACGTAGAAAGCCGTAAGAAATCATTTGGCGTAAATTGGAGGTTGGTGCACGCGCGTTTTCGAAATATGGTCGCTCGAAGTCACCGGAAGGTGAAAATTGAATTTCTTTACCGCTTCCCAAGGCTATATCTCGAAAATAAAACATGATGCAGAGCTGCGGTTTACGCCATTCAATTTTTCTCGACTTTCTACATGCCACTGAAGTTTTTTCATATTTTTGCCGGCACTTTCATTTGTTGCAAAATTTCTAAAGTAAAGCATCTAAAAACTTCAGAGGTATGTAGAAAGGCGAGAGAAATCGAATAGAGTAAAATGCAGCTCTATATCTCATTTCGCTTTCGAGATATAGCCTAGGGAAGCGGTGAAAAAATTCGATTTTCACCTTCCGGCGATTTCGAGCGGCCATATCTGGAAAACCAAGGCACGCATCTACCTCAGATTAGATTCAAACGACGTCTAACTTAAAAAGCTCCAGAAAAATATCGAGCCCCACATCATGGGATTGGAAATTTAATTTGCAATCGATCTAGTACAAAAAATTAATTTTTGTCTAGAATTTAGATTTATGTGACGTGATGGAGTTAATTAGACCTCGGATTCGGATTCAGCGACCCCTAGAACATATAGTGAGTATGGTCAGATCCCCAAGCCAGAAGAATTTTTTGTTTGTGTGGCTGTAATTATTTTTCAAGATTTCATTGTATGCCTGAGTAGAGGTTATAACAATCCATAACTGTACAAAACTTCAGCCATATACAACTGTGACTTACAGGCGGACGGACAGACGAATATGACGAAACTATCAAGATTCTACGAAACCCTAAAAATGGTTGATTCAATATAGCGGCGTAAAGTTCTCTTGGATCAGTCATGTTGATTTTCAGGATATTGGCTGAACAACTTTGTAGAAAGTTTCTTGTCGAGGGCGTCTCCTCGAGTTGGATTATACTCCAAGTATCTGTCGAAGATGTCGACGTTTCTCAGAAACAACAGTGGATGAATCGTAGTGCGGTATTCTCTACGGGTCTTAACTGTATGCACATGTATGCAGCGAATGTAAGGGCTTGTCTATTCTTTAAGCTTACTCCAAATAACGCCGGTATTATGTAATATATCTTGACTTCTTAATTTTTTTGGTTCTAGCGTTCTGAAGTTAAATACAAAAGTACAAATAATAGCCAGAATAACAGTGATATAAATGACGTCATATAAAAATAACGTGATACAAAAGTGAATGTGACTTCTTAAATCGAACACCCTGTTTATTTTTACATTTTCGCTTATATCTATACCGTATTTCACATGTATATGATCTGATAGGTTTAGCTGTAATATTTTTTGACTCGTTGAATATTAAATATGCTTCTGATGCGAGAATTTTTTTTATAGTGAATTTAATTTTCTACAAATTTGTTGATAACTTCACGGTTTAATGAGCATTTCGAGTAGAGGGCTGTGAATCACAACTTATTAAACGATTTAAAATTTTGCTTTGGGACATTCTAGCAGATTACTGTCTTTTTTGTATTAGTTTGTTTGTTCCACTCCATTTGACGCTGCATAAATTATCCTATTGAAGTTTAAAATGAATTGAAGGCAAAACATTGTCTTATCTGATTGATATTAACAAAAAATATTTAAAGAGAGTGTCGTCTCGGAAAACTCAACTGATACACGCTACTGTCATTTATCAATGACTCGTCTAACCGTCTGCGTCTGTGTGAAAAAGAAACTTCAGCATCTCAAACAAAATTAAGAGAATCAGTTATTTATAGATCATAGTTGAAAATATCGTGCATCGGTAGCAGTTGTCAACAACTGCTACGGCTGGAATTTAGTGATTCCGGAAGTATGTCACGCGGATATTATGCTGGTCATTCACGAGAATGCTAATTGTCCTATGACAGGTCACTTTAGAGCCATATTTGATATGTTGTTTATCATTTAGGAGATGAATCTTCCAATTACGAAAGAAAAACTGGCCTTAAAAATGTATGTAATACAGTCTTCTACGATGAAGAAATTAATGTACTATCGCGTACTGCATTTAATTGGATTTTCTCTCTTTAAACAAACTTAAAAAAGTTGATTATTAAACAGATAGATAGAATTATTTAAAGAATACAAATAAGTCTGCGTTCCACTTTTAACGGAAAATTCTCATTTTTATTACTCTTAATCCTGTTTTTTGAAAACAGTAAGTAATAATGAATGCAATTTACGAAATATTTGTTTTTTGTATCATTGGTTGATTGACTCGAGCTTTAGTGATAAAAATCTATATTAGCGTAGACATGGACTAAAAACATTACGTGGTGGAAGGCTCCTTCTACAACATAGATGAATTCTGAAACCCAAGTTCTTCTTGACCAATGTTCATAACAGAACATATTTTTGTTTTATATTATTAGCGCATAAACGTTTATATAGTGCATGAATATTTATTACGTTATACATATTTTTTTTTGTGTTTATATTTGTATCATACTTGTATTCTTATTATATATTTATTTATTATATTTTTAATACGTGCTAGGCATACGATTCCT
The DNA here is from genome assembly GCA_963583905.1 of Stenurella melanura. NCBI lineage: Eukaryota > Metazoa > Arthropoda > Insecta > Coleoptera > Cerambycidae > Stenurella > Stenurella melanura. Next base: position 64,898,427 of record OY757311.1, read on the forward strand.
GCTAGCGCTTCTGTGTAATTTTGACAAATTAGGATATTGTGATTTAAATCTTAAAGTAACTATTACATTCATATATTATTAATAATCTATGTTTATTTTAGCTAAAACATGTCCCTAAGTGCTGAGAGCCAACAAAATCCTTCCCCCCAAAACTGTTATCCATCTTCACGTGGCATTTGCCGGCTTCGGGAAACAAATGGAAGCTTAAGTTGGATTTATTTTGGCCCAAGACGAACACTGAGGAACTGAAAAATATTCATTCATATCGTTTTCAATTTTAAATGAATCCAAGCGACAATAAAAACAACACATAACAATTATGACACAAGCAAACAATGGAAGTTTTTACTTGTCATCTCACACAAAGTAGTTCGTAATCGGCACCGTAGGTGGCGTATCGTTTATTTTGAATTGGCTATAGGTCGACGTTAAATAAACAAATTTCAAAAAAGCTTTGTCTATGAACTTTAAATAAACAATATTTTATTCGTCACTATCCGAGGTTTCAGAACTTGAATCGGTATTTATTTAATAATAATTGGATTAATAGGTGGTAATATAGAATATTAATTTTCCTTTTTTATCATATGAGATACATATTTCCTCCATATATCGCTTTTGCTTATTTCGTCTACTATTATCTTTATATTCTCTAAGACAGACTCACTTAATTGTGGGGATTGATTATATTGACGTAGTCTTGTTTTTACATCAGCTCACACCATTTCCGTGGGGTTGAAAACGCAATAATATGGTATGAGGCAAACGTAAAATAGAATGATCGTGTGCTTCATAAATTTTTTCAACAGCATATTCCTTTTTAAAATTTTGCTTTCTAATCTGTTCTAATAAGGTTGTTTTTGTTTTTTTTTCTGGTGCTTCCAAGCCTTTACCTTTCATAAATTCAATGATATCGCCTTTTCTTGTGTTTGTGTTCGGAATTTCTGTGTGTTGTCGCGAATGATATGACGTATTGTCCATAACAATTATAGAATTTGGTGGGATATTTGGTAACAGCTATTCCTTTGCCCACTTCTCAAATAATTCGGCTGTCATATCCTCGTGGTAGTCGGCACATGATTGCTTGATATTTTTAGCAAACAACAACAACAACGCATTTGGAATAAAACCGTTTTTACTTCCAGCATGTAGAATTTTAATTATTTTTCCTCCAGAACATGGAGCACTTAAATTACACTTTCTGGTGTTATCTACCTAACCGTATTGAACTACATCATGGGTGTCAAAGCATGTTTCGTCAAGATAAATTATGTCTCTATTTGCATCTCAGTATTCTTTTATTTTACGCAGGTACTCGTAATCAACGATGCGTGCCGATTCCATAACTACCATTCGTTTGTCAATTTTCTTGTACCTAAAACCGCAATCGACCAAAGCGTTTCGCAAAGTATCTAATGATTTGTAGTTATAATCTGGATAGTCGCGTAACTTGTCCCTAATCATATCTAATGTGGGCACCTTCTGTTCATTGTAAGAGTCATACACAAATCGACGAATGGCATCATTGAACACGTTATCAAATTCTTTAAGTTTTTGTCCAACTCTTTTCAGTTTAATAGAATGATCAACTACATTCCTGGCTCTAGTAACTCTATAAATTGTAGTACGGCTAAATTTGGTTAATTCACAAATCCTCTTCACAATTTGGTTACATGAAGAATCAATATTTTTGCTGTTTAAACACGAGTAAATATTCAAAATAACCCTTTGAGTTTGAACGTGTAAGTCTTTACTTTCAAATTCCGCTTGTATAGGCTCTGTATCAAAATCGTCCGTTTCGTTGTCATTACTATCGAAAGGCCTCCAAAATGCCATTTTAAACAAATAAATGCAAAAAATCACTCAAGTACAGTAATAAAACTAATAATTTGTTCAAGTATTCACTAGAATTAAGTAATTTATAACGCTACCTGGCTGTACTGCACTGCCTCGTACAGATCATACGATACAAATAGTTAATACGTATTTTTTGTTTTATATATTATGGCATACAAAAACTCTGAACAAGGTTGGTAATCAAATTCGCTAAGCATCTAATCCCACCTATATTTCTATGTCACAGGCGGATCAAGTCCACGTGGACTGTAGACGAGGTGTGGTGAATATAAATCTGTAAAATTCTGTGCTCTCTCATTCAATGTGAAGCGATATATTGACAATACTCCGTAAGATCCTCTAGTTTCGTGCTGTTCCAATTGAGTTCGTAAATATTATATACAGATATGAATTCATTATATTTTTAATACTAGGCACTTGATTCCCATGCCTGTTATTCTGTGTAATTTTGACGAAAGTATATTTTTGTAATTCTTGACAATATTGGAGATTCATAAATTCTATTCTATTCTGTTTTATTCCAATTTAACTGAGTTACGATTTTCACAATTTTACTTCCACATCCGCGTTGTGGAGTGGAAATACCGGGTGAGCCACGAATTGCGCTCGCTCCGATATTTCCTAAAATATTTGGAATAGAAAATTGAAATTTGGTGGCCTTATTACACGACTAAAATGCCATCTTTTCAATAAAAAATCAAGTTTGGTGCACATCTGGTTTGACCGGAAATGCCCACAACTTTCGATTTTTAAATGGAACACCCTATATATTTTTACATTTTTGGAATCTAGAGGAAATTTTGAATACAATACATCCATTTTGCTCACTTTTTGATGAACATTAAAAATTTTACTAAAAAATCTATTTCTGAATCCAGAGTGCTGTGATGCCCAAAATATATTTTAGTTTGTGTGCTACGTTACTATAAAAATAAAAAGAGCAATATGATTGCATTACTTAATTCTCTAGAGGCGATTAAAATTTTTAAATGTGATTTTTACCCACTAACTCGTTTTTTTTAAATAGGAATTTAATCGTTCACCAACATTTTTAAATACCCCATTTTCATACGAATCTAATGATACCAAATTTTTGAAAATCCGCTCAGAAATATTTGAGATTTCAGCCAAAATACAATGCAACCAAGCTTTTAGAAACATGCGGCTAATAGATAATAGATTAGTGGGCTTTGGAAACTAAAATGGCACATTTCTATGTAAATCTGGTAACCTAATAACATTGGAAAAATCATAGTAGCCATTGAATGTAATAAAACAATATCAGCTGTCAGATAGATACAAAATAAAGCGTTGCGGAAATCTCTTTGAGTAAAAATTAAAGAAAATGAATAATTTTAGTTGAAATGAAAAGGTCGCTATGTTACTGGTATATGGAGAGCATCTCAAAAATCAACTGCAGCTGCAGAACTGTATCAGCAACGATATCCCAACAGACGTCATCCAAGCAGACACTTGTTTGCCAGAGTGGAACAAGAATTAAGAAACGAACCCAATCAACAAGATGACCATCAAACATTTATTGTAAGTGAGGACAAAGAAATTGATGTATTAGGATTTGTGATGGTACACCCAACAACATCAACAAGGGAATTGTCAATGGAATGCGACATTAGTCAGTCTTCGGTTTGCAGAATTTTAAAGAAACATAAGTTTCGGTCTTATAAATACCAAATACACCAACATCTTTATGGAGATGATAACGACAGGAGGCTAGTATATTGCAACTGGTTCTTAAATGCAGTACAACAAAACCCAGGTTTTCCTTTTCATATTTTATATTCAGATGAAAGTAGATTTACGAACCAAGGTATGTTTAACAGAAATAATACTAGGTACTGGGCTCAAGAAAATCCGAGGTTGGTAGGGCGGGGGAATATTCAGGAAAGATTTGGGTTTAACTGTTGGCTTGGAGTACTTGGAGATCGAATAATTGGACACATATTTTTTGATGGAACACTTACTGGCGAACGATATTTATTCTTTTTACAAAACCAGACAGCAGAATTTCTTGACTTACTTCCTCTTGCCTATTTACAAAATCTGTTTTTTCAACAAGATGGTGCTCCCTCACATAATTCCAGAAGAGTGATGGAATATTTAAACAACTTGCATGGTGAACGCCTTATCGCAAATCAAGGTCATATCAGGTGGCCTCCTAGGTCACCTGACTTAACACCCCTCGACTGTTATGTATGGGACACTCTCAAAAATAAAGTTTATAAAACTTCTTCAAATACCCGTGAAGGGCTGCAAAATAAAGTTGTACGGGCTCTTAATGAAATAACGCGTTCTGAATTGCGTAGAGCCATTCAAGCAACTGTACGCAGAGCCGAATTGTGTATAGAAAAAAATGGTGGACATTTTGAACAATATCTATAAATGTCAATTTATGGTTTAATTATATTAATTATTTTAAAGATACCTACTGTTACCTAGTTTAAGTTTAATTGTTCAAACGGAATTTATTTTTATTTATTTATAGGCCCGATAATTATGTTCATTTAAATAAAACTCTGAAAACCGAACTGATGTCGCATTCTATTGCAAATGTCCTTGTGGATGTAATTGTGTTTACCTCCACATACCTATGCTAAACTTATTTGTAACGTTCTTTGCGCTCACAATTATTAAATGTTTGATAGCTCAAGATTGCCTATAATTACACGAGTCTGTCTGACAGCTGATATTGTTTTATTACATTCAATGGCTACTATGATTTTTCCAATGTTATTAGGTTACCAGATTTACACAGAAATGTGCCATTTTAGTTTCCAAAGCCCACTAATCTATTATCTATTAGCCGCATGTTTCTAAAAGCTTGGTTGCATTGTATTTTGGCTGAAATCTCAAATATTTCTGAACGGATTTTCAAAATTGTGGTATCATTAGATTCGTATGAAAATGAGGTATTTAAAAATGTTGGTGAACGATTAAATTCCCATTTAAAAAAACCAAGTTAGTGGGTAAAAATCACATTTAAAAATTTTAAACGCCTCTAGAGAATTAAGTAATGCAATCATATTGCTCTTTTTATTTTTATAGTAACGTAGCACACAAACTAAAATATATTTTGGGCACCACAGCACTCTGGATTCAGAAACAGATTTTTTAATAAAATTTTTAATGTTTATCAAAAAGTGACCAAAATGGATGTATTGTATTCAAAATTTCCTCTAGATTCCAAAAATGTAAAAATATATAGGGTGTTCCATTTAAAAATCGAAAGTTGTGGGCATTTCCGGTCAAATCGGATGTGCACCAAACTTGATTTTTTATTGAAAAGATGGCATTTTAGTCGTGTAATAAGGCCTCCAAATTTCAATTTTCTATTCCAAACATTTTAGGAAATATCGGGGCGAGCGCAATTCGTGACTCACCCGGTATATGACGCTTTGCTTTGACATTTTGAAAATCATTTGACAACCGCAACTTCATTCTTTCACGTCAGTGTTATTTTGAATTTATCATCACAACATATACTATTCCTGTTAGTTCCATAGATGCAATCAAATGGGCTTAAATGAGGCGATCTTGGCGGCCAACTCATTGGCCATCGTTCTGTTTAATATGGAGTTTGTCTGTTGCTTCATGTAGATGTGCTCCATCAATTTCTACTACGATGAAGCGGTTTATCTTATATAATATTTTCAATTACATTTTCAGCTAAATGTAAAAGTTCTTGCTGCACTTGAATGAGAAGTCACTGGTCCATAACACTCTTGAAAATATGTGTTGAAAGATTCCTATTACTATTGCAGGAGAGTTTTACAATGCCCATAGACGTTGATAATACATATTTCCATCTTGATTTTCATCGCTCTAATTAATACGTATAATGAAGAGAATCCAAAGTTTGAAATGGTTTTGACTGTTTCATCCACTTTGCTAGGGTTCATGTCTTTGTACATTTTCTAATTCTAAGTCTATTAAGTCCATGTTTGGGCCATGAGTATCAGTTATAGCAAATCTCTCGGTAAATGTCTGCTTTATTGTTCCCAATGAAGCCCTTGTGCCCCTGTTCCCATAGTAGCTCTATTATTGTGTCTTTTTTTGGTAGTTCCTTTCGGACTTGATTGAATTTTTACACCAGAGAATATTATATTATTTTAAAAGGATGTTTTATAATAATTATCTTACTCTTATTTTTCTTATTTCTTTGATCAATGTATGTGAGAAATTAAATGACGTTCGAAACATCCTGTATAAGTATCGTGCTATTTCTGGATATCTCTTGTTTGTTTAGGACATAAAATTAAGTACAAATTACTGTACATTTTAAGATAAATACCGTCACAATTGTAGGTAATTACACATTTTTAATTCAACCGAAAAATATTTTAATTTACTGTTACTGTAATTTTTTTGCACTGTCATGCAGAATTTATTTAGTAGAATAAATATCCTTATAAAATATGTCATTTTTTAAGAGAAGACGACAAAAACATGATGGTAGTAAAACAATACTTTTCGCAGTCAACCGAATAGTTCAGAGGTACAATGGTACAATGGCTACGGAACGTCAATCTTCCGAAACAATAAACTATTAGATGAATACAAGCTGATATAAAAAATTCTTAGACTGCAGATAACCTCAATTCAGACACACAATAAGGCCTGTATTTGTTTCTCAGGTGTGAGTGACAGTGACCTGTTTTCCGACACCGTACCACCGTATATTATTGTTGACTGCCGACCTTTAAGGAGACCTTTGACTTTGCTTGTTGGCATTTTTGTTGAGCTGCGAGACTTCAGGCGACCTACTCCTCGAGCTATCTGCCTACGAGTCTTTCGTACGCAGATATGTTGAATTAGTTCCCAAGTAGATATTAACTCTTGTCTCAGTTCAACTAATAAGCATTTTAATCGTCATAATATTTGTATAATGAGTATAGAATGAAAATTACACATATAATCGTAGTTATCAAAATGGTCACACGTTGAAGGTAAGCGGATTTGGATTTATTAAATTTTGTTCCTCTATTCCTTTTATTTAACAATTAGATAGAAAGGGTCGTTATTATACTTATTTGATTTAATCAAGGAGCTTTTTAGTAACAAAGGCTTACAAAAAAAGACTTTGTGAGACGAACCTGAGGGGTATATTCCTCTGTTTTTTGGGTCGCTAAAGACAAATATGATGTAAGTTTTGCCTCATTTGATCATCATTTCTTGCTAACCTCAAAAAATTTGCAGTTTCAAGACAACGTGCGCCGCGCAAAAACTTTTTTTTGCGGCACAAGACGTACTTAAAAGTATTCGCGCTATGCATCTGAGGGGTATTTTCCTATGTTTCTTTTGTCGCTGAAATTGAATATAGTTTTGTCTCATCAAGTCGTCATTCCCCTATAACCTCGGTACATTGCAGCTTCAAGCGTTTTTTGGAATTTCTTGAGGATAGCGAGGAATGGTGACCTATTAGGCAAAACTAACATTATTTTCGATTTCAGGGATCCAAGAAACATAGGAATATACCCTTCAGAAGCTTCGCGCAATTTTTTTGAAGGTCTGTGTAATCATTGCACAATGTATACAAAAGTGTACAAAATTCATTTTGCAACTCGTTGAACTCAAATATCGATTAAAACAATAATAGGTAAATTTAAAAAATAAAAAGCATTTTTAGATAACTTGGCAAAAAATAACAACTTTTTATTTTTGAAAAATTTTCTAAAAAATGCGTATTTTTCGAGATATAGAAATGGAAAATCTCGTAAAGTGTAAAATTAAAAAATCTGGAAAAATTCCGATATACAGGTTAATATATTCTTTAAAATTTTGATCTCTTGTAATATATTTGTAATATTTTTTGTTTTGCTTTTGTGCATATTTTCCGAGTTATCAACTGTTTTCCATTATCAAAAATTTATTTCTGATGGTAAAAACTTGTTATTTTTCGCCGAATTATTTAAAAATCCATTTTTAAAATTCACCTCAATTTTGCTAATTAAGAAATTAGCAACAAAATCATTGTTTATAACAATTGCGGGACAGTAGTGGCCAGTTTTTCTTCCATTTGATCTAGACATCAAGACGAACAGAATCCACAAAATTTCGTGAAAATCCATTCATTTGGTAAACTGTTTAGTCAGAAATGCTAATTTACCTACACTAAAACATATTCTTAGATTTGTGTATTTAACATACACAGCACAAACAATTTGTCAAAGAACGCCTTGAAAATGGAAAAAGAAAATATTAATTTTTGTAATTATAATAAACGAATTTATTGAAAAAAAATGGATTCAACAGGTTATCAACCGAGGTACTTCTGCCTTATTCTTATATTTTTATAAATATTTACATGATTTGTATAAAAAACAACTTATAAGTGATTCTTTGACGTAATAGTGATGGGCGTAGACGCAATATCTCGGTGATGTACTGGTTAACTGTATTATTAAGAAGCAGGAAGTTACAAAATGAAAAGTAAAAGAATTAAGAGAATGCCAAAACTAACATTTAGACAATTATATGATAATTACTGTCTTTTTTATTATAAGGTTAGGGCATATGTAAACTAACATGGTGGAATACTCTTATATAAATTAAGCCTCAGCCGCTATACATGGTAATCGCCAATGGCGTATAATCTTGTATGTTTTATATAAACTATGTATTATTATAATTTTAGACTAAGGTATTACTAAGGTTCTAGACTTTGCACCCAAAAAGAGATCTATACGTTATGTAAATTGCAATATACAGTGTGTTCTGTAATCACTTATTCTGGGAGTGAGTTGTTTTGCTTCGTATACAATTATAATTTCAGTAGTGTTGTGATTTACATTTAAGTTATGCTCAGAACTTGTTGCTCGAAAATTGTCTAACAATCTACTAGCTCAACTTCGTTTGCTGCAATTAAGGTGGTATTGTTGACCCTGTAAAATGATACATTTTAAAATATAAAAATATTTAAGAAAAATTAAATTCAGACTAAATACCCATGAAAAATATCGACTTTGAAACATGGTCACTTAGCGAAAGAGCGAAAAACATCTTTGGCGTTGTCTTTCGTTGAAATCCCAATAAAAAATTATTTCACTAAAAATGTCTTTGAAAATAACTTATTATTATTACCATAAAAATTTTTCAGATCGCGAAGGATGGAAAAATGCCTTTGGGCATCCTCATTTGAAAATTATTTTCGAAAGCACCAAAAATTCAAGTTGCGATGGTCGGAAATCTGCTCCGCCCGTCGAACTTTTTGAAAGTACCACGAGGAAATTTGCACATGGCGGAAACCACCATCAGGATGTAGCGTGTAACTACTTTTAAAGGCGAAATTTAAGCAAAAATCAATGGGACGGTTTTTCAAATGAAAAACAAAATTCATAATTGTTTGTTCTGAAAGTTGTGGAGAAAACTTCATGTCCTTCAACCACAAGAGCCACCATAAGAATGGTCTCCAAATTCAAAGTCGATGAATCGCCCCCGGAGACCCAAGGTAACTCATAAGAAGGCCTAGACGGACATCGCCATAAGTGTCGCTCGAATGCGACTCAACGGAAAAAAGGTATCTTTGGGTTCAATGCCGTTAGTAAGCTGAAAAACCGTTGAATTCATATATATTGCTTCCCCGAGGCATCCTGACAAAGATTACAAGCAATTTGAAAATTTCAGTGCAAAATTAAAAGTGAATAATTTTTCAAAAATTTCGACATACATCTTATTATCATAACTGACTGGGAGTCTGAATCTTTTTATGCAGTCGATTTTTATAGTTCTCTCGACGCTGGATGAGTTACGAACCTTCGGGACGTAACGTCTTGACAAGTGGTGGTGCTCTGTGACAAATTGTCTTATATGCAATTAGCTAAGTATTGAATATTTGTATTTTTTGTATTTGATGAATTTTATTTCAATAAATGAAAATATATTTTGAATTCGATTCCTTAATGATCCACTAAGATTGACGACTTACGTGTGATTCTGTAGCGTGACTTCGATAATTACTTGCCACGAGTCACCTTTGATCCCGTCAAGTTTGTGTAGCTACCCGAATACTCACAGAATCTATCGATGGTCTTAATAGTCTATGAAGTGTTTCTAAAAAAGTTTGGTTTATAAAAAATTATCAAATGTGCACCGCTCGACATCAGATTACGATGGAGAGAACAGACTGTAGCAAACACAGTAAGTACAATTTTGTTTATTTTCTTTAGGAAATCTTGAGAGTTATTAGAATCTCCCTTGAGAGTAGATATTACTAGATATCGTCGCGACGGCACGGCTAGCGCCTGTCCATTATAAATTTCTGTCGTGTCCCTCAGACGCGCGATACTAAGTTCATCTACAGTTATCTAAGAATCTCGAGCCAGAGATCCTAGTTCCACCAATAGTTACATCACCCTACCAATACCTTACACCGCGCATTAGGGATTGGTAGAGGAACACAGCGCTATCTGACGATTATCTGACGCTCTTGCCAACTTTATATGTGTCGGAGCTGGCGTTGTCATTTAAACCACTTTCCTTCTTAAAATTTTGTGTAAATTTGGTGACGAATTTTGCTTTAAAATATTATTAAGGTATTTTTAATAAGATCATTAAAATAAAATACATCAAATAATTTGATCAGAAAGGGAAGATCATATGGAATATGAATTTCAAAAAAAATAACATATAAAGGTAATATTTACAAGAGAGATCGAGTCCTGTAAAATTGAAAGTAAAATTAATTTGGAGGAAGTGTTACAGAATTAGTTCTTACAGGCAGGTTAAGTTGAAAATTTTATTTTTGTACCTTTCGATCCGACATAAAACATGCGTGAAGTGCAAATAGTTACTTTGCTCGAATGTTGTCTTTAACTATTGTTTCTGTTTTAGGGTCTATTTCCTTTTTATACTCTTCGCAACTACGAAAATGAAAAGTATATTGGATTTGATCGACACATTTCTAAAACCGGTAATATCGCTCGTAGAGAAAAAAATTCATATCACTGTGTTAGCGATCGAATTCTGAACAAATTTCAGAATATCTGTCCGTCTGTCAGTCCGTCCGTTTGTCCGTTGGTCTGTCCGCCCGTTTGTCTGTCCGCCTGTCCATCCGTTTCTTGCAAGCACGATAATTTAAGAATTCCGAATTGAAATTTGGACAGTAAGTCAGTATTAGCTAGAGTAAGACCCTATTGTTTTTGAACAAAATTGATCAATAAATAAAAAAGCTATAATTAATTTTATGTTTTGCAATTAAACGGAAAATGTTTAAAACTCATGTTATTTACAAATACACTGCGAAGAGTATTCTATAGAATGTGCAACAATTATACATATAAAAAGTATTTTAAATCGGTGAAGAGTATAATGGTTAGTTAGCTTCTTTGATTTTAAGGTTGCTCGCGAATCGGTGACTAAGGGAATAATGTATTTTCTCAGTGAGCAATATTTGCAGTTTTAGAGGAGCACATTGCAAATTCTTTTATACAGGGTGTAATCAGTTTCATGTCATTAAAAAAAACTGGTAATGGGGACCGACTTGACAAACAAAAAACCTTTATGACTTTTCCCTCTAGGGGCACTTTGAAAAAACTGACCTGGGTTAAAATATTAAATATTTTTTTAATATTAATGTAGAAAATAATGGAGAACCACTGCTTTTCTTGGTCAAAGGACTTGTAGTTCCCAATACAACTTTTAAATTGTCATAAAAAAGTGTAGTCCTCGGTGTCACACGCGGTGTCAAAGCAAAGGCTTTGTTTGGATCATCGATCGCCTTTGATGGACCGCCTCAACCGAAGGCAATTATAAAGAGGTAAATAATTCGTTATCTTTTCCTACACAACTGCAAGCAAATAATGGCCATAGAAGTTTAAACAGAGCATTTCTTTACATGTGTGTCTTTTAATTTGGAACAAAATATTGGATTAATGTTTATAATTCAGAATATTTAAATGTGATTTATTAACGTTTCTAACATAAATGAGTGTCCTGGGTTAAAAGCTTATCTAAGTAAATCATTCGAAATATCTGCATCTGCATCAATATACAGTTCGGTACGTCGAATTAAGGACATACGTATTCCGTTCAACACTAAACAATAAACTATAAACTAACGTTGTCAGTAAAGAAAAATAAAAGAAAAACTTGGTCCAAAATCCAAAACGAAATACAAAAATAACGAACAAGTAAGTTGTGTCTGTACGTAATCAAGAATTTAACGACTTGAATGGTAAATTCAATAACATAAATCTTAACTGTAAATACACAGTGACCCGAAATTCAAAAATAACAAAAACAACGAACGGCGGGGCGGGTTGGACGTGTGTACATAACTAAACACGCATAATAAATAAAATATTGCACAAGGGAGAGTCAGAGTATAAGGCAAAGACACGCGCGACGATCTAAACCTACCTCAATATTCCAGCAGTTCTCAAGAGATTTTATTGAAAATTTGCGAAATATTTGTTTATTTTTTTCTTCAAAACTATAAGCTTTAGACCTCATGTTATATAAGGTTTTTTTGTTTGTCTTGTCGTTCCCTACCACCAGTTTTTTTTAATGACATGAAACTAATTACACCCTGTATATTGTTTATTTCTGCTCTGCTAAGACTATAATAAAGTCAGCATTAATAAATATCATGCTATCTTTGAGTATCTATGTTTCTTAAATTTCGTTCTGGATTTAAATAAGAAATACAAGAAATGAACGATAGTTTTTTTCTTAATATAAAAATTAAGACAAAGGATATCGTTTGAACAATAGGAATTAGGTTGGCAGACCATTTAGATAGAAGCACGTGGGAATCGCAAATCTAGATTCCAAGGAAGTTAAAAGTTACATATAATAGCATAAAGGTCGTTCTACAATGAATCATTTTCGATTCGTGAGTAGATTTGATCGATGGCCTATCATACTTCAGTAATGTTCCTGTTAAATTACAGTTATACAAACTATCTTTGTCATAAAATTCACTAGCGGTGTTCTACTTATCAATTAGACTAAACTTTAACAGTGTTGCTAATCATCCAAATCTAATCGACAAGTGTTGTTAAGTAGATCACTAAAAATGGAAAGTTTTCCCTTTATAAACACTGGATCGGGTTTTGATCTCATTTGCATGAAATATATAAAGAGTTCGTATTTATAGGTATTCTATACCAGCTTACTTAATAATAATGATCCATAAGTTTTATGCAATAATAATCTCTTATTGATTTTACGTTAATAGAAGAAAGGTACATTTTTAACATAAGAATTGAATTGATGAAATTCTATGCTATAATATAAACTGGGACGTGTTATTGGTTTGCTTTAGCTCTTCATTAATATTTCACAAAAAGGAACAATTGTGATTACCCTTATGTTAGTTAAACATAAGTGTAATATTGAACAACTATTGAAATAAATTAGTTTTATAATTTAAAACGTAATTATATGAAAAATTGGCAAATGAAGACTTGATGCCCTCTGATCCTTATCAAATAAGTATTATAATGTAATTATTTAGTAAAAATACCACTTTGATGTTGCTCTAAAGCTAATTCATAATAATAATGATAATAATAATAATAATAACAATAATAATAATAATAATAATAATAATAATAATGCTCGCACCAAATGACTACACCCATCGCCACAATCAGATAGCTAATATAGTTCACCAAGGTATAGCACATAAAACAGAACTTGTTACACAGAAAATGCCATATTACAACTATGTGCCCGAATCCGTTATGGAAAATGAAACGTACAAGCTTTACTACGACCGATCTATAATAACCGATCAAACCATCCATAATAACAGACCGGATATAGTGCTTCATGACAGGATGAATAAATTAGCGTACATTATAGATGTAGCTATACCAAACACTCACAACCTAGCTTCTACAACACAAGAAAAAATAAGAAAATATGCAGACCTTAAAAGAGAAATAAAAAGAATATGGAAAGCCGATGAAGTGTATATTGTGCCAATTGTTATATCAACGACAGGGGTTATACCAAAAGAACTGCAACAAAATTTAGAAAAGATTGGACTTAGATCAAACATATATCTTACACTACAAAAAGCTACAATATTAAATACATGTCGTATAGTCAGAAAATTTCTTGAGGATTAGTAATGAATCAAAATGAATTGGAATAGCCCTGCATTTTGATTGAATCCAGCCAAAACGCTGAGAATGAGATTTAAAATAATAATAATAATAATAATAATAATAATAATAATAATAATAATAATAATAATAATAATAATAATAATAATAATAATAATAATAATAATAATAATAATAAGGGTACGGAAAACGGATCGGCAGCCTCCACGCGGTGTACCTGGACAGGCAGAGGTAACTCTACCTGACAGATGTCGGACGTGGGTCTCAGGGCTAACCACTCTGACACTCTTTTTTCTCTGGTTCTACCTCTCAGAGAAAGGGCCCCTCACAATCGACCTCGCTCGGATGGAGGTCAGAGACAAGTTGGAGGGGCCTTACCGGATGGTCTCAATGGAAACGACATACGCAATGTACATGGACGGTTTAGGTGGACCAGGGAACTCCGGGATGACTTGCTGACCTGCTATGAGAGCAGCGAACCTGCGCGCAGGGGGTACATGGCGCGATTGCACGAAATCTGGTGTGATCTGCACCCAGAGCATCGCGCCTTCTCTGAACAACAGCTCAGAGATCAAGTATCCTTCCTGCGCAGATCAGGCTACGTAAGGGCGCCTCGTCAGCAGGGACATGTGCCAGCCGCACTGCCACCGCGGCAAATCGCAGCTGACGAGGAACATCCCATAGAGTACACTGATGTTGACTTAAGGACGAGGGTTAGCCTTAACAGCAGGGCTACCCTAAAGCCACAAGACCTGGCACGGATGGACGCTGTTATCAATGAGGAACTACCAGAAGACGCCGACATTTGGCAGATCAACACTGCCGTGTACAACGCTGCTAGCCAACTCGTCCCCCGCGAAAGGGTAACCAGAGCCCCATGCGGTATCGAGAAGGCTAAGCGGCGTGTACAAAAGATCGAAGGCAAAATACAGTTGGCCAGACAACACGCTTCTCGAATGCAGAGTGTAGTGGAATGCGTAACAGCTGGCAAGGCATTCACGCCTAAAGTCCGGCGAACAGCAGCCGGCCTAAGACGCCAGCACCACACACTAAATCTAACAGTGATGCTTACTATTAAGCAACACTGTTTAGATCGGATTCGAGTGCTCATGGCTATCAAGAAAACGCTAATGAGGCGGGTAAGGAGTATGGAGCAAAATACAGCGTGTTGTCGACAATCCGCCAGCTGTAGCCGATGTCGAACGCTTCTGGAAGGGAATCTACGAAACGACACGTCCGTTCGATAGCAACACTCCAGCAATAGCACACTTCGAGGTTCTTTGCCACAGAACCTTAGAAGAGCCAGAAGAGGTGTGCCCGGCAATCAGTTCAGAGGAAGTTCAACAAGCTCTTGTTGGGGCCAAGAACTTCGCTGCTCCGGGCCCAGACGGAATAAACAACTGGTGGTGGAAAAAATTTCCTTCCACCCACCGTCGTCTGGCCCGAGTTTTCAACACGTGGTTGAACGAGGGGCAGCAGATTCCTGACTGGTTTGTCGAGGGACGTACCGTGCTAATCCCCAAAAAGGGAGATCTGTCCGACCCAAGGAATTATAGGCCAATCACTTGTCTGAACTCCTGTTACAAGTTATTTACACGTATCTTGTATGCTAGAACGTTACGGCAGGTTGATCCGGTCTTCCAACAAATTTACGAGCAGCGTGGTGCCAAGAAGGGCATGGCGGGCTGTAAAGACAGCCTGCTGATAGACCGCTGTATTACGCAGGATTCTGTGCAGTACTAGCGGAATCTATCGATGGCCTGGATTGACTATCGCAAGGCATTTGACACAACATCGCACGAACTATTGTTGCATTTGCTCAAGTGTCTTGCGGTAGCAGAACCACTAGTGAGATGCATAGAACAACTGCTACCTCTCTGGAAAACTCGCTTCACCATAACATCCGGTGCACAGCGGGTTACAACAGAGCAGGTGGCATTCCGAAGAGGAGTTTTCCAAGGAGACTCTCTGAGTCCCCTCCTCTTTTGCATCTCACTGCTGCCGTTATCTGTTGAGCTCCGCCAAACTCGCGGGTATCACTGTGGACCACCCAGCAACCGGAGGCATAAGGTCACTCATCTATTCTACATGGATGACCTTAAACTGTATGCCTCCGGAGAGCATGAACTCCAAAATGCTCTAAGGGTGGTCGAGCAGTACACGCGGGCCATTGGTATGGAGTTCGGGTTGGACAAGTGCGCGGTCGTTCAACTCAAGAGAGGACGATGCGGGGATTTTGCTGAAGACGCGCAACTCGCAGACGGAAGCATCCTGAGACATCTGGATGCCGGAGAGACCTACACATACCTGGGTGTGGAGCAACATCACATCCAGGATGTGCAACAAGTGAAAGAATCTCTCCGCGGCAAGTACAGAAGCCTACTCCGAAAGATTTGGTCATCCGAACTTTCGGGGAAAAACAAGGTATCTGCCACTAATATGCTTGCCGTTCCTGTTCTGCTCTACTCCTTTGGAGTAGTCAAATGGACTGTAGATGAGCTGCGCCAATTGGACAGAGTGTTTAGTGCGTCTATGAATTTCTCCTTGTGAGGAATATTTAATTTATGATAAAATTAGTGGACTGTATTTTATAACGATTTATTTAACACGTAACAAAAGCTTACAAATATATTAACAAGTGGTACTGTATGATTGCTGTGGCTAGACTCTTGTGTTACTAAACTACTTAACTTAAGCATAAGTGGTGCGAGCCTACCCCAACATCGTAGGGGTGGACGCATAGATTGTGTCACATGTGTTAACGTAGTTTTACTTAAAGAACGGGCTCAATAATAAAGATTAAATGTTTGCAAGATGGATTGAACATACCGCCCGCCTTGAAAAACTATTTTTCAACTAAATAACTAAAAAACATAGTAAATCATGAAACTGTGTGTAACAATAAAAATAAGATCAGTATTATCAGTTTGTATTATCCATAGGTAGGGGACAAAGTTTGTTCACTGCCCGCTTTACATGACCATTCACGGTTTTCCACAACACAACGCGCACTTTGTTGTCACTTAACTGCCGGGAAACACTTCCACAATTCTTCCATTGGCTAAGGTGTGCTGTGAAATGAATCTCCTATCAGGAAGTGAGAGGGGATTAGGATAAATCGTTAGGGTCATGTGACGTTGGAGTCAAAGGGCGTGAATTAAGGCATGACTCGGTTTGTACAAGAAATTATTTTAATTTAGCAATCAGTTGTGATAGCAACAGAGCTGCGCATAGCTCAAGTCTGGGCAGTGATATGGATTTTATTGGGGCAACTCTTCCTTTGGAGCACAGAAGATGTATGCCATGGTTGCCTGACTGGTCAGTGTTTCTAAGATATACACAAGCCCCATAGGCCTTCTCGCTGGCGTCGCAGGAGCCGTGCAATTGAAGCTCTGTGAATGTATTAAAGGAAGTTGCTCTTCGAGGTACAGCGAGATAATTTAATATCGGCAACTGAGTTTGCAAATGTGACCATTTTATGTGTTCTGAAGCCGGTAGTGATTCATCCTCGCCTAATGAGAGCTGCCAAAGTCGTTGCATGACTAATTTGGCTAATGTGATCACTGGCCCCAAGAGACCCAATCGGTCTAAGATTTGGCCAATGCTTGATAGTACTGTTCGTTTAATGTTCGTCGATTGTTGTGAAATATTTATATAAAATTTAAAAACATCTTCATTAGAATTCCATATCAGACCAAGAGTTTTCGCAATTTCCGATTTATCGTGTGGCATCAGGTAATTTTCAATACCAGGCTGTGGGAGGGGAAAGACATTTTGAGAATTGGTGCGCCGTTTATGTATCTCGAAACAACCACTCCTTAAAATTTGGGTAATTTCTTTGTGAAGCACAACAGCCTCCTCTTCGGTTTGTGTGCCCGTAAGGAGGTCGTCAACATAAAAATTGTTCAAAATAGTTTCGGCAGCATAAGGATAGTTTGACATATTATCTAACGCTAATTGCTTTAGGCACCGTACTGCCAAGAAAGGAGCCGATGTAGTTCCATAAGTAACGGTAGAAAGTGTGTAATTTTTGTCATCAGGGCTGTTACGCCATAAAATTTTGTGAAATTTAATACCATTTTGGTGGACTTGCACCTGACGGTACATTTTTTGTATGTCCGCTATGATAGCAACATTATGAAATCTAAAACAAATTATTATTTCAAATAATTCCTTTTGAATGAGAGGACCTTTCATCAGGGTATCGTTCAGAGATACTCCAGAAGCTGTGCGCGCCGAAGCATCAAAAACAACACGGAGTTTGGTCGTCAAACTTTCTTTCTTGCAAACCGCATGGTGTGGTAAATAGTAACCAGAATCGTCGTCTACAAGTACTTCTTGCATATGATTTAGTGTTAAATACTCATTCATGAAATCTATATATTGGTTTCTTAGCTGAGCGTCCTTGTGAAATCGTCGCTCTAACGAATGAAACCCTTTTAGCGCAGTATCTTTGGAATGTGTTAAAAGATGTTTATTTTCTTTGAATGGCAATTTTACACAAAATCTACCATCAGCCTTTCGAGAAAAAGTGTTTATAAAATGATTCTCGCACTCATTTTCTTCTTTTGACATGACTGATTTGGGACAGATATTTTCTAGTTCCCAAAAACTCTTAATTTGGTTGCTTAACTTCTCATCAATGCTTAAGTTACATATTGCAACATTTGACATTTGTGAATTTATGTTGTATTGATTATGAAATTTACCTGCTATCATCCAACCTAACAAAGTTTTTTGCATAGTAGGTCCACCTTTATCCAACTGTATCTGGCCTATGCAAAGTAAATTTAAATAAACTTCTGCCCCAATCAACATATCAATTTTATGAGATATATTAAATTCTGGATCGGCCAAATTAAGATTTTGTGGAATCTGTAATTGTGCGATATTTACATTAACAACAGGTAAATTATCTGTTACTTTTGAAATGACAAGAAATTTTAAGTTTGTGTGATAATTGTTGAATCGTGAATGAATTGTGAGTTCTACCGATTCAGTGACACTTGTTGGACTGTTGCTAATGCCTTTGATATAAATTTGCTCTTGTTTTGGTTTCAAACCCAATACCCTACACATTTCTGATGTAATAAAATGAGATTGTGAACCCGAATCTAGGAGTACCCGACATGTGAATCGTTCTCCTTTGTTATTGAAAACATGTACAACGGCAGTAGCCAACAAAATGTGTGAATATGTGTTGCTTGGCAGACATGAAGTGTGTACATTTGAAGAATGGACAGTCGAATCCAAGTTCAAACTGCTTGGTTGCTCGGCATTAAATTGTGTTGTGGATGAATGTGATTCGATAGTATTTAAATGTAACAAAGTATTGTGCTTTCTGGAGCATTTCTTACAAGGCCCTGATTTGCATTGAGTTACAACATGATCCGCCGTCAGACAATTTAAACAGAGTTTTAATCGTTTTGCCTCTTTAATACGGCCCTGTGTGGACAAATTTAAAAATTTTTCACATGTATAAAATCTATGTTTTTGTTTACATATTGAACAACCATTTTGTGAATTTTGTGTCTCAACATATGTCAATGGTTGTGATTTTTGTGAATTGAACCCTGAGCTGGGTTTATTAAAATTTGAATTTTTATAAGTATGCTGTGATTGTGAATGCTGACTTACATTTCTTTCTAGCGAATTTAAAAAACTGCATTTTTGTTGTAGAAACTGACAAAATTCCGAATATGTTGACAACTCCTTTTTTGCAAAAACCTTAACTTCCCACTCTCTTGATGACGTTTTATCAAGCTTGGATGACAGCAATACAAGCAAAAAGAGCTCCAATAAAATTTCATCCGTGTGTTTCATAGCCTTTAGTGACCTAACATGCTTTTGAAATGAATCCAAAAATTGTCTCATATTTGAATAATTTTCTTTCGGAATTTGTGGAAGTTCAAATAATGCCTTTATGTGATTTAAGGTTATGGATCTTTTATCCTCAAATCTATCTTTAAGAAGCTGTAATGCTACTGGATAATTGTTGTCTGAGGTTTCCATATCCTGAATGATTTCTAATGCCTCTCCCTTTAGTCCCAATTTGAGGTAATGAAGCTTTTGCATAGCATCAAGTGTAATATTTTTATCAATTACCGACTGAAATAAATCATAATAACTACTCCATTTATCATATGACCCATCAAAGGTTGGAATATTGATTGGAGGAAGTTTTACTTGTGATTTAAAATCGAAGGCCGTTTCGCTTGTTGGCTGACTACAAGATATAACCCTTTGTGAATGTTTTTCTATTAATGCATCAGCTTTCCCCATTACATCATAATAATTTTCTTCAAAAACCCCTACATCTTCTTCGTCAATTTCACCGTGATCTATTTCTAAATTCATTCTTATGTCATCATATTCTTCAAGCAAATTTTCCAATTTAGACCTTCTCAATTTTAAATCATTAAGGCTTGATTCTTCACCATATTGTGATAAATAATTTGTAAATCGTGTTAACTTTGATTTGATCGCACTACGTTTATATTTTAGTGCTTCCATCTTAATTGTCAAATAGGAAGAAAGGAAAAACAAAGGAATGAGATTCACTTACCAAATGATGCGTCTTTAGTTACCTCAAGCCGTCCCTGTACAATGCTTACTGTATTATGTGATGTTTACCTGGCCCGCACTGGAACTGCCGCGTGTGTTATCTGAAACTCCGCCCGCCTTGCCTCTCACGCCTCAACGCTTACCAATCTCCAGCTCCTCGAAACCGCTGTCTTCTGCTGCAAGCCACTACGATGCTCCGTGTTCGCTTCTAACCACGACTACCTGCTTGTTGCCGTTGCTGCGATGTGTGCCCCAGAGGATCGCTGTGTAGCTCGATGCACGAGATAGTTTCCTAAGCGTGCTTTGTTGTTTTATGTGTGAATGTTTGCTGTGTGCACTTTCACGTAAAATGTTTTTCACTTAACAACTTAAAATGTTTGGTTAAAAACAACCTGGCTTGTCTTTGTTGTTACTTGTGTGCTGTATACAACTACCACTTTTGTTTTTTAACTGTTCTAACCACAAACATTAATCACTTTTCACTCGACACTTTTGTTTATACACTATGTACTTCACGTGATTTTAATTCGACTCGAATTATGGACCAATGTTTAGTGTGTCTATGAATTTCTCCTTGTGAGGAATATTTAATTTATGATAAAATTAGTGGACTGTATTTTATAACGATTTATTTAACACGTAACAAAAGCTTACAAATATATTAACAAGTGTACTGTATGATTGCTGTGGCTAGACTCTTGTGTTACTAAACTACTTAACTTAAGCATAAGTGGTGCGAGCCTACCCCAACATCGTAGGGGTGGACGCATAGATTGTGTCACATGTGTTAACGTAGTTTTACTTAAAGAACGGGCTCAATAATAAAGATTAAATGTTTGCAAGATGGATTGAACACAGAGGTACCCGCAAGATGATGAATATCCATAGGAGCATTCATTCTAGATCGTCCGTCCCTCGTGTGTACCTCCCACGAAATCGGGGGGGCAGAGGGCTCTTGGGGTTGGAGTGTATGCATGGCAGAGTGGCACTGAGCATGGCATGTAATGTCCTTAGGAGCTCAGACCCGCTCCTGCAATTAGTGAGAGATCACGAAAACGCAGGGGTGGGTGCAGGATTGTTTAAGGCAGCAAAAAGAGCCGCAGATGAACTTGGTCTCGTATTCGACGATAGGCGAGGTGGCCGGCGCGGTGCTGATCCAGAGTCAGTCACTGAACTACAGCCAACTCGTCTGAAGGCCCAAATAAAAGATGCCGAGCAGGAATTTCTGTTTAGGCAGCACGTCGATAAACCCATGCACGGTGTATACTATAAGAACGTAGAAACACTGGGTTTGTCGACCAGGCTGACATTTGCCTTTTTAAGGTCAGCCGGGCTAAAGTCGGAGACCGAGGGATTCATTGTGGTCTGCCAAGATGGTGTAATCAACACCGGTCTACCGAAGCCGCGTAATGGGTGTAGAGGTTCCTGATATAAACTGTAGGACCTGCCATCAGGCGCCGGAGTCGCTCATGCATTTACTTTCTGCATGTCCGGTGTATGCGACTTCGGCCTACATCCAACGCCATAACGTGGCGTTACGGGTGCTGTACTATCATCTACGGCACTCGTACGAGATAGACCAAACACCAGTGCTGCCTTACGTCCCCGGAGATATTGAGTCCGTTGTCGAAAACGAGAGGTGCCGAATTTATTGGAACTACTCGACAGTCAGGCTAATTCAAGCCAACAAGCCTGACATAGTCCCCCTCGACCATCAAAACAAGGTGATGTTTGTGATCGAGTTCTCGGCACCTGCTGAGCCAAACATCGCTTTGAAAGAGGAGGAAAAACGGACCAAATACCGTGATCTCCGTTACGAGCTCCAAGTGCTGTACCCAGGCTACTCGGTCAAGATGGTCGTTCTCATAATCGATGTACTCGGAGGTATGTAGCCTACGTTGCTCTCTGGATTGAAGATCATACCGGCCTGTCAGAAATCTGCTGATTGGTTGGCAGGCCAAATGCAGAAGGCAGTCATCTTGGGGTTCCTTCGTCTACTTAGGGCACACGATTCAGGAATTTACAGTCACTAACCTCACAGGTCGTGGGGAGTGGCTGTAATTATTGCCGGCGCGGCTACCGTGTGGTATCGGTCGGAAAACACGGAAGCCCTGTCCGGTAACGGATCAACCGAAAATAATAATAAAAATAATAATAATAATAATAATAATACGAAATAATGGTCCGAAAATTTTTCACCATAGGATAAAGTGAATTCTTTCCCTAGTGTGAATGCAACCAACTGAAAAGAGAGTTGTGACATTTTTGACTAATAATAATAATAATAATAATAATAATGTCAGATGCAGGGCCTGCCGCAGGGCGCCAGAGACTGTAATGCACTTGCTGTCGGCTTGCCCGACATATGCAGTCTCGACCTATATCCAAAGGCACAACGGAGCATTACGAGTGCTTTATTACCACTTAAGGCACTTGTATGGGATAGACGAGACACCAGTGCTGCCTTATGCTCCGGGCTATATCGAGTCCGTTGTGGGCAATGAGAAGTGTCTAATCTATTGGAACTACTCGTTTCCCACCGTTAGGCAAATAGAAGCCAACAAGCCTGATGTAGTTCTCCTCGATCACCAACTCAAGACAATGTTTGTCGTGGAGTTCTCGGCTCCCGCGGAAAACAACATTGTCTTGAAGGAGGAGGAAAAACGGACAAAATATCGAGATTTACTCTTCGAACTCCGCAGACTTTACCCAGACCATACTGTTAAGTTGGTGGTACTGATAATAGGAGCCCTAGGTGGAACAAGGCACACACTGCTCACGGAACTGAAGATCATACCGGCATGCCGAAACTCGGCAGAGATCTTAGCCGGTAGGATGCAGAAGGCCGTCATCCTCGGTTCGCTACGTCTACTTAGGGCACACGATTCCCGGACCCAGTAGTCACTTACCCCACGGTGTGGGGAGTGGCTACCGGTACTACCAGCTCCCCTCGGTGAGGATCGGAGCCACAGAGAAGGGTGACTGGTTTTTAACAAAAAAAAAAAAATAAAAAAAAAAAATAACAAAAATAAAAATAATAGTAATAGTATTAAAACTTAAAGCGGTGAGAACTCCTTGATTTTTTTTAGAAAAAAAGATAAAATAGTAATAGACTAAATAAAAGACTATTAACGTTTTTATTAATAAAAACGCGAACTTAGAGAAATTGTTGAAATTGTCCCACACCACGTTCACTGCACAAGCATATGCGCATCCTTATGCTACGTAAATCATTCTACAGCATTTATGGCATTCTGGGTGCACACTGTTCTACAATTCTTTCTTTCAATTCTAGCAAATTAGATACAAGATTTCTGACAGTCCTTTTTTAGTAAGGGATAACAAAATGATCCATAATGGTCAAATAAAGTGACCTTGGAGCAAATTCAACTTGTGTGTATAGATTCATCAGTCGGTTATCAAGAAATTCACCAAGAGAAGCTATATTTTCTCTTTCCGCATATGCTGTTGCTTCGTTCTGCTGAAAACAACCATGCCGAAGTTCATAATAATTCTGTAGTTATTGAACAAATACAGACAAAATGTTGTTTCTGTACCCAGCATTGACGATGAAATTAAAAAAATCGAGCCCAATCACTCTCCTGCGAGAAACTGTCATTCCCACAACAGCTTTTTGAGGTTAGAGTGGAGATTCAACATAAATATGCCGATTATTAGAATTCCATATTGGCATATTTTAAATATTGACTTACCCTGATGGAACCACACTCCATCACAAAGTGTCTAGTTTAGCAAATCGATATTCATTAAATCACTGGCAGCATGTAAAACGTCTAAAAAGTCCAATTTTCTGAGAGAGACGTTTCAAACGTTTTACAATCTCTTGTTCCATATTATGTTGACACGCCAATATCCTTTGGCTTTGACGATGGTTTCGGATGAGTTAGGGGTCGAGTGGATGGATAGCTCTTTGCCACAAAACATTGCTGTAGACCTGAACCGGCCTCGTTTTCGTCAACCCCACTCACAAACGTGAGCCGTGTGGGCGATGTCGGCGACCTCCACTAGTCTTGGCTGTTGGAACCTGCCGGCTGGGTTGTTCTTTCTGGCGCTCTTTTGTTCTTTCTTCGACGGCATGTTTGATTCCCGAGAGCGTCACCTGTTGCGAAATTGAATGCCTGTTGCCAGCACCTCTCTGGGAGTTTTTTTTGGATGGAAAGGGTTTTTGACTTGCCGGAACTCAGGGTGCCAAGTGGCATCATGTATTCCGATTCTTCAGTAGGATGGGTGATCTGTGTAGCTCAAGGTATGTGTTCGGTATTAGACGCTTTCTTAACGTTTTAGGGCGGCGCGGGCTAAGGTAAGGATACCGAGTTGGTGGTTTGATTGATGCTCCCGGTATCGGTGCCAGTTATTTGCCATTGTCTCCTTGCGGTTGGTGGTTGAAGATCGGGCTGAAACAGAACACGGATTTGCTTATACTTAACCGTTACCCAGGATTTAGATTTTCGGCCTTTTGTGCCTCGGAGTGTCGGCTGGTAGTCAGTCGCCTCCCTGACTCTATATGTTGACGAGCAGCTCCTTCTGTACGATCTGTTGGCCTACCAGCACCTATTTTTACGAGCCACACGCGAAAGACCCCAACAGAATTAGTAACACATGATAAAAATTCGTTAGTATTACTGCGTCTAGGAAGTGGTCCTGAACACCTTCCAAACATAAATGCTGACTGTGTTCCCAGATTACATTAATTAGAACACCAATTCGAAAATTGACTTCAATTATGTAAGTTTTGGGCCCTTTGGTGAAAACCAGAATTAGAATGGTGAAACACTGATTGTAAGATTAGACAAGAAAGGAAAATCAAAATTAATTGACATGATATGGCGATATAAGAAAGGACACTACTGACACAATGATTACAATCATTAAAAATCATTACAATAATCACAAAAAAATGACGTAAGCTAAGACAGCCGTTTTTAATGACCAAGATTATTTTTAATGTCACGGTATAATATTAATATATTAGAAACACCTAATTACCTGTTCACAACTCTGGTCAGAAAATACTGTTACGCATTACCACCCCCTAAGGCCTGGCGAGTGATACGCCCATGACTACTAATAGCTGAAATTAAGTACCGATGGTTAGGTAACCAGTAATGCACGCCATCATCTCTTCTGAAAGTCTGTAGATGGCTCTAGAGTTATATTGTTCTGCAATTGGAAATCTCTAGATGGATCTAGAGGCAATTTTAGGATATATAAGGCGAAATCGACGGCGGAGGAGGGAAGTTTTATTAAAGTGAAGTTTGGTAGCGAAAATTGAGGTTATGAACATTGTAAAAGTTAGAAGTATTGCGTAATCGGTAAATTATTAAATAAAGTGTTAGTGGTTATCTCTTGTTAAAATTATTAGAACCCACCCCTGAAGGGTGGCTTCAGGGGTGAAAATACGCAACAGTACATTCATAGTGACCCTCCACGTAACTATGGTTTGGCTCAACTTCAGTGACTTTTATTTATAATGGCGTGGCAGCCCTCGACCACAATTTTTTGTCATCTCGGCATGGACAAATCAATGAACAATGTTTAGTATAAGAGAAAATAAGGAACTTTGATATATAAAGTAAAGCTCTGGGGCGTTGCGGATGCGGTGGAAAAGCATTTTCCGTCGGTAAAATAAAATCGTGTAATATTCTTGTAGCACCTCGTCCTTATTTAATGAAATTCTATTTGAAATGTAATAAAACGTGAAGAACGGAAATTTCTCGCCTTGCAGAAACCTTAATAATGCAGTATTTGTAGTTAAAAAAATGACCTGACTGTGCTACAGTGACATGGCTAAACACTTTTTTAGATGGTTAACCAATATCTATAAATACCAAAGTATGAAATTTTGCTTCAGAAACCTTCATGTTAGATTCGAACTTAGAGACAATGACAAGAAGGATTGTAATAATATTATGAAGTATATACGAAACAAGTTCGAGGGGAAGAGTTTGAATTTTGAACCCAAGGGGTTGTTCTCTTCCTTGCGTTACATTAGGTAGATTTGCCTCTGTTTCTTTCCGCCCTGTCGGCCCGTCTCTGTGTAAGTGTGACTACATATGTGTGCCTTTTCACGCATCCAAGTTACATTCACAAAATAACATAAACATGCGAGACACTCTTATTGTGGCTTTTCAACGTGACGGAAAATGGTTTGCCTAACAGTAATGCACCAGTAATGCAGAAAACATCAGTACATAATTTCTTTACGTATACCTAAATCCTATCAATAATATAATCAAGGAAACGGATGTGTCGTATACCCCCCGGGAACCGAAAAAAATTACATTTTACAAGTTCACCCACTCCTACAGCAACGATCAAATCGTCCGTTTTATTTTATCATGATTGTTTCTCACGAGAATCCACAAATTACATAGAAAAAGGACGTGCTGCAATGAAAAAATTTTCCACTATAAAATTTATTGCGAAATTTTCCAATTTTCTCCTCACTCGTCGCTTGCACAAGGCGGAAAATGTCCGTTCAAATTTCTATAGAGTTCCATACATCCTACTTCAACACAAAGACCAGGAAACGGATGCGTTATTGTTTTTCGAACGTTTAGCAACCTTGGAAACTTCCTCCAGAAAATACTTTTTTCTTGAGTTGGGTATAAACTGTCCGAAAAAGTTTGGAATTCTCATGTCGCGACGAGGCTAAAAATCCTGGTCGAGGATTCCCGTACTATCATGCCGTGAAAACATTTAATAGCTTGCCTCAGAATTTCAAACTTCAGATTAGTATATCAAGTTGTAGGAAGCATGCCAAAACATATATTTCAAGTATCAGGGCATTGCTCTTCGTTTTTTATTTTTTTCTGTTCCTGTTCTAGTTTTTGTTGGCGGGAGCGTATTGCTATATTGGTCATATTAATGATGTTTAATATTATAAACAAAATCCATACCGTATATTTTTGTGTTGCAGTGAGAAGAGCAATGAAGTGCGGTGAATAATCGAACGTCGCCATCTTGAGATAATTTTCTTTATATTAATGAATGTCACTGGATATAGGCACTATATTTAAATATTTATGTGATACAAATTGGTGAAACAAATATTGTATTTTAGTTAATGCATGAAGAGCCATACATCTTTATCTGGAGTTCACAAGATGATGGTGTATTTGAGACCAGTGACGGTCCTCATAAATCACGTATTGTCTGAAAGTCAAAATATGAAAATCATAAAAAAATAGCCCCTTAGAAGTGTCCTTGACATTAATGAAAACGAGTTTGTTGATTTTATTGAAGCGGCTCATAAACAAGCCAGCTAGATCCATGTTAGACAGATGTTTGAATTCTTACTAACCTAAATTTGCACTGTTTTGTACGACATTAGAAAGCGAAAATATTTAACAATAATTACCCTTGTTCGAAGCACGGACTCACTGACTTTTTCTGCATGAGAAGAATATTTTATTGTCTGCTGCTCAGAAGTACAGAACGTGCCCGTCATTTAAACGATATATTGTATCGGGTATAGTATATTGTTGTCATGTCATATCATTATCGACTGCATCCGTTGTACATGTCCATAGGTAAGGAAAAAACTACTGTGTGACAGTGATGGATTGAGAAATTTAGAGAAGTGCAATTATAAAAATTACCAAATAAATTATTACTTTTTTCATACAAACAATTACATGAAATTAAACGATTAAATACTAAATACTCAGTAAGTCTTTAAATTAAATCAAATATATAAATAATGTAATCACACCCAAGTTTTGCTTCCACATCCATGTAGTGGAGTGGAAGTATAGTAACCTTATTCTTTTGATAACCTGAATTCTGGTTATGCTAGCAAATTAAAATCCTAAAATGAATTTGTCTAATTTCTTATTTGACAATTCTCATTCTAACACTAGCATCCACACAGTCCCCTACGGCCATGCAGATTTAACTGAATCTTCATGATCGTAGGGGATTATGTAGATGTTAGTTTAATCTGCATGACCGTAGGGGACTGTGTGGATGCTAGTGTTAGAATGAGAAATGTCAAATAAGAAATTAGACAAATTCATTTTAGGATTTTAATTTGCTAGCATAACCAGAATTCCGGTTATCAAAAGAATGCAAAGATTTCATTAAAATGTTTACACAAAGTTTTTCTTTTAGTTATAGATAGTTATTTTTTCTGCTGTTTTCAAAATCCTATAAAGAATATGTTTCAATACAATTATAAGCAAACAAATAATAATTCATTTTTAAATAGGCTTAGAATGTCATAGAACGTCGAGATTTTAAATTTGAGCGAGAAAAAAAATTTCTGTCTGTCGGTCGGTCTTGTTTGTAATTATTTTTGTGCGCACGTTTTCTCAGCCACGGATATTGACTTGAACTTTGGTACACATACGTACAATGATCAGATGGAACTAGATCTAATTTTACGCTAATTCCGTTGAAAGGTTGGGAGTTAAATAGGGCTAAATAAGGAAAAATCAGTAAAGCAAGCTGGTAAGAGTACAATAACTTGGGATTTGGTATATATACTTAAAGCCAAGAACTCAATTTTTTTCATAATATCCCCCCCCCTTCTATTATTAAAGGGTTTAATGAAAAAAAAATGAGACATTCTTATGAAATTTGTTACACGTATGTGTTATGACGACATCAGGAGCTAGATTATATTTTAAGACCATTCCGTTGAAAGGTTGGGGGTTAAATAGGGGTAAATGAAGAAAAATAAGTTAAGCAAGCTGGCAAGATACAGTAATTTGAGATTAAGTGTATATGCTGGAAGCCAAGACCTCAAATTTTTTAATAACATTTTCACCCTCACCCGCCCTCGCCACCCTCTCTCCATTATTCAAAGGTTTAATGAAATAAAATTAAGACATTCTCTTGAAATTTGTCATACGTATGTATTGTGATATCTGGAACGAGATTATACTTTGGGATGATTCCGTTGAAGGTGTGGGGGTGGGAGGTTGTGAATAGGGAAAAATAAGTAAAGCAAGCTTATAAAATCTCAGAAATTTCAATTCTGACGTATATGCTAGAAACCAACGCGTCAAATTTTTCTGACATCTGCCTCAAATATTATTAAAATTATATGACCAATAATTTTCACATACTAGAGTACAAATATAGTCAAGATGTATCCTATAAAGAGACTTGGATGGAAAAGCTGATTGTGGAAGTAGTGATTACCTTGGCAGCGGTTTTTCTTGACAATATTTACTAGTATTATAGGTACCTACCTATTTATTTTAATCATATTGGTATGTTATAGGTGGAGACATTTCTTAAATAAGTATCGTAGAAAAAAACTTTTTGTACAAAAATTGGTATTATTCATATCACGCTGAAATCAAATACCAAATATAGTGCAATAAAAAAAGACAGAAAACGGGCTTAATTTCGGAATCCTTTGTAACAGGGCGGACTTCTTTCCATTCTTTAAAAGTGAATTATTTATTATTTGTTTGCTTATAGTAATGAAACATATTCTTTATAGGATTTTGCAAACAGTGGAAAGAAAAGCTATCTATGAGAACTAAAGGAAAAACTATATACATATAAATATTAATGAAATCTTTGCATTCTTTCGATAACCTGACTTCTGGTTATGCTACCAAGTAAAAATTCTTATCAGCCATTCTCATTTTAACACTAGCATCCAACATAGTCCCTTACGGGTAAGCAGATTAAACTATTATCCTCATGACCCCTACGGTATGAAGATTTAGTTAAAAATGAGAACAGAGGCCTGAAATGAATTTATTTACCTACCTTGCCTTAAAAATGTTTTCATTCTAATGAATTACATTTTCATAAAATCTCCCATTTAGTTTCTTGGAAATGCTTAGCCTTTGAAACGTTTTTCGCCCTTATTCTGAGCTCATCAGAGAGGCAAAAAGCCACTCATAACGATGTTTCATGCAAAACCAAGGCAATATACATGAATACGTACGAAATATTTATATTTGACATTGACTGATAAAAAATAACAGATCTTCACCTATCTATTAGCTAACTAGTATTGGAGCCTATATACTCTATGCATGTTTAAAAGTGAATTATTTATTATTTGTTTGCTTGTAGTAATGAAACATATTCTTTATAGGATTTTGCAAACAGCGGACTAAACCTATCTATGAGAACTAAAAGAAAAACTATATGTAAAAATATTAATGAAATCTTTGCATTCGTTTGATAACCTGACTTCTGGTTATGCTAGCAAGTTAAATCCTAAAACAAATTTGTCCAATTTCTTATTTTACATTCTCATTATAACACTAGCATCCAACATAGTCCCCTACTACTTAGCTAATAGATAGGTGAAGATCTGTTGTTTTTTATCAGTCAATGTCAAATATAAATATTTCATACTTATTCACGGATATTTCTTGGTTTTG
Source organism: Stenurella melanura (assembly GCA_963583905.1). NCBI lineage: Eukaryota > Metazoa > Arthropoda > Insecta > Coleoptera > Cerambycidae > Stenurella > Stenurella melanura. The sequence continues at coordinate 64,929,313 of OY757311.1, forward strand.
CATGAAACATCGTTATGAGTGGCTTTGTGCTTTTCTGATGAGCTCAGAATAAGGGCGAAAAACGTATCAAAGGCATTTCCAAGAAACTGAATGAGAGATTTTATGAAAATGTAATCCATTAGAATGAAAACATTTTTAAGACAATGTAGGTAAATAAATTCATTTCAGGCCTTTGTTCTCATTTTTAACTGAATCTTCATACCGTAGGGGGTCATGTAGATACTAGTTTAATATGCTTAGCCGTTCTTTGCTGAGTTCAATTTCATTAATTAATTCAAAAGTTATAACAAATTTAGCGTAGCGCGTCCGAGATCGCGCATGCTCCGCGTACCTTACCTACGTGTCGCTTCGTTCCATTTTCGTGCGTTAAACAAAAAGATCTGGAGTCTACATTTCTGATCGCACAAAAAAACTTCATATACGTTTTTCGATAAAATTGAATTTTAAAAGTTATTCTCGAAAAACCGTAATATTACACCTATTTTGTTTAATAACTCTTATAGCGACACTATTTAGGAAGAAGACTTTTATGATATATTATGGATGCAATTTAGAAGAGAATGAAAAAAAAAATCTGTCCTGTTACAAAGAATTCCGAAGCTGATTCCTTATTTTACTGCACTAATAAGAATGTCCCTCCGTTTGTATGTGCGTGTGTAGCACATTTTTGTATAAAGGATCATTTCTGTTAAAGTTTGAATTTTTATATCAAAATGGGAACCTATATACAATAGAATACTATTCATTGAAATTGTGCCATATCCGTCAAAAAAGGTGATTTCCAGAGGCGTGCAAACTCTCTTTCTTATATAAAATGAATCTCATTAAATATAAGTTTAGAGTAAAATGTTACTAAAATTTTTGATTAAACACACGAAAATGAGGAGGAGTATAAGAGATATCGAATCTATAGTGTACCTCTCAGGTTCCAAAGAAATTTAGGTAAGTTTAAAAGTGGATTATTATTTGTTTGCTTAATTGTATTGAAATATATTCTTTATAGGATTTTGTAAACATCAGAAAAAATAACTATCTATGAGAACTAAAAGAAAAACTATATGAAATCTCTGCATTTTTTCGACAACCTGACTTCTGGTTATGCCAGAAAATTAAAAATCCTTAAATGAATTTGTATAATTTCTTATTTCAAAAACTCTCATTCAACAACTAGCATCCACAAAGTCGCCTACGGCCATGCAGATTAAACTAGTATCTACATAACCCTCTACGGTAATGAAGATTCAGTTAAAAATTAGAACAGAGGCCTAAAGTGAATTTATCTACCTACCTTGTCTTAAAAATTTTTCATTCTAATGGATTACATTTTCATGAAATCTATCATTCTGTTTTTGGAAATGCTTAGCCTTTGAAACGTAGGCACAGATATATACCAGATGCGTCACTTCTTTGATCTATCAGAAATACCGCCAATAACCTTGGGATGCACAGAAAGTTGCCAGACCCGCAGTAATACTGGCAATTTCAGAAGAGAGATGTTGGCAATTTATAACTTACTAAATATGCGTTTTAATAAAGAATTTCTTTAAAGGAGAAATATGCACAAACAAATACATATCAGTATGTTTTTGCTTAAATCGACAGGGGCGGTTTTAATATGCTTGCCGCCCCCGGCACTATTTTAAGATGCCGCCCCTACTCTTAAAAAATATAACATACATATACTTGATTGATTGATTGATTTACCAGCGCAAGATGAGCATTGCTGCTGATTCCGGGCATCCATGGTGGTTCGTTCCAACACGCAGCTTGGTCGTCCGCCGAACACACCCAACGGACAGCCAAATAGCGTGCCGGAACCATACCTCGGATGTTTTATATACCGCCGGACCGGTTGCATACACGCCGGGTGGGACATGGGACATGCTTGTTGTCAGCAGCAAGAGCCACATGACGCATGGGTTAGGAATATAGGATGGGAAGTGTAGGTGTTTGTGAGATATGCTTCTTTTAAGTTTCCATGCTTTTAAGTTTCCATATATCACCATCTCCTTATTTTTCTTCTTCTAAGTTTTCTATTTCTGAATCTAGCAGCTTTTATTTTTATTTATTAACCGTTCCACAGGTAAATAACCATTTGCGGTGGAAGTGCTGGGAAGGGCAAAAAAAGAGCTTTTTATAGCTGGTAATGAGAAAGAGGTTCAGAGGAATACTTTTCACACACTGTATATTGTTTTTTCTTTTTGAGGCCATCAATTTCAATTTCCGCTTTTCAATTCAGGGAAGTTTTTCCATTTCATCATTTATATATTTAGTTTAATACCTTTTCAATATTAATCTTAATTTCTTTTGTAAATTTTACTAAAGAGATAAATATATAAACTAGTGGTAATACTACAACAAATTAATAAAAACTTATTTCCCTCCATCCTCATCTGGCTGGCTGGCTAGTGGCTGTTTATATTGCCCATGTTGTTCTCCATACACTTGAAGAAGGGACGGGATGCAGGTAGTATAAATTCTACGGTACAAGCTATAGTGAACTAATACAGACACTATTTACTTTTATTTTTAGGGATCACTAACTTAATCATTCAATCATTAATTCGATGCGTGCTTTGGTCCCCCACCATTACATTTAATTTTACGCAGAATTGTTTAAATCTACCGACGACTTGAATTTTATGGAGTTTAATGGAGTTCTAACATGTTCTTTTCTCGTTTTCCCGGGAGCAAACTCATCCGCTCTCGATGAAGATAAACCGACTCCTCCATTGCCACTGAATACCTTCAAAACGTTAATAAAATAATACTTCATCACATATACACACTACCCAAAAAATTTTTTCCAAAAAAAGAATATTTACTAAACATTTTTTTTTATATTTTAAAAGAACAACACTATACCTTAGAGGCGAGTAGTATATAAAATGACTTTTCTGTATAACACCCAATTATTAAAAATAAAGAAGAGATAAAATAATTTAAAAAATAAAATTATTTTAAGAAAATTATACAAGCTCAAGATAAACTTTTCTGGCTTTTTTCACAGCAAAATCATTGATTATATCGCCTGTTTTCATAGTTTTTAAAATATCATTTTCGATATTTAATACTGCTAATGAATTAAGCCCTTCCTGCGTCATTGTGGACCGTAAGTAATTTTTACCCGTCGCAAGGTCGAGAACAGTTTGTAGCGGGTATTTATTTTTTAATAATAAAAATTAGGTATGAAAGAAAGCCGCTTCTGGCTGCCATCCATAGCTCTCAATGCATTGTCTTGGTTTCAATGGAACTGTCGCATTAGCGTAATCATAAAAACGACTAAAGCAATATTCGAAAGAAAAAATTTTTGCCGCCCTTGGAATTTTGCCGCCCTGGGCACTCGCCCAGTGTGCCCAGTGGTAAAACCGCCACTGTAAATCGATTTTTTTATACATTGAACATTGAGAAAAAAAAAACCTGTCTATTATAGTTTTTGACAAACATTTTTTTTACAAACCCTTGTTTTGTTTTAAAAACATTTAAAGGAGGGATAGATGAGTATATAAGAAGGTACTGTACTTGATCTTGACAGTTATCTGTTAATTTCAAAAGAAAGGCGGTACTAAACATATAAATATCAACACATTTGAGAAATTTAATGGGTTATGTAAATATTTCTATTTAATAAAAAAAGTAATAATATACATTTATAGTAAATTAAGAAATAATTTCCAGAAATTATTAGAAAAAATAAAACAATATTTTAAATAAAATTATACATTTTATTAGAAAAAAATCTAAATCTTTTAGATACAATTCTTTCGAGGAATTGAATCGTAATGAAGAGAAATCATTCTTCAAAGTCTCTTTTCCCATTAAATACGTCAATGACGTTTATAATCCTGACCTGTGGCCGCAAGGTGCTGCCATCAGAAGATTTAGGTTTCCGAAAAGAAATTTTTCCGAAGCAAACCCGATACTAATGAACAAATAGTAGTTCATGTGAACCACATCGATGAAGAATTAAATAAATGGACTATGGTTCACTTAAATATACAGTGTTTATAGAACAAACTAGAATGTATTGAGATTCTTACAAATGAACTTAGACCTCATTTTCTTATATTTACGGAGCATTGGTTAAATGAACTGAATATGGAAAATATTTTTATTCAGGGCTATCTGAGAATTTCTAGCTTTTGCAGAGTAAATCATGTACACGGTGGTTGCGTAATTTTTTCAACAGATCAAATACTTAGCTGAAAAATGCAAAAATGCGAAGAAATGGTATTTATAAAAAACATGTCTGTTGAACTGTCCGTTGAGTGTACAGGTATCAATTTCGAGAACAGGGTCTGTGTTATTATAATATATAGACCCCCCTCAGGTGAGTTAAAAACTTTTTTTACAGTATTAGATCAAATACTCAGATTCGCCACTGTAAAATACCCTCATGTAATAATATGTGGTGACCTAAATATAGATAAGCTATCTAACAGTATTTTAAATAAAAAACTACATGATGTATTTAATTCATTTCAACTTTCATCTCTTATCAATACTCCGACTCGCATTGCCACTTCCCCTGGGGGCAGTACAAGTGCAACAGCCTTAGATTACGTAGTTACCAATATCAGCAACTATTCAATTGAAGTGATTAATCCTGGTGTCTCTGACCACCTAGCCCAAATCTGCTCATGGGAAATTCCAATTGGTAGTAGGGAGAATGTGACTAAAACTGTAACAAGTCGACCGTTAAACAGCAACACGATATATGAATTCTTAAGCTTATTTTTAGCTGACCCATTAATTTTACATAATTCTGATGATATTGACGCTATTTTCGATAGCTTTTGGACCCACTTTAATTGGTGTTTTAATGTTTCGCACCCTAAAATGACAATACAAATTAACAATAGTCTTAAATCAAAAATCAATAATTTTACATTTACTTCAGAACTAATTAATGAATCTAGGCAACTGAAAGAACTAAACTGGTATAGAAAATTCTCCAATTCTAACGAAGTTCATAGTCATTATAAGGAATTAAAAAAACTACTTGAAAAAAAAGTTTGTAATAAAAAAAAAGAATTTCATAACAACTTAATAAGTAGCGCAGAAAATAAAAGTAAAAAATGTGGGAACTTGTCAACTTACACCTGAACAGAAAAAAAATCAAAACTTACAAAATACAGCTAAACTTGAACAACGAACTTTTCAACGACACGAACACAATTGCAAATGCATTTACTAAGTATTTCGCTACATCACTAAAAGAACTTGCGGACATCAACTTTGCTCTAAATACTATGGATTGCACCTCGCAGCCTGAAGTAGGCCATAGTATGTTTTTTTACCCTTTTATAGAACCTGAAATAATTGATATAATAACGAATCTAAAGAATAAACCTTCAACAGGCTTTGATGAAGTACCCACTCTACTTATTAAGGAGTGTAAATATGAACTTTGCCACTATTTAACTGACATCGTTAATAAATCAATAATTAATGGGCAGTTCCCTATGCAACTAAAGCTGTCAAAATCTATTCCAGTGTTCAAAACGGGCGATCCTACCTTACTTGAAAATTATAGAGCCATTGTAACGCTCAGTCCATTCGCTAAAATCCTTGGCTTCAGTGAGGGGCTCTCAACTGAGACTGCCACGACGGAACTTACCCAATATATTATCAACAAATTAGATAGTGGGTATCTGGTCCAAGGTGTCTTTTTCGATTTATCCCGCGCGTTTGACACTATCAATCCCCTTTTCCTATCAAGAAAACTTAATTGTATGGGAATTCGCGGGTCCATGAATGATTGGATTATCTCCTATGTCACACACAGAAAGTTAGCTGTAAAACTTGAAGATCTGTATTCTGACCAATTTAATGTTGAGCTTGGAACTCCCCAGGGGAGTGTTCTGGGGCCGTTGTTGTTTCTTCTGTACATAAACGATATGTCTTACCATATTAAGGAGGGGAGGCTGTTTATGTACGTTGATGACACTAAAATAATATTAGCTGCAAAAATAGAGAGGAAATAAATATTCTTACAAGTAGAGTATTAAAATCTTTCACTGGGCGGTGTACAAGAAATCACTTAATTATCAATTTAAGCAAAACAGTCTGTATGGAATTTACAAATCCCTACAGAAAACAAGCGGTAAATCTAAATTTTAATGTAAATAACTTTGATATAACATCTAGTACGTCTACAAAATTTCTTGGTACCCCAATTGATAACTCCTTAGGATGGGGTAACCAGATTGACTGCGTCTGTGCCAAAATGAACAGCGCTTATTTTGCCTTAGCTACATTAAAAAAGTCTCTTGATGTAAAATCTCTACTGAATTTTTATTATGCCACTGTGTATTTTTCGATTTTCTATAACATTGTATCGTGGGGACAAGCAACAGACGTTCTACGGTTGTTTATCCTGCAAAAAAGGATAATTCGCCTTATATTTGGTTTATCGTTTCGTGAATCATGTAGGGATACATTTAAAAATAATAAAATTTTAACTCTTACGGGGGTGTATATATTAAAATTATTACAGCATGTTTATAAAAATTTAGATAACTACTTGAAAAATAGTGACCTTCATTCATATACAACACGCATAAAGGACCACATACATATTGAAAAGTTTACGCATACATTCTACAAGAAATCTCCTGATTATGCGGGATCCAATTTCTTTAACATGCTACCTGAAAAGGTTAGAAAGCTATGCCCATTGCTGAAGTTTAAAAACTCTCTTAAATCCCTACTAATTGAAAACTGCTTCTACAACCTTAGCGAATTTGAATTATATTGTGCTAAAAACAGGTAGGGTTGACTGAATGGTTTATCTTAAACCATTTTAAGGTAAAAAATTCACTTAAATATTGTTCATCTCACCAATGTATTTTAATATCTTGTCTGTTTGTTTATCATTTGTCGTATACTTAATTGCAATACTTACCATATTTTAATAATATATTTATATATGATTTTACATTTATTTGTCTGTCAATGTTCATATACTATTGATGTTTTATTGTGTTATTGTTTATATACTATTTATGTATTAACCGTGGCCTTAGCCCACATTTGACGTACCTAATCCATTTCATTGTAATTGGCAAACAAGTGTTTAATAAATTATTATTATTATTATTATTATTATTAATTATGTGAAATGATGAAAGTCGATTCCACTACAATGGAGTAATCACAACACATTGTTGCTGTTACTGGTCTCAAGAGAATCCTAGGTGGATGAGACATACCAGATCCCAGAATCGTTTTGTAGCAAATGCTTGGTGTGGTATCGTTAATGGTTACATTGTTGGCCCATACTTCTACCATAAGAATTTAACAGGTGAAAGATGTTTACAATTTTTGCAAAATGATTTACAATTACTATTAAGGAATTTGCCCGCTCAGTTGGATAATATGTGGTTTCATCAGGATGGAGTAGGCCCACATAATCATCACAACGTTGTTAATTATTTAAATCAAACATACCCAGGAAGATGGATTGGTACTAATGGAGTAAATAGCCCGCTCGATTTCCTGACATTACTCCATTAGACTTTTATTTATGAGGATTTTTAAAAAGTGAAGTGTACAAAGAACCAATAGAATACATGGCAGATCTTTATAATCAAATTTATGCTAGTGTTGCCGCCATTAATCGGCATACATTATTAAGTTTGTAGATCTGAACTAATTAGTAGGTTTAGGATGTGTGTTAATGAAAATGGCAATCATTTTGTACACGTATTAAATTAGTTATTTTAATTTCATTAGTTCGTAAAAATTGTTTCATGTTCGCAATTCTTTGTTTATTGCTTAAACGTTTGAATTATATGATAAGCAATATTTTTAGTTTTTTTCCAAGGGTTACTTTAAATATATTTAATTCATAAGATATGAAAAATTCTTTAAATATTTTCTTCTAAAATTTTAAATTAAATGCAAATTATCCCACTTAAAGGACTGAAATGTTGAAGAGATTGCAATTATTCAATATTGGCAAATGCCAACATTTGGACTCAAATATTTCGAAAACGGTTAATTTTATGGTATTTTTTTTAAGAACATGATCTGCTTAGAAATGCATTTTCTTTCAGATAAACCCCATTTCAATGTTTCTCCCATCGAAATATTTTTTAGAGCACAGCACCATCTGATATATTAAAAAAACAATTATATTCAAAAATGAAGCTCCCTTTATGCTCTACAAATTGGCTTTTACAGAATTAAAATACCTCTATTCGTTTAGAATATATCCGGCCTGGGAGTTTTTATTGGGACACTCTGTATACTCTATGCATGTTTAAAAGTGAATTATTATTTGTTTGCTTAATTTTATTGAAACATATTCTTTATTGGATTTTGCAAACATCAGAAAAATAATCATATATGAGAATTAAAAAAAGCCGTGTAAAAATATTAATGAAATCTTTGCATAGTAAATTAAAAATCCTTAAATAAAATTTGCAAAATTTCTTATTTGAAAATTCTCATTCAACAACTTTTTCAAGTAAGGAATCATACAAATTCATTTAAGGATTTTTAATTTGCTAGCATAACCAGAAGTCAGGTTATCGAAAGAATGCAAAGATTTCATTAATCACATAGCTTTTCTTTTAGTTCTCATAGATGGTTGTTTTTTCTGATGTTTGCAAAATCCTATAAAGAATATGTTTCAATTTTAAGTAAATTAGGAGATACCAATATTATTTTAAATGTTATTCAGGACTTTTGTCAAATGAATGAAAGTTGCAGTCGGGCACTACCGAATGCCAACGCCTATTAAACACGATAACTTCTGTTTAACTTAAAATTTCTATGTAAAATTTAGAACATTTGTAAAACAGAATTGTGTCATATACACAGTGATCACCAGATGCATATCAACTGTCGTTTTCATATGAATGATATTTTATTATAATTTTGCAGCACACTATTACTGCACAAGAATTTGAAACTGCAATATCTAGTGTGCCTCTCAACGATATTTACGTAAATTAGACTCTTACGAAATTAATGAAAGTTTAACAATTTCAACAAGTTCTGTTAGACCAAGAATTTTTAACGTATAGGTAGAATAGACTGTAAGAATAATCACTGTTGACATGGATCTGTATCAGTCCTACAGGACGATTGCTAGATCCGTGTAGACAGTCATGTTTTACACAAACTATATTTTATTGTAATATTGGGGAAAATGTCAAAATCTTTGGTTAAGCACATAAAAATATGACTTTCTGAAACATTTTAAGTTAAATGTAGGCTTTTTAATATTTCAAAACATTTATAATTAAAATTATATATGCATCTTGATTATTAGTATGAAATATTTATTTCGTATTTTGGTTCAATGAATGTACCCTTGAATTCTGGCCTATAATTAATGATACGCCCTGTATATATTTTTAAGATACGTACCCTTAGGTATATATATGTTGTCTTTAGAATTTTATTAAAATCGCAGTAACGTATTGGCACAAGTTATATTTTAAATAAAGGTATCTTGCCTCTACCAACGACGACATAATTAATAATATTTCGAGATTGAATTTTAAGATTGTGTTACTTGTTTCTCTGAAGATATGAAAATAAAAAAATATGTAAATTGCGTGCGTGTCCTGCAAGAAACTTAAGTTTCAATTTAACAACGCTATTAATTTCATTTTCGGAAAACCCGAGATGAAAGGTATACTTACTATACATCCGCGATGACCAGAAACCCCAACAAAGCGAACCGGACAGGCTGGATCTTATGAAATCTTCATAATAAGTAATACGTCAACAATGGTTTCAATCTTTAGGTGCCGAAAGTTACCATTCAGTTATCTAAGATGTACATAAGCATCCTGTTCTGTAGATTAAGTTAATGTAGGAAATTGATTGAGGAAGCCGTTACTCTGTGATAATCCATAACAATAACGAAATTGAGTAAAACACTACTATGTTTTTTACCACTATATTTGCACAAAAACGTGACTGCAGTTTCAACCCTTTTTAGGTCATTTTCAAACAATGATTCAATTAGGAATGAAATACAAAAGATTTGGTCCCTATTTAATTCTAGAAACATATTTAAATAGGGACCAAATCTTTTGTATTTAATTCTTAATTGAATCATTGATTGAAAATGACATAAAAAGGGTTGAAACTGCAGTCATGTTTTTGTGCAAATATAGTGGTAAAGAACATAGTAGTGTTGTCAATTTCGTTAAGTTAATGTATGTTTGTTAAACCCATCATTAGTTATTAAATTATCCTTTGAAAATTTTAACATTACAAAAAAGCAAGTTCACTAGTTCCAAATGTGGTTACAATACATACGTGTAACGCATTTTAAGTGAATATCTCAATTTTATTTAATTAGGCCTTTTAATAATGGAGTGGAGGTGTGGGGGTGATTGAAAAATATTGTTAAAAAATCTGAGGCCATGACTTCTAGTGTATACATCAAATATCTGTACCCCTGTCAGCTTGCTTTACTTATTTTTCCCTATTTACCCCTATATAATCCCCAATCCTTCAACGAAATAATCTTAAAATATAATCAAGTTTCAGATATCGGTATAGTGCCAAATTTCAAGTGGATATATCAATTTTATTTTATTAAACCCTTTAATAATGGAGAGGGGCTGGTAGGGTGGCGGTTGAAACTATTATAAAAAATCTGAGGTCTTGGCTTCTAGTATATACTCTAAATCCCAAGATATTGTACTCTTAACAGCTTGCTTTACTTGTTTTCCCTTATTTACCCTTGTTTGATCCCCAATTTTTCACTGAAATTAGTGCGAAATATAATCTAATATACGATTCAAATGTATTGACCCCTCACTTTAACCGCGAATGTCTCAAAAACGAAGGAGCGGAAAAATTTGATAAAATTGTATGTTCATTACATGTGAATTGTACATCACTTATTGAAATTTCAATAATTTAGGTTAAAACGTTATGAACCTTATTCAATTTACACCACAAAATGTACCCATTTTTAACGAGATTCTCGTCACATTAAACTTTAAGTGGTCATATTTCGAAAACCACACATTACTTTTATGTAAAATTTTGATATGGCATGAACGAATACTGTTTTTATACGTGGTAATTTTTTTAAAACAAACTCCTCGTTATTATTTACAAAAATGTGCCCCCATGTCTCTTTTTCGGGTGTTCACTTCTAATCAAATAAACAGTTATTCCGAAAAAAAAAAAAAAAATAATGATAAGAAATATCAATTGTTAATTAATTATAGCATTTGAAGTAAGTAAATAGAGAAAAAAATTATCTGCATCTCTCTCTCGCATTAATATTATATATTGGGCTTAATAACTCAATTAATACTTGATACAATTTAATTCTTTTTTCTGAAAATGTTTATAATTTATATAATCAAACATTTTATCAAGAATTTATTAGGTAACTTGGTAAATAATTGAAAAAACATGAGGTCACGTTTTTGGGAATAACTGTAAAATTATAGAATAAAAAATTATGAAAAAATTTCCTCGTATAAAAAATGCCGTGCTTAATCGGCATCTAAAATACTATTTACACACATGGGCATATTTTCCAAGATATAATGGATTTAAAACTAGTATGGTCAACATTTCATTAAAAAGTAGGACATTTTTCAATATAACTTAGCATTACCTCAAAACTATCCAATGTACATTATTCAAATTTTAGTGAATGATTTACAATAGACGCATAATGAACACATAATTTTTTCAATTTTTCCCGCTTCTGCGTTTTTGAGACAGTCGTGGTTAAAATGAGGGGTCAATACATTTGAATCGTATATTAGTTCCAGAACTCGTCATGGTACCTACATATGTGTACCAAATTTCTAGTCAATATTTTAAACCTTTGCGCTGAGAAAACAAACGCACAAGAAAACTACAGACCGACCGACAGACAAATTTAAAATCTCCATATTTTATGATATTCTAAGCCTATTTCAACAACACTACGTGGATGTGGACGTTATTAAACCAAAAAACAAATTGAAGGTATATTTTTTCTGAAACCTATCATTTAATAGTCCAGTTGGTAAAGTAAAAAATATACTTGAAGTTCGCAAAAAATGCTATCTGAGACTTCCCTTCAGTAACTCTTAATGGGAGGATTAGACATCACAAAAATCAGTTCTGGGGGTGCCGCGCAACCCTCCCAAAAAACCACCCCTTCTGTGAAAGGAGCCTTATTTGACTGATAACTCGTGAACCGTTGAAGATCTAAAAAAGAAAGCTGGACCAATTTCCCAAAAAAAGGTCCTATTGTAATTTTCTTGTATATGCCATGATTTTCGAGAAAACCGATATCGAAAAAAATCGCAATACTTACATTTTTAATGCGTACGAATTTTCGTTCATTTTAAATCTTTTGCACGAGGCCTATAGAAAAAGTTGAATTGCTCGAAAATCAAACAAGCTAGGAAGAATAATCAAAATTGGTTTTAAAGGGGATATAAAATACTCTCTTGTGTTTCCATTGTTGATGGCTACTGATATCTTTTAGTATATAAAAATAACAATATAATATAGTTATATCTTGATTTTTTATACATCTAACTATTCACAGACTCATAAAAAATTACTGACTTTAATATAAGTTATAAATGCATTTTCTTTGAATTCAGTGTAGTACTTCAGTGCAGAAAAAGTTGGGAATAGATAATCACATTTACAAATTTACCAGCATGTTGAAGTTAGCCAAAAAAAAATCCAAAAAAGGCTAAGGTAAATTTTCAAGATGTTTGGGTTTTTTTTTAATTTTTAGGAAACAATAAAAAATTGGCCAAAATTTGACTAACTTCAACATGCTGGTAAATTTAAAAATGTGAATATTCTTATTCCTAACTTTTCTGCATTGAAGTACTACCTTGAATTGAAAGACAATGTATTTATAACTTATATTAAAGTCAGTTATTTTGTATGTGCCTGTGCCTGTGCCCATTCAGTAATTGGTGTAATACTGTTGAATGGTGTATGTTAAATAAAATAAAATAAAATAAAAATAGTTAAAAGCGCAAAATATCAAGAGGTAACTATATTATATTGTAATTTTTATATACTAACAGATATCAGTAGCCATCAGAAATGGAAACACGAGAGAGTATTTTATATCCCCTTTAAAACCAATTTCGATTTTTCTTCCTAGCTTGTTCGGTTTTCGAGTAATTCAGCTTTTTCTGTAGGCCTCGCGCAAAAAATTTCTAATAAACAAATACAAATTTTGCGACTTTCTTCGATATCGGTTTTCTCGAAAATCATGGCATATACAAGAACATTACAAGAGGACTCTTTTTTAGGAAATTAGTCCAGCTATCTTTTCACGATGAGTAATTTTCTTATATCTTCAACGGTTAACGAGTTATCAGTAAACTTTTATCACCGAAGGGGTGGTATTTTGGGGGGGTTGAGCGGCACTTCCAGAACTGATTTTTGTGGTTTTGTGATCTACAATTCCTTCACTAACAGTTACTGAAGGAAAATCTCAGATAACATTTTATGTTATGGAAATCTTTATAATTATTGGACTATAAAGAAATATTTACTAAACGCAAGCAAAAACATAATGTCACCACCATTATTTCCACCCCCTACGTTCAGCAGGTAGGTGATTCGATTCATTTTATAGAGTATACATTACCTATTCTAGGACTGTAAAGTAGTAACCAACTATGTCTTATTATGTAATAGAACACTATTTTAATGGGTTCTATTATTGAATAAATCTACCATTCTGAAACTGTGATAACTAAAACAACTTAAACTACGAAATTGCAATAGAACCACATAGTTTTCTTCAAGGCCTCTGATTGCGATTTTGATTTTATAATTCCAAAATTCAAAATAGTGGATCCAGAATATCCGACCTAAACTTGAAGTCGTGTAAAAATCGTAGCGAAATATTTATTATACTTGGGGGTTTTCCAGGTTGCTGATTACGAATTTTACCCGAATTTCACATTATATTGATCCTAAATTTGTATCCGTCGTGGGTTTTTAAAATCTTTCCAAAATACCAATCTTTTAAATGTAATATGTTACTTTAAACATGGACATTAATAATAATGATAAGTTATGGTGTTCTCTTCTCCTTATTAATTATCATTATTGGAACACAAAAAAATTTACAGTTTTTAAAGTAATGTTATTGCAGTATTAAGTTTAACCAACTTCTTCTACATTCTTACTGGCTTTTGAGAATTCGTTAGAGTCCGTGTATCACATAACTTTTTAATGCTATAAGCTGCTGTATTTGTGGTTTCAATTTTGATTCTTGACCAGGCCTTGCTTATTCCGCTTTGACTAATATTCCAGCTTGCAGCATTCTAATTACGCGGTCTAATTCCTTTGTCTCAACGGCATAACACTACTTTGGTAATTTTTTGTCTGTCACAATAATACATTTTGATTGTTGCTTTGTCATTCCAAAACCAACTTCCGGTCCAACTAATTTTAATTGTTTTTGCCAATGACACATATACGATAGTACGTTACAACTGACAATCTGTATTAATTCAGATGTACAAAATAAACAGTTATCGAAAAGTCGTGAATAATATAGTGCGATCCAATTATTAGAGTTAAAATTAACTTTACGCTGATATCCCATCGGGTTAAATACATTTATTATTATTTAAAACTGTTGATTTAACTTATAAAATGAATAAGAATGATAAGAAGAACGACTGTATATTTCACTCTGTGCACTCCTGAAATTGAAAATTTTACTAATCAGCATCATTACGAAGAACCTATTTCGACAAAAATAGGAAATTAGGATCAATAGAACTGATAGTCCGGGAGCCAGTGAACATTTCTAGACACTTATTCTCGCAATGAATATCGATAGCATTGTTCCATTAGTTGTGTTTATTAATAAATTGCCAGTCTCTCTGCGATTTTCCAAGGAAAGCCTTGGAAAGTACAATTGCGTAGTACTTTTTTCCGCAGTAATGAAAATTTTTCTACTAATGAGTGTTATCCTGAAAGTCAGTAAAAAAGCTGTCTAACTGATCTGTAGGAGTAGGGATGACAAATAAATCTAAAATGAAATTCCATTAATTTAAGAGAAGAATTCTGGGAACAAATACAAATTGCATCAAATTTTATTAGAGGACAGCAAAACGTATTTTTTAAAATAAAAAAATCCGTTGTCAAAAGAATTAGAAAATGCATATAAGTAGGTGGAGGCCACATCGAAAATTTAATCCAAGTTATAGCAAATAGTTCATAAGAAAGTCAGTAAATTTGCATAGTTGCCACTATTTAGTTTTTATTCACGTTGTGTAATTCCTTCAATAAATAAAATTTGTCCCTTTCAAATTGAGATTTTTTCAAATTTTGAGGTAGTTTTCTCGAAAACGGAGGAATCGAGTGTACTTCCATTACGTAGAAATGACTCCTACATGA
Source organism: Stenurella melanura (assembly GCA_963583905.1). Classification (NCBI taxonomy): domain Eukaryota; kingdom Metazoa; phylum Arthropoda; class Insecta; order Coleoptera; family Cerambycidae; genus Stenurella; species Stenurella melanura. The sequence goes on from OY757311.1 coordinate 64,944,691, forward strand.
GATTTTCTAGTCATAAGTATCACTACGTATTTTCTACATTGTCTATTTGTGGCATGTTCAAAATTTCCTAATTTTTGTTGGGTATTTTGCCACAGAAAAATATTTAAAAATTTTAATGAAGAAACCTCTGCGCCAAACGGATCAGACAGAGATTAGTTCTTGAATACTTGATTGTTTCAAAAATCCTCACACCTAAAAATATATAAACTAGAACAGTATTATAAACTAAAAAATGGAAAGAAGAATATCTACTTCCGTTCTCAAAACTTTTTGGCCATCAACCAACAGTTTGTTGTTTATGTATTTCCATAGTCACGTGAGACATTAAATTATATTTATCTACTCGTCTCTAAGGATGGCCAACCAACTAGTACAAAAATCTATTGAATAATTTGAAACGCATCTATCCTCGTTTAATAAAATAATCGCGGATTCTTTAGGTTTCCTTTTAGTTCCAATGCTCTATTTTTCCAAAATCTTCGCCGAGTCCCATTGAGTCCTGTGATTATTATCTCACGCGTGTTCACAAATTTTGGATTTTGGTTCTTGATAAAACCGATCTTAGCGTGGAGCCCGTTTCAAGAATCGTTCGTACGGGAAACCTATTCCCAATTTTTCCTAATTTATCCGATAAACTATGTATATACGCAATTACTGCCTTTGACCTAAATACCTCAGGTTGTGAGAGTATATTCTTTCTCCTACAAATCTTCAATAACTGACTATGAACAAGACTCTCAGGATATAGATTATTTAATAAGACAGTTTTTATAAACTGCTTTTCGTTCCTTAATATTACATCATTTGAAGAAATAATTTTGACTCTGTTATACAAACATTTAACAACACCTTTCTTAACACTAATATGTTTATTTGAATTTAAATTTAAAGATCTGCTTGTGTGTGTTTGCTTTCTATACACACTGGTTTCGTATGAGTTATCTAATTACTTCCATATGCACGTAGTGGATATAACGAGATCTGGAACAGGATTATTTTTTGAGCATATCCGGTGAAGGGTTGGGGGTTAAATAGGGGGAAATAAGTAAAGCAAGCTGGTAGGAGTAAAGAAACTTGAAATTTGGTGTATGTACTAGAAGCCAAGGCCTCAACATTTTTTATAATCTTTTCCATCCTCCCACCACCCCACACTCCATTATTAAAGGGCTTGATAAATTAAAACTGAGATATTCACTTGAAATTTCGTACACGTATGTATGTATTATAACGGCACCTGGAACTAGATTATATTTTGAGATGATTCCGTTGAATGGGTGGAGGTTAAATAGGGGAAAATAAGTAAAGCAAGCTGGTAAGGGTACAGACAGAAATTTGGGATTTGGGGTAAATAGTAGAAGCGAAGGTCTCATGTTTTTCTTGTAATATTTTCCATTCCCCCACCACCCCCACTCCCTTATTAAAAGAGTTGATAAAATTATATTGAGATTTTCATTTGAAATTTGGTACACGTATGTATTATAACGATATCTGAAACTAGATTATATTTTGAAGTGATTCTGATGAAGGAGTGGGGGTAAGTAGAGGTAATTATTTGGGATTTGGTGTACACACTAGAAGCAAAGGCCTCAGATTTTTAGAGCATTTTGTAAAGCTTGTGTATTTGATAAATTTTGATACCTGAATTCATATTCTTGTATTTTTACGTCCCGACGTTGACCGACGCCTTGCGTCGTTTCTGTAAAACTTGTATTTAATTAATTTTGATATCTAAATTCATGCTTTTGCATTTTTACGTCTCGACGCCGCCGACCGATGCTTAACGTCGTTGGGTAAAACTAGTATATTTGATAAATTTTGACACCTGGACATACATTCTTGCAGTTTTACGTCTCAACGCCAACTAACGTCGTTTTTGTAAAACTTGTGTATTACATGAGTTTTGATAGGTACCTAAATTTATTTTCTTTCATTTTTACGTCTCTACGCCGACCGACGCCTGGCGTCGTTTTTGCAAAACTTCTGAATTTGACAAATTTTGACACTTCAATTTATGTTCTTTCATTTTTACGTCTCTACCCCCACCGACGCCTGGCGTCGTTTTTGCAAAACTTCTGAATTCGACAAATTTTGACACTTCAATTCATGTTCTTGCATTTTTACGTCTCAACGCCGACCGACGCCTAGCGTCGATTTTGTGAAACTTGTGTATTTGATAAATCTCGATACCTACAATCACATTGTATTTTTATGTCTCGACACCGACCCACGCCTTGCGTCGTTTCTGTAAAACTTGTGTACTTATTTGACGAATTTGTATATCTAAATTCATATTCTTGCATTCTTACGTCTCAACGCTGACCGACGCGACGCCTAGCGTTGTTTTTGTAAAACTTGAGTATTTCATACATTTTGATGCCTAGATTCATATTAAACTATATTAATGTTCTTGCATTTTTACGTCTCGAGCCGACCGATACCTAACGTTGATTTTGTAAAACTTGTGTATTTGATAAATTTTAATGTCTAAATTCAAGTTCTTGAATTTTTACGTCTCTACGCTGACGGAGGCCTATCATCGTTTTTGTAAAACTTATGCATTTGATACATTTTGTTACCTAGATTCATATTCCTGCATTTTTACGTCTCGACGCCGACCGACGCCTAGCGTAGTTTTTGTAAAACTTCTGAATTTAATAAATTTTGATACGTAGGTTCATATTTTTGAATTTTTAAGTCTAGACGCAGACCGACGCCCAGGAAAATCTGGATGTGATTCTTTAGGCAGCGGTTTTTTTAAACTAAAATGCCTAAAAACGGTAATTCATTATTATTCTCTATTTCTATTGTAAATTTAATTGAAAGTTCTTTTTTTTTTAATCTGATTTAAAAAATTATTTAAACATCCTTTACTGTAAGTCCATATAGCAATAATGTCATCTACATATCTCCACCATAGAATGGGTTTATAGGCTTAATTATTAATATTACTTTTCTCAAAATTTTCCATGAACATATTACTTAACATTGGAGCTTAAGAAGAACCCATGGCCATCCCAAAGTCAAGTTTATTATTTAGTTAAAGTATGTTGTCTTAATGCAAAGTGTAAGTAATTCCATTATAGTTTTAATGCTTAGTTCTATTCTCCAAATTCCCCATCCACCTACCATGTATGCAAAGGAGTGACATTAACTACCCTTCTTATAATTTTGAAAATATCTTTCTGACTGCTATTTTTTCTTTCAATTAAAAAAACAACTAAACATTATAATTCACTGAGAAACCTTTTCACTTCTTGAAGAAATTTCATAAAATCGACCGATTTTGAAAAAGAAACTACATTTCATCAATCAAAAGCGACGAGGACGATTATATTGATCAAGTAGGCTGATGTCAAATTTTAATTTGACACAGTATTCTGTACCGATATCATCATTTGGTGCTTATAAATTACGTAAAAATTTATAAATGAAGATAAAAGTCTTGAAAAGCAAATGCATTAATAAATCATGTAACACAAAATACACAAGAGATGAATTTAAAAAAACATGAAGACGACCTTTGTTGTGTATTAAAGCATTAAGGCATTTGTTCAAAATGACGACCCTCAACCTGCTCACCCTTTTAAGGGGGTGTAGCTGGACAGGAAAGGCTTATACTGAAAAATTCTATATGAAGAACCTACCTTCACTTTCGATAAGAAATTGGTAGTTAATATTTTTGCACGTTACTACGGGACACCCTGTATAGAGGAGGCACCAGATTTTTTTATTTTTAAATTTTGTTTTATTCTTGTGTAGTCATGTGACATACAGTCGTATGGTTAGACGGACATAAACACAATAATAAGGATTAGTTGAAGTAGATAAGCATTGGATTCAAATTTTCTTACTACTTTATGGTATAGGTACATAACAACAGCTATTTCACCTTGACAATATTTTGTTCGGTCTAATATAGATAAAAAGACGGTTTTTTATTTTTTTCTACAGGAAGCTGCAATGCTCAAATGTTCAATATAATTTTGATTGAAAGTACTGGTTAAAAGATACTATCGGAAACGAATCAGATTATTAAAATACATGGTTAGAGAATTAAAGGGGAACACAATATAAATTGATTTGAAACCAAATATATCGGAAACAAAACTCTGACATGAAAGTCTGTCCAAGCAACCTCAAATATATTTTCAAAGATGGTACTCCATTCGATAGGGTGCGCGGAAGAAAAATTTAGTGTAGGTGCCCGAAAAAAAAAAAAAAAATTGTTTTCGAGATTTTATTATATGCTTGTGTATCGCTTATAACAATTCATAATTGTACAAAATTTAAGTGATGTAGGCCCAATAATTTCTGAGGAAGACATTTGTAATCTATAGACGGAAGGACAGACGACATTACGAAACTATGAGGGTTCCACGGACCCCTAAAAATGAGAAATGAGACCACTGATATAACTAATTATGTTACATTGTTAATACTATTTAGCATATTTACAAAACTTGTGTTTATATTAGCATTTTCTTAACCCTGAAAATGAGACTAAAGCTAATAAATAATGTAAGTAATTCCTGTGCGACTGGTATATAAATCTTGCTAAATGCTAATTTAAATTCGGAAATTGTGTAGACACGTGTTGGTTGTTAACAGTGAACAGTATATGGTACTCGGCCAAGTAAGTACTGCTTGTCTCACCGCAACCCAAATTTGTCGTCCCGCACGGACAGTTTCTGCCACGGTACGTCTGCAAGTAGGTCTCGAGGCGGACCTGGCCCAAACTTGCCGCCCAAACAGTCATCTCCCTCCTAACTGTAACACATTCAGTAACCAAGACAATTTGTGCAGTTAGTACAATAAAAATCAAATGAAGGTAGTACTCAAAATATTTATTTACTTATGACAAAATATGTTTCGATTTGATAACTATAACCGTTCCGTGCATTCTTGAGTGGGATAAAGAACCCGATTAAAGTTATCTTTTATTGCAATCAATGTCATGATATCAGGTATGTCTCTCGCCACTGAAGCATGCGGCTATGCTAAAATAATATATTCCATTTTGTGGTACAGGGCCGTTTCTAGAGATTTGGCCGTTAGTGTGAAAAATCTAAAATGCCGCCTCCTACTTCAAAAGTAGCAAATTAACAATAACCAAAAACTGTGGCGTGCTAATATAAAAGTCAACATAAGTTAGTATGCTGAAAATAGTCTGCGTATTAAGCCACACAAGACAGCAATGTACAGGGTGGATCATTAATAATAGGCCATAGTGCAGTGGTAGATTCTTTGGGCCAAAATATGAGGATATAACCAAATACGCTTTAGTAAAATGTTGCTATGGAAAAAGATACAGGGTTCAAAATTCAAATGATTTTTTCATTTTTTTGCAATAACTCAACAGCCTCTTGACTGATCTTCGTCAAATTTGCTAAAGGATTTTTTTCCATTCTAAGAAATAATAATTTATGTATCACATCACGTTAGATCATAGATGGCGCCGCAGGACCTGTATCTGATGATGCATTTTTTTCTTTTTCTTTTAGACGAAACGTTGTGGTATTTCTAGAAAATCTGATGAGGGCCCCATTTCCACGTATAAAAGGTGCACTTAGTAGAACTTGATAACTCCAACCGTTTTCGAGGAAATTGCCGTTAAACATTTCAATAATTTTTTGAAAGGCAAATTCAAATTTAATGAAACAAGGCGTATTTATTGAAAAGTGTGCTTTGGTTACGTTTTGGTTCTGTCATGTACGACGTTTAATCATTTTATTTTGTTCTTGTGTTCCTCGAGCTAATTTATTTAACTTCTTTATATAAAATGCCTCGACATAATAATTTTTCAAATAGGGAAATGAGGGATATATGTGTTTACGTACAAAAAAATTTTAGCGGACGTGCTGCAGCGACGAGATACTTATTTCAATATCCAAATAGAATACAGCCAGAAGATCTGTTTCGTCGTTTGGAAGAAACGGGTTCATTTCGCCACAAAAATGATGTAGGACGACCGAAACGAATTATTCCAGATCAAGAACTAGAAATTTCAGTTCGTGTGGATGAAGATGCTCAAGTCAGCTCAAGTCGTTTATCAGCGATAACAGGGGTGAGTAAATAATCTGTTCTAAGAGTCTTACGCAAAGAGCACTTCTACCCATATCACTTCACTCCTGTACAAAACCTACTTCGAAGGGATCGTCCACAAAGGCTACAATTTTGTCCATTTGTTCTAAATAAACACAGCAGGGATCGAAATTTTGTAAGAACATTTTATTTACCGACGAAGCAACTTTTACTCGCCGAGGCGTTTTTAACTGGAGAAATGCCCATTACGGGGAAATACAAAATCCTCATGCCGTAAAGAAAAACATTTTCAGCACGAATTTAAGATTAACGTTTGGTGTGGTATTATCGGCGATTGGTTATTGGGATCATATGTCGTTACTTCAAATTTAAATGGATAGTTTTATCTGTTTTTTCTTCAAAATACTCTTGCTGATATATTACATGCTTTCATGCTAGACATACGGAACAGAATGTGGTTTATGCAAGATGGAGCTCCCCCTCATTTTTGCATTAAAGTCAGGAATTACCTTGATGAGACTTTCCCATGGAGATGGATCGGTCGAGGAAATGAGTTTGCCTGGCCACCAAAAAGTCCCGATTATAATCCTTTCAATAATTATTATGTGTGGAGACATATGCAGTCTTTAGCCTACGCAAATACTGTTAATACAGGAAAATGTATTTTTCAATGTAAGAAAATCTTTTATGAAAAGAATTAGGAAAGGCACAGAAGTAGGTGGAGACCATATCGAAAACTTACTCTAAGTTGCAGCAATGGGGTTTTTTCATGGGGGGAAAATTTATACAATAAATACTAATGTCATTAAATCAACTTTTATGTTATTTTTTGGTCTTCTAATAAGGTTAGATCCTTATTTTACACAATCTTTTGATTTATGTATTTATCTCAATACCATGAAAATACTCCATTAGTTCATAAGAAAGTGAGAAAGTGTTTACGCAGTTATTACGATTTTGTTTTCCCTTACGTTTTGTACTTTTTTCAATAAACACACTTTGTTTTATTAAATTTGAATCTGTCTTTCAAAAAATTATTCAAGTGTTTAACGGAAATTTCCTCGAAAACGATTGGAGTTATCAAGTCCTACCAAGTGTACCCTTTATACGTGGAAATGACGCCTTCATCAGATATTCTGGTCAGAAGTACCACAACGTTTCTCTATGATCTAACGTGATGTAATACATAAATTATTGTTTCTTAGAATACGAAAAAGTACTTCTAGGAAATTTGGCGAGATCAGTCAAGAGTCTGTTGAGTTATTGCAAAAAAACGAAAAAATAATTTGAATTTTGACATTCTATATCTTTTTCCGCAGCAACATTTTACTAAAGCGTATTTGCTTATATCCTCATATTTTGGCCCAAAGAATCTACACCTGCACTATGGTCTATTAGAGTCGTGTCCAGTTTAAAATGACCGATGTATGAATTAAATATTGCACATAAGTATTCACTATCTCTTGCACACAAACTTAAAGCAATAGCCTAAAGACATTGTCAATGTATGTCTACCAAGATTTTTTCCCACTTCTTTTGAGACGGAAATATGAAATGTACACTGAGGAGTGAGAAACATAGTCATAAGCTCAGCGATTCTCAAACTGCGTGATTAGACGACGAATATTATTTATTTCAGTGAATTAACACCACCCTAAATATAAAAAACGTCTTTATATGAAATATTTAAGTTATTCTTAGTGGTAAATAGTGGATATTCATCCGTCAAACGAACAAGGTCAAATCACTAAGTCTTACAATTTTCTATTACGTACATATTACACGTTTTCGAATAATATGAACATAGGATCGCGTAGCTCAATCGGTAAGATACTCGAGCAGCAATAAATGTTTGGGTGGTTGCTTGTTCGATCCTCGTTGTACTTTTTTTTCTTTGATTAAGCTTTATTAAAAGTTAATAATTTTCGTTCTAAAATTTTCGTTTTATTAAACCGCACCGTGAGTTTTGTTAAAACTTTATTTTTCCTAAAAATGTCTTTTATTACTACTAGCACGTGCTTAGCTCTAATAAAATCGACTTTCTTACTTTTTATTATTAATACACGAATGGTGAAACGTGCGTCGAGTAGATATATTGTTCAAGTGTAGTATTGTATTGTTTATGAAAACGTATCAATGCGTCGTTCTTTCAGAATTGTTTTAATTTATTTGTTTCAAAATTATTGTTAATCTTTTTAATATTTATTTTGCCAACCAGTTTTTGTCGAAACTAATCAAATATTTGTGAAATAGACACAAGAGTTTATGATTTTTCATATAGTAATTAATGGTAGGTGTAAAATTTGCACTTTTTTATTTTCCTCATATCTGTTTAAAAATTGATATATGGGGTCCTTGTTGTATTCTATGCACTTTTTCTTCATAAAATTTTTCGATATCTTAACAATTTGACCCATTTTTCGGTACCACGGTCAACTATTTTTTACAGTCCTGCCAAACCGGTTATCACATGACATGTGTCAAAATGTAATTTTTTTGTTGTTGGACATGCATAAACGAACCCCCAATAGAGTTTTTTAGAAATGTCAATAATACATTTTTTTCCCACATGTAGCCAACTTTATGGCGGACACTGTATAATCAGAATTCCACTAAAATGACGAAGTTACTAAATTAATAATCTTAACATTTTATGATAATATCTTTCCTATTTTTTTGTAATTATTTAGCGACATCATTGCTGTTACAGGAGAACCGTTTGAGAACTACTGGTATTTCTTATGCATCAAATAAAATCTTAGTTCAGACGTTTTCGCGGCCATGACACAAGTCAGCTTAAATTGTACCCGACTCTATTAATGGTCCAACCTGTATATCAAACCTGATATATTATTATATGTGTTTATATTGACGTAAGGTTCATTAAATATTTTTTAAAATATGTTACCATGCAGTTTTCTATCAATTTTGCGAATCTATTTAATAATTAAAACCACATTAATTTCGTAGGTTCTAATCGTTTTACGCTTACACTTTATTTTTTGTAATGTTCATGATCATTACATAAGAAATTTCTACAAAGTACTGAAATTGCAAGTACCTCCAAAATTGGGGGGGTCTAATTAACTATCAAGAAAATGCAATATCATCCTTCATTAGCGTTGTGTAACATTATTGTACAGTCGACAATACATCTACCTTTTTCTTTAAAAATTTGCTTTATGCGTTAAATTAACTCTATAATGGATTAACCTTTACATGCGAAAATCCATTAGGTTATTTAAACCTTATTAATGTTATCTATTGTTATTTTAATTCAATATTATAAGTATTATTAGTTGTTGAGTTTCTGTAAGATGTAACATTGGACAAAATATAATTACAGGAAAAGTAATAATGCTAACGATGTCGTGTTCTCGAACAGAAATAATATATGACCTATTTTCCTTCTTGGATGTTGTTGTAGAAAATACATATACAGGGTGGTTGGAGGGTCGACGCAAAGCTTTGCACAGGCGACAGGGGAGATCATTTAGACTGCATTAAGCCAAACATACCTTAGTATAAAGTCGTACGGTTTGTGTGATTTTCGTGTTTTTCAAAAATATCCAATTTTCTCACATTTTCAATTTAATAACACACCAGTGAAACACTGCTTCTTGGTTATTTTAATATTTTTAAATGCTGGAGTGTGTATCTGTTCTGTGTGAATTTATGCAACAAATCACCAAAGTGACTAAACAACACGAATCACATTTAATATTAAAAAATGTTTTTCCATAAAACAGCAAATTATATTTTCGATGAAACATCATTAAAAAAGTGGAGCTGTCTTAAAGAAACTTTCGAAATATATATCAAGTATTTGAAAAGAAATAAAGTTAAAGAACGCAATACAACTTTTTTATTTGAAATGTTATTTTCTAGAGTTAGCAGTTCCCGAGATTTATGTGAAACAATTTGACCAATGAAGTAATGATAAAGGCATATTAAATTTTTCTGAATTATTTATATTATGTGTCAATAATTTGCTCTAAATTGTCTTTAGTAGAAATATTTTTTTAGTTTTACTGGTATTGAATTGTAGTACTTGGGTTCTAAGCAGTCCATAAAATATTGGTGTTATAATATACTTTTTCACATTTAAGGGATTATTAGGTACTTTCCTCACTTACCGAAGGGAAGTATTGTAATCATTCTCAGATATTTCTTCGGACCTTCACGTTTCAGAGTATATAGATTACAAGAATTAAAGTCTTTGAATTCCGTCGGTCTGCCTGTCTGTCTGTTGGCGCTGTATATAAAAAACCTATCGACGCAGAAAAATTAAATTTTGTAGTAAGTCGATGCTATTGTCAATGAAGAAATGGGTAACCTTTCACTGGAAAATATGTAGGGTGGACCACCTAAAGAGAATAAATAACGTAAAAAAAGTGACACATCGCAATAACATTATTTGACATCTTATGAAATAATTTAATTATTTTGGAAATCTATAAAGGTATTGACACAAGACTTTCCAATTTGACACTTTTTACTTATTAGTAATTTTTTTCTGTTCGATGATCACCCTGTATATTGTTTTAACTAAAGTTATTAGATTTTCTTTGCAGCGATAGCGATAACTGCATTCCGATTATTACTTTCATCGTTGTTTCTAAATTAATTATTTTTTAACAGACAATCCTGTAAATAATTGTCTCCAAAGGTGCAGCAGGTTTCCTCCTTGGCAATTGTGACAACTACATTCCAGATATTAGTATCCTCCGTCGTTCCCTAATAATTTTTTAAGTAACGGCCCTGTATAACGGCCCAAAAGTACAGCAGATTTCCTCCTTTGCAATTGTGTCAATCATATTACAAATACTATTTTCTTCCTTCAAAAAATTATAGAACCCAAAGAAGTAGGTAATTAAGAATTGTTATTGAAAAATAATACTGGAAATATTATAGTTAGATTCTATTATCAATGAGGAAATTTGCAAATTTTAAAAAATGTACAATATACCAACAAAAAAATAATTAATGAATAAAAGGTGGAAAATGAAAAGTGAAATTCTGTATAAATACCTGTTAGGGAACTGAGAGTAATCCGCTAACGGGCGGTGAAAAAAATAATTTTAATGTATTAAAAAGAAGAAAGAGATAGTGGACTGTTGCGGAAAAGAGATTTATATGGATCCTACCTTTGCTCCCTCCAGAATTCAGTGGTCCAGCTTCCGGAGGCCTCCAGATAGGGAATCCCAAGATGTTGTTAATCTTCAAAGATAAAAATAATCCTTGTACACACACAAGCGGAAATATAAACACAAAAGCGAAGTTGATTAGTAATAATCTTTGCGGTATACGACACTCGTCTACAGTGACACGAGGTTAGACAGCGAATATTTCGTTAGGCATCACACAAAATCTCTTTTTGTTAGCGCGCAAAGATACAGGGTGAGCCAAAAATGAACGACGTACGAGTGTATTTTATTTCTACTTAAAGCTAGCGTTAAATAAAGTTAATGAAAGATAAAATTAAAGTAATATAATACCTATAATAATTAAAAATAAAACTAGTAAATAACTGAGGACGGAACATACCGCCCACCTAAAATACAACGTATTTTACGATTTAGAATAGGGCAATAAGCATAATTTAACAACAGGGCGCTTTTGGAGTCCATTAGTTGTACGCACAGTAGCAACGCGAACAACGCCGTCTGCACCAGGATGTACAGATTCAATGCGACCCAGTTGCCATTGTAAAGGGCGAGCCAGTGAATTTTTTATTAAAACCATGAATCCCGGTATAACAGAATCAAAGGATGTAGTCCACTTACTTTTTTGCAGCAGAGTATGTAGATACTCAGAATGCCACCGCGACCAGAAATCCTGGTGCAAACGTTGTAGCATTTGCCAGCGAGTTAGACGTCCCACAGGCACCGCAGTCAGGTCAGTTTCCGGGAGGGCAGTTAGAGGCTCAAGCGTTAAAAAATGTCCGGGCGTTAAAACGGAGAAATCATTAGGATCAGTGCTTATTGGAGTTAAGGGACGCGAATTTAAAAATGCCTCAATTTGAACCAGTAATGTGTATAATTCTTCGTTTGTTCGCCAATAACGCTGTTTAAGCGTGTCTTAACCGACTTAATTCCGGTTTCTCAAAGTCCCCCGAAATGCGGAGTGGAAGGAGGGTTAAAATGCCATTCAATGGCCTCAGATTCAGCAGCGGATTTTAAATATAAAGCGTTGAACATACGCGATCACGCATTGTAGTTTGCTAAGGGAAGAGTATTTATTTAAAAGAGGATCAAAAATATTTAAAGAAACTGCAGAATGTAAAGTAATTTTTCTTTCCTCTGCGAGTGCTTCAGAAGGCAACGCAACGTCGGAACTATGGTGTAAATTTGTAAAGATATTTACGCAAATCTTCCATATTTGACACCTTTTATTTGTTATTTATCTTTTCTATCACATGACCACTCTGTATATTTTTAAACCAAAAGTTACCAGGGTTTCTTTGTAGCAATGGTGATAACTACATTCCTAATATTATTCCTCTATGTCGCTTCTTAATTAATGTTTTTTTAGAGTGACCGCCCTGTGTATACAAAAAGGAAAGACCGACCATTACCGACTTTTCCAATTAACTTTTATGGACTTTAGAGCGTTTTCAGCTGATGCAGCTGTGCTACATCTTATACATGATTTTATGTGTAACTAGTATTTTCCTTGATTTGATGTCTCTATAGTTATAAAATGTGGGTACTAATTTACTTATCTTTCCTGCAACATATGTTAGTACCAGTTAATTGTTAATAAACATTTTAAAATTTTTATAGAACAGTGATGGCCTACTATCAAAAAAAGATTAAGAGTATTTAAATGAGAATGATTCTGAAACTGTTAGATACACCTAGTCGAAATTCTCTTTCGTTTAAGTTAATTAAAATTTGTAAAATTGCCAACATTTAATAGAAGAAAAATTAACAAATCCGGCGGCGAAGGACCTTGCGTATTTCTTAGGTAAAATGGCCTTCTGTCAAATTGTCTGAAACTTTGCGAACTAACGACAACTTTTTAATTTGAGTAAATTAGGCAGTAAATATTACAAAATAAAATATTAGTCAAATAAGTATTAGCGAACTGAAACCTTCGAGTTGTAACTATTACTAATTCCTTCACATCTTTAAGAATCCAGTTCGTAAAATGTTTAGTATTTATCATCAATTTGTATTTAAATTTATTCTTGCACTCACACTCGTTTTCCAGTTACACTAAATTGAGGCAACAATCATATAATAAATATTAGTAATTGTTTATTTTCATAACGTAAACAAAAGAGGCCTTGAATTTATTGAATGAATGGCAGAGTAGAGTGATTGATAATAATTGTCAATGTTACTATAAACTTACTACAGACATACATGACAACCTTGAGTGATGAAATCGATACCGTATTAAGCACAATTAACTAAATCCAAAATCAAATGAATGGTAATTTTTATGCACTCATTTAGGTGTATTTTTGTTCATATAACAGTTTAGTATATTGAATAAAAATTATTCCCCATTCATTTTTTATTTTGAATTATAATATGTTGATAGTATAATTCAGTTTTTATCCATATTTGAGCCACGAAAAATTTAAATTGTTGGTCTGAGTGATACTTGCGGAACTTTTACTTACTTTCAATTATTTACTTTTTAATTAAGTTGAAATTGAAAAATAAAAAATCAAACCACAAATTTAAATTAATTTTACATCATTGCTTTGTATTAATATACACAGTATACTTTGTAGCAGTAAATAAAGCATCTAATGCAATATATTTATTTTCTTGAATGCATTGCTAAGTGAGTTCTTGCAGATCTTTCCAAAATAGAAAATATTCAAAATAATATTGGCTCGTGCACTAGAATAGGATGATTGTCATGCCCTTACTTTAAAACATATAATGATCTTGCCTACCTAAAAGCAACAACTAAAATCATTTTAAATCGAATATTTACTCCAAAAATTATCTCCACGCTATTTATTGCCACCTTACGATTCTGGGCTTTATAGTTTTCATATAACATTTTAACCACTGTTGGTATATTATATGATATGATTATGTAGATTTGGCTTTAGCTCTTAAAAACAATTTAGATAAATTTCCTTTAAACAAAGACATCCATAATCATAATACTCGTTTTGCAAATGATATACACTTAAAAAATATAAATCCAGCAACTTTTAAAAAGTGCATATCAGTCTTGCAATGACATTTACATATAACCATCTGCCTAGAAATATAAGACGAATACAGAATTTTTACGGCTATAAAAATGCGTTACACTCCGTTCTCTGCGAAAATTGTTTTTAGAGCCTAAAGGAGTTTTATGATTACTAAAATATCAGTTTCGAATTCTCAGCTTATTTATGTTAAAAAATTTTAGTTTAGATTTTTTTTTTAATAGATATTTAAAAATATTCTATAATGTATTTCAAATGTCCACACTTGTATAACGGTTTCTATATTTTTATGTAATTATTTTATATTTTATGCTAGCAGTTCTTTGTAACTTAAACAATGTACTTAATGTTTTTTAAGTATGTTACTATTGTTGTGTCCCATATGATTGCTTGTATGATTTTATGGACAATAAACTATTATTATTAGTGCTATTATATTTAATACAATCCTTGATTTTGTTATTCTATCTATAAATATAGACTTATCGGCATGATTTAAAGATTAGGTAATGGATTTACGGAATAGATTCTTTTTCTGATATTTGCTTACCTTAGCTTCATGAAACTAGTAGGGGGCTACTATCGAACTATACTTTATAGTTTGCGAAGATCTCTGTAGAAATTGATTATAACCTTCCCAAAAATTGATTGGACAGACGTAAAAAAACATATATACGGGTCGAATTGGGAATCCTCCCTTCTTTTGAAAATGTTTTAGAGTTTGTCAAGAAGTAATTAAAATCCTTGTCTTACTCATTTTGATTTACTTCTGACAAACCAGCATAACTCATGAAATGTTGTAAAATGTATTTTTCTACATCTATTTAATTATATGATAAATATTAGCATTTTTGGGCGAAAAACCGTACCTGTAATTCACTGTAGTGAATTATGGATTCATAATTCACTGCATCCGGCTAATCACAAATAGAACCTCAAAAATCACTGTTTCACTGATCCAATGATATTTTAAATTGAATGCGATCAACTTTTGCAGCTGTTTACGATCAACTCACTGACAGTGACAACTGAGTGTATCGCCATATTATTTCTTTACGTTTTTTACTTCTTACGAGTAGGTATCCATTAATACTATCAAATTTCAGTCTAATTTATTTGTTTAACAGGTGTAGAAAAATCATTATATTACATTCGCGATTATGACAATCATTCACTCAGAAGATTTGCGCCACTCGTCTACGGCTCGTGTGCTCAAACATAATCTTCGTGAATAATGGCAATCATAATCGCTTACATTAGTAGAATCTACACTATATTGACAACTTGATAGTCAGTAAACTTTCTGCAGTATATTTTTTTTATTAGCAAAAATAAATTAAAATTATGCGAGAAAATAAAGTGTTCACAAAACCATTTTCTTATCTGACAGAAGACAACAGAGTTAAAAAATTGATTTCATTGGAAAAGTGACTCAACTAAAACCCTTATAAGAAAAGAAAGCAACAAACCGACATACTTTAAAAAACATTAATTTCTTCATCATCATAGTTATTTTGAACGAAAATGATTTCCATTGTCACGTCACTTCCTTTGATCGTCCACTTATGAAACCCCTGTACATGAATACACATTATTTAGATAATATGTATGTAACCGGTGTGGAATACAAGAAACCCTTATTTAATCAAACATTACATCTATAGCATACATCTACCGGGTGTTAGAAAAGTATGGGAACAGTGAAAAATCTCGAACAGTTTGCATCAAATCGAAAAATAAAAAAATACGTGTCAAAAGGTTTTCAAAAAACTATCTACTGATACCAAAAATGACTTCCCCACCCACCATCTAGTGGGTGGGGCGAGGGGCAACTTTAAAATGTTAAGCGGGAACCCTATTTTTTATTGCGGAATCGGATTCTACGGCAAAAGGTATGTAAATTTTATTCAAGACATTTTTTTAGATTCTTGCACGGCGTCGCTGTAATCGCAAAAAATGAAAAGAAAACATGACTGTTTCAAGAGTAGCGTCTTGTGCCCATAAAAAACGTCCAACACAAAAACGGAAAAACACGTATTTGTTATTTTTACTAAATCTATCCATATGACATTGGATTCGACCCTCCCATCCCCAACCCAGTGGGTGGGGTGGGGGCAACTTTGAAATTTGTAATGAAAATCTCTATTTTTTATAGCGGATTCGGATTCTACGGCCAAAAATAAGTGGATTTTATATGAGGCATTTTTTTAGATTCTCGCAAGGTGTCGCTGCAATCGCAAAAAATTGAAATAGAAGCTCTATAAGTTTGTAAATACAGCTACTCGTGTTGAGAAAAAAACATTTAGTTTAAAAAACAATATCTGCGATATCTTGATTTTTATGAATGTTTTTTTTAAAGTGTTGTTAATAACAGTATTTGTTTTGTGAAATTTCTACGAGTTGTAACATTCTTTTTTATTATTTATTTTTGTAATGTTCAGTTCCTTCCAACTTTTGTAGAGGCAGGAGCGCAATTTTGTACGGAAAAAGTTATTTAATTTTTCGCTAGTTCTTCCGTTTTTTCTGCATAATGGCTACTTTAACAGAGGAACAGAGTTTCTCTTATATTGATGCGAGGGTGGGGCGATGAAGAAAGGTCCTATGATGAAGTTGTGATTTTATTCAACGAAACTTTCCGTGTAGATCAAGTGGGAATTTCGAAATCTACTGTGTCCTGTACCATCAAACGATTCCTAGACACAAGGACAAAGAAAAATCGTCCAAAATCTGGAAGGCCAAAATCTGAAACATCGGAAGCTCAACAAATGGAAGTGGCCCATGCATTTGTTGAAAATTGAAGGTTATCAATCAGAAAAGCCAGTCAACAGCTTGATATGACTGTTTTTCAGTTCATAAGAATTTGAAACTTTTGAAATTTCATCCTTACAAAATTCACCTTCACCAAGAGTTAAATGAATGATTGAATTTAGTGAATTAATGATGGAAAGGAGTAACCAAAACCAACATTTTTTGTCATCTCTACTTGTCTTCTCAGATGAAGCAACTTTCGAACTCAGTGGAAAAGTTAATCGCCATCATTTCAGCAAAAACCCTCACTGGATGCTTGAAGCACACACGCAGTATCCACAAAAATTAAAGGTTTGGGCAGGACTTTTCAGGGATCGAATCATAGGACCGTTTTTCATAGATGGAAATTTGAATGGAGAAAAATATCTGGAAATGTTGACAAATCAAACAGTTCCCGCAATACACGAGATTGCTGGTGATGAGTTCGATAATGTCTGGTTCCAGCAAGATGGGGCTCGTCCACACTATCGGGATATTGTTAATGGACTATTTGAATGGTACTTTCGAAAATCGATGGATAGGTCGAAGAGAAAGTATTGAATGGCCAGCAAGATCTCCCGACCTCGCGACCCTTGTTCATTTTGTTTGGGGTTACGTGAATGGTAAAGTTCATTTCACTAAACCTCGTGATTTGAAAGAGCTGATGCAACGTATAATAAACATTTTAAGATGATAAGAAGTGCAATTGAAAATTTTTACGTTTGTCTCGGACAATGCCAAGAAGTCAATGGGCACCATTTTAAACACCTGCTATTATCTTGAAATTGAAACCTGCTAAGCTGTAAAATAATTGCCTCACCTGGCCGAAATCCTCAGTTTGCCTTAAATGGCTGAGTTACCTCCTTGCCTTCACTGGCTGGGATCAAGAACTTGTCTGAAGTGTCTGAATTAAGAGGTAAAACCACTTTTAGTTTTTTTAAAAATTGAGTTTTTTTATTGCCCTGTAAAAAATGTAAATTGAAAATTACTAGCTGCTAGTAAATTTACAGAATGTTCTTACTGCTCTCAGTATATCGATTTTACTGTCGGGTTAGCAATAAATTAATAGTGGCTGTAACTTTCGCCACGACCATGTAAAATCACTGTTCTCAAAACAGCTCGGGAAATCATTCACTCTGAGATCAGTAGTTTTACTTTTCGTATTTTTTAAAGTATGCGTTCAAAATTTTCATCTTCCCATTCAATTTTTTGTGATTGTAGCGACACCTTACGAGAATCGAAAAAAATGCCCGATATAAAATTCACGTATTTTTGGCCGAAGAATCCGAATCCGCTATAAAAAATAGGGATTTTCATTACAAACTTCAAAGTTGCCCCCCGCTCCACCCACTGGGTTGTGGGTGGGAGAGTCGAATCCAATGTTATTGAAAAGATTTCATAAAAATAACAATGTCTTTCAGTTTTTGAATTGGACGTTTTTTATGGGCACAAGACGCTACTCTTGAAGTCTTGAAACAGTCATGTTTTCTCTTCATTTCTTGCGATTACAGCGACACCGTGCAAGAATAAAAAAAATGTCTTGAATAAAATGTACGTATTTTTTTGCCGTAGAATCCGATTCCGCAATAAAAAATATCCACTTGAAATTTTAAAGTTGCCCCTCGCCCCACCCACTGGGAGGTGGGTGGAGGGATTATTCTTGGTATCAGTAGATAGTTTTTTGAAAACTTTTTGACACGGGGTTTTTTATTTTTCGAATTGATGCAAACTGTTCCAGATTTTTCACTGTTCCCATACTTTTATAATATCCGGTATATTGCTAACTATATTGGATATTAATATTTGCTGACTGTAATATCATGAATATTATTATAGACAAGTTACTAGCTTTTTAGGTGCCACAGCTTAGATTTCGCTTCTATCATCAAAGTGAATGAATTTTTGAGATCCAATCACTCTCCTTCTCTAGAATAAGATTACGGTTTAAAATGATTAAGCAAATACATTTTTAATCATAAAGTTCAATACTAGATCGATAGATGAACTTTATGGCTCAAACACTAAGGAGATTAAGGTTGTATTGAACACGAAGTACTTACTTCACGCGTTGTCTCTTTTTGATCTAAGAAACAAGGTAAATTATATTGTGCTTGTCGTGCTTATGCTAAGCAGCGATACCAATTTTTTTTTTATAAATAATGTGAGAAGTTCTGATATTATTTTAAATACTTTGTGTAATACCAGAATATACATTTATTCAGAGAATGTGTACTATTACTTTATATTAGTCCTGTTATGTTTAAGCTAAACTTATACAATATATTTCATAAAACGAATAATAAACTATCTAACTAGCGTTTAATTGATGTCATTATTCTGATAGTACGGGTCCTGGAAGGGGATGCAACCTGCTGCTTCTGGAGACGTAGTTTGAACACAACACTCGAATACCAACACTCGATGCGAGTTTCGCTAACCACGCTAGCATCATCAGGAGATGATTATTATTGAAATCCCTTTTAGCTTTGAAATCACGTGTCCCGATTATGCTAACGTGGTTAGTGAAACCTGGTCGACTGTTGGTATTCAAGTGTTGTGTTCAAGAGTTTTGGTGTTTGTCACTACATCTCCAAAGGCTAAATTTGTACATTCTGGTAGCATCTAAACTTTAAAATCAGTTAAAGGTATTACGTACCCTATATAGTAAAGTCAAACTGAAATTATACATCGATAGTTTTCTTGCGAACCAATAATTATATCTTGGTTATTATATTTAAGGTACGTGAATGTTTCTTTCATGCTGTTAAGTTATATGAATAGTACTTCCTGTCTAAACTTTGTTGTTAGTATAATTATTAAAACATTAATAGCTTTTAGTAGAATTTAACGCTGGATGGAAAGACGACTAGGAAAATTGATACGCATTGCATTAATTTGTTGTATAATTGGTGTCATCATAGTATTATTTATCTTCAGAAGTGCCCAAAATGCAGTTCTACATTAGTCCCCACTATTTATGAAAATATGTCTTTGTTCAGATGTCAAAAACTTTATTCGAATAAATCTGAACGAAAGTGCAACAATAACATAGGTATTTATACAAACACTTTCTTTCTCAATATTAATCTTTAAGTTAATACCGTCAGAGAATTAATTTTCCTGTATTTAGCCGAACAACAAATAAATAAATAAATAAATAAATGTTAATGTAATTGTGGGGAGAGTACGATATCTGCGGAGTCTATGTTTGACTCTTGTAGTCGATAGGGTTTTTTTATGCACAAAAATAATCTTACTATAAAATGGGGATCTAGGAGGCGCAGCAGCCGCTGCGATTCAGGGGTGTCGCCCCGATAGGGGATTGGGGGGGGGTCAAAGTTAACAATTTTCGGAGATAAGATTCTTGTTATTAGATACATAGGCGCAAATGACCCACCCCACGTCAAATGATACTTCGTGAGGCACAAACTTTCCGATTTTTGGTGTAAAGCGCAAATGTCTCAGGCGTATTTGTCCTCTATCATAATTAATTACATTGGTACACAATAAAATGGTCTGCTACTCCATTGAGTAATCCCTATGTATTTCGACGCACTGAACATGAATTCGGTGTCCGCGTTGCTCCATCACCCACCAATTTTGAGTAAATCGTAAAAATAACATAAGAAACCTCATAAAACGAAAAAATCCCTGTTCAGTTGATGTCTATATCAAATCAGAATGTCTATTAGCACTTATATACTCTAAATTTATATATTTTGATGCGCTGAATACGGGTCTGGTGTTTATTAACCTTCAGCTGCCACCCATTTTTATTAAATTACAAAAATTAGCCTGTAGTACTGGCGCCATATGGAAATACTTTAAAAATCTACGATAGCTACGGAATGACCCTCCACCCTGTTTTCGAGGGAGCTGAATACGATCGCATCCTCAGCTTTGCCTTTAGTGGAGGGAAGTCACTCCTGATTGGCTACCTCCTATTTCACCCATCCTCTATTTACTATAAATATGTAAAAAACCCGTTACAACCTAAAAAGAGGATGTTTGGACAATTAGGGGTGGTTTCCATCCACTAATGCAAAATGAAACGTGCCATCGCGCATCGTGTTCAGCACCCTCGAAACCGGGGGGCAGGACAATTTCAAAGCTATCGCAGATTCTTTATTAATTGCCATACGGCGCCCGTACTATAGGCTAATTTTCGAGATTTAATAAAAATGAGTGTCGTCTAAAGTTCAATAAACAGCAGACTGGTGTGATTCAGTATTATTCATCAAAATATATAATGCTAGTATATGTGCTAATGGACATTGTGGACGTCAACTGAGCAGCGATTTCTTCGTGCTATGAGGTTTCTTAGGTTATTTTCGCGATTTATTAAAATTTGGTGCATGATGGAGCTAAACGGACAGCGGATCTGTGTTCAGCGCGTCGAAATACAATGAGGTTACCCAATGGAGTCCTAAAAGCAGACCACTTGTTTGTGTGCATGTGTTATCAATAAGCCCTCGTGTACTTTCAAAAGATTAAGAGAGGAATTCATAAAGGCGGCAAATACATTATTATTGTTTTTATTAATGAAATAGCTAGCAGTCCTTGAATATGGTATATTTTTTCATGATCCTTATAATAATAATAAAAAATAACTGACAATCTAATATTATTGTTAAGTTGTAGATTAAAATGAAAGATTCGCCTACAAACAGTTGAGAGAATATATTTACCTATATGTTTTGCAATTGATAAGATGAGAATTTAGCAGAAATTGGATTCAATTATCGAAACTGTTATATCTGAAATAAACCACATATTTTTTATTGTAATGCTTCCTAGGTTGATTAAACTGATTAATAATTAATAGGTATCTGGTTCTCTATGGAGACTTCAACGGTCCGTTGGACGCCGAACTCTGTGGGAGACCACAATTCGTGAGATTATTATTAATTTCAATGACAAATAGGGATCTATCTTTAACATCAAAGATGGTATTTTAGTTTGTACTTAGAATATTTACTGTTTAACGAAGTTGACAAATTAGTTGCTCACAGCAAGTTAGTTTGTTTTAAAGTAGTCAGTAGTAGTGTTATTTACGTAGTTCCCTGGTAATAGCCAGAATAGAAATTGATACCACAAATGGATACCAATAAAACCTCTCTTACCTTATTTACTATTTTCAAGTGATTCATTGCTTAAATAGATCTGATCTAATTCTACTAGCAAAAACATGCAAAAAACCCTATAGCGTAGCGCTCTAAGAAAGCATACCCTTTCTAAGAGCGCTACGATCCTTCAAGAGTGACTCCCTAAAACCTAAATAAATTAACTAATTTAAGATAGAAGCAGATTTGGTACATAATTTAATAATAATAAGGCTTTTATTTTACAGTATTGGCCAGAACCATAATCGTTTTAATTTTATTAAATAATTTGATTTCTTAGCTCAAATTACATAAAAAAGGTATTTTGTAAATGGCTGTAGGTGCAGATTTTTGTGTGATATACCAAAACTAAATTAAACATTAAAAGCTGGGCCTGAAATTGGGTAGTGAAATTGTCTAGCACAACCTAGATTGATTTATTCATAGACGTCTAAAATGATAACAAAACTTATAAAAATCATGTATGAATAATTAAACTAATACAAAGAGTTACAAAAAAATAAGTGCATATTTTCAGTGACCCAATATCAGCTCCTCGCAGTGAGGTATTTCTTTTAGAGCGATACATCTCGCAAACAGTTGGGATTATGACAATTCAATTCAGTATTTACTGGATCGAAGTTACGGGTAGAAAATATAGTCTTCCTTATGGTTTCCCCACTGTTAAAATTTGTTTTGGCCAAAACTGTAAAACAATGTATTTGACAACGTCCGATTACAACTGTCATCCGTTTCGTAAAAACCTTATTAAACGTACACATTTTAAAGTAGAACTGGTATACATGTGATCTAATTTACGTAAAGTTTCTTCGATTCTGATTGACACATTGTATATTACGAATCGATATCGCGAACTTCTCATTATTTTTGTCTGTTTATTCCAAATTTTTAGTAATATTTCGCGTTAAAATTATAATACAGAAGTTTAAGCGTCTCTGGCGATTATTCTGTAAGGCGTATATGGCTCATTCAATAACAAATATTCCAACATGCATTTTATATATTTTCTGAATGTGATATAAAAATGTTAAGTCGGGCGGAGGTTATTGAGTTCAATATATATTAGTGGTCGATTACGTCCGACTGCAACCTTCATCCCTTTCGTAATAGTCTTAATCGTGTGGTGCACTGTATGAAAAGGGAAACTGTATAAAAAGGAAAATCTGTTCAGAGCCACAGTCCACAAAAATTAAATAAGTCAGAATGATTAGCAACATCTACTAATAAAAATAAAATAATGTGTATTACATTATCCGTAGCTTATCCTCCTTCAACGTCATGTTAACTCTTAATACAGTACATTTTCATTGTAATAATTATTAATTGTCAGTATATTATCAGTTAGACATTTAAGTATTGGAATTGGTCGCAAATGTTTGAGGACATGTACCCATTTTATACTTTGTATTGTTATGTATTACACCTCTGTGATACGCCCATGACTAACATTGACGTCCTGGAAACTTAAAGGGATAGAGTTTTCTAGAGTGTAGTGGAAGAAGATTCTCGATTATATTCAAGATAACTCTAGAGGCAATTTCAGAGTATATAAGGCGAGATTCTAAGGCGGAAAAGAAGAGTTTTATAAAAGTGAAGTTGAAAAGTGAAGAAGTGAGGTTAAATATCAAGTAAACAAAGTGTAAAGGTTATTTTGGTTAGTTAAGAAGTATTGTGTAATAAGTAAATTATTAAATAAAGCGTCAGTGGTTACCTCTTGTTAATATTATTTAGAACCCACGGATCCCGAAGGGTGGCTTCAGGGCTGAAAATAGGCAACAGTATAGACTTTCTGTTGCCGACGTTAGAAATAAGATTATAGTTCTTAGAACTTATTTTATTGTGAGAAATATAAAACCTAAAATAAACCGTATATTGTTTATTATAATGGTATTCTTATATAGCTAGAATATCATGACAAAAACCGCTGCCTAAGGAATCACTTCTTCCACATCCAGATTTTTCATCCCATTCACTTTAATGAAAACATTTTGACTATATTTGCACTCTAGTATGTGAAAATTACTGGTCATAGAATTTTAATACTATTTGGGGCAGATGTCATAGAAAAATATTGGAAAGAAATCTGAGAACTTAGTTTCTAGTATATACACCAAATCCCAACTTTCTGTTCCTTCAATTCCATCATTAGAACTGCAAGAGATCGTGGCATCGAGGACACCTGCTGCAGGTGGATCGATGGCATGCTCAAAGGTAGGATGGTATTCACCGCTATGATGGGAGAAAACTTAAGCGCGTCAGTTGCAGGGGGGTGTTTCGTCCCCCCTGCTATGGAATCTTGTAGTTGACAGCCTATTACGGAAACTCACAATTGAGGGATTTGAAGCCCAAGGATATGCTGACGATATAGTCTTCATAGTTATTGGAAAGTTTAATAACATAGTCAGGGATCGATTACAGATGTCACTGAACATAGTCAAAAAATGGACAGATGAGGAAGGACTAAAGTCAGCCCATCAAAAGCCCACATCGTCCCATTCACCAGAAGAAGAAGTCTGGAGGGCTTGGGCCCTTTAGCCGGATACAAAGACTGGCCTGCTTAGGAATTACGGGTGCTATGAAAAGCATCCCTACGGCAGCCTTGGAGACCCTATTAGACCTCCCCCCACTTAGCATAATGATTCAGGGAGAGGCCAGAATGGAAGCATATAGGCTGCAAAACTCAAATACCCCAAATCGCCACGATGCTAGATTGAGGGACACTTGAGGATAATAAACACTGTAAAAGACCCTCTATTGAATATGAGGTCAGACTACATGATACCAAAAATCACCTTCAACAAGCCCTTCAATATCACCATTGGAGATGGGAAGGACTGCTTAAAAGAAGCTCCTGACATACTACGTAAGGGCCTAACCTAGTATACTTAGGGGTCTAGCATGAGCACAGGAGCTGGAGCTGGAATACATGGTGAAAGACCCAGGGCAAGTATAAGTCTTTTCCGTGGGCAACATGCCACTGTATTCCAATCAGAAATTCTGGCTGTACTTGAATGTGTACGTGAGAATGCAAATCGACAATATGTTAATCAGCAGATCTCCATTGCGTCAGACAGCCAGGGGTACTTGGGGCACTAGCCTCCTACAGAATGTCATCTCGACTGATATGGGACTGCCACGAAGAGCTGAAAATTCTGAGTGAGCAGAACAGAGTCAAATTACTCTGGGTGCAAGGACACTCCAAAATTGACGACAATGAAAAAGTCGATGAACTTGCTAGACAAGGGGCAGCTAATATATTTTATGGCCCAGAACCAGCGCTGGGTATTTCCAAAAGCTCAGCCAGAAGGGCGATTAAAGACTGGGTCAAGGGCAAACAGAAAAATCACAGGAGGAACATTCCAGGAAATCGACCTGGGAAAACACTCATTAAGGTCCATATTCAAAGCAAACTGAAGAACTGCTCACAATGAACAGGAAGCAGTTAAGACTAATAACAGGAATGCAAAATATTTTTAAAAATTTTGAGGTCTTGGCTTCTAGTACATACACCCAATTTCAAGTTTCTGTACTCTTACCAGCTTGAATTACTTATTTTCCCTTACTTATCCCTATTTAACCCCCAACCCTTCAACGGAATCATCTCAAAATATAATCTAGTTCCAGATGTTGCTATAATACGTACGTGTACAAAATTTCAAAAGAGTATCTCAATTTTATTTTATCAACTCCTTTAATAATGGAGTAGGGGTGGTGGGGAGGTGAAAAATATTACAAAAAATCTGAGGCCTTAGCTTCTAATACATACACCGAATTTCAAGTTTCTGTTCTCTTACCAACTTGCGTTACTTATTTTCCCTTATTTCCCCCAACCCTTCAACGGAATAATACCAAAATATAATCTAGTTCCTGATCTCATTATAATATATACGTATACCAAATTTCATGTGAACATCTCTATTTTATTTTATCAACCCCTTTAATAATTGAGTGGGGGGTGGTGGGGGGATGGAAAATATTTTAAAAAAGTTTGAGGCCTTGACTTCTAGTACATACACCTAATTTCAAGTTTCTGTACTCTTACTCTCTTGCTTTACTTATTTTCCCATATTTACCCCCAACCCTTCACCGGATATGTTCAAAAAACAATCCAGTACCAGATCTCGTTATAATATATACGTGTACAAAATTTCAAGTTAATGTTTTAAACCATTCCGGAGAAAACGTGCGGACAAAAAAAAAAAAAGTTACAGACAGACCGACAGACAGAATTTTTTTTCGCTCAAATTTAAAATCTCGACGTTTCATGACATTCTAAACCCATTTCAAGTAAAACGTGGATGTGGAAGTAATTAATTTATTATCAATCGCTCTTATACCACGAGAGATTTCAACGGACCATTAGACGACGAACGTCACGAAAGAGAATACTGTTCTTGCAATTTGAATATGTTTCGGAGACAGAGATTTATCTTGTTACCTTTTGGTACCTACAATTAAACTTAGAGTGCCTACTGCTTAACAAAGCCGACAAATTAATTCATCACAGCAAGTGTTTTATTGTTTCGTTTTAATTAATAGTGCTGTTTATAAAATTCTCTACTTATTACAGACATTATAATTATATCTCGAAAACGTTACTGGCAGGTACCATAGCGAAAAATTTGTAAATATTCTTTTTTGTTATAAACGGGTAGCTTTGGACATTATTTGATTTCCTGTATATAGAGTTTAGAAATTAAACGAGAAGCGTTTACAAATTTTGGCAAATTTTGCCTCAACAATATTATAGGCATGCATATTAGTTGAAATTTGGAATATGTTTTTCTATTATATTCAGTTATGAGTAAAATGGATTCTGTCTTTCTCCTCGGACAAATACAAGTCGAGATATAGTTGGCAAAGGAGGAATATTGTAAATATAAATGCTATATTGTTGAATAGGATATCTAATTTCTGAAGAAAACTTGTTTGTACTTGATGTCTTCCATGAGCTCTTTTACTTATTTTCTTTTCTTCTTAAGTACAGAGATATAATTCGTTAATTAAAATCTGAGATACCTCCGTGTATAAATTACTATACGATTTCATAAGGATGATCAAGGCTAGAACAAAGGCAGCATAAAACGAATAGTTTAAAAAAGGTGACCTGGGTAAACAGAATAAAAATGCTATTGTTACGTGTTTAGGAAACACCCTGTATGAATCTGTGGGTTCTAAATAATTTTAACAATGTGTAAACCACTTTATTTAATAATTTATTGACTATACAATACTTCAAAATTAACCAAAATAACATTTACACTTTGTTTACTTTATATTTAACCTCACTTTTCCGCTGCCAAATTACACTTTAATAAAACTTCTTCTTTTGCGCCGGTAATCGCGCCTTATATACTCTGAAATTGCCTCTAGATCCATCCAGAATCTTCTCCCACCACACTCTAGAAAACTCTATCTCCTTCTACAAGTTTCCAGTCACTATTAGGCACTGTTTGTGCAATACCAATAAATTCAAGATAAATGTAGAAGTTACGGCTACTATGGTATATGAAGAAGATGACACAATAGTTGTGAAGGGTATAAAGACAGTACTGAACTATTTCTCTAAAATATTTGCAAAGGTAAAAGCAAAGATAAGCATCTTCAAGAATACAATCAATGCCCTGTTTGTTTTTTTTTGAATTTCAAAACTAAATTCGAAAACTGCACAGAAAACTGAACAGTGGCTTCATTAATTTTTTTGAAACGCTTTTGTCCCATTCGAAATAAATTCAACTAAATAATGCAATATGAGACTTAAAAAAATATAGATGGATGATACACGCAAAAAATACTTCCACTATTAAATTAGGCATTTACTTTCTTTTCAGCAATAATTATTATGTTTTTATTACCAATTTTGGACAGAAGGGGGTAAAATAAGTAGAATAATAAATCAAAAATCTATTTCATTCCTCTTATTTATTAAGAACTAAAACAGCAGCATATCGTGCCTATTAAGAGCGGTAGCAACAAAGTTGCATATCAATAATACACATACCAGCAAACTATCAACATAATAATTGTACGAAAAACAAAAAATGCAGATATTGTCATAAAACGTAGTCATCAATAGGGACAACTAACTGATTTAATGTTTAAAGTCATTGTTTAAAATTGTCACTATTGATCATAGTACCGTCGTATCATTTGTTTATAAGTTTTTTAATAGTTGTCACTTTGAAGTAAGGCTACTATGATCAATACGGACAACTAATTGATTTTCAACGGTAAAAGGAATTGTTTAGTTATCAACGTTAGCGTAGAACTTGTAGGCGGCCACTTGTTAGAACCACATTTTTTTGAAGGTGCACTAACTTGTAACGTTTATCTTAATTATCTACAATATTCGTATATATTATAAATGATACATATCCAAATAGATGAATTGGTCGGGGAGGTCCTTATGTATGGCTGGCAAGGTCTCCGGATTTCAACCCTGTAGATTATTTTTTATGGGATCATTTAAAAAGTGAGGTGGACATTAATGGCAGGAATCAGTTAATCCAAAGGACTGTTGATTGCTGCGCTAAACTAGAAACAATCCAGATTTCATAAGA
The DNA here is from genome assembly GCA_963583905.1 of Stenurella melanura. Classification (NCBI taxonomy): domain Eukaryota; kingdom Metazoa; phylum Arthropoda; class Insecta; order Coleoptera; family Cerambycidae; genus Stenurella; species Stenurella melanura. The sequence goes on from OY757311.1 coordinate 64,973,385, forward strand.
AGATCAACTGGACATCTTGTGGATCGCACCAGAAAATTTACTGAAGTTGAGAGGGGTCATTTGAACATAAAATTTAATCATGATTCTAATTTGTAAATACGTTTTATAACAATATCTGAATATCTGCATTTTTTGTTTTAGCTTCGTGCTATTTTGCTATTTACGTTATTTTTATGCAAGTTGCTAGTTACCATTACTGTTCACCAATAGTCTTGACTAAAGATGACGGTCTCGGATGATTAGGGGTCGAGCTTGAGCTCTTTGCCCGAATCATCGCTGTAGACCTGGACCTGCCTCTTAAGGGGTGGGCCTGCTTTTTTGCACGCCCCCCCCCCCGGAAATGCTGACGGTGTAGGCGATGTTAGCAGACCTCCCCTGGTCCTGGCTGTTGGACCCTGCCAGCTGGGTCGTTTCTTCTGGCGCTCTTCTGCCTTGGTATTCTTTCTTCGCTGGATGTCGGCTCCCGGAAGCCATTACTGCTGTTGTTAATAAGTAAATTATGTTGTTGTTTTACTAGTTTTTAATAAGTTAAAGGAATGAAATAAGTTCGGTGGCCTATAACATTATTCTTGTGTTTATTTTATCCCATTCATAAAAATTGGTGATTAAAACATAATAATTATTATTGATGAAAAAAAAGTAGATGCCTAATTTAATAGTGGAAACATTTCTTGCGCGTATCATCTATCTATATTTTCTAATGTCTCATATTGCATTATTTGGTTAAAATTATTTTGAATGTGATAACAGTGTGGCAAAAAAATGTATGAAGCCACTTTGTGCAGTTTTCTATGTACTTTCGAATTTAATTTAAGAAAAACGGATGCAGGGTATTGCTTCCTTCTAGAACAACAAAATCCTTTCTTTTGAGTTCGAACCTGTTTTTTTGTGTGTGTGATACTAGTACTTATTCAGAATAACTAGTGTATTATATGTGCCAAATATGAACTTATTATTCCATTCCCATACAAAGTAACAACCAAGAGAAATTTTGGTAAAAATACATAAAACACCCTGTATTTCAGCAACGAGGTCCCAACTAGCTTCTTTAAAGGATGATTATGATTACCCTCGTTGTCCTCTATCTGCCATTAAAGTAAGTCCGTTTCCTCGTAAAACATCCTGTACATACCCTTCTAACCATGTCCTTGTCTCGTTCGGCAGAAAAATGTCCCGAGAGACCCCTGGATGAGAAGTTTGTGGCCCCTGTATATTTTTCGTTTTGTGGCTGACTTGCACGTCATTGTGCTTATTGCTTAATTTAGAAAAATCCAATTTTATTAGTTATTGTTTAATTTTTTTATTTAATTTGTAGGTGACCGTATGTATGGCCCTAGGCCTTTACGCCAAAAAAAAAATAAATGCCCTGTAATTGGGATATTCTGTTAAGTAGTGTATTATAAAATAAATAAATAAAGTTTGCTTTTAGCTTAATCTTCATACTTTGATCTCTAGAATATATAGCTGACGTATGTACCACTTAAACATCATTCTGATAATGCGGTACCCTAGAATTAATATTATTATTATTATTATTATTATCTATTATTCAAATATGTATAGTTATATAAACAGTAGCGTAATTTGAAATAGTAGCGACAATAAATTTTTATTTACTTGAACAGTTAACCGGACATCCAAATCGCATTTGATAGACTTTATGGAATAATTTAACAATCATATAAAATTGCACAAAATAGTATTTGGTTATAGCTTACGTGATTATGGATAAAATTCTTAACCTACAAAACCATTTTGCTCCGTTTTATACCGTTGCTTTTAACACGCATTTCATCTCTTCATTTATTGCTATTAAATATTGCATATCATCCATCAGTTATTGCGCAATCCACCATAAGGATGTGATAATGACTGTGTTAACCCACAAAAATTAATTAATACTGTACAATCATGCCCTAAACTTTTTTCTACGAATACCTGTAAGAGATTTTGGACTAAAACATATTTATTATCTTTCTGCATGTGCTAATGTACCTGGGTCCATATTTGTTATGTTATTAAGTTGACATATTTTTTTTAATTTACGTGAAATATTTGTCTAAGTTTGGGGATTATTAAATTATTTCAAAAAATACGTAAGTAAAGTAACGTGTATATAACTTGCATATATTCTATATGTTTTTGTACACAATATGTTATAAATAAATAGATGAAATCATAAAAATTCCAGTAACTAGAACTTTGAAAAAGCTTGCGTTATTGACATAGTTAAGAGCCCAGGCGTCGTCGAGCAATATAAAGGGTCTTGCTGTAACACTTTAGTAATTTTTAAATAGCCAACTGGCCGCTTGGTTCCTAAGTAAAATGAATATTAATGTACAGAGTGTTCCATAAGGTTAATCCATAAGTGATGATGTACAGAGCAAAATCATATTCCTCACGTAAAAATATGTTATTCAGCCAGACTGATTATTTTTGAGATATTTAATATTTAAACATTATATCTCGACTTATGAACCCTCAAGCGCCATGTTTAAACTAACCTATTTTTAGAAGAAAAACAGAAATAAAGTTAAAACCAAAGTATTCATAATTTTACAGTTTTCTAATTTATGCTGTGCCAATGTCTTAATACGTGTAACACTTTTTGAGTTGTTTACTAAAAACAATCTTAAAATAGCAGTTTTTCAATGATAAAATTGCACTCTTCAAATCTTTATAATTCAGAAAATATCAATTTTCATGAAATTATACACGATATTTTTTTTAAAACTTTCATTCAATATCAAATCCATTATTAGTTGGTTTTCCATTCTTTGTCCACCCCGTCTAAGGGATGGGAACCATCCCCAAATAAAAAATGGGAATTCAAAGTTTTTTAACATACAGTAGTCACATAGTCTTAAAGATACATTACGAAAGGAATCGTGAAAATAAATTCACTACCTGAGACTTCCGAACTTTTGCCGTTTCTAGGGCTTCATTGACTTACTACAAGAGCATAACCTACAGCTCAACCTTAGTAAATGTGAATTAATATTGTTCGGATATAGAACAGATTTAGCTTCTGTTTGTGAATACTTTTATTTAAACAGGGAAGACGAGATCCTATTTCTTGATACACCAGTAAGAAGGATTGATTTTAGATCCACATCTAAATATTTATATGCCAATTTATTTTGGAACATAAATACAATATTGCCCAAGACATATGACTTTTGGAAATTATTGTATAGTAGTAGATTTTTCACTGGTCGTAATTTGGAGAACATTTTATATGAACCACTGGTTCTATTTCATTCTAACTACAGTGATATGATACATAGTAATATTATAGATATATAGTGGAAAAAAGAAGAAAATAGATATTACAGACCTTCAGTTGATATCTACATCGAAACCATATTATTGATTCTGTAGACTCAAATCCACCATTCATAATCTTCAGATAAACTCTCCTGCTGATTTTCTCAAATTTCTTACCTTCTGCCCCGCTAAGATTTACAACATTCTTCCCTGTACATTAAAACCTTTATCGGTAACATGTTTCAAAACATAAAATAATTACTCATTGATTAATTCAAAAATATACAAACCTTACTTTTTCTTGAATTTACCCTGTCGCTCTTTTTTTAAAGTATTGCTGGATATCTTTATTTATTAATTTCCAATGACTGTTGTCTTTGCTTTTGTGTATAACAAATTATCTGTTTATTGATAATTACTTACTAATCGTCTATTTTTTAGTTTTTATTTCTTTTAGTAACACTTGACGTAAACAAAAAACCGCCTAAGGAATCACTACTTCCACATCCAGATTTTCCAGCAGTCACTTTAAAGGAAACATCTTGACTAGATTTGCACTCTAGTATGTGGAAATTATTAGTCATAGGATTTTCATAATATTTGGGGCAGACGTCACAAAAAAGTTTGAGGCGTTGGTTTCTACCATATACGTTAAAAATTAAGTTTCTAGTTTACCCTACTTATTTTCCCCTATTCATAACCTACCACCTCCCATCCCTTCAATGGAATCATCTCAATCAGATATCATTACAATACATACGTTTACTAACTTTCAAGTGAATATCTCAATTTTATGTTATCAATCCCATTAATAATGGAGCGGGGGTGGTGGTGTTTGAAAAATATTAGATCTGAGGCCTTGATTTTTAGTATATACACCAAATCACAAATTTCTGTACTTTTTCGCCCCCGTTCTGGACCTCATCAGAAAGGCACAAAGCCTGATGAGCTCCAGAATAAGGGCGAAACACGTTTCAAAGGCTATGCATTTCCAAAACAGAATGATGGACTTCACGAAAATGTAATCCAGTAGAATGAAAAACTTTTATGATAAGGTAGGTAAGTAAATCATTTGAGGCCATTGTTCTCATTTTTAATTGAATTTTCTCGACCGTAGGGGGTTATGTAGATACTAATTTAATCTGCATGGCCGTAGGGGACTGTGTGTATGCTAGTTGTTGAACGAGAATTTTCAAATAACAAATTATATTCATTTTAAGATTTTAATTTGCTAGCCTAACCAGAATTCAGGTTAAAGAAAAATGCAAAAATTTCATTAATATTTTTACACATAGTTTTTCTTTTAGTTCTCATAGATAGTTATTTTTTCTGCTGTTTGCAAAATCCTATAAAGAATATGTTTCAATACAATTAAAAGCAAACAAATAATAATTCACTTTTAAAGTTATTAATAAATTGTGTTGTATTTTATGAACAATTTAAATATTTATCTTCGGTTTAAATCGTGGTTAATAATTAAATTAAATTTTTTAATGTAGACAATAAAAACTCTATTGAAAATACTAGTTTGCTGTTGAACTTTGAACGCATGCAGATGTTAATTTTTTAAAGGCGCCCATCAATTTCACTCTTATAATTTTAAGTGCTGTGGCCTATTTACTACAATGTATTTAACGTTTATTAATATCATGTCCGCTTCGTAGATGTTTATTTCGATAAAATTGAGAACAATTACATAGCAAGCGACCTCAAAATTCAAGTGTCCTTGAAGTCATTTTTATGAAGCATTGAGTTCGATTTGTGACTTTACCGTAATTAATGTACTAAGATAAGCTGCTTCCAGCATGACTCAAGGAACTGACAAATTTTTGCGAATTTAATAGGAAACATGTTCACTTTCAAAAAATTATATTACAAAACATTAAAAGATGTGCAATAACTTATATGAACCAAATGCAATATTCAAATTTACGAACTGTTATTTTGAAAATCAAGCAGATGAAAACAATTTCTCGTACGTAACACCACTAAGGTTTAGAATTTTACTGGTAACATTTTTGTGTGAGTGTTGTTGAATAATAATACAAATAATGTAAATTGACAGTTTATTACCAGATTCAATCTTTGACAATAAATTGTCGATGTACACGAATTATATTTATGAACAACTTGGAAAAGAAAAAAAAATAGATAAAATTTAAAAGCACAACACTTTTTGGGGAGAAAAATTCACTAATAGATTAATTAGGTACATTTACAACATTAAATTTCGCTGCTAATTGTCACCAAATGCTTTCCTACCATTTTTTGTGTTTGCTGACGATTTTTCATCATCATTTATGATTCAAGATGTATTTTGAAAACGATAATCTAACAAAAAACGATATAGGTATACATATTTATATTTCATATTTTTGTATTTTTCTATTTAACCCTTATTTTTCATTTAAGAAGTTTAAAAATTAAGCTAGGGTTATGTAGTTCAGCCTCTGGAAGGCTGAGTTAGTATTAGGAATTGTAATGTAAAGTGATTATTCTGATTTTCCAAATTAACACGTTGTAACTTTTTGATATACCGTAAGTATATTTTTAGTATTCGTCTTCTGAGAACTAGCGTGTTTAATTTATTTCTCTATGTAGTTTATACCAGTTTTGTACCTACACATGTAATGATTGATTATTTGACTTGGCTACTTCTATTTAAATCTAGTTGCAGTGATAATTGTTATTATATAACTACGCTTCTAAGCCGTTGAAGGTTGTGCTCAATTTGTTCCTGTATAAGCTATATTACAACCTTTACATGTCATCTTTACATGAGTTATATTAAAAGGCACGTCGAATATCAGTTTCACCTATTTTGGTATTTGTGGAAACTACTTTAGATGTGTAACTATAAAATGGTGTAAAAAAAGACCAAAAAACGATGAGATATGCATAGTTTTGTAACAGCAAAATTATGATTTTATACCTTCTGGGGTATCACCTGGAGTATATATCTGAGTCTTGCCTTTATTTTTATAAATAATTCAGTTTTTTGAACAGTATTTTTTAAGGTAAAAAGGTGAATATCTCCGGTCGGGACAGACAAAAAATCAAAATCTTCGCAATTCCAACAAATCTGCGTTGATTTTGGGTCATTTGAGCATGTTCATAACATGCAAAATTGAATAAACTGGCTAAAAAGCATTTTTATTTTCATTTCAACGCCCAGGGACTTTAAGAGTTCCTATCGGCTTCAAACTTTCAGAAAATATACCCCTTGTTGAAATCAAATTGAAATTTTGGTTCCCAAATATTGGACCCTGTGGACACAAATGAATTTGTTATCGAAAATTTGGATTGCTCGTTATTTTATGCCATTAAGTCCAAAATGGATCATTTTTTATCCAAAATGTAGTTCTCCATGTCAGCTTTCCGTTGATATTACCATTGACAATTCTTTCCCACTTTGGCAACTTTTTTGGCATTTATTTATAAACCAAATGGATTCTCTCGACCATTTTGAAAACATTTTCGAAAAATTTGGAAAGTTCAAGCTGGCATTGAGATCTACATTTTGAAAAAAAAAGGATCCATTTTAGACTTAATGCCGGAAAATGGTGGGCAATTCAAATTTTAGAACAAATTCACTTGTATCCACAGGGTTCAATATTTGGGCACCAAAATTTCAGAGTTTTTTTGTTTTTAACAAAACGTATATTTTATGAAATTTGAAGCCGATCGGAACTCTTAACCTCCTAGGGCGTTAAAATGAAAAAGAAACGCCTTTTAGCCAGTTTATTAAATTTATTCAATTTTGTATGTTATGTACGTAATCATACTGAACTGGCCCAAAACTAACGCAGATTTGTTGGAATTTTAATTACAAAGATTTTGGTTTTATGTTTGTCCCGATGGAACCTCTAGAACCTGAGATACTCACCCTTTTACCTAATAGTCTAGGCACAATTTTTTAAAAGTCTTCGGAAATCATCATAGTTGTTCAGAACGATATTTATTCACATTGTGGATAAAATATATTCAGATATTCATGATTTTGTAAAGTTTGATATTCCATGGGCGTCCAAAAGGGAAAAGCAACTATCATGAGTGAGTTTTAATATTTCCTTTGGTTTCAGAATATATATTAGAATGTATTCAATTGTTTTACGTCAGAAGATATTGACTTTGGTGCATATGTGTTGTGTCAGTAAACTAAATCTGATCGATAAGTCAGACCTTGGAGCATTTTTATTTTGTGAGCTCATAGCTCACAATTTTACTCAGATTGGTGTTGTTACTGCATGTGGTTTTGAAACTGAAAGGAAAGTGGTATCTACAAACCAGTCTATGCTATTAACTCAACTAGAAGCTTCTCATGAAGAAGCTGATATCCGTCTAATTCTTCACGCTGTCAACAGTTCAGCTCAATATTTGTTTTGTGCAGAGATACTGATGTTCTTTTATTAATTCATCATTTCGAAAAAATTAAATGTAATAAACTCTGGATGATATCTGGTACATCACATTGGAGGAAGTACACTTCCAATTAATCACGTCTGTCAAAAGCTTGCAGCACCTCTGAGGTCCAACTTGCAGAATGTCATGCAGTTACTGGATCTGATGTAACATCATTCTTTGCAGGTGTGGCCAAAAGACGAGCTTGAAACGTCTACATTAGATGTCGTGAACTGCTCTCTGGCATAGATAAAATAAATAAAAATTTGTAGTGCAACTACAACATTGATGCTGAATCAGCAAATGACGCAAGATGTTTGGAAAGCTGAAACAACCTCAGCAAATGCTACTGACATCTCACACATAAACTACATCTCCATATAAAAGAGCACGTTACCAAGCTTTTATTTGGGAAAATGCTCACCTTCCCGAAGTATTCATATTTCCAACAGATAACGGTTTGAAATTTGATAATGGTGTTCTATTTATTTCGTAAATGTATAATAGCTTTGTAAATTTCTTCATTTTCTTTTCAGGATTAAAGGCACCCTCCTAATGGCAACAAGTGCGTGTATAGAAATCGTTTCATGCTCATGCAAAACTAGTCTCCGTACTAACAAACTATGCAAATGTCGCTAATCTCATTTAATTCGTTCTAGTATGTGTTCATGTTCTCAGCCCAGCCACTTGCATTTTTTTAAATTAGATATTTAATATTAGGTGTTCTATTTTTTTCCAATTTATACCACTTTCTTCATTGCCATCTTGAACAACGGATCGGTGGCTCAATACTAACGTCTTAGTCTTGAAATCATAGGGCCCTGAGTTCGAATCCTGGCCAGAGCACGGATGTTAGAGGCGTTTTTAAAAATGTTACCGAGATGGTAGTGGACTAGGCGTCGGTACAGCACGTCTAATCGCTGTTATCACTCTTGAGTTCGAGTTTCATCTGCAATAGATGGCAATGCCGCAGGGTATGTCTGTTCTGTAGTTGTCTTTGTGTTTTGTGTACGTGCCCTGGTTGAGTTGAGTTAGCTATGGCTAAACCCCGCCAGTTCGTTATTACAAATAAGACATAAAAGAATGTATGATATGATTTGCTTCTAGGAGTGATTTGAGAATTCCTAAAAATCAAACGAAGACAGCTATTCCTTCTCTACACCCATGACATTTCTGACGTTAAAGGCAATGAAAATCTAAATATATTTTAAACATAACGCTAAGTAATGTCCTTCTGAATAACAATGATTAACCATTTTGTTGTTTTTTTTTTAAGTATGTCTCATTTTAGATCTCCATTACACGCCCATGAGCTGGTGGAATTATGACTTTATATACACCATTTTAAAGAACATTTTATAAACTACATTTCAGCTCTCTTGATCTTATTCCGTCATTCACTTCTTACGAGGATACCCACGATAAATTGAAAAAAAGTACCTATAGGGGTGGTTCAACCCCGAATTCGAGATGCCAACTGAAATTTCCGGAATCAGCGGGATCGAGTTACTCTAAACACATAGGTTGGCAATGAGTAATATGATTTGCTTCTAAACATTCGAATTTGAAGAAATACACCCAGACTATAAAAAACCCTGTTCAAAAAGTTAAATTGTTTATGAAAAAACGCAATAGGCTTTGGAAGTCCAAAACTCAAATATGTACTCTTGGTATGAAATCATAACACAGCCACACAAAAATAAAAAAGTGGGGTATGCTTTTGATGCGATATATCATATCATATCCAGTGTATTCTTGCCTGCTGATCACGAATCCGATGTCAGAATTGCTCCATCACATCCTCATTTTTTCTAACCTCAAAAGATAGGTAAAAATTAGTAAAAATCGGGGAAAATGCACTCGTAAAAATCAAAAAAAAAATATTTTTCATATCTAAATCTACATTCTTATGTGTTTGAATCCGCTCAACTCAAATCCACCGCCAGAATTGGGTCAGACTATCTTGTTTTTTTCCTAACCTCAAAAAGTTAGCTGAATATTATGATTTTTGAAAATTCAACCCAGTGCCAACAGATTCGGTATACTGGGGTTTTTGGGGTCGCAGAACATGATTCAACTTTTATTCCAGATCTTGGGTATTTTTGTAAGTTGTTCTCTGCATTTTTATCCTTCTGCCTTCATCCAGGACGCCTCCACGTGGTGACGGTGGGCAACGGAGTTGTTCCACTAAAGGCAAAGTCCCTGGATAATGGCTTTCATGGCAGGCAGAAGGGAAAGAATTACAATGCAGGGACTCGGAAACCCAGTATCGGCGATTGGTCAGGATGGGAAAGCGGGCCCGCAATCGTCGTCATCATGCAACCGTAGCTCTTCATGTGTGGGTGACTTGGCTCATGTAGGGTATAATGCTACAAGAAAACAGTCTCACGATACAAAGAAATTTCATCGCTGTGATAAAGAATGTGATGTGTTCTGTTATATTTGTTGTAAATACGTATTCAGTAAGTCGGTAGTACCCATTACGGATAAGATTAAAAACTTGTATAAGGATTGTCTTGGTATTGAGTTATTACACCAGGATACAGAATGGGTTCCCCACGTCATTTGCAGTTCTTGCAAAATAATGTTGTTCCGTACTAATAATAAGGCCATCAAATATACCACACCAGCAATATGGAATAGACCTTACAGTGAAAATAATTGTTACTTTTGTATATTGTCAAAATTTTGCATATCTGACCCCAGATTCGTGATCAGCGCCCCAAAAACCCCCGGGTACTAAATTTGGTAAAAATCGGTTGAATTTTCAAAAATCATGATCCAGCTAATTTTTTGACGTTAGGAGAAAAACGAGATGGTCTGATCCAATTCTGGCGGTGGATTTGAGTTAAGCGGATTCAAATACATAAGAATATAGATTTAGACATGAAAAATATTTTTTTTTGCATTTTTACGAGTGCATTTTTCTCGATTTTTACTAATTTTCACCTATTTTTTGAGGTTAAAAAAAATGTGGATGTGATGGACCAATTCTGACATCAGATTCGTGATCAGCAGACAAAAATACACTGGATATGATATATCGCATCAAAAGCATACCCCACTTTTTTATTTTTGTGTGGCTGTGTAATTTTGAGGTTACAAAACAATGCATATCAATGTCCTTCTTTTATTATAAAGTTTATTTCTAAAATTTAACCAAATTAAGTAACATGTGCCAGAACTACCAAGCTTTTGTTAGGACGCCCGAATTTTTATAGCTATGATTCGTTCAATAAGATCTACGAATATATTTTCTCCTCTATTTTTCATTTCACCCTCAGATCTACCCTCTTATGTTAAAAAAATCCATGTACTCTGCTTCCGTTTTTGAACTTTAGACTACTTATTAAGTTTGTTGAACCTGCGATTCAAACAGTACTCATTAATGAGATAATGGTGCCTCTCATTCCTCCTCTATAGCTCTGTTTCTATTATCTAAGCATCGATCAATTCAGTAATTGAAAAATCCTCAAGGATATGTATGTTGAAGAGCCTGTTCTTGTTTGTACAAACAGTCATTGCTAATTCAGGATATACGAAAAAGCAGCTCATATCTCTACACGAACAAGAAGCTACCATTTTTCTTATATTTTTCGGCTGATCCCAAACTGTATATCTGTCTCTAAAAGCTTTCATAAAAATGCAAATTACAAACTCTGACCGACTACTCCAGGCAACATTTTCATGCTGCAGTTATTGCTGCTTGTCCAAAAATCATTACAACGTTTTAAGGTTTGCTAGATGCTTGAGACAGGTGCCTCGAAATCTTTCTATCTTCTTTTTGAGATTTACTGCTACATACGTCTCCACTTCCACCAGGGCTGGACGGTAGTTTTGAAACAACTGAGGCAAACTCCAAATTTTGCGCCCCAAAAATTTTTAACAGTTTTCAATTAATTAATAATTAATTTAATAAATACATGTTAAAATTAATTTAATTAATTATTACAAAATGATTCATGATATCAATAACTCTCTTGTAAACTCATAAAGAATTAATCTTTATTGAACAATAGGAATATAAAAGGAAACAAGATACGTAGCATAAAGTTAAGAACAAATATGAATTACACGTTTGAAATTAAAGGAACACACGGCGACCTTTAATCTTCGCAAAATAGTCGATCATCTTATCATAGTCAATAGTGGCAGCTAATTCAGACTCAATTGCTACAATTGCCAAACTATTGAGTTTTTCTTGTGACAACCTAGAGCGTAAATATGTCTTAATCAGCATAAGTTTGGAAAAGCTTCTTTCACCCCCAGCAACAGTTACCGGCGTGGTAAGGAGTATCTTCAAAACAATAACGGTGTTTGGATACAAAGTTTCTAACCGTGTTTTAAACAAGTGGTTGTAGACCTCAAGGGGTGTCATTGACGATGGAAGATGTCGACTATGATGTCGTTTAAAGTACTTGACCCTTTCTTTCCTTACATTTATTTTATCACGCTACGGAACACAACACATGTTGCTTTAGAGGCTGCCGGGGTCCATCGAAATTCGTCTACTCGTGGAAGCAGTCACTTAAAGGGACACATTTAACGTCGTGTAAATTAGCTACGGTTCATAAAATAGTTTGAGATTTTTAACCATTACGCTCTTTACACGAAATGCCATGAAAATAAATCACGACTAGGTAGCTTATATGTATCAATATTATACTCAAAATGGTGTTAATTATTATGTGTGTGACAGGACAGTGTAGTCCTCCGAAGGTCCAGGGGGGGCGATCGCCGCTCTGGATCCGGCGGCCGATGAGGCGTGAAAAAATGAACCCGAAATGCGCCCCCGAATCCTGTGTAGTGAGGCAGTAGCTTCTCTGCCTCATGCCACCGTCCGGCCCTGACTTCCACTAAAGTCGGTTAATAGCAATGCCCATGGAATCTACAATGTAAATGCAACTACTCTTCTTCTTCAACCCGTTCTTGTCCATTCCTGGACGTAAACCTCCTCCTACTCAGTGCATTAGTAGAAAGTAACCTACACCTATGATTTTTAGGTCAAAGGAATAGTTAAAGGGTATGCAGAGTCTTGTTCAGCAGCTTCTACTTCTTACTGACAGTCTTTTGACGAATGCCTCATGACCCATGTATTATTCCAGTTGCCGTTCCTTCACTGTACGGTACTCTATATATTTTTCAGTGAAAGTATGCGCATTTCTTCACTGATAGTAGCGTGAACTACCAACCAAATTTTTCTGTTCTCCATCAAATAATTTTTTTGGATAGATCGCCAACAGACAGACAGACTAACTGAAGTGAAATATATTTATTTTCGTAACCGACGTAGTCTTCCTTTCGGTAACCGAGGGAAGTATGATTTATTTTATTTTTATCCAATCCAACGAAGCCTACTTAATGATCTACCGATATAATTACTTAAATTATATATAACTCTAAGTTGAGCCATATTCGTTCATACCTGTATTAATATTTGGATTCAGAATAAGTAAACTGAATTAACATTTAATTAACGACACCGAGTTTATTTAAGAAATTGGAAACATGGTAAATAAATTGGTGTTATTAAGCACACAGATTATTGATTCAAATTTAATATTTATGTTAATAACATGCCTAATGAAAATAGAGATTACTATATAATACGTTATATTTCTCCTTGTACTTTAACATGAATCTGTCGGAAAATTGTCTCTTTATTATACTCTTAGCAAATACAAAACGAAGAGTATATTGCATTCGATCGGTACATTTCTAAAACCGGTAATATTGCTCGTAGAGAAAAAAAAAATTCATATAACTGTGTTGGTGATCGAATTCTGAACAACTTTCAAAATGTCTGTCCGTCCGTCTGTCCGTCTGCCTGTCCGTCTGTCTGTCCGTCCGTCACGTTTCTTGTAAGCACGATAACTTACGAACGAAAAGTCCGATTGTATTGAAATTTGGATAGTACGTTAGTGTTAGCTAGAGGAAGAATCTTATTGTTTTTGAACAAAATCGATCAACAAATAAAAAAGTTATACATTCTTTGAAATCAAAAGAAAAAATGTTTTCTGGAAAAATCAAGGGTTATTTTTTAATAAGTTAAAAGTAATTCTTTTCATACCATCGCATCGGAACGCAATCTCATTATTTAAGAAAATTAATAAAAAAAACTTGACTCTAAAAATGCTATGGACATAGGTACTTTCTTTATACAGAATGTGCTGAGAATCGAAGGACTTTGTTATTACTTGTTTCCAAATGACTTATTTTTTTTTAAAGGTAACCCTAGCGGTTGATTGTGATCAAATTAAAAGTCCAAAAAAATCGACTAGAAAAAAAATTATTTCAGATTTTCTAACGTGATACATGGGAATTTATCATTTAGGGGGGGTTTTATAACCTGTAAGGGGTTGTTTTACTATAATATGGGTGTACAAAATTGCATATTTGCAGTTACCTTCTTGCTAGGCAATTCTTTTCTGTAGAATAACAAATTCTTAGAAACATGCCTTTTTAACAGATTTTTGGACTATTTTTAAACCACAAAAAAAACTATTAGGTGTAGGCACAATTTTGATGCCAGATTTGGATTCAGAGGCTCAAAAGACATAAGGGTAGATTGGCCTGGTCAATAGATTAGACACATTTTTTTGTGTGCCTGTGTAATTCCTGGTTTGAAATTATACTTTTTAATAGACTCTACCTATCTATAGATGTACATGGACATGACAGTTACTTTCCAGACTTTAAACACGTATCATATGGTTACCTTAGTTACACTCTAAAATATGGAAAAGTTACAAGTTGAAGATGTTATATTTAAACATCGTTATAAAATAATTAGCAAGTCATTACTGTGAAGCTTACAACAAAGAAATATGCAATTTCAAAGATCATGCACGATAAAACCAACATTCCGACTTAAAGTTAGTGCTTCACTTTCCAAAAATATCGTTCCGCCAGCTAAACCAAGCAATATTTATTAACATTGAGAACGCAAACAATGATTACATTACAATAATAATAAATGCATGAAATATACGGCCATTGTTCTGTTCTGTATTGTACCAACACATCACATGAAAACACAGCGTCTTGCAGAAATTCGCTGCCAGCCAGAATAACTGTTGTTTTAAAGAAAATATGTTTTAATATTCAAAACGACTTGACGATAAAGGATTGAAATTGAAATTTAAGAAGAAGCGAACCAAACTACTACATAATAAAATCGATAAATATTCTTTGGTATTGGTATCTAATATATTAGTAGTTCAATGTATTTATATTTTTGTTATTTTTGTTTCAAAAAACTTCTGAACTTTGAAAAGGGAACCGAATGTCGCCCTTAAAAAATCGGCAAAGTGCAAGTCGTATTTGCAATTCGTGTTTCTACCATACAGATTTAATAAATATATGCATTTTGTGCTGAAAAAATTATATCTGTTAATAATTGACGCCTACACCAATATTTTTCAAAGTTCAAAGTTTCAAAGTTAGTGATTATTATTATTATCGTCAGAGGCACCTCTTGTTTTAATCTATACATGTTTCAAGTAAATGATACCAAATTACAAATCAAAGTTTGTCATCGGGCTCACTTTTTATGTCCAAAACGAATTATTTAAGCTGATACATTCCTGATAATTTTTGCTCAATCTACACCTTATTCTTAATGTTCATCATTTTTAAAAGATTTTTGTTTCTTCGGAGAACGGTTAAAAAAATATACGAAAAATATAAATTATATACTTTTGAATTCGTACTTTTATAGCCCAGTTGTCAGAGACAGAAATTGATAAAAACCGGTCAATAAATGTTACATGGCTGAATTTTTCAAAACAACTATTTTCTTTTTCCTTCTTCAATTCTTTGGGACTTCCTGCCACATGTATGTTTTCTTTCTAAGCGGTGCTAGGGGAATGTACAAAATATATCACAATTAGCCAGTATGTTACTGGTAAAAAATCTCTACGCCTGTGACGTTTACGTCAAAGGATCAGTTAAAGGTTGGTTTTTATAAATAAACAACACAAATAAGTATAAAAACTTGAAATTAAATATTTCGCCGACGTTTCGGAAATCTAATCTGTTTCCTTTTTCAAAACTTTTTTTTTGAAAACTCTTTTTTGCTGTGTATGACAAATACACAGCTCTAAGAATGTTTGTTATATTCAATATCCATAGATACTTACTATTTACATAGAACTGTTGATATAGTTAACAGTTTTTTGGTTTCTGTGAGTGCAACAAACAATACGTGGGTGAGTCATCCAGACCTTTTAGTGTAAGATTGGGCGACCATCAAAATTATATCAGAAAAAATGAAATTCAGAGGTCCAAGATCTGCGAACACGCGTGGGAGAATGGACATAGAATAAACTGGGACTCGGCAAAAATTTTAACAAAAGAGGCAGATAGCAAAAAAAGAAAAATTAAAGAATCCGCGATAATATTATTGAATGAGGATAATTGCGTGTCGAATTGTTCCGTAGATGTCTGTACAACTTGGCTGCCAATGTTAAAAGAAGAACTTCACAAACTTAACATTGTATAGAAACTAAAAAACTGTTAATTATATCAACAGTTCTATGTAAATAGTAAGTATCTATAGATATTGAATATAACAAACATTCTTAGAGCTGTGTATTTGTCATACACAGCAAAAAAGAGTTTTCAAAAAAAAGCCTTGAAAAAGGAAACAGATTAGATTTCCGAAACGTCGGCGAAATATTTAATTTCAAGTTTTTATACTTATTTGTGTTGTTTATTTATAAAAACCAACCTTTAACTGATCCTTTGACGTAAACGTCACAGGCGCAGAGGTTTTTTACCAGTAACATACTGGTTAATTGTGATATATTTTGTAGATTCCCCTAGCACCGCTTAGAAAGAAAACATACATGTGGCAGGAAGTCCCAAAGAATTGAAGAAGGAAAAACATTTAAGATAATGCCACAAATAACATTTAGACAATATTTAAGTATTTTTGTTGGAGTAGAATACGATACAAAAAAGTTTAAAGCTGTCAGGTGCCGGCGACACCTAAAAAAATCGAAAATATTGGCTGAAATTCGGTTTTTTACCAATAATTCTAAAAATAAAACAAATATATCAAAAAACTAATAGCACTAGCCGATAGACGTATACGAAGGTTTTTTGGACGGCTCGCGAAGCGTGCGCGGTCTCGGACGCGCTACACTAAATTTGTTGTAACTATTGAACTAATTAATGAAATTGAGCTCAACAAAGCTTAAATGAAACGAGAAACAAGTAGCTATTTTATTATCATATTTTCAAATATGAAAATGAATGTATGTAGGAATAGTACATATATGAAGTCGGAACATAAAGAGATTTCTGATGAAATCGGTAGAAGCTCTACCCTTTCTACAATTTTTAAGATAAAAATTTGAAATTTTCACATATTACTCTCGAAGTAATGTATGGCCTGTCAAATAGTTTTTGTAATACAAGATATTAACGTCTATTGTTTCACGAATTTTGGACCAAAGAAACATTTTTCTTTAATTTTCGTAAAATAAAGAAGATTAATTCAATATTTAAAGTAAATCTCTTTAGAACAACTTAAAGTATACATTCAAGCTTTAAAAATCGCACCCACAGAAATCTAATAACGCGATTTAAACTAGAGTAATAGGTGGTTAAAATAAGTTATACACATCAAATTTTATCACTTTCTCAAGATTTTGAAATTTTGGAAGTGTACATCTTCAAAAATAAATTTTTGAGATTTTTTTCACTCATCGAATCTTCTTATATACTACTTCAAGAGTAATATGCGGAAGTTTCAGATTTATAACTTAAAAAATTGTAGAAATGGCACAGCTTTTACCGACTCTTTCGGAAATTTCTTTATATTCCGACTTCATATATGTACTATGCCTACATACATTCATTTTTATATTTTAAAATAAGATAATCTAATAACCACACGTTCCTCGTTTGTAGCTTTGTTGAGCTCAATTTCATTAATTACTTTAAAAGTTACAAAAAATTTAGTGTAGCGCGTCCATGACCGCGCACGTTTCGCGAGCCGCACTTATGTGTCGCCACGTTCCATTATCATGTGTTAAACAAAAATATTTCATACACAATTTTGATGTGAAATTTCCCCTTGTATCACCTAGTGCTATTAGTTTTCTTATATACATGTATATTTTATTTTTCTGGTTTTATTTTATTTTCGATTTTTTTAGGGGTCGTCGGCTTCCTACAGCTGCAAACTTTTTTATCGTATTCTACACCAACAAAACTACTTCTTCTGAAAAATTCAGCAATATAACATTTAGTGACGCCTTAAAACATCTGATGACTGGGCTATTTAACAAGCTTTCTCTTTCTCTCTCAAAATAATCTCCAACAATTAAATACAGCAGGGTGGAAAAATTCATGAAAACTCTGTTTGAGCTGTCGACTCGACCAAAGGTAGTATTGGTTTATGAAAAACAGTTAGCAACATTCATATAGGTCACTGGCTCGGTTTTTTTATAGATGTAATAAAAATATGAAAAAGGGAAATATAGGTCGCAAAATGGCCTTGAATTTGGAATAATTAGGCCAGCTTTACTGACCCAGACAACATTATAAGTATTACTAAGTGACCTGCAAATATCGTATTTTTACGAAACATTTAATGGGCCTTTCCCGCATAACTGAATTTTACTACTTCACTATAATCAAGCCATATAATAAACTGCAATATAATTTTATTTTAATTTAGTTTCTTCCAATTTTTTACGTTCTACCAAATATTTACATTACAAAATCAGTTTTATTTCAGGTAATTTGAAACGTAAGTTTTAAGGCGCCATGCGTGACGTCACACTGATTAGACCAATAAAAGTCGTATTCTTAATGAGGATCCTCTATTGCCAGATGTATGTCTTTTTACATGAACATCGTATTTCCGTTATCAATTGTCTACTTTGAATAGCGCATTTTTTCATTACAACGTATTCTTCGTTTCTCTGACACTAAATAAAAGCAAAAATTGTATCAACTTTTGACTGTATGAGTTTCTAAAATCTATATATCAGATTTATATTCTCTATTTTTGTTCATTTGGTTCACATATGGTATAATGCCAGTTTCATTTGGCAACGCTGTACTGAAATGTTCAAACTTTATTCGATAACCTCACTTTCTATTGTTTACGTTCGATACGAAAATTAATTTTGCTCTCTTCTAATTATAAAATGCCGCTTAAAAAGGTTTGTTTTGTACCAGTGTGTCCAAATAATAGTGAAAATAGTACGAAGTTATTTTTGCGAGTTCCAACAAATTTGGAAATTCGAAAATTATGGTGGAAAGTTGCAAAAGTTCCAGGTATTGTTTATACTGCTCCTGGATTTTTCTGTTGCGAAGATCATTTTAACGTATGTATATATTGTTCTTTCTTTTAGTGGACCTTTTACAAATCTGTCTTCACATTTACTCATATTTTTAAAAGAAATTAATACTATAACACCAAACAAGAAGTAAACACGCTGGGCTGCACTCTCGTGATTTATGACAGATACTTTCTTGGCACTGTCAATGGGCGTCATAAACGCACGTTCTCAATTAAGCGTTACCACTTTGCAATATGAGATTCTATTGGTAGTTCCTCATAAACGTATTTCAGGCACCAATAGAATTGCAGGTTGTGGAAAGCAAGGCAGAGAAGTGAGGTTCTTTTTGAATGCACCTTCATAGCTAATTCTGACGGCCGTTTAATCTCATACTGATTGGTGCAGTTTATGATGACGTCACATTGGCGCCCGAAAGCTATCGTTTCAAACTGCTGTTCATTTACGGAACATTTGTATTTTTTTTGTGGTATTTTCTGCGCTCAGAAAAAAAATAAAAATTCATTTTTAGTAATATTTTGATAGGCTCTTTCCAATAACACAATAAAAAAAAATTGAGGGAAAAGCCCATTCAAGGGAAACCGTTGGAGTAAAAGAAAGATTATATAATACTTCTCTATTTCAATTGGGCAAATGCACAGTCATGCAAAATATGCATTTGTACGTGTATACCAGACACCCTCTATTATTAAGTGTTGTAACGGTAAAAAAAAGTAAAAAGCTGTTTAAATATTAGTGAGGAAAGTCCAGGGATTTAGTAAGAAAAAAAATGGAACTGAATTAAATTTTGTTACGCCGTTTTAGTGCCGTTTGCGGCGCCAAATTATCATTTAACACGTAATAATATAAATAACATACTTAATAACATTTCGGTTCCTAGAGTATATCTATTACTTCTAGTTTTGTTATTTATGTTATTTTCCATTATTATTATTTACTTTAAATATTTCAAGAAATATTTAATATTTCCTTAGAAAAGAATCCAGCGACCTCGCCTGCCGGTCTCCATTTTAAAATCTACCCGAATCGGATGAGATTCATTTTACCGAATAACGCACACGGATTTCTCAAAATCATCGAGTACTGTTTTTTGAAGAGATTATTGGATTTTCTGCATATTTGTCACTTAGTGTTAAATAATCGATATTAAATTTCATCTGGGAAATCTAACTGCTTTCAATTCATTTTATGCAAAAGGAACAAATGCATTGAAATAGGCGAGTGCTCCGTTGTATCTTTCTGATCTCAGTAGAGCATTCGACTGCGTCGATCACGATAGACTGCTCACTAAACTAGCTATATATGGTATAAGAGGCATATTGTTAGAATAAGTTAAGAGTTATCTTCTTAATCGTAAACAATTTGTTTCACTTATTAATAACTAGGCCAACACTGCTGAATATATTAATTCAGAGTATGTCAAAATTAAGAAAAGAGTACTACAAGACTCCGTTCTCGGTCCAATGCTATTCATACTGTACATGAATGATTTTGGTACTTTGACAGCTTCGCCGGATTTTACCATTTACGCTGATGACGTGCCAGTTATTTTTTGTTTATAAATGTTTTTATGATAAGGTCAAAATAATTTCTTCTAATAATGAAATATTAAATAATGACAAACATATTATCAATGAGGTTCTTATAAACAATCGATACCTTTTCATAAATATTGAAATTAAAAATCACATACAACAAGAACCTGATAAATGTCACATAGCATTAATTCCTTATATATAAGGATTACAGTTATATTGGTGATAAATTTGATCTTAGGACAGTGTTTCAAACTAGTAACACTTTGAGATCTATTCTGACAAAAACAAAACCGCTGAAACGCGAGTAAAATTCAAATAACTGCTTTTACAGTATTCTATACGTAAACAACATACATTACGCGGGTGAGTCATCCAGACCTTTTAGAGTAAGATTCTATGAACACAAGAATTATATTAAGAAAAATTGAATTCAGAGATTAAAGAGTTGTGAATACGCTTGAGAAACCGAATATAGAATAAACCGAGACCCAGCAAACATTATAACGAAAGAAGTGGATAGCAAAAATAGAAAAATTAATGAATCATTAATAATATTGGTCCATCGAAATGTTACAAAATTTGGACCGAACCTTGCATCTTGGGTAGGACAAGATTTTTTTCTTTTGATGTTTAGGGGGGTCAGTGTGAGTATAAAACTCGATTTTCGGGGTTGAAAGTCCACCCACTCGGCCGCTGTCTTGAAAAAAGGGATGGAAACAGTTTTTTCGCGATATCTTGAGAACCGTAAGTCTCACAAAAAAAATTTTTAACTTTAGAACTGCCCGGATAAAAGTTCAATTTCTCAACTGCCGAAAAATAAGCCATTAAAGTGAGGTAACTGTTGAATTATAACATCAAAAACAAGAAAGTGTCAAGCATCAGAAATTGCTGAAATCATTAAATCAGGTAAGTCAGTTAAATTTTATCTACGGTTAGTTAACCGATCGGTAATTGAACTTTATACAACTCGCCCTTAAAGTATTATATACCGTTTAACTGCCCCCATCCAATTCTACAACTTTTGTTTGAAACATTTTTTCGTAGAGTGCTTAATACTCGCGATATTTGAAAGTTTCAGGTTAAAAGAATCACGGGGCGAATCTAGGTCACATTCGTTTTTTTAAGTGGGAACCCCATCTTTTATTGCAAATTCAGATTGTCTGACTAAAATTAGACTACATTTGTTCGAAACACTTTTTCTGAAATTGTCATTCTTTTTAGTTATCCGGCGAGAAAAAATCAAAATTTTAGAAATTTGCGATTTTTTTACTTGAAAAAGAATATGTCTGGACAAAAATTGCAAGAGGCAAAAATAGGTTAGAAAGTTTAGAATTTGCAGCGTCCTAACGCCTCTCCAAAGAAAAAAAAATTAAGAATGAGTTGAGAAAATTGTACGCAATAAAATAATGTACAAGAAACATCTGATGTGTATTTTCAATAAAATCAATAGAAAAGACGTTATACATATTTTTAATTATAACTTTTTCAGCTTCAATTTTACCGCAAGAAGTATCTAGACCAAGATTGTAGATAATCAAATTATCTACAAAAAAGTCTTAATTTTTGGTGAGGCAAGATATCACGGAAAATCTGTTTACACTCCCTTTTTCAAGATGGAGGCCAAATGGGGGGGATTTCAACCCCGAAAACAGAGTTTTATACTTACACTGACCCCTCCAAAACATAGAAGAAAAAAATCTTGTCTTATCCAAAATGCAAAGTCAATGTACCATTTCAATGCGCTATATTGTTGAATGAGAATAGCTGCGTGTCGAATTGTTCCGTATATGTTTGTATAGCTTTGTTGCCAATATTAAAAGAAACTTAACATTATGTAAAATAAAACTATTAACTATATCAAGAGTTCTGTGTGAGTAGTAAGTATCTATGGATATGGAATATAATATACACATTTCTAGAGCTCTGTATTTAACTAACATAGCACAACAGATTTTTCAAAAAAGCGCCTTGAAAAGTGGAACACAATAGGATTCCAAAACATCGTTCGTCAAAGAAAACTCTTAACTCAATTTTTGCCGCAATAGTCACAAGCGTAGGAGTTATTTTCCAGTAATATACTGATTAATTGTATTATTTTGTAGACTTTTTGGATGTTATTTAAAAGTGAAAATACGTATGGTAGGAAGTCCCAAAAAGAAAAGTAAGACGGTATCATATATTTTACTCATTTTATTCTGCACCCATAAATTTTGTTTGTAAAACAAAACGAAAAACTATTTAAACGGTGCACTAATTGCTGACATTAATTGAACGTTCGTGCTCAATCTTGCTTCATCATCTTCATGAACCTCAAGTTTTCTCGTCAAATTCTTAAACAAATAAAATACGTTTCGGCTAAATTGTACCTTTCGGTTAATTGTATATTTCTGGATATGAAAATAGAACAACAGCAGTAAATCATTCTCATCTATATGTAGATTGTACTTGATGCTATTATTATAGGTAAATCACGATAACTATGATAAAAAATATCAAAATATTAATATTATCTTCTTAACCTTAATTAACATGGTCACGAACATTTTAATAAAATAAATGAAATTCCACTCCATAACATTCCATCGTTCAGAATGTATTGTTAAGAAACTGCCCATTAATTCAAAAACATTGGGATCAGAGCTTCTGAATAAAATACGAAAATCGGTGTTTGCTTTCAGTTATATAAAGAATCGAGACATTATACAAACAAAGCTATTCAACGAAAAAAATGAGCATTTTTCTCCCAACGATTCAATAATTGTAAACTCAATGAGGCATGGAATATCTTGAAAATTAATTGCATGTTATCTGATAAGTCAAAAGATATCTGATAATATAAAAGACGTTAATGGAATAATATTTTTTTCATTAATCCAATTCCTTTTATGCAGTCTCAAAAATAGCTTTCAGATTTGATAAGAATTTGAATCTTTCCTCAAAAATCAAATCCTTGTAAGTATAAGAATATTAGGTCTTTTAGAATATTGCACATGCTTTCTAAGGTAATAAAACTAGCAATAGCAGTTTAAAAATAATTTAGAAAAATTTCATTTGTTACCATCAATAGAATCAGATTTCAGAAAGGGTTATAGTTGTACAGCTTTGCTACACGTTGTATATATTATTAGGGCTTATGATCGGAATGATTGTACGTACAGTTTTAGTTTTATTTGTTTTTATTATTTATTTTATTATTTCATCTGGACTTCTGGCACAATTAATTATGGTTTCTTACTTACTCTTCTTCGGTATATGGCCCTTTCTGAAAAAGTAATTAACCTGATCGAAACCTGCCTCAATAATAGGAAAAAAAAAGCATGTATAGATGGGGTAAGCTCTTCTTACCTAACTCTTAAGTGAAGAGTATTACAAGGATCAATTTTAGGTCCATTGCTCTTTTCAGTTTATACTTATTAATTCAGTACAGTGTTTATAACACTCCCAAGGTTCACTATTGCACAGACAATACCCAAATCAATCAAAGTCTGCTTCCTTAGATGTTGCTTAATGCAAGTATGTGATAGTGATCTTGTGCCATTTGTCAAGGAAGCCACAAACCACTGCTTAATTATAAAGCCTATTAAATTTAATGTATAAACTTATAATTCAAATTTAATCAGTCAATATAAAAGTAAAATTCAGACTTAAAAATACAACTTTTCGACTTATAGCATGGGATCCAGCATGAAATTACCCGACACATTGGTAATAGCTAGATACAAGATTAATCTTTCGTCTTAGAGCATGGCAAACAACAGCGATATGAGAATTTTTGTTAGCGATGCAAACTTAATTTAAAAATTAAATTAATCGGGATGTGACTACTATAGTAATTTATACAAGAGTGGATATGGATAATCCACTCGAGTTGTACAGTATACTTTTTCTACGGCCAGTTTAAGAAAAAAACTATAACATGAATATATACAATGTGAAACGCACAAAATTCATATCTTTGGTACGTGTCATTTGTCAAAATAATCCTCGTCGATTTTAGTTTGGTAAATACTATATTTTGTCACTATACCAAAATTTATGACGTCATTTTTGTTTACTGTTTTTGGTGGTATATTCCTTTGGCTTTCTGATGATATGAAAAAAAATGATATTACCTAAGCCATTCTTTTGGAAAAAAATATTTTTATTGATTGATACCTTACATAAGTAATTGTGAGAAGAGAATCATCTCCATTGCTCAAATTGTGACCCTCCTACCATTTGGCATTGACCAAGACGGGTGTAGACACATTGCACGCTGTTCTGAATCATCTCGTGGGCAATTCGTCTCATCTTCAAGCCAATTCTGTCTTTTAATTCTTCTATGGTATCCGGTCCGTTAAAATACACCCTTGACTTTTGGTAACCCCAAAGAAAAACGTCTAAGAGAGTTAAATCCGGTGAATGCAGGGGCCACTCAATCGGACCTCGATGACCTATCCACCTTCCAGTAAAAGTGTCACCTAAAAACTGAAGCACTGCTATCCCAAAATGAGGTGTGGCTCCATCTTCCTTAAACCAGACATTTTCAGCAGGAATATCTTCATCTCCATTGTTCGGAAACATAACTGCTAAGGCTGGCACTAACTCAACTCGCAAAAACTGTAAATATCTTGCGGCCGTAAGATTTTCTTCAAAAATAGGTCTCAATAAACGATCACCAATCATACCTGCCCACACGTTTGCTTTGCCTCGTCGGTGTGTATGGGCTTCTCGAGTCCAATGAGGATTTTCGCGTGACCAATACCTACAATTATGCAGATGTACCGTCCCCTTTAAAGAAAATGTAGCTTCATCAGAAAAAACAGTGTTCTTCAAAAAGTTTGGGTTCTCATCGCACAAGGTCATTAACTGTTCACAAAACTGTAAGCGCCGATCTAGATCGTCCTCATTCAATTCGTGGATCAATTGCACTTTGTATGAATGGTATTTTTCTTTTTTCAATAGACGTACAACAGAAGTTTGACTCACGTTATGATTTAAAGCCAGCTGCCTTGTCGAAAGATGGTGGTTTTCCTCAGTTTCTACGAGAATATTCAATTTGGTTTCGTTGCTTGTGCTAGGGAGACCATATCGAGGGAGGTCAGCTATACTGCCGGATTCATCATATCTAGCCACCAATCTACTTACAGTGGATCTAGAAATTTGCTTTTCGGGATACTTCGCATTGAAAACATCACATGCTTCCTGATGAGTTCTCAGCCTATCACCACATCCAACCATCATAAAAACTTCTATGCGTTCTCTTTCAGTTAAACGTGGCATTGCATTCACTAGTTTTACACTGTCTCAGATGTGTCACAAAACTGAGGTTCCACACGTGCCAGTAATAAAAAAGTTATCGATACTTTACACAAAAGGGCCTGTATCTCTCTGTTGTTAAGATGATTGTTTTTTTTATTATTTTCTTTGTTTTGTTTTATGTCAAATGTGTTCATGCTAGTTAAAACAAAAATGTAGACAACAAGATTTATCAGTCCATAAGAAAGTGGAACATTACTCGTGAATTTGCGAAAGGTAAGCTATTTTTACATAAAATGTCATTTTTATACCACAAAAAACAGCAAACAAAAATGTCTGTTTCCATAAAAAAAAATTATGATGGCGTCATAACTCAAAAACTAATGACGTCATAAATTTTGGTACAGTGACAGAATGTAGCATTTACAAAACTAAGATCGACCTGTTCGAGGATTTTTTTGAAAAATGACACATACAAAGATATGAATTTTGTGCGTTTCTTTAGGATCACACTGTATTAAACATTAGTAGATAGGTACACTGAAAATTACTTTGACAGCTTACGCTAACTTGATTTTTTTCAAATGAATAGTTGGCTGTGTACTTAATATACGAGCTGTGCCTTTGACAGCTTCCGCACTAATTTGAATTTTTTAAAACAAATAGTTGGCTATGTCTTTAATACAAGAACTGCGATTGGTCGGTTTCATATCCATTCTAGATAGGATATGAAATATATCCGTTCAGATAACTGGAAATGCCTATTGCCTATTTATCCATTCTTTAGACTGTACAGAAAACAGGGAGTAGAAAAAATATAATTCATACCAGCACAAGGCATGCTTACATTCAGGCGTCATTGAAAAGCAACGGAAACAAACGCGGTGTCAGCGCAATCTACTAAATATCTACTCATTACAAGCTCATACAAAAGTTTTAATTTTCTTTTTATGGTGAATTCTTGTTTTTAAGCTTTTTGTTGTACACGTGTTATTAACATATGTTTAATAAATGTTTCCGTTGTCTGTCATGCTCTAAGGAATAGGATTTATAATATCTCTGACTGACACAAATGTGTTAGGTAATTACACGCTGGCTCCTGTACTACTACATTTGGAGTAAGAAGACGACAAAAATACCACATGTTAAAAAATACTAGTTGGTGAAATATTGAAAATTGTGCATATTGCCACACTTTTTCATAACACTATTATTTAAAAAAATAACCATCCTATTTTTATAAGGTAAGGTGGGGCAAGTGCTCTCCGATATTGATTAGTAACGCTTTACAAAATCACAACTACTTTGTTTTTCAGCAAAATTGAACAAATCATTTTATGCATACTTTTTGGAATATTTCCGTTTTATAATACCAATGCCAAATTAATATTTGCACCAATTTACAATAACAATTAAAAAGTTTTTCAAAATCTACAGTAAATGGACATCAATATAAACGCTCTTTTATTATTTTATTTTGTTGTACTAATTTATTTAATTGCATTTAGTATTAAATATAGTATGTAAATAATTTAGATGGTCATGTTAATCTTTGGGTTAAGTGGAAGAGCAACTTTTTAGCATGTTTTCTTTCACTGAATAAGTAGAATTTCACCCCTTGCTTCCAGTATCGTATACAATATAGCTGTATTACTTTCATATTCACGTAGTGTAGTAGTACTAATCGTAAAAAAAAATTCAAAAATTTTCTTCGTTAATATAAGTTTAGAATGCCATAATACTGTAATTTTCTTTGTTTGCACGTTTCCCTGGAACGGTTTGAGACACTGACTTGAAATTTGGCACGCACATATATTATAATGAGATCTGGAACTAGATTATATTTTGAGCTTACTCCGGTGAAGTGTTGGGGGTAAATAGGGGTAAATATGGGAAAATAAGTAAAGCAAGCTACTAAATGTCCAGAAATTTGGGATTTGGTGCTTATACTAGAAGCAAAGAACTCAAATTTTTTTGTAACATTTCTCACCCTCCCCCTCTGCCGCCACTCCACTATTGGCTTGGTTATCAAAACAAAATTGTACTTTATTGCGTACAAAAACAAAAGTTCTCAAAAAGTTGTTGGACATCAGCCATCCCCATTACCAAACCATGCCGACGATTTCAAATATCATATTTTAAATATTTTATGAGCCATTATTTCGTAACTAGAGTGCAAATATAGTATTAATATGTTTTTGTTTAAAGAGACTTGGATGGGAAATCTGGAAGTGGAAGTAGTGATTCCTAAGGTAGCAGTCTTTTTAAATTGAAATGATTATTATGTTTATTATTATTATTATCATTTTAAGTATTAGATTTTCGCGTCATACATTAGAATACGGAAGAAATAAATTTTACCAAATATTGTTTAAGAGGCTTAAGATTTCACAAGAATAATAATTTGGGTGAATAATCAATAATTATAATAATAGTTTCCTAAATTACTTATTTATATAAAAACAGATTCATTTAAAATGGGCTAATAGTTATTAACGCTGCAATTTTCTAAACATAATCAATTAACAGCTTTATAATGGATAATAAACTTATTAATTAATTACCAAACAATAATATTAAAAACTCTAATTGAAAGGCTCTGGCCTCTTTAGTATATTTTGTCACAATTTAACGTTTAATATTATTATTTAAAATTATTTGGTACAACATAATACATTGAAACATATTCTTTATAGGATTTTGCAAACAGCAGAAAAAATAACTATCTATAACTAAAAGAAAAACTTTGTGTAAAAATATTAATTTTAGGATTTTGATTTGCTAGCATAACCAGAATTCTGGTTATCGAAAGAATGCAAAGATTTCATTAATATTTTTTACACAAAGTTTTTCTTTTAGTTATAGATAGTTATTTTTTCTGCTGTTTGCAAAATCCTATAAAGAATGTTTCAATACAATTATAAGCAAACAAATAATAATTCATTTTTAAACATAATACATGTTATATTAGATTTAAGCATTGCATTATAATAACCTCTGTATAACCGTATTATTCTTTAAGTTCTTATCAACACGTTCACATAAGTAATTTAATACTTTCAATAACAAATTCATTTCTTTATTTCATATCTTTCTTTATCTTTGTAATTCAATACTTTAATATTCCAAATTGCACGTTTTAGCTTAGGTTACTTTTGTGAAACCCTGATGCATAGATTTAGTTTCTGTTCACTCTGCATTTTATACAAACATTATAAATACGACTGAACGACGCTTTTGGCTTCAGTCTGCATCGTTCAGTTAACTCAACATATTAATTTTACGAAGAGCATAGCCTCTCTTAATATGTTACTATTATTAATTTCATTTTGAATATTGTTAATTTCTCCACTTAAGGGTTATGCCCGGAGATTAACTATCATCTAGTTTTAAGTATCCAAGTTGTAAAACAACCTATTTATTTAATAATAAAAATACTCTTTTGTGTAAACTTAAAAATTGTTTTTAAAAAGTGAAAACTACAAATCCAGATCTAACAATTGGCGCAGTCGGTAGGATCCGCAGCAACTCTACTAGAACAAGGAACCAGAGCCTAACTGGTAGTGGTGGATCTCAATCCTTCAACGGAAAACGAACTTCAAACCCTTCAAACCAAGAAAATCGCACATTCAAGAAACTTAGCATTTAAGAAGAAACCAACCCTAGCATTTAAGAAGAAACCAACCAAAGCACAAGAACAAACACACAATCCCGCAACAAATGAAAACCCTTATGTAAGTACTTTTAACAATTGAATCATAAGTGCACCGAATTTTATTTTCATTTTTATTTTTTAAACGCGAAGTGTTCTATTGTCCAATATCTCCTACCTCCAAATTTTTTTTCCCTTAAATTTTAAATAATTAAATTATAACAATGGCTCAAGAACAAATTGAAATAGCTCGTGAACAACAAGAAATTATTCGCGAACAGCGTGAGCAAGTAATAGAACCATACAAATTGTCGGAGATATTCTCCATTGTCCTAGAGTTTGATGGAGACCAAATTTTATTAAACACCTTTTTGAACGCTTGTGATCATGCACAACGCATGGCAGTCGGAGACCAGCGTATTCTTTTGACGCTTCACATCAAAAACAAGCTTCGTGGGCGAGCAGCTCAGTTAATCAATTCTAGGAACCCAGCCACTTGGGCAGAAATTAAACAGTTACTGGCAGTTCATTTCGGTGATTCCAGAGATTTGACGTCGTTAATTCAAGACCTGCAACGCGTTAAACAATTGCCAAATGAATCCGCGTTAACTTTCTTTTCCAGGTTGCAAACGCATAACGCTAAAATGCACGCCGCAGTGCAAAAATCACGATTAACTCCAGATCAGAAAGATGCACAGTCTCAACTCGTGGAGACTATGACTCTAAACACCTTGCTTACCGGGCTAGAACCGCGATTAGGTCAAATTATAAGGGCTGGAAACCCCGATACTATGCTCGAAGCTTCAGCACGAATCAAACGAGAGCTTCAACTCTCCTATTTTGAGAATCAAAAATTTAATAAACCAATTACTAATCCCCGAGACAATCAGGCCCCAGTAAGAAAACCTAACACGACAACACCTTTTCAAAAAACTTGTGTGTATTGTAAGAAAACCGGACACGTCATAAACGAATGTCGTGCACGTCAACAATCACCGCAATACCCGAATTTCACCCCCCAAAATTATTCAAATTTAAATTTCCAAAGACAATATGCTGCCCCGCAACAACCGCAACAGCAGCAACAACAACAAAGGCCATTTATACAACAGACATTCCCCAATCAAAATCAGAGACCCACTCAATTCCCTAATAGACCAAATCAGTTTCAACGACCGTCTGTAATACAACCAAACCCAAACTATAATAGGAATGCCAATCAACCAAGAACTCATCATATTAACTATCCGGCACAATATTACTCTAACGAGGAATATCAAGAAGGCGCATATAATCCCGAATTTCAGGAATTTCCATCTAATTCACAAGAAACCTTTTCTGAGGAACACTATCAATATCCTTACAACTTTCAGGATTTTCAGCTAGGCCCTCAAACCCTTCACGACCCCCCGAATTTCGAGAACCAATACCCCAAAACTTCGACGGAAGAGAACCCTGTTCAATTCCAGGAAACTATTTCAGAGAACTACAACCCAGTTGCAGACCTCTCGTCCCAAATTCAGTCCATGAATCTAGACGACTACAACCCCAATCTGAACTTCCCCGATCAAATTTTCATCTAAACCCACTTCTAACCGTCAAGTCCAGAAACCTATTCTATATTAAAGATATCACAAAAACATTCAAACTTCTCATTGACACAGGCGCAGGAATCTCTATCAAATTTCAGGAAAATGCCGTTATTCAAGGGATAACTAATGAAAAAATTTTAATAACAGAATCAAAACTTATTCCATTTAAACCCGGCGACCCTCACAAGGTATTCATTCATAACTTAGATATAGAATTCGACGGATTACTCGGATCGGACTTTCTAGATCACTATGATTGCACGATAGATATAAAAAATAGACAACTTATTACTAATTTTAAAACTGTACCCCTGTTCAAAGCAGACGAGGAAGACATTGAAACACCAGTTATTAAAAAGAATGTACAATATCTGCACCCTAATGACAATTTAATAAAAAACGTAATCTCTATTCAACCACGTACAGAACAAATTTTTAAACTAAAATGCGATTTAAAAAGTACTGATGCTATACTGCTAGCTCAGGAACAAGAAAAAGTCAGATTACCCAATGCCGTAGTTAAAGTAAATGAAAAGGGTGAATGCCCTGACGCTGACACCTTAACGCGCATTAAAGTCAATCACATACAAAAATGTGTAGCGTACCACAACAACGCACAAAATACAGAAGACCCGCCTGACCCAGAAATCATTCCCGACGAAGATATACCACCGGAACAAATAGCCAGAGAATACGAAACCTTCGAGAGATTGTATCAGACAGAGTCCCTAATCGATTACGCGAAAATCAAGTTTTCAAATAATCAACTGCTCGATAAAGATCATAAAAATATAATTACATTCTTTCAGCAAGACAATTTACAAGATATCCACTACAAAATAATCGAGGATATTCTTGAAGAAAACCCTGAGTTTTCAAACAACAAAATTAACACCGTATCTAGTCAAACAGTAAAGAACAGATCGTATCATATCGTACCCTTATCATTCGACCCCTTGTCGGCAATTTTACAACTTTTCGTTACGATATACAAAAATCAGAATGACATAAATCCAGCAAAAACATACTATGTCGAGAATAACTTGAACTTACCTATTCTCGAAATCTTCTCATTTATTTTTAGCGACAAAGACATACAGCTAGTCGTTTGTCAAGACGTTGTAACAAAACCCGATGAAGACCAAATTCCCATAATTCTAAATCAGTTTCATGCTGGCAAAAATAATCTCCATCGCGTCATTAATGAGACGATACGTAGAATTAAAAATAAGTACAATTGGACCGGACTAACAAAAGACGTCGAAAAATTTATAAAATCATGCGAAACTTGTCAAAAAGCGAAAATTTTACGTAAAAACTTGGACAATCCTCTAGTCATTATAGAGACACCGAAAACCCCGTTCGAACGCATTAACATTGACATCCTTGAAGTTCCTACACGAAATTATGCCCTAACAATCAGGGATGAACTCACTAAATTCACACAAGCTTATGCTATAGAGGACAAAACCGCGAAATCTATCGTAAATACACTTCTACTGTACTTTCAACATTACGGTACACCCCTTCGCATCCATTGTGACTCAGGCCGAGAATTCGAAAATCGACTTCTTAAAGACCTTTGCCTTCTTTACGATATTAAATTAACATATTCTAGTGTACACCACCCACAATCCAACGGCTCACTAGAGAGATTTCACGCGACGCTCATGGAAATGATAAGAGCTAATAAATTAGAAAACCCTAGCGAACACCCGTTAACCATCTTACCATACGCAGTTATTTGTTACAATAACTCTATAAACAAAACTCATGGCTTCACCCCGTACGAATTAATATTCGGACATAGTGCAAGTCGTCCCCCTGAAACACTTTACAATCACGAACAACTCATATCTAAGTACATGCGAGATTTAAATAATAGAATATCGCACTATTATAAAATAGCTCGTACAAGGACCCAATTACAGAAAGAAAAGGCAAAAGTAAGATTCGATAAACATGTACACGACAATTTACCCGAATACAAAGTAGGTGACAAAGTCTATGTAAAGGAAAGTCAAATTAAGAATAAACTTCAAAACAAGTTTAATGGACCATTTGAAATTAGAGAAATTCTAAACAACTCTGCTATACTTTATAACCCTCAGACTAAACACACTACAAAAACCAACTTTGACAGAATGAAACCATACTTTGAAAATTAAGTTATTTTCAGGTTTCTTCTGCTGCTCAAAGCAGTATCACCCCAATAGAAAAATCAATTTATGATATATCAGATGATTTAGCTTACATTCAGTCAAAATTACGAGTACTCGAGATATGCGAATCTCTTATGGAAAGTTATATGTTTTTAGAAAATAGTTAGGATAACATTTTAAACTCTATCACATTTGCTCGATTAAAAATCCTACATAGTTCGATAATTGCCCCGAAAGACTTAGTTTCTTCTCTTCAAGAAGTATCTCAATCTCTGTACAAAAATAATCTGCCGATAACACCACAAATTTCAAAAGTTGCTCAATATTTTGATATAATAGAACTCCAGGCTTTTCAATCTGGATCTAAAGTAATATTTGTTTTAAAAATTCCATTAACAGAACCAGAAACTTACACCCTCTACCACCTTTACCCTATTCCTATATTGGATAATCGAACAGGACTACATCATATTTTATCAACGACACATAAGTACATAGCAAAGGACGATGATTCATTGTTATTTGTACCTCTCCCGAACCTTGACAATTGTAAATCCTTAAACCCCAGTGTAAGACTTTGTTCAAATGTGCTTCCGTACCCCATAGACAGTGACGCGATATGCGAAGCCCAAATACTAAAACAATTAAGTGTAGTGCCCCGGACTTGCCAGTCAAATTTATTGTTTGCTAAAGACTACAGTATTCAAAAACTAAGCAACAATAAGTGGCTAATACTAGTATCAGACAATCTACCGGTAACCGTAAAGTGCAACAACAGAGACGTTATTACGAAAATAATCCAGCTGAACTCAATCTTGACTTTGAAATCGGAGTGTAGTGCCTTCATAGGTAGCACCAGGGTCCATACCTCATCGCACCCGCTAGACAACTTACAAGAGCCATCCAGTTCGAATACCATACGATTGTTGTAACCATCTCCCGGAGAAATCCAAACTCCCAAATTTAAAGCCACTGAAGTTAAGCAACCTCAACACGGACGATCTAAACATCGCCAAGCATAAACTAGATCAATACTCGGACGATCTAGACAAAATCATCAATGAACCATTCATCAACAAGAACATTTCTTGGTTCACGTACTTTACGATAACTTTGATTATCATACTTATCATTTTATTCGTAATCTGCAAATGCAGAAAAGGCAGAAGAGACGCAAGGATCGGCATCTCCCTATCCAACGATCAACCACCGCGACCTCCACAACCACCGAAGTCCAAGCTTTTCAGTGGATATGGACATTTACTCCCCAAAAGAAGACCAAGTGTAAATATTCGTGAAATCCCCGAGGATATCGAACTAAATCCCTCATACAGCAAAACTTACGCTTAAAAGTTGATTTATAGCATCAACTTTTTTATAAGAAAGGGAGTTGTTATATTAGATTTAAGCATTGCATTATATAATAACCTCTGTATAACCGTATTATTCTTTAAGTTCTTATCAACACGTTCACATAAGTAATTTAATACTTTCAATAACAAATTCATTTCTTTATTTCATATCTTTCTTTATCGTTGTAATTCAATACTTTAATATTCCAAATTGCACGTTTTAGCTTAGGTTAGTTTTGTGAAACCCTGATGCATAGATTTAGTTTCTGTTCACTCTGCATTTTATACAAACATTATAAATACGACTGAACGACGCTTTTGGCTTCAGTCTGCATCGTTCAGTTAACTCAACATATTAATTTTACGAAGAGCATAGCCTCTCTTAATATGTTACTATTATTAATTTCATTTTGAATATTGTTAATTTCTCCACTTAAGGGTTATGCCCGGAGATTAACTATCATCTAGTTTTAAGTATCCAAGTTGTAAAACAACCTATTTATTTAATAATAAAAATACTCTTTTGTGTAAACTTAAAAATTGTTTTTAAAAAGTGAAAACTACAAATCCAGATCTAACATACATATACAAACAACTCCAACTATATTTCAGTTATTCAATGTGAATCCCAACAGGATCCTGAACCAAAATAGGTTAAGGGTGTGTTACCAAGGTCAAGTACCTCATTTACTGTCGTCAATCTTTCAAAATAGTGTTCTAAAAAACAAACCAACAGAATTCAGATTTGATTTAATTATTAAAATTAATGAACTCAAATCTGTTCTGTATCATATTTTATATTTGAATACTAAATGAAATTAAGTTTCTAAAGTTTTCTCCTTTGGATTATTATACACGAACACCACTCAATCGTCCGCAATTCATCATTTTTTTATATTCTTTAATGAGACTCAAAGGGCTTTAACTATTGAAATAAAATATAACACATGCTAGAATAAATATATTAAATGTGAAAAAAAGTTAAAACCGGCATAACATTTACTCCTATAAGAGATTAATACATTAGAAATTTTGACAATTTAATTGAACGGTTTACTAATAGAGGGCGATGCGGTAGCTCCTCGAAGTAGTAACCTGCTGCAAATCACTAAAAAGCAAGGTCGGGCTTATTTTTTCTTTTCTCTAGCGTTTAATATGGAGCTTAAAAGAATTTTAATTTACTTGTCAATTGATTTGTTACATTATCATAAAAACTTATAGCTAGCCAATTGTATGGTTTCTGTTATATCGACATAACCATTAGTTCGCTATTTCTATATACGAATGTACTGTGACGTACAAAGGCACTTTTAATGTACAACTCAAATATAGGTTGCGATATCCATTCGGTTCTGGTTGTTACAGATTTGTATTTGGGTCCGATTCAGCCACTGTTCTTTGGTTTTTTTTTGGAATGGCATTATTTATATTAACGTCCTGGTACAGTTCAGCTATTGCTGTTCTACCACTCAATCAGGACACGTACACATAGACACCAACACAACAATTCCCTGCGATATTGCCATCTGCCGCAGCTGAGACTCGAACTCAGGAGAGATAACACCGATTAGACACGTTGTGCCACAACAGCGATCTAGCTCACTGCTACCGTCTCTGTAATACATGAAAAGCGCCACTAAACATCCATACCCTGGCCAGGATTCGAACCCGGGACTCCGCGGTCACAAGCCAAATACTTTAGCACTGCGCTACTGAGCCAGTTTCCAAAGTTTTTAACCTGTTGTACAAGGTGACCCACAGTTAAGCCGCCAACTGTTCATGTAGATTTTAGAGTAGGGAGTGCACTTATTTTAAACTGAAAAATTGGCTTAAACGTTTGGCGATTTAACTCTGGGATACCCTGTATACGGTGTTTGGTAAAGCAATGCCTACCCTGAATAGTAAAGGGTAGGAGGTGATTTGGAATGTATATAATAATAATAGTAATAATAATAATAAATGACTTTATTAAACAAACAGTGTTTGTTTACATAGGCGAAGTTCAGGTGACATACCACCTGCTCTTCTACATGAGCAAATATACATACACGAAAAGTCAATTTTTCATCATTTATGTAAGTATTACGTACTTAGGTTGACTTCGTATTCTGAAATAATTTGTTCCCGTTATATCTAAAATATAAATAAACTTTCAATAAAAAAAAGTTTTTGTTAACTCGAGAAAAAATGAGAATTTGAGGTGTGGAATTTGGAACTCTATTAAAATTTGTTAAAAAAGACGTCTCGGTGATAATTATTAGTTTGAAAATGTCTCTATTTATCCTCTTTATATGGTATTATCTTTATCTAAATGAAACTTAAATATGTGGGGTTTTCCAAAAAAAAAAAAACAAGGCTGTCATTTCCATAGCATACCAAAGATTATAAAAGTATTATTTTTTTATACTCGAAATGAGATCTATTACTTCTAATGCATTTCCATATTCGTTTTCTTATTTCAACCGTAATGATCTTTAGTGCTATTTCTCTTCGTAATTGTAGGGGAGTTTGTTCTATTTGTACCATCAGTTGAGCACAGCTGTGAATTTGCTCTATGTAGACAATTTCTTTCACCGTACCTTATACGTAAAAGTTCTACGGTGTCAAATGTGGGGACCCCATAGAAGCATACGTGCTGTCAGCTCGTCAACGACAGAATAAAATATATCACACAAATAAGGAAATGAGTCAGCATAAAACAGGTACTAGAAACCTGCAAAACTGTCAGAAATCACATGCCCATCCCGTACAAACTGCACATCTGCATGTGTATAGGAAACCTCGGGTACTTGCTTGAGATCCTGCTGTTCAAACAGATGACTCATTTAATTATTTATTTGCTAGACATTAACAAATAAATAACTCGTCCTGATGCTCGGAGTCGAAGAATAGAAAAAGCTGTCATCTCCCTCGAAAATCACATCCAGGCAGCGCTGACGGAAAGCACGACGGAAACTGTAACGAGAAGAGTTGCATTGCCGATGGGAGATCTCTCTGAGCACACCGTGCAGCTCATTCGAGAAAGAAGGAGGGTTAAGAAACTGGTACAGAGGACAAGACTCCCAGAACACCGAAGGGAATACAATCAGCTAACTCGAAGAGTTAAAGAAGCGCTGCAAGAGCACAGGCAGAACCGATGGCAACGTCCTCTGGAGTCGCTGGACCCTTAGGACAGAAGCATGTGGGCCACCCAGAAGGCCCTGCGTGCCAAGCGAAAAGCAATCCCGCCCATCCACGGAGAGAACGGTATTGTCTACACTCGTCAGGAAAAAGTCGAGGCTCTGCCGACAACTTGGAACTGCAGTGTAGAGAAAACCAGATCGACGACGAGGACGAGGACTGGGAGGACGCCGTAATACGCAGAGTCAGAAGGCTGCGACGCATGCCGGATGAAGAAATAATCCCTCCGACTTCTCCAAAAGAAGTCCTGAGAAGCCTCAAACCCCGTAAAGCTCCAGGGTGTGACGGAATAGAAAATATTGTACTCAGGAAACTACCCCTCAAAGGACTAGCAGCAATGGTGAACATCATCAACGCCATCCTGAGACTACGTTATTTCCCCATACAGTGGAAGAAAGCCGACGTTATCATGATTCCGAAGCCAGGTAAGAACTTAACCTTTCCTTCTAGTTACAGGCCCATCAGTGTTCTACCGGCGATGAGTAAAGTAGCAGAGAGGATCATCCTGAAAATACTTAAAATCCCGACCGATAAGCTGCAGATCATTCCAGATGAGCAGTTCGCCTACAGAACCGAGCACTCCACCGAGCTCCAAGTGCTCCGTCTAACGGAACACATCACGGAGGGTTTCAACCATCGACAAGTCACAGAAGCGATCTTGCTCGACGTAGCCAAGCCCTTCGACAGGGTTTGGCACGATGGTCTTCTGGCGAAGATGCTGTCGATGGGTTATCCCGTCGGCATCGTCAGGCTAGTGAGATCTTGCCTTCTCCGGAGGCAACTCCGTGTGAAGATTGCAGACAAGCTGTCCAACTACAGGCCAATGGAAGCAGGCGTACCGCAGGGATCGGTACTCTCCCCCGACCTGTTTACCATCTACACCTCCGACATGGCCAAGAACCGCGAGGACCTCTTTGGCGCTCTACGCAGACGACACGGCCATCATCGCAAGATCATGGAGCGCAAGACTTGCCACCAGCAACCTCCAGGAAGCAGCATCCATTCTGGAAGAGTGGTGCAACAAGTGGAAAGTCAAAGTCAATGCGGAGAAGAGCAAAGCCATACTCTTCAAGAGAGTCAGAAAGCAAACTCCCACAGGACACGTTTCCATGAACGGCGACAACATCCAATGGCACGATACCGTCAAGTACCTTGGCGTTATCATGAATAGAAGCCCGACGTGCAAACAAAACACGGAAGCAATTATACAGAAGGCGAGGACGAGAAGGACTCTGCTCTATCCAATGATTGGCAGACAAAGTCAACTCAACCTGAGGAACAAGTTCACGCTCATTAGGAGCCTCATTGCACCCATTCTGACCTATGCCACCGTGGATGCACTATGGTTTGTCAGAAACACCGACAAGTCATCCAGGACAGAGCTATATAGAAACTATACGCTCGTGCAGCAGAGCATGGGAATCCGCTGGTTAGACCGGCGACTGACTACGACCCCAACGACGCTCCTAGACACAAGAGGCCGAAGCTCCAGATCCTGGATAATGGGTAAGTATAACTAACCTTCCTTTCAGCCCGATCTTCAAGCCACGCCGCAAGGAGACAATGATCAAAACACCCAAATCACTCGATCCCGAGGATATCCAGCAAACAACCAGCTAGGTACCCTTACCCTAGCCCGTGGCGGCCTCCGACGCTAAAATAAACTTCCTTCCAACAAAATTGGAGTACACTCCCAAATCCTTCTAAACTCCGAAAGGGTGCGGCAACAGCCGTTCCTTTTCACGACAGACGAAAGACGCTCCCGAGAGCCGACATGCCAGCGAAGAAAGAAACTCAAGACAGAAGAGCGCCAGAAGAAACGACCAAGCTGGCAGGGTCCAGCAGCCAGGACCAGGGTAGGTCTGCTAACTTCGTCTACACCGTCTGCATTTGTAGGTGGGGTAGTCGTAAAAGCAGACCCACCCCTTATGAGGCCGGTTCAGGTCTACAGCGATGATTGGGGCAAAGAGCTCAAGATCGACCCCTAATCATCCGAGACCGTCATCACAGTCAAGAATATTGGCGCGGAGTATTGAGTATTGGAATATTGGTCGGAGAAATGGTGAACATTGTTAGTGGTTGAGCGTCTATGAAATTATAGCCTTGTTTTAGTTGAAAAATGTCGTATATTTAATTTTCGCTCATGCATTTCTGTGGCCCTCGGGGTCCCCTGATTTAACACCAATGGACTTTTACATGTGGAGTACGATGAAAGAACTTGACATTAAGAAAATCCACAGTCGTGGTGACGGCAAAAATAGAGTGACTTGAATTACCATCACGAACAGAAATAAGACTAAAGACGATTATAGTTGAAATAGGAAGATGAACACGGAAATGAGTTAGAAGTAATGGATCTCGTTTCGAACAGAAAATAATTATTTTGTGACTTTAAAAATGAAGCCTTTGAAATTGTATCCTTATATTTGTTCAAAACCACATATTTATGTTTCGATTATATGAGAAATTATTCTCGATTGATATTCCTTTGGCTATTTTTAGCTACTGGTAAACCTTGAAAGACTATCCGATAATGCCGCATAATGGGGATAAAACAGGGACGTTTTCAAAATAGTTTAACAGCTAGATGACTTTTAACTTTTATTTTTCTTCTTCTAGCCAATAGAAAATTTTCAATACTTCTACATCCACGTAGTAGACATGAAATTTGGTACACGTATGTATGTATAACGAGAGCTAGAACTATAATATAATTTGAACTTATTCTCTTGAAGGGTTGGGGGGCATATAGAGGTAAATAATCCTTTAAATTATTTGAATTATAACTTTTTATTTTATTATTAATTGATTAATATGAACATCAAAACAACTTTTGTGACAACGATCTAATGCGCTGTTGATTTATGTATTAAGTGTAAATAGTTTCGACCAAAAATATTGTATATTTTCCTCCATCTGTCATTATTGAATATTTATCATAACTCACTTCAAGATCTATTATGAAAGAGACATTTTTTTCGCATCGAATAATTCTTACAGAACTTATAAATATCAAGAACGACTTTATGGATGCACTGATATAAAAAAAGTCGTAAAATTCTATTACTTAACCGTAAAGATTTATATTATGTAATACAGTAGTAGTACTTCGTATACCTTATGTTTAGAAAAAATCTGGACCCACATAACCGTAAAAGCAACCAGTAATTAGAGAACCCACGTCTGACCTACTTAAATCCAGACGAAATGTGCTACCATTTACCCTAATACCCTATTACATACAACCCTTTATTATCGGCGGTCCTTTTATTGACAAGTAAATATACCGTTCAATATCGTATAAAAACAACTTTCTTTAATAGTCTTATTGTACTGAGAAGGATCGCTGTTTGGCATATGTCAAATGGGTAGCTGTACGAAGAATTACTTAATTATATATGGGTGTATTTTTGAAAGGACCCGCTTTCTGAGGTAAAATTTTAGAATAAAAATCTCATTTTATAAACGCATAATTATATTTATTACGGTGAGGAAGACAAAATATTTTCAGTCACCCAGTTTTACGCATTTAAATATGTATTAAGTTTGTCCCCAATTTTATGGACCGATGATTAAAATTTGCGAATGAGGGACACAATTATAACAAATATAAAATTATATAGAAATTGTTTAAGTGCTTCACTTTTTCTACTCTATATATTTCATATGTTTGAATTTGAACTAAAAATCAAATTTTTAGTTATGTTTAAATAAAAACTTTTTTTGAAATTTTTTGGTGACCTTTAGTTATATATTTCTAATAGCAAAATAATTGCCATGTGATCAATATTAAGAGAAAATAAAATTATTATAAAGTCGAGTTTCGTATTCATTTCAATACATCCTCAGAACTTACGATAAAGCAATTACAATTTAACAAAATTTTGGTAAACAAGACATACATTTATGGATATACAAATAAATTTAAAATTTTGTTATACATAAATACACAAAAATTCACACATATGTGGGATACACGCCTGTTTAGGCACATGATAGAAATATGTGAGAATACTAAATTTATATAAAATTACCAAAATTGTTAATTTTACAGAGATACAAATTTCGAGGCCTTGGTTTGTAGACATTGTTCTTGATAGCACCCCAGAAAAAAATCTAAAAGTGTGATGTCAGGCTAGCGAGGAGGCCACAGTTCAAATGGACTATTTATGCATATCCGACGAAATGGCAAATGTTGATTTAACCATTCTCGGTTCAACCGAGAATTATGTACGGATGCACCATTTATTTCAATGTATATTTCATATATATCGCACATTAATGGGTATATTTTACTTATTAATTAATTTATTTATTTACGGGACAAGCTCTTTTTACAAGAAACATACAATATTGATTATTTACAGTAAGGTGGTTTGAACACACAACATGTATTGGACATTATACAAATAATATAAAGTGGTTACGCTTGTTTAATTGATTTCTTAAAAGATAAAGTTGAAGAACCAAAAAGTTCTACATTATTTTGAATTGTATTGGCAGTCCTCAAAATTCTAGTTAACGCCTCATTTTGTCCATAATTTGTATGATGAAAAGATACGTGAAATGAAACATATTCTTTATAGGATTTTGCACACAGCAGAAAAACTATCTATGAGAACTTAAAGAAAAATTGTTTGTAAAATTATTTATTTACAATCTTTGCATTCTTTCGATAACTTAAATTCTGGTATTGCTAGCAATTAAAATCCTAAAATGAATTTGTCTTTCTTATTGGACAAATCTCATTCTAACACTAGTTTCTACACAGTCCCTATGGCTATGCAGAGTAAACCAGTATCCACATAACCCTCTACGGCCATGAAGATTCAGTTAAAATGAGAACAAATGCCTAAAATGAATTTATTTACATACCTCGTCTTTTGGAAAATTTCACATTCAAATGGATTACATTTTCATGAAATCTATCATTCTGTTCTTGGAAATGCTTAGCCTTTGAAACGTTTTTCGCCCTTATTCTGGAGCTCATCAGAAAGGCACACAGCCACTCACACGATGTATCATGCAAAAACCAAGACAACTTTTTGACATCAATGTTTGACATTGACTGAATGAAAAAAACAGATTTTTACCTATGTATTACCTAACTAGTAATGGAGCCTATATAGTATATACTCTATACATGTTTAAAAGTGAATTTCTTTTTGATTTTTTTTTTGTTTGCTTGTACGTGAAATATATCCGAATTGCGATTTCGTCTATCATTTACTTTAAATTTGTTGAGTTAAAACATTAACACTGTACATTTTTCATTGATAATTCGTATATAGAACACCTTTGTCACTTACTGATATATAACTAGTGTGTGTTATGTTACTTTAACTCGAACTGTCGTTAAAAATAAACTTGTCATATAAATTACACTTCGTTTTCATTAATAAAATTTTATCAGATTACTAAGGTCAGGGCACTGAATATAACCAAGTATTTTGTGCAGAAAGCACATATCAGTCTCCAATCTTCTATGTTCTAATGTGTTAATATTAATACAAGCAAGAAAGTCATCATATTCAATGATATTCATCTCTCAAATACCCCAACTTAAACGCATAAAACCTTAAAAATTTCTTTTGAACACCTCTATATTGTTAATATGAATAGTATAATTAGGACGCCAGACTAAGGAGCAATATTCCAATACTGAACGTACCAAAGAACAGTATAACAATTTGAGACTGTGGACAGAAGAATCAGTACCACATCTTTGAGTGAAACCTAGTATTTTCAATGACTTTGATATTACTTCATATGTATGGATATTATAAGACAGTTTATAGTGGAGTAGATCTGGCATTTGAAAAACAAGTGCCTTTTTAAAAAAAAAATTCCGTCTTATAGAGGACGACTTCCTCCACTTCCCTGACACTTTCACATCCGAGATCTAGGTGGGGAGGGGGGAGGGGGGCTGTTAAATATACGGAAAATCGGTTTTTCTCAGTTTTCCCGAGTTCGGGGAGATGGACAAAAAAATGTTTCAGATAAAAAAGAAAGGCAGAGGCACGTCAACTGATTTTTGGTTTTTTAAAATCGGCCAATTAGGGCCGGAGCTATGGCCGTTTGAAGGGATTGAATTTCAGAGTAGGAAGAGGGATCGGACAGGAGGTATGAGGGGTGTTTAAGAGATAAGGAATGGGGTTAGGACGGTAACTTTTTTTTTCTGTTGTGGGTGGTTATAGGTAGAGGTTGAGGCCGC
Organism: Stenurella melanura; assembly: GCA_963583905.1. Classification (NCBI taxonomy): domain Eukaryota; kingdom Metazoa; phylum Arthropoda; class Insecta; order Coleoptera; family Cerambycidae; genus Stenurella; species Stenurella melanura. The sequence continues at coordinate 65,017,299 of OY757311.1, forward strand.
GGGGGGAGCTCTCTAGGGCAATTAGGGTAGGAGAGGGAGGGGGGCACGTGCAAAAAGGGAAAACGGCCATATCTCCGGTTCTAATAGGGCGATTTAAAAAAATCAAAATGGTTTTTTCCTTTTTTGATCAGCTATAATGTTGAATAGGTAGGAAATAATTTCCGCCGAAAATGTAAAAATGGGGAGCAAAAGAAAAAATCTATTTTTTTCAAAAATATTTTTTAGATATAGGCGTTTTCCCTTTTGCACGCTCCGCCCTCCCTCTTCTTCCCTAATTGCGCTAGAGAGCTCCCCACGCAGCCTCGACCTCTTCCTATAACTGCCCACAACAGAAAAAAAAGTACCATCCTAACACCATTCCTTATCTCTTAAACACCCCTCATACCTCCGGTCCGATGCCTTTTCCTACCCTGAAACTCAATTCCTTCAAACGGCCATATCTTCGGCTCTAATTGGCCGATTTTAAAAAACCAAAAACCAATTTTTTTTTGATCTGAAACATTTTTTCGTCCGTCTCCCCGGTCGCGCGCAAACTGAGAAAAACCGATTTTCCATATGTCTAACAGCTCCCCCTCCCCCCGCACCACCTCGATCTCGAATGTGAGAGTATCAGTGAAGTGGGGGAAGTCGTCCTCTATAAGATGGAAAGAAAAATTGTTCGAAAAAAGGCACTTGTTTTTCACCCCCTTTTTTCTGCCAGATCTACTCCACTATTATTATCAAAATTAATTCCCAGATCTTTTACGCGAATGATCCCGTGCAACACATTATTATTAATTTTGTACGGCGAATTTATTCTTGCAAATGTAATCTATAGCACTTATTCACATTTAAATGTAGGACATTGTCATCGCACCAATGTGATAAATGATCCGAATCACTTTGCAACAATTCAGCAACTGAAAGATTTTTAATTATTCTGAACACTTTTAAATCATATTTCCTCATTTATGAATTTCCAAAAGTTTCTTAGATCATTGTTTATATTAATTTCAATTTTCCTCACATAATTTTGGTAACAACACTTTCTTAATTTTTTATATCGGGATCTTATCTGACAGAAATAAATATAACATCTCTTCAATCTCAATCATCTTCTCAATAACATTCCAGAACTCATTGTTAAAGAAAGTAAGCAGTCGCTCAGCGTATAAGGTGTTGTAGAAGAAAAATCAACCGATTATTGTATCACCTAAAATATTGCACCATACGTTAACATTCTGTGAGTCTTGGTTTTTGCAATTGATTACTCAGTGAGAATTTTCTATAGACCAGTATCTGCAATTTTGAGAAGATATCACCCAATTGGTAGTAAACGTAGCCTCATTAGTAAATATAACTTTCCTTAGAAAAGTCACTAAAAGAATTGCGTTGGATCCAAAGGCAATAAACTAATCATTTATTTTCGTCATCTTCTCTCAAGATGTGCAAGAATTTTGACTTTAGCGGCCGATTTTGTGACGAATAAGGCATCTTTAAATATTTTGCCCTTTGACGTAAACTCACTTGGGGATTGGCGAGTTGAAACTATGGTAACATTATCATCATTATGCCTTCGATTTCGTAGTGGACAGCCAATTGGGAACTTTTAAATACATTTCCAGTTCGATTTAAACGTGCATTTATGACTACAGTTCCATGTTCAACAGGATTTCTCTGCGAATGTCTTACGTTGAATTCTTCCGCAACTTCTCTGTCTGTTCGAAAACCATCACCAAAAAATTTAGTTATTTCAGTATTTTGTTGGTATACTAACGCAATTAATTTCAAATTGACAGAAGTAGAAATTACTCATTGGTGTACATGGTTTGCTAGTGAGTACTGATAAAAAATCGAACTTCCGATGAAACATGATGACAAAAAATTTCAAAATTCGAATTTCGTCTCAAAACTCGGTATCCAAAGTTAAAATAAGATCTGAACAACTTCTTCTAGTAACTTTTTTCGATATCACCAACACGGCGTAAAATATTGAGAATCTGTCCAAATCACGAGGTTGCAGTAGGCTGAGGTTACACCTGATATTTGAATTGAGTACTCTAAGAAATGCAGCTCTTGAATTTATACCTTTGTACTAAAATTCAAACCTCTATTTCTAAAAATTAATTAAACACAGGGGTATCTTCACCTTACGTGTATATGATTATTATAATTTTATTTGAAAATTGCACATCCGAGGTGGGGGGTTGTGGAGGAAATCTGACGCGTCAAAAAATTTTATTTGTTAAGTTCGGTTTGAGCTCGTCAAAATATATGGAAGAGCGTAGACGTCATCATGATTCCCAAACCAGGTAAGAATTTAACCTTTCCTTCAAATTACAGGCTCATCAGTCTCCTACCTGCGATGAGTAAAGTAGCAGAGAGGATCATTCTGAAGAGACTTAAAACCCCGACCGATGAGCTCCAGATCATCCCAGATGAGCAGTTCGCCTACCGAACAGAACATTCCACCGAGCTCCAAGTACTTCGTCTAACGGAGTACATCACGGAGGGTTTCAACCACCGCCAAGTTACAGGAGCGATCTTCATAGATGTAGCCAAGGAGTTCGACAGGGTTTGGCATGAAGGTCTCCTGGCGAAGATGTTGTCGATGGGTTACCCTGTCGGCATAGTCAAGCTTCTAAGGTCCTACCTTCATCGGAGGCAACTCCGTGTGAAGATTGCCGACAAGCTGTCAAACTACAGGCTCATGGAAGCAGGTGTACCGCAGGGATCGGTACTCTCTCCCCACCTGTTCACCATCTACACCTCCGACATGCCAAGAACCACAAGGACCTCTTTGGGGCTTTACGCAGACGACACGGCCATAATCACAAGATCATGGAGTGCAAGACTTGCCATCCGCAACCTCCAGGAAGCAGCATCCTTCTTGGAAGAGTGGTGCAACAACTGGAAAGACAAAATCAACGCGAAGAAGAGCAAAGCCATCCTCTTCAACAGAGTCAGGAAGCAAACTCCCATAGGACACGTCTGCTTGAACGGCGAGAACATTCAATGGCACGATACCATCAAGTACCTTGGCGTTATCATAAATCGAAGCCTGACGTGGAGACAGAACACGGAAGCGATAATACAAAAAGCGAGGGAGAGGAGGACTCTACTTTACCCTATGATAGGTAGACAGAGCCAACTCAACCTGAGGAACAAGTTCACGCTTATCAGGATCCTCATTGCACCTATTCTGACCTACGCCTCCGTTGCCAGGGGATATTAAGCAGCCACCCATCTGAAGAGGATACAAGCTGTGGAAAATATCGCACTTCGGTGCGCAATTGATGCACCATGGTGTGTCAGAAACGCCGACATCTTCAGAGACCTGGAATACACCCCAATAACTGAAGCCATCCGGGACAGAGCGAAGAAGACAGAGCCCGTGCAGCAGAGCATGGGAATTCGCTGGCAAGATAGGCGACTGAACCATTACATTTTCACGTCGTTGGGCCTTCTCCACAACCGTTAAAAAGCATGTGGACCGCCAAATCCGCGGTTTTACTGACCTAATTATCTTTTTATCTTAATAGACCCAAGATTCCAGTCAGTTTGTTACACTAGCTTTTAAACAATAACAAAAAATATTTTCTATTCCTAGTATTTCCAAAAGCCGCAGCAAAAATCACCTAGAGAACATTGATGATCCATTCTTTTTTTCTTAAATAAATATTTTAAAGAAAATCACTGTTGCTATACATATTTATTACGACCATTTTTTAAACAATAACAAAAATAAATAATTCCGGTCAGAATTCCACATGCATGCCTGTTGAAAATCACGTAGACCGAAACGTGTTTTTTAATCGCTCAAAAATTCCAGCACATGTTGAAAGGCACGTAGATCTAATTAACGTTAATGACCGGGGCCACCCACCAGATAAGATCTCGCGGTGATTAAAATTTCCAAATCTTCCACATGCATGCCTGTTGAAAATCGCGTAGACCAAAACGTGTTTTTTAATCGCTCAAAATTCCAGCCAAATTACACATGTTGAAAGGCACGTATATCTAATAAACGTTAATGACCTGGGGCCACCCACCAGATAAGATAATTATCTCGCGGTGATTAAAATTTCCAAAATCCGCGGTTTGATAACCCAATTACGTCATTATCTTAATTACCTCATTAACGTTAATGACTTTTCAAGGCCAGTGTCATGCATACTACTAGGCGACTGACTTTGACCCCAACGACGCTCCGAGGCACAAGAGGCCGATGCTCCAGATCCTGGATAATGGGTAAGTATAACTAACCCTATACCTGTTTCAGCCCGATCTGCAAGCCACACTGCAAGGAGGCAATGACCATAAACATCCAATTACCCGATCCCGGGGGTACCAAGCAAACAACCAGCTCGGTACCCTTACCCTAGCCCGTACCGGCTTCTGACGCTAAGAAAGCGTCTCTGGCCGAACACAAACCTGAGTTACACAGTTCACACTTCCTTCAGACGAAATCGGAGCACATGATGCCAATCGGCACTCTGGGCTTCCGACTAGTCAACACCCCCAAATCCCTTTCAAACTCCGAGAGAGCTCGGTAACAGCCGTTCCCTCTCACGACAGACGAAAGACGCTCCCGGGAGCCTATACATGCCAATGAAGAAAGAGGATCAAGATAGAAGAGCGCCAGAAGAAACTACCCAGCTGGCAGGGTCTAACAGTCAGGACCAGGGGAGGTTTGCTAACATCGCCAGTACCGTCCGCATTTGGGGGGGGGTCCAGGTCTACAGCGATGATTGGGGAAAGAGCTCAAGCTCGACCCCTAATAATCCGAGACCGTCATCTTGTGTCAAGAATACTGGCGTACGTCAAAATATACAAAATATATAGGAATAGTAGGGTCTGCAGTCTAAGTCAGAAGATTTTTTTGTAGTCCTGTGTTATGTGAATATCATCTGTATTTCTGTATTGGTAATAACAAAACTACCCCACCTTAATAATAATAAAGTAAAAGCATGTACTGTTCCAATCTACTATTCTATAATATGTTAATCGTCCTTAAATACGCCACTGATGCATAGTCAAATTGCATTTCGCAACGTTTTCAACTATTTTATATAATTGGAAATACCCGAGATGAAACTCTTTAGTGTAGGTACTATTTAGAAGTTCTTCGTCAACCGGTTTCTGACTAATTCAGTTGCCATATTTATTTCTATGAATAGGAATAATATATTCCTCTTTTAAATTCCAACAAACTTATTACATCTTAAAGATCCCTGTAATCGTCAAATGGCATTGTGCGTAGACTAATAGAAACAGACGACCTAAATTCAAAGTCGCAACAGGTTGGCATGTTGGTAAAATAAATTAAAAATAATAAAGTGATTCATATACCATAGTGTGTTGTTATTTAATCATTCATCTTGCAATAAGCAAGTTTGAGTAATAATAAGTCAAGCCAGCCAAGCAAAGAGTTTCGCAAGGGACTTGTAATAACTAGCCAGCCATTTAGTTTAAAGCGCTTCACGTGATACGAGGAGCCGTTAATATATAAAAACCGCATTATTTCTAGGACTAACTGTTATATTCAAATTTACCATCCGTAAAATTTTTTCGCACATCTAAATTGATAAATAGATGTTTCTGTTTAAGTTCGCGATTATGATGGTATTCATAGAAGTTTAAAAACAATTAAGTCTTAAATACATTTAGTAAATTATTTGTTAATCAATCAATTATGAATCAATAGGCACCATGATATTTTAGTAAAAAATGTGGTTTACCGTTAAATGTTGGCGATGCACATTTTTTATTATATTCTTCGCAGAAAAGATAGGTGTATGGTATTTGCCAGATACATCTCTAAAACAGTATATGTCATAAACTTTGAATAATCATTCGTATGTCTGCGCCATTATTCACTAACCCATTCTATCTGTTAATCCGACCGTTTGTCTGTCGTCCAACCGCCTGTCTGTTCGTCCGACCATCTGTCTGTCCCTCCGATCGCCTGTCTGTCCATTCGATCGTCTGTCTGTACATTGTGTACATCCATCGCGATCCTTGTAAATATGATAATTTCAGAATGAAAATTCTGAATGCACGTAATTTAAATAATACGTTAATGTTTGCTAAAAGAAGAAATCTATTGCTTTTGGGCAAAATCGATCAATAAATATAAAAGATATAAAAAATCTATAAAAATTATGTAAATCTTTACATGGATATGGTTGACAAGATAACTAGTATAGGAAATGGCATGCAAAATCAACGACGAAAAGTCTGTCACTCAGTAATCGAGCATATAACTACGAAACATTTTTCTCTCTGAAAATTATTAGTATGGTGGGAGAATATGGAGGGGGGGCATTTCTTTTAAACGAATGGGGATAGATATCTGCTCGCATAGGTAGTTAGTATGTGTACACATACCCCAATTACACTGGCAGTCGAAAATTCCGTTCGGTGCGCGATAGAGGAACATTTTAAAAAGAAAAAAATTGTTAGCTTCTAGTACAAACATCAAATACCAAGTTTTCGGACTGGTGCCAGCTTACTTTACATCTATTCTCCAATCTGAGTTCTCTCTTTGCAACCTAAATAAGTTTGCATGAAGTTGATCAAATTGAATGCAAGAGATCTTAAAATTTTCGTCATCTATCTATCCGATACTTACAGTTTTTTTCTTTTTAGGGGCAACCATGAAATGGCCATGAAATGTTTTAATGGATTGTACCTATTATACCCACTTTCACACCCTTTTAAGGGTAGTTTTTGCAGTTATTCTCTTGCAATGATCTAGTAAAGATAAGAAATTATCAATTGTATACATAGAAAAATGAACAACTTATAGATATAATTCTATAAACTTCTTTTTTATGTTTGTTATGTAAAATAGTTTGCCATGTTATTATATGGGAGGTTGCCCCTAAAGGAAAGGGGGTTATAAGTAGAGTAGCTTCGGCTAGACTTCGCCCTTGGTATTATGTATGTATTAATACTAAATAAAGGCAATTTATTATTATTATTATTATTATTATTATTATATCAAATAAGGTGATAGATTTTGAGACATTTTGCATTCAATTTAATTATGCCCAAAGTTATTATATTTCATGTAAATTATAATAATGTATAGACTTTTACAATTTAATGAAATAGAGAAACCTGCAGAAAGAAATGACATGTAACGGTTGTAATATACCCACCAGGCAGATAAAGTTATCATTACATGTACATATATAAATGATATGAAGCTACATAAACACACTCACTCTGAGAAAATACAACCTAAAAATGTATCTGATTACGGTACTCCATCAGAAACTAACAACACTTAAATAATTAAGAATTCAGTCTTTCAGAAAGTCTTTTCTGCTTAATTAAATAAACTTATCTTCATTTTTAATCTTCTCAAATTAAAAATTAAGATTAAATAGATAAGTATATTATGAATAAATATTGTCTGCATTAAGTATATAGTAATAGCGCTAGGTGGCTTTACTAGAATGGATACATAATACCATGGATACACATTGTCAATGAAGGGACATCAGTGTAGTGCTCTTTATGTCTCAACTCCTCATACGATTGGTCGAATCGTGTGCGAATACTCTTTGCGGCAGACTTACCAACGACTTACGTAAGTCTAATTAGAGTATAGTAAACGAAATACATATAGTGACACGAAGGAGTAGTAAATTGAGCGACGGTGTCTTTTGTCGGCTTTAACTGCTTTATCGGCATGCTTTTCGATATATCACCATATCTCTTACGTCTACCATGCGATATATTTATTTCATTTCGTTTTCTCTATTGTCAGTCACTAATACTAGATTCAAAATGTGGCGAATTTCGTGGACTTTTATATTTTTGAAGCTGCATTTGTTAAATATTTATACCTACTTGGTCTGTTAGTGGATGAGTCGCTTTGGAACTACATAAATGATGAAAGTGGATGAAAAATTGATCAGCGAGCACAAAAAATGAAGAAAGTATCCGGAAGCAAAAACTTAATATTATAGATATGTTTTATTTATGTAATTAATTTATTTGTAGAATATTCTCCCAAAATACCACAGGCGCTTTTAAATTTTATCTATATTTGTTGCCAAAGAATAATACAATTCGTGTAAATTGACATTCTCAAATATAAAATATCCCTCCTTAAAGCGCTAAAGATTTAATTAGGTAATAAACTACTAATTTACACCATTTATATTAGTGTTCAACTACGATTTCAAAAACATTTTACTGGTGAAATTCAAGGCATTAGTACTATATACGACTACCTTCGGTAAACGAGGGAAGCGGAAAGTAATATATAAAAACAGTTTTCATGTGTAATGATGTGGTAAATATTCAATATCTCATATTGATTAAAGTTTTGAAACATATTCTTTACAGGATTTTGCAAGCAGCAGAAAAAATAACTATCTATGAACACTAAAAGTATGTGTAAAAATATTAATGAAATCATTGCATTCTTTCGATAACCTGAATTCTGGTTATAGTAGCAAATTTAAAATCCTAAAATGAATTTGTCTAATTCCTTATTTGAAAATTCTCATTCTAACACTAGCACCCACACAGTCCCCTACGGCCATGCAGATTAAATTTTTATCTACATAACCCCCCACGGTCATGAAGATCAAGTTAAAAATAAGAACAAGGGCTTAAAAATAATTTATTTACCTACCTTGCCTTAAAAACTTTTCATTCTAATGGATTATATTTTCATGAAATCTATCATTCTTCTGAAAAATTCTTAAGACAAGATAGGTAAATAAATTCATGTTAGGCCTTTGTTCTCATTTTTAACTTAATATTCATGACCGTAGGGGGCTATGTAGATACTAGTTTAATCTGCGTTGCCGTAGGGGACTATGTGGGCACTAGTGTTTCAATGAGAATTTTCAAATAAGAAATTAGGCAACTTCATTTTAGGATTTTAATTTGCTAGCGTAACCATAATTTATATTATCGAAAGAATGCAAAGATTTCATTAATATTTTTACACACAGTTTTTCTTTTAGTTCTCATAGATATATATTTTGTACTGTTTGCAAAATCCTATAAAGAATATGTTTCAATACAATTATAAGTAAACAAATAATAATTCACCTTTAAACGTGATAAAGGTTTTACGCGAAGTTCGTCTAAATCTTATTCTAATGTCTTCTTTATATCTTCGAGGCCGTTAGGATGGCATGGCGTAATAATTTTACTTTTTAAGTAAATCCCAAAGAAAAACGTCAATTATTTTCAATTTAATCTAACGTTATTTATCATTGATTAGTGAAATTTCAACGGTACATAGAAACCAAGGTCGTAACACACTGAATTATACTCTCTAAAGTCTAGACTATATAAAGTTGGGACATTCAAAAGTCAATTTTTTTGTAATGTTACTTATGTAAATCACTTGTACCATTTTCAAGATTTGTTAGTTACGTATTTGTGTGAGCAATCCTGGTATAAAAGGTAACATGCCGGTAGTGGTACAGGCGAGCGTCAGTGTGTTGAAATCTAGGAAGTCCCCCGGCCTTGCAAGGACGTCGCTCCGTTCTTTCACCTCAGCACCATCGACGTCCTTATTATGTGCATTATTTTACCTGATTGCAAATGAAACCATTTTATACTCGAATTATAAAATATATGTTTTAATTATCAAACTGGCTTTTATTGCGTAAAAACTTATCAATTAGTTAGTCTAACCAGTGGCGTAGGTATTATTATTTTAGTATTAACTTTTCTACCGTGAATTGATTTGGGAATTGCAGCAGGATAGCAAATAATATATAAATGAGAAATTAAGATGGACAAAATTGTTAATTTTGATAAAAATGTAATCTGGTAGACCAAGAAGAAATTCTTGATTTCTTAGAAAAAACATAATACAAATAGAAAGAACACAATCAAATAAATTATTACCAGGAAATTCTAGTAATGGGCTTGTTCAGCATTTTTTTTATTTCATAAATCGAAAGTGCAAGTATAAATTAATGGATCTGTAAAAAATCAGAATCTTATTCGCACGTTTAGTATCTTAAATACTATTACAAATCTCCATCTCGCGAAAATGGGGCGTGGCCAGGCGCTACGTCACTATACGCATAGACTCGGCGATTTCAATAGACTTGATGCTCCTTACTTGTTATAATCATAAGTGTTTTCGAAGCATTGTTTGTTTTGCTTACTACTTGACAATAGGGCAGTACAATTTGGTTAAATGTCAAAAAATTACAATTTTCTCTCGCTCCTGCCGGTACGAATTTTCGATTCTGACCGTAAAATTTACAATTAGAATTCATCTCCGGCCTTCTCCTTTCCTTAGAGGCATAGAGCGAACTTTCACTCGACGTATTTATTTAGTTACCAGCGTTTAAAAATTCCATGTTTTTCGACTTTTCAGGTTAAATCTGAAAGGTCCCAGAAAGCCATTTTTCTTACGTTACTTGCGTATAGTGACGACACAAATGAGCGCTCGGTTTTTGCAACTATTGCTAATTTCAACTCCTTATATCTCGAGAACGGAAAAAGTTAATAATACGAAATTTTAAGTGTATACTGAGAATATCGAGTACTATATGAAAAAGTATAAAAACCATATAAAAAGAATATCATGGAACAAGCCCATTATTTCAGCCAGGCATTTCGTTTTTGTAATAATTTATTGCTCTATTAGGTGACACAGATTTTTTTATCTCTAGTTATTTAAATAAAATAATTTTTCTCATATTCTGTATTTTAATTTTCCGTTTTACTCGCGTTGTTTTTTTGTTTATGGTAGAGTATGACGCTGATAATTAAGAAAAAATTAAACGTTTCTTCTTAATATTTTCAATTTCGAATTGTGAGAATCTTAAAAAAAAAGAGGATAAAATGGCGTCTAGAAATTGATTCGGATTGACTTAGGATTTATACATACCGGACCATATTTGAGGGATCTCTAAAGTGGTTTTTGGATAGTTCACGAAAAACTGAACAGTGAAACCTGTATTTTGTGCGAAATTTGGATTCAGGAGATAAATACATAAGGTAGGGAAGGAGGTGTCAGTCCTTTGGAGAAAAAATTCTTTTGTGTATCTATGTAATTATTATTACCTCCACATCCACGTAGTGGAGTGGAAGTATTGGTAATGGTAAAAAAAATTCAATTTTTTTCTTCTTCAAATAGGTTTAGAATGCCATGAAACGTCGAGACATTAAATTTGAGCGAAAAAATTTCTGTCTGTTTGTTGGTTTGTCTGTAACCTACTTTGGTGCACGTTATCTCTGGAACGATTCATGATATGGACTTGAAAATTTGTACACGTGAGTGTTATAACGAGACCTGGAACTGGATTGTTTTTTGAACTTATCCGGTGAAGGGTTGGAGGTTGGTAAATAGAGGTAAATAGGGAAAAATAAGTAATGCAAGCTAGTAAGAGTACAGAAACCTGGGATTTGGTGTACCTACTAGAAGCGAAGGCCTCAGATTTTTTATAATATTTTCCATTCGTCCCACCTACCCTCCCCCTCCATTATTTAACGTGTTGATAAAATAAAATTGAGATTTTCACTGGAAATTTGGTACATGTATGCATTATAACGACACCTGTAATCAGATTATGTTTTGAGATGATTCCGTTGACTGGTTGGGGGTTAAATAGGTGTAAATAGGGGAACGTAAGTCAAGCTGGTAAGAGTACAGAAACTTGAAATTTGGTATATACTAAAAGCCAAGGCCTCAGATCTTTTATAATATTTTCCAACCCTTCCATCACCCACCCCTCTTCATTATTAAAGAGGCTATTAAAATTAAATTGAGATATTCACTTGAAATTTGGTGCACGCATACATTATGCGACACGTGGAACTGGATTATGAGATGATTCCGTTGACTGGTTGGGGGTTAAATAGGTGTAAATAGGGGAAAGTAAGTCAAGCTGGTAAGAGTACAGAAACTTGAAATTTGGGATATACTAAAAGCCAAGGCCTCAGATCTTTTATAATATTTCCCAACCCTTCCATCACCCACCCCTTTCCATTATTAAAGAGGCTATTAAAATTAAATTGAGATATTCACTTGAAATTTGGTGCACGCATACATTATTCGACACGTGGAACTGGATTATGAGATGATTCCGTTGAAGGGTTGGTTGTTAAATAAGGGTAAATAGGGGAAAATAAATAAAGCAAGGTGGTAAGAATGCAGAAACTTGGGATATGGTGTACATACTAGAAGCCAAGGCTTTTCAGATTTTTTTTATAATATTTTTCAACTCCAGTCCATTATTGAAAGGGTTGATCAAATAAAACTGAGACTTTCCCTTGAAATTTGGTAGATGTATGTATTATAACGACATCTCTAATCATATTATATTTTGAGATGATTCCGTTGCAGGGTTGGGGGTTAAATACGTGTAAATAGTGGAAAATAAGTCAAGCTGGTAAGAGTACAGAAACTTGGAATTTGGTGTATACTAGAAGCCAAGACCTCAGATCTTTTTATAACATTATCCAACCCCTCCATCACCCACCCCTTCCGGTTATTAAAGAGGTTAATAAAATTAAATTGAGATATTTACTTGAAATTTGGTGCACGTATATATTATAACGACACGTGGATCCAGATTATATTTTGAAGGGCCTGGGGTTTAAATAAGTGTAAGTAGGGGAAAATAAGTAAAACAAGCTGGTAAGAGTACAGAAACTTGGGATTTGGTGTACATACTAAGAACCAAGGCCTCAGATTTTTTTATAATATTTTTTAACTCCCCACCCCACCTTCACTCCATTATTAAAAGAGATGATAAAATAGAATTGAGATTTTCACTTGTAATTTGGTGTAAGTATTATAACGACATCTGTAATCAATTTATATTTTGAGATGATTCCATTGAGAGGTTGGGGGTTAAATAGGTGTAAATAGGGCAAAATAAGTCAAGCTGTTAAGAGTACAGAAACTTGGAATTTGGTGTATACTAGAAGCTAAGGCCAGATATTTTATAACATTTTCAATCCCTCTACCACCTCTTTCCATTATTAAAGAGGCTAATAAAATTAAATTGAGATATTCACTTGAAATTTGGTACAAGTATGTACTATAACGACAAGTGAGGCTAGGTTATATTTAAGTAAGTAGAGGTGAATAGAGGAAAACAAGTAAAGCAAGCTGGTAAAAGTACAAAAACTTGAAATTTGGTGTATATACTCGAAATCAAAGTCTCCGATTTCCTTATTTTTCACCCTTCCCCCCACCACCGCCACCACCACTCCATTATTGAAGGGGTTGGTTAAATTAAAATAGAGATATTCACTCTGGTACACGTATGTATTGTAATGAAATCTAATTCATTCATTTTTGGCGTATGGTTTCTAACCAAAGCCCCAAAGTTTTTTATAACATCTACCTCAATTATTATGAAAATTCTATAACTAATTATTTTCTAATACTAGAGTACAAATATGCTTAAGATATTTTCTCTTAAAGAGACTTGGATTTAAAATCTGGATGTGGAAGTAGTGATTCCTTATACAGCGGTCTTTTTATTTGCATGCCTCTGCCAGAGACACACAAAACTTAAAAAAAAGAAGTTATTTTGTGTACCTATGTAATTATTATTTTGTCTCTGCCTGTCAGAGGCACACAGTTTTTTTTACAAGGGACTGACCCTCTACTCCTACGTATTTGGACCTCCTAAATCCGAATATTGCATCACTTTTGAGGAGTCTCAAAAGTGGTTTTAGCAAGTTCTTTGGAATTTTTTTTTTGTGTGGGCCTGTGTAATTTATATGAGAAAGGCATCAACGTGCCTTCTACAACGTTTGACTATTTACTTCCACTCCCAGGCCAATTGAAGCAGAATATGCCTAAACTTGTGGGTTTTTAGAGCCAGAAATTAACAGATGTCAAATATAAATTATTTTATTTTTTATTCAACAACACTTTCTTAGTTACGGAGCTAGTACAATCACAACAATAACTAATATATAAAAACAATGCAAACAACAAATAAATAAGTAAACAAATCTTCGTTTCCAACACTCCCCCTATTTGTTTACTGATTTAAAGGTACACAAAGTGAACTTCTATTTCTGATGAATTGTTCCTTTGGTAAAGCCTTCGTGAGAATATCAGCAAATTGTTTTTTAGATTCAACATAGACAGTTTCAATGAAACCCTTTTCTACTTGGTCACGTATATAATGGTATTTTATATCAATGTGTTTGGTCCTCTTATGGTGTTCTTGACTCTTGACTAACCGAATGGCACTTTGATTATCTACGAATAGCTTGGTAGGTTCGCATACATCTACATTAAGCTCCTGAAGTAATGTTCTCAACCAAATAACCTCTCTGGCTGCTTCTGAACCTGCCACGTATTCTGGCTCTGTGGTAGAACGGGAAACGCACTTTTGAGACTGTGACGACCATGTAACCGGTGCCCCAGCTAACATAGTCAAATAACCAGTTGTTGACTTTCTAGAATCAATATCGTTTGCAAAGTCAGCATCGGAATATGCAACAAAATTTAAATCAGTTCCACAATACTTTATTCCATAGTTCTGGGTTCCTTTTAAATACTTGAATATCCTTTTTACTGCTATCCAATGCTCCAAAGCTGGACTACAAAGGTATTTACTCACTTGAGACACAGCGAACATGATATCTGGGCGTGTGACGACAGCGAGAAACATTAAACTTCCTACAGCTTCTCTATAGGGCACACTAAGCATCCTACTATCTCTTGTAGATGCTTGGTTTGCATGAAGCACAACATTTGGATCGGCAGGAATTGCTTTGATGTTACAATTTACCATGTTAAATTTCTCCAAATAACCTGAAGCAGAATATGCCTAAACTTGTGGGTTTTTAGAGCCAGAAATTAACAGATGTCAAATATAAATTATTTTATTTTTTATTCAACAACACTTTCTTAGTTACGGAGCTAGTACAATCACAACAATAACTAATATATAAAAACAATGCAAACAACAAATAAATAAGTAAACAAATCTTCGTTTCCAACACTCCCCCTATTTGTTTACTGATTTAAAGGTACACAAAGTGAACTTCTATTTCTGATGAATTGTTCCTTTGGTAAAGCCTTCGTGAGAATATCAGCAAGTTGTTTTTTAGATTGAACATAGACAGTTTCAATGAAACCCTTTTCTACTTGGTCACGTATATAATGGTATTTTATATCAATGTGTTTGGTCCTCTTATGGTGTTCTTGACTCTTGACTAACCGAATGGCACTTTGATTATCTACGAATAGCTTGGTAGGTTCGCATACATCTACATTAAGCTCCTGAAGTAATGTTCTCAACCAAATAACCTCTCTGGCTGCTTCTGAACCTGCCACGTATTCTGACTCTGTAGTAGAACGGGAAACGCACTTTTGAGACTGTGACGACCATGTAACCGGTGCCCCAGCTAACATAGTCAAATAACCAGTTGTTGACTTTCTAGAATCAATATCGTTTGCAAAGTCAGCATCGGAATATGCAACAAAATTTAAATCAGTTCCACAATACTTTATTCCATAGTTCTGGGTTCCTTTTAAATACTTGAATATCCTTTTTACTGCTATCCAATGCTCCAAAGCTGGACTACAAAGGTATTTACTCACTTGAGACACAGCGAACATGATATCTGGGCGTGTGACGACAGCGAGAAACATTAAACTTCCTACAGCTTCTCTATAGGGCACACTAAGCATCCTACTATCTCTTGTAGATGCTTGGTTTGCATGAAGCACAACATTTGGATCGGCAGGAATTGCTTTGATGTTACAATTTACCATGTTAAATTTCTCCAAAATTTTGGCAACATACCCTTGCTGGCCCAAAAATATACTTCTTTGTTCTCTATTGCGACTGATTTCCAATCCAACATAACATTCTGCAGCACAAATGGTTATCTCGAATATTTTTCCAAGTTCTGTCAAAAATATGTCCATAACCTTTTTAGATTTACACATAATTAGACCATCATCAACGTACAACGCCAGGAATAGTTCATAATTTTCAAAGAGTGCATAAAAAATGCATTTTTCAGCATCTAACTGCTTGAAGCTGTATGAACTAAGAAACTCCACAAACTTCTTATTCCAACATCTCGGAGACTGCTTCAAACCATATAGGCTTTTGTTGAGTTTGCATACCAGAGTACAATCTTTTGTATTAAAGCTTTCCGGCTGCTTCATAAAGATTTCTTCTTGTAAATCTCCGTTCAAGAAAGCCGTCTTTACGTCAAACTGACAAATTTCTAAATCACTGACAGTTGCAATTGATAATAACGTTCTAACGGAATCATACCTTACAACTGGTGAAAATGTTTCAAAATAGTCTATGCCAGATTTTTGACTATAACCTTTTGCACAAAGTCTGGCCTTATATCTTTCAATTTTACCATCCGCTTTATATTTTATTTTAAACACCCATCTGCACCCAATTGCTTTGCGATCCGCTGGTAAAACTTGTAGTGACCACGTCTCATTTTTCATCAGCGACTTAATCTCATCTTCCATTGCTTTCTTCCATTCTTCTTTTTCTCCACTTTCCATAGCTTCTTCGTAGGTCTGAGGTTCACCTAATACTGCTGCACATGCTTCATACCAAATTGGTTTCTTAATATCTTCACGGTGTCTTAAATAATGGCCATTTTCTTCTGAAGCTTTATCCTTAGGCTGATTAATTTCTACTTCTATGTTTTCTGACGTTTGGTTTTCTTGATTAATTTCTACTTCTATGTTTTCTGACGTTTGGTTTTCTATTCTGCCTTCTGATTTGGTGTCTACGGACTCTTCTTGTAAATTATCTTCATCTTCCATCTCAAATATAACGTTGTTTTGACATGACATATTTCTACTGTCTTTATAAATACATCCATTGAAATTAACATGTTTCACGACGACAACTTTCCTGGCAGCCAATTCATACAATCTGTAATTGGAACTGTTGCCGTCATATCCCACTAATATTTGTTTCTTGGAATTTCTCTCGAACTTATTTCTGAACTGTTTAGGCACAAGTACGAATGCTTCAGATCCAAACCTTCGTAAATGGCTAAGATTTAATTGTTTTCCTGTCCATTTTTCGTAAGGAGTAACATACTTATCTTGTGCACACAGGCGACGATTTAATAAGTATACGGCCATATTAATTGCTTCCGCCCAAAGATTCATCGGGAGAGCAGTACTATGCAACATACTTTTGGCACTATCAACTATAGATCTCAAATCTCTCTCTGCCCTTCCATTTTGCTCTGGTGTATATGGAGCACTGGTTTCATGTATTATTCCATGTTCTTTAAAAAGATCTTTAAAATGATGGTTAACAAATTCTGTTCCATTATCACTTCGGAATATTTTTATTTTATTACCAGTTTGTCTTTCTGACATTTTCTGAAATTCCAGAAATTTTGTGAAAACGTCACTTTTATGTCTTATGAAATAAACAAAACGATATGAAGTACAATCATCCTTGAATAAAACGAAATAATTAGCTCCTCCTAATGAAGTACTTGATATTCTACCGCAGACATCGGAATGAATGTATTCACCAGGTTTTTCAGCTCGTCTATTCAAATTAGCATTAAATGATTGCTTATGTTGTTTTCCATATTGACAACCCTCACACTGAATACGTGTGACTTCTTTATTTGGGATTTTGATATCAGGTATCATTCCTTTGTCAGACATGTCTTTCAAAGTACGAAAATTAACATGACCCAACCGTTCATGCCATAGCTGAACAATACTCGTTTCTGCGGAGTTTCCTTGAATTTGTAGGATTTCAAATAACATTTTATAGCATTGATTCTCCAGCTTCCTTCCAACAGCAACTACACCATTTTTATTTCTAACTTCTATGAATCTACTATTAAATTCGACCTGCAAATGAAGCAGAATATGCCTAAACTTGTGGGTTTTTAGAGCCAGAAATTAACAGATGTCAAATATAAATTATTTTATTTTTTATTCAACAACACTTTCTTAGTTACGGAGCTAGTACAATCACAACAATAACTAATATATAAAAACAATGCAAACAACAAATAAATAAGTAAACAAATCTTCGTTTCCAACACTCCCCCTATTTGTTTACTGATTTAAAGGTACACAAAGTGAACTTCTATTTCTGATGAATTGTTCCTTTGGTAAAGCCTTCGTGAGAATATCAGCAAGTTGTTTTTTAGATTCAACATAGACAGTTTCAATGAAACCCTTTTCTACTTGGTCACGTATATAATGGTATTTTATATCAATGTGTTTGGTCCTCTTATGGTGTTCTTGACTCTTGACTAACCGAATGGCACTTTGATTATCTACGAATAGCTTGGTAGGTTCGCATACATCTACATTAAGCTCCTGAAGTAATGTTCTCAACCAAATAACCTCTCTGGCTGCTTCTGAACCTGCCACGTATTCTGACTCTGTAGTAGAACGGGAAACGCACTTTTGAGACTGTGACGACCATGTAACCGGTGCCCCAGCTAACATAGTCAAATAACCAGTTGTTGACTTTCTAGAATCAATATCGTTTGCAAAGTCAGCATCGGAATATGCAACAAAATTTAAATCAGTTCCACAATACTTTATTCCATAGTTCTGGGTTCCTTTTAAATACTTGAATATCCTTTTTACTGCTATCCAATGCTCCAAAGCTGGACTACAAAGGTATTTACTCACTTGAGACACAGCGAACATGATATCTGGGCGTGTGACGACAGCGAGAAACATTAAACTTCCTACAGCTTCTCTATAGGGCACACTAAGCATCCTACTATCTCTTGTAGATGCTTGGTTTGCATGAAGCACAACATTTGGATCGGCAGGAATTGCTTTGATGTTACAATTTACCATGTTAAATTTCTCCAAAATTTTGGCAACATACCCTTGCTGGCCCAAAAATATACTTCTTTGTTCTCTATTGCGACTGACTTCCAATCCAACATAACATTCTGCAGCACAAATGGTTATCTCGAATATTTTTCCAAGTTCTGTCAAAAATATGTCCATAACCTTTTTAGATTTACACATAATTAGACCATCATCAACGTACAACGCCAGGAATAGTTCATAATTTTCAAAGAGTGCATAAAAAATGCATTTTTCAGCATCTAACTGCTTGAAGCTGTATGAACTAAGAAACTCCACAAACTTCTTATTCCAACATCTCGGAGACTGCTTCAAACCATATAGGCTTTTGTTGAGTTTGCATACCAGAGTACAATCTTTTGTATTAAAGCCTTCCGGCTGCTTCATAAAGATTTCTTCTTGTAAATCTCCGTTCAAGAAAGCCGTCTTTACGTCAAACTGACAAATTTCTAAATCACTGACAGTTGCAATTGATAATAACGTTCTAACGGAATCATACCTTACAACTGGTGAAAATGTTTCAAAATAGTCTATGCCAGATTTTTGACTATAACCTTTTGCACAAAGTCTGGCCTTATATCTTTCAATTTTACCATCCGCTTTATATTTTATTTTAAACACCCATCTGCACCCAATTGCTTTGCGATCCGCTGGTAAAACTTGTAGTGACCACGTCTCATTTTTCATCAGCGACTTAATCTCATCTTCCATTGCTTTCTTCCATTCTTCTTTTTCTCCACTTTCCATATCTTCTTCGTAGGTCTGAGGTTCACCTAATACTGCTGCACATGCTTCATACCAAATTGGTTTCTTAATATCTTCACGGTGTCTTAAATAATGGCCATTTTCTTCTGAAGCTTTATCCTTAGGCTGATTAATTTCTACTTCTATGTTTTCTGACGTTTGGTTTTCTTGATTAATTTCTACTTCTATGTTTTCTGACGTTTGGTTTTCTTGATTAATTTCTACTTCTATGTTTTCTGACGTTTGATTTTCTATTCTGCCTTCTGATTTGGTGTCTACGGACTCTTCTTGTAAATTATCTTCATCTTCCATCTCAAATATAACGTTGTTTTGACATGACATATTTCTACTGTCTTTATAAATACATCCATTGAAATTAACATGTTTCACGACGACAACTTTCCTGGCAGCCAATTCATACAATCTGTAATTGGAACTGTTGCCGTCATATCCCACTAATATTTGTTTCTTGGAATTTCTCTCGAACTTATTTCTGAACTGTTTAGGCACAAGTACGAATGCTTCAGATCCAAACCTTCGTAAATGGCTAAGATTTAATTGTTTTCCTGTCCATTTTTCGTAAGGAGTAACATACTTATCTTGTGCACACAGGCGACGATTTAATAAGTATACGGCCATATTAATTGCTTCCGCCCAAAGATTCATCGGGAGAGCAGTACTATGCAACATACTTTTGGCACTATCAACTATAGATCTCAAATCTCTCTCTGCCCTTCCATTTTGCTCTGGTGTATATGGAGCACTGGTTTCATGTATTATTCCATGTTCTTTAAAAAGATCTTTAAAATGATGGTTAACAAATTCTGTTCCATTATCACTTCGGAATATTTTTATTTTATTACCAGTTTGTCTTTCTGACATTTTCTGAAATTCCAGAAATTTTGTGAAAACGTCACTTTTATGTCTTATGAAATAAACAAAACGATATGAAGTACAATCATCCTTGAATAAAACGAAATAATTAGCTCCTCCTAATGAAGTACTTGATATTCTACCGCAGACATCGGAATGAATGTATTCACCAGGTTTTTCAGCTCGTCTATTCAAATTAGCATTAAATGATTGCTTATGTTGTTTTCCATATTGACAACCCTCACACTGAATACGTGTGACTTCTTTATTTGGGATTTTGATATCAGGTATCATTCCTTTGTCAGACATGTCTTTCAAAGTACGAAAATTAACATGACCCAACCGTTCATGCCATAGCTGAACAATACTCGTTTCTGCGGAGTTTCCTTGAATTTGTAGGATTTCAAATAACATTTTATAGCATTGATTCTCCAGCTTCCTTCCAACAGCAACTACACCATTTTTATTTCTAACTTCTATGAACCTACTATTAAATTCGACCTGCAAACCTTTGCTCGTAGCTGCTCCCACTGAAAAAAGATTTTTCTTCAACTTTGGAACGTATAAGGTTTCTACCAATGTACGAGGAACTCTTCTACCATTCACAACAGCCATTACACTAATTGAGCCAATTCCTTCAGCGGTAATAAAAGAGTTATCTCCAATTTGGACATCTTTGTTCTTTAGTGGTGTTATTTGTGAAAACCACTCTTTGTGCGACGTCATATGCTTTGATGCTGCACTATCAGCGAGCCAGATATCTTCACATCCATCAGCAACTATATTTTTCATCTCAGCACTAAGAGCTTGATTTCTGTAATTTGGATCACAGTTTTGCTTGCTGTAACCAGGTTGAAGTTTACTAAGCCTTATTCTACATTCAGATTTGAAATGCCCCTTCTTGTTACAGTAGTAGCACGTTACATCTTTTTTAGAATACTTTGTATTAGGAATAAAATTACTTTTGGTATTAGAAACAAAATTCTTTTTGTTCGAACTATGAGGATACTTATTGAGTTTAACAGCAGCAAACGCAGTTGTTAGCTCGTCTGCCTGAGTAAGCCTCAATTCTTCTTTGAGAAGCCTTGTTGTAAGATTTTCAAATGTTTGTTTATCTTCGTCGTATGAGTCCCATGCAGTTACGAATGATCCATACTTGTGAGGTAAACTTTCTAAAGTTTTAGCTATTTTATCTATATCGCTTACTTTTTCTTCAACATCAGCTAGAGCTTGTGACATTTACTCTATGTTGCTAATATGCTGTGCAATACTGTCGGTTTCTGACATTTTATAACTGAAAAATTTTTGTTTAATCATCACTTTGTTCGCGGAGGACCTTTGTTCGTGAATTATTTTCAGCCTTGACCACATACTGGCGGCATTATCACACGTTATTACAGTCTGCAATTGACTAAACTCCATTGACATAGATATTAACATCATCCCTTTAGCATTTAAGTTTTCCCATGATTTCTTTACGTTTTCTTCATCTGTTATTACTGGTTGTTTTGCTTTACCATTAATTAAATCCAGCAAACCCTCTGCTCTAAATATTATTTCCATCTGGTATTTCCACAGTGAAAAATTCTTCCCATCGAATTTCTGAATATTAATATTCTTGAACTTGTCCATCTTATTACCTTTAGAATACCTTTAACTGGTATGTTAAATTTGATGTGACTTGACACGAAACTAGTTTTCTTCTATTACTAGAGAACCACTGACCCTTCTTATTGTACTGGGTGTTCTGGGCCCATAACCTGAAGCAGAATATGCCTAAACTTGTGGGTTTTTAGAGCCAGAAATTAACAGATGTCAAATATAAATTATTTTATTTTTTATTCAACAACACTTTCTTAGTTACGGAGCTAGTACAATCACAACAATAACTAATATATAAAAACAATGCAAACAACAAATAAATAAGTAAACAAATCTTCGTTTCCAACATGTTGGAAACGAAGATTTGTTTACTTATTTATTTGTTGTTTGCATTGTTTTTATATATTAGTTATTGTTGTGATTGTACTAGCTCCGTAACTAAGAAAGTGTTGTTGAATAAAAAATAAAATAATTTATATTTGACATCTGTTAATTTCTGGCTCTAAAAACCCACAAGTTTAGGCATATTCTGCTTCAGGTTATGGGCCCAGTACACCCAGTACAATAAGAAGGGTCAGTGGTTCTCTAGTAATAGAAGAAAACTAGTTTTGTGTCAAGTCACATCAAATTTAACATACCAGTTAAAGGTATTCTAAAGGTAATAAGATGGACAAGTTCAAGAATATTAATATTCAGAAATTCGATGGGAAGAATTTTTCACTGTGGAAATACCAGATGGAAATAATATTTAGAGCAGAGGGTTTGCTGGATTTAATTAATGGTAAAGCAAAACAACCAGTAATAACAGATGAAGAAAACGTAAAGAAATCATGGGAAAACTTAAATGCTAAAGGGATGATGTTAATATCTATGTCAATGGAGTTTAGTCAATTGCAGACTGTAATAACGTGTGATAATGCCGCCAGTATGTGGTCAAGGCTGAAAATAATTCACGAACAAAGGTCCTCCGCGAACAAAGTGATGATTAAACAAAAATTTTTCAGTTATAAAATGTCAGAAACCGACAGTATTGCACAGCATATTAGCAACATAGAGTCAATGTCACAAGCTCTAGCTGATGTTGAAGAAAAAGTAAGCGATATAGATAAAATAGCTAAAACTTTAGAAAGTTTATCTCACAAGTATGGATCATTCGTAACTGCATGGGACTCATACGACGAAGATAAACAAACATTTGAAAATCTTACAACAAGACTTCTCAAAGAAGAATTGAGGCTTACTCAGGCAGACGAGCTAACAACTGCGTTTGCTGCTGTTAAACTCAATAAGTATCCTCATAGTTCGAACAAAAAGAATTTTGTTTCTAATACCAAAAGTAATTTTATTCCTAATACAAAGTATTCTAAAAAAGATGTAACGTGCTACTACTGTAACAAGAAGGGGCATTTCAAATCTGAATGTAGAATAAGGCTTAGTAAACTTCAACCTGGTTACAGCAAGCAAAACTGTGATCCAAATTACAGAAATCAAGCTCTTAGTGCTGAGATGAAAAATATAGTTGCTGATGGATGTGAAGATATCTGGCTCGCTGATAGTGCAGCATCAAAGCATATGACGTCGCACAAAGAGTGGTTTTCACAAATAACACCACTAAAGAACAAAGATGTTCAAATTGGAGATAACTCTTTTATTACCGCTGAAGGAATTGGCTCAATTAGTGTAATGGCTGTTGTGAATGGTAGAAGAGTTCCTCGTACATTGGTAGAAACCTTATACGTTCCAAAGTTGAAGAAAAATCTTTTTTCAGTGGGAGCAGCCACGAGCAAAGGTTTGCAGGTCGAATTTAATAGTAGATTCATAGAAGTTAGAAATAAAAATGGTGTAGTTGCTGTTGGAAGGAAGCTGGAGAATCAATGCTATAAAATGTTATTTGAAATCCCACAAATTCAAGGAAACTCCGCAGAAACGAGTATTGTTCAGCTATGGCATGAACGGTTGGGTCATGTTAATTTTCGTACTTTGAAAGACATGTCTGACAAAGGAATGATACCTGATATCAAAATCTCAAATAAAGAAGTCACACGTATTCAGTGTGAGGGTTGTCAATATGGAAAACAACATAAGCAATCATTTAATGCTAATTTGAATAGACGAGCTGAAAAACCTGGTGAATACATTCATTCCGATGTCTGCGGTAGAATATCAAGTACTTCATTAGGAGGAGCTAATTATTTCGTTTTATTCAAGGATGATTGTACTTCATATCGTTTTGTTTATTTCATAAGACATAAAAGTGACGTTTTCACAAAATTTCTGGAATTTCAGAAAATGTCAGAAAGACAAACTGGTAATAAAATAAAAATATTCCGAAGTGATAATGGAACAGAATTTGTTAACCATCATTTTAAAGATCTTTTTAAAGAACATGGAATAATACATGAAACCAGTGCTCCATATACACCAGAGCAAAATGGAAGGGCAGAGAGAGATTTGAGATCTATAGTTGATAGTGCCAAAAGTATGTTGCATAGTACTGCTCTCCCGATGAATCTTTGGGCGGAAGCAATTAATATGGCCGTATACTTATTAAATCGTCGCCTGTGTGCACAAGATAAGCATGTTACTCCTTACGAAAAATGGACAGGAAAACAATTAAATCTTAGCCATTTACGAAGGTTTGGATCTGAAGCATTCGTACTTGTGCCTAAACAGTTCAGAAATAAGTTCGAGAGAAATTCCAAGAAACAAATATTAGTGGGATATGACGGCAACAGTTCCAATTACAGATTGTATGAGTTGGCTGCCAGGAAAGTTGTCGTCGTGAAACATGTTAATTTCAATGGATGTATTTATAAAGACAGTAGAAATATGTCATGTCAAAACAACGTTATATTTGAGATGGAAGATGAAGATAATTTACAAGAAGAGTCCGTAGACACCAAATCAGAAGGCAGAATAGAAAACCAAACGTCAGAAAACATAGAAGTAGAAATTAATCAAGAAAACCAAACGTCAGAAAACATAGAAGTAGAAATTAATCAGCCTAAGGATAAAGCTTCAGAAGAAAATGGCCATTATTTAAGACACCGTAAAGATATTAAGAAACCAATTTGGTATGAAGCATGTGCAGCAATAGTAGGTGAACCTCAGACCTACGAAGAAGCTATGGAAAGTGAAGAAAAAGAAGAATGGAAGAAAGCAATGGAAGATGAGATTAAGTCGCTGATGAAAAATGAGACGTGGTCACTACAAGTTTTACCAGCGGATCGCAAAGCAATTGGGTGCAGATGGGTGTTTAAAATAAAATATAAAGCGGATGGTAAAATTGAAAGATATAAGGCCAGACTTTGTGCAAAAGGTTATAGTCAAAAATCTGGCATAGACTATTTTGAAACATTTTCACCAGTTGTAAGGTATGATTCCGTTAGAACGTTATTATCAATTGCAACTGTCAGTGATTTAGAAATTTGTCAGTTTGACGTAAAGACGGCTTTCCTGAACGGAGATTTACAAGAAGAAATCTTTATGAATCAGCCGGAAGGCTTTAATACAAAATTTTGTACTCTGGTATGCAAACTCAACAAAAGCCTATATGGTTTGAAGCAGTCTCCGAGATGTTGGAATAAGAAGTTTGTGGAGTTTCTTAGTTCATACAGCTTCAAGCAGTTAGATGCTGAAAAATGCATTTTTTATGCACTCTTTGAAAATTATGAACTATTCCTGGCGTTGTACGTTGATGATGGTCTAATTATGTGTAAATCTAAAAAGGTTATGGACATATTTTTGACAGAACTTGGAAAAATATTCGAGATAACCATTTGTGCTGCAGAATGTTATGTTGGATTGGAAATCAGTCGCAATAGAGAACAAAGAAGTATATTTTTGGGCCAGCAAGGGTATGTTGCCAAAATTTTGGAGAAATTTAACATGGTAAATTGTAACATCAAAGCAATTCCTGCCGATCCAAATGTTGTGCTTCATGCAAACCAAGCATCTACAAGAGATAGTAGGATGCTTAGTGTGCCCTATAGAGAAGCTGTAGGAAGTTTAATGTTTCTCGCTGTCGTCACACGCCCAGATATCATGTTCGCTGTGTCTCAAGTGAGTAAATACCTTTGTAGTCCAGCTTTGGAGCATTGGATAGCAGTAAAAAGGATATTCAAGTATTTAAAAGGAACCCAGAACTATGGAATAAAGTATTGTGGAACTGATTTAAATTTTGTTGCATATTCCGATGCTGACTTTGCAAACGATATTGATTCTAGAAAGTCAACAACTGGTTATTTGACTATGTTAGCTGGGGCACCGGTTACATGGTCGTCACAGTCTCAAAAGTGCGTTTCCCGTTCTACTACAGAGTCAGAATACGTGGCAGGTTCAGAAGCAGCCAGAGAGGTTATTTGGTTGAGAACATTACTTCAGGAGCTTAATGTAGATGTATGCGAACCTACCAAGCTATTCGTAGATAATCAAAGTGCCATTCGGTTAGTCAAGAGTCAAGAACACCATAAGAGGACCAAACACATTGATATAAAATACCATTATATACGTGACCAAGTAGAAAAGGGTTTCATTGAAACTGTCTATGTTGAATCTAAAAAACAACTTGCTGATATTCTCACGAAGGCTTTACCAAAGGAACAATTCATCAGAAATAGAAGTTCACTTTGTGTACCTTTAAATCAGTAAACAAATAGGGGGAGTGTTGGAAACGAAGATTTGTTTACTTATTTATTTGTTGTTTGCATTGTTTTTATATATTAGTTATTGTTGTGATTGTACTAGCTCCGTAACTAAGAAAGTGTTGTTGAATAAAAAATAAAATAATTTATATTTGACATCTGTTAATTTCTGGCTCTAAAAACCCACAAGTTTAGGCATATTCTGCTTCAATATCTGATTCACGTAGACATTTTATAACTGTTGCCGTCATATCCCACTAATATTTGTTTCTTGGAATTTCTCTCGAACTTATTTCTGAACTGTTTAGGCACAAGTACGAATGCTTCAGATCCAAACCTTCGTAAATGGCTAAGATTTAATTGTTTTCCTGTCCATTTTTCGTAAGGAGTAACATGCTTATCTTGTGCACACAGGCGACGATTTAATAAGTATACGGCCATATTAATTGCTTCCGCCCAAAGATTCATCGGGAGAGCAGTACTATGCAACATACTTTTGGCACTATCAACTATAGATCTCAAATCTCTCTCTGCCCTTCCATTTTGCTCTGGTGTATATGGAGCACTGGTTTCATGTATTATTCCATGTTCTTTAAAAAGATCTTTAAAATGATGGTTAACAAATTCTGTTCCATTATCACTTCGGAATATTTTTATTTTATTACCAGTTTGTCTTTCTGACATTTTCTGAAATTCCAGAAATTTTGTGAAAACGTCACTTTTATGTCTTATGAAATAAACAAAACGATATGAAGTACAATCATCCTTGAATAAAACGAAATAATTAGCTCCTCCTAATGAAGTACTTGATATTCTACCGCAGACATCGGAATGAATGTATTCACCAGGTTTTTCAGCTCGTCTATTCAAATTAGCATTAAATGATTGCTTATGTTGTTTTCCATATTGACAACCCTCACACTGAATACGTGTGACTTCTTTATTTGAGATTTTGATATCAGGTATCATTCCTTTGTCAGACATGTCTTTCAAAGTACGAAAATTAACATGACCCAACCGTTCATGCCATAGCTGAACAATACTCGTTTCTGCGGAGTTTCCTTGAATTTGTGGGATTTCAAATAACATTTTATAGCATTGATTCTCCAGCTTCCTTCCAACAGCAACTACACCATTTTTATTTCTAACTTCTATGAATCTACTATTAAATTCGACCTGCAAACCTTTGCTCGTAGCTGCTCCCACTGAAAAAAGATTTTTCTTCAACTTTGGAACGTATAAGGTTTCTACCAATGTACGAGGAACTCTTCTACCATTCACAACAGCCATTACACTAATTGAGCCAATTCCTTCAGCGGTAATAAAAGAGTTATCTCCAATTTGGACATCTTTGTTCTTTAGTCGTGTTATTTGTGAAAACCACTCTTTGTGCGACGTCATATGCTTTGATGCTGCACTATCAGCGAGCCAGATATCTTCACATCCATCAGCAACTATATTTTTCATCTCAGCACTAAGAGCTTGATTTCTGTAATTTGGATCACAGTTTTGCTTGCTGTAACCAGGTTGAAGTTTACTAAGCCTTATTCTACATTCAGATTTGAAATGCCCCTTCTTGTTACAGTAGTAGCACGTTACATCTTTTTTAGAATACTTTGTATTAGGAATAAAATTACTTTTGGTATTAGAAACAAAATTCTTTTTGTTCGAACTATGAGGATACTTATTGAGTTTAACAGCAGCAAACGCAGTTGTTAGCTCGTCTGCCTGAGTAAGCCTCAATTCTTCTTTGAGAAGTCTTGTTGTAAGATTTTCAAATGTTTGTTTATCTTCGTCGTATGAGTCCCATGCAGTTACGAATGATCCATACTTGTGAGGTAAACTTTCTAAAGTTTTAGCTATTTTATCTATATCGCTTACTTTTTCTTCAACATCAGCTAGAGCTTGTGACATTGACTCTATGTTGCTAATATGCTGTGCAATACTGTCGGTTTCTGACATTTTATAACTGAAAAATTTTTGTTTAATCATCACTTTGTTCGCGGAGGACCTTTGTTCGTGAATTATTTTCAGTCGCCTTGACCACATACTGGCGGCATTATCACACGTTATTACAGTCTGCAATTGACTAAACTCCATTGACATAGATATTAACATCATCCCTTTAGCATTTAAGTTTTCCCATGATTTCTTTACGTTTTCTTCATCTGTTATTACTGGTTGTTTTGCTTTACCATTAATTAAATCCAGCAAACCCTCTGCTCTAAATATTATTTCCATCTGGTATTTCCACAGTGAAAAATTCTTCCCATCGAATTTCTGAATATTAATATTCTTGAACTTGTCCATCTTATTACCTTTAGAATACCTTTAACTGGTATGTTAAATTTGATGTGACTTGACACGAAACTAGTTTTCTTCTATTACTAGAGAACCACTGACCCTTCTTATTGTACTGGGTGTTCTGGGCCCATAACCTGAAGCAGAATATGCCTAAACTTGTGGGTTTTTAGAGCCAGAAATTAACAGATGTCAAATATAAATTATTTTATTTTTTTATTCAACAACACTTTCTTAGTTACGGAGCTAGTACAATCACAACAATAACTAATATATAAAAACAATGCAAACAACAAATAAATAAGTAGACAAATCTTCGTTTCCAACACCAATTCTCTAGCTCTCTTAGAAGACAGCTTATGGTCTTATTAGTACAGAAAATGAGAAAAAGCAGTTGCTACTTACCATAACCTGCTATTTTTCCACTTTCCACTGTATCTCTTAAAGTTAATCTCGTTAGTTTCTATCATCTAGTTAGAGCTCTGAACAGATCTAAGGAAGTATGCAAAGTTTCTTAGAAATTAGTTACTGATCCAATATACAATGTTAGACTTAAAAAAGTTTTATGAGAAGGTTTGAATTAAATCAATTAGTGTGTATCTTGATTCGAAATTTAATTTATGTGAAATAAAAACAATTCAATTTCTAACTAATTAAGTATACATAAATCAAATCAGGTGTGCATAACAGACATATGGAACACAACATGGAATTATGGAACACATCCCATGACTGTTTAACTACATACAAGGTTTAGAGTGATGGCAACAATCGACTGGTTCGTGAACAGTCAAATTCTTCGAAGGATGTGTTTAAAAGTTGAGGTTGAAAGGATTGACGTTAATGATGAGGGACTATTGGGACTATATGATTTATTAGGGCTGAATACTTAAAATTAATTTATTAAACAATACAGGTCCTTCAATTTTTGCAAACATCTTATAACATATGACCTGATAGGTATAATGGATTTGCTTCTCATTAGAACCCCTTATGTAGACATATGTTTTCTTGTTTGGTATGATTTGCTGCACTAGGTAAAACTTATGGTAAAAATTAAAAATTTGCCATTTAAAATAAATAAAACTTGGCTGCGCCGTCGCCACTTGGTGCTCTTCAAAAGAAATGTCGTTTTTCACTTACTAAATTTATACCTAAAGATTTTTAAAGTATTTTACATGAAACATATTGCTCTAAACAAACAATATCATCATAGTTTCATAATTTCTTTCCAGGAGGACTCATTCAGCATCGCTGATGACTAGATATTTCCAGTTGGTTAATTTTACTTTTTTTTATATTGTTATTTTTGTTAGGTTTTATAGCATTAGCACGCTTATTATACATTAATGAACTGTAATCTACATAACAAACCAGACTTTATTCTTGTCTCTGTTATTCCGTAATTACGAATCACCCTGTATATAAGACTGAGGTATAAAACATAGGGAAGCCAAGCTAACCTGTAGCTTAATTCTCGTCTAGTCCAGTAAGTGAGATAATCAAATATAAGTATTATATTTCTTATTTAACGACAACAGATGAAGCACTATTAAAACTGTACTATTTAAATATGCGAATCTATTGTTCCCATCATATTCTGGGTCGCTATAGAATACCATTGAAAACTGGGCCATTGATGTGCAATTAATTTTGCCTCTTGCATTGGAAAAATGTTCTATTTTACATACTTTGAATTAGATCAAATTAAATCATAACTTTAATTATCTTGTGAGAAGAGGTTATGATAAAATATCAAAATTTACATTGTAACTGAATGAATTTAAATTCAAGATTTTTTTTGACGGTTAATGAGAATTAAATCATAAAATTAGCACTGAAGAAGAGAATATTAATCTGTTTCTTTCACGTATTTAATATTCTCAAATTATTAGATACTTTAATATGGATCTGTGTTATGGCATCGCCCGTAGCTTAGTAAAAAATTCCTCATAACAAACTTCCCAAAATAATAAATCATGTGAGTGTTAGAAAGTTAGTAAATCACGATTTAAAATAGTTAAATATGTCTACACGCAAAGAATTAAAATCATATTAATTTTATCAATTTAAAACTACAAAATATGTTCATGCCTGAAATATAGTCAGGATTCGGTTTTCTAAACTTACAAACTTAAAATGGCACAAAAAAAGAATGGATTCTATACAAAAATAACCATAATCTTTATGATAATAAAGACAGACATGTAGACAATTCCTTCACTAAAAACGATCCCCTCTTCTCTGCAGATTTCACAGATTTCATATTATAGAATAGGTATCTGTAATAGTTTTAAAAATGGCTCGATGCTAAAATCTACAATTCAGTCTTCGTTTAAACAATTTCTGTAGTATTTATTGTCCATAATTTTGAGGATAAATAATAAGCTTCCGCTGGTTTTACAATCCTTTACGAATATTTTAAAATATATTGGTAAATGCATAAAATTCGGTAATGAGATAATCTTTGAAATATTCTCTTACACTTTTCTGAGATCTCGGCAGAATGGCTACATCTGGGTTTAGATGCACAGTCATTATTTTCCCATATCCATAATGAAATAAAAAAAATTGCCTGGATAAGGTTGCTACTTTGACCTGAAAATGGCCATGGTCGTAGACATCTTTTAACATAATATATGTTGGAAAAATATTTAACGGATAATTAAAAATAATAACAATAATTGTAAATATCTTATACAGGGTGTCCAAAAACACAGGGCTAATAGGCCAACTCATGATCAGAATAACAAAATATGACAGAAAACAATTGTTAATTTTTGAGGTATTGACCACTTTTATGAATTTTCCTTAGATCAGTTTTCGTGTACCGCAGTACAAAACTCCATATTTTAAGATTCTAATTTTTGTTACTCTACCCCGAATAGTCCTATAGTAATAATAATAATAATAATAATAATAATAATAATAATAATAATAATAATAATAATAATAATAATAATGATAGTCGTCTATTATCCAAAAGACCGCATTGGTATAGGATTAGTCACAAAAAAATTGAGCATCTTGCTACTGAATGCTCTCATTATTGTGTGCTATTGACCAAAGTCCTAAATAAAAAAACGCTGCCTAAGTAATCACTTCCACATCCAGGCTTTTCATCCAAGTCACTTTAAAGGAAACACCTTGACTATATTTGCACTGCAGTATGTGAAAATTATTGGTCATAGAATTTGAATAATATTTGGAGCAGATGTCATAGAAAAATTTGAGGCATTGGTTTTTACCATATACGTTAAAAACGAAGTTTCTAGCTTGCTTTACCTATTTTCCCCTATTCACAACCTACCATCTCCCACCCTTTCAATGGAATCATATCAATCAGATGTCATTAAAATACATACTTTCGAGTGAATATCTCAATTTTATGTTATTAATCCCTTCAATAATGGAGTGGAGGTGGTGGGGGTGGGGTGTTGAAAAATATCAGAAAGAAATCTGAGGCCTCGGTTTCTAGTACATACACTAAATCCCAAGTTTCTGTACTCTTATCAGCTTGCTTTACTTATTTTGCCCTATTTACCTCTACTTACCTCCCACTCCTTCAACGGAATCACGTCAAAATATAATCTAGTTTTAGATCTCGTTATAATACATACGTGTACCAAATTTCAAATGAAGGTCTCAATTTGATTTTATCAACTCTTTTAATACCAATATTTGTAATATACTTTTAATTTATCCTCTTGTTTTCCCTAATGTAACTCGAATTAGTCCGAGGTCCTTCTTGTATGTGACTAAGACTAGACAGACTCCTAGTCAAAATAGTGTCATCGTTTATTTCCTGAAAAGAAAATATTAAAGAAAAGAACAGTGAAAAAATAAACGAAAAAAAGAGAGGAGAAAGGAAAAACATACAGGAACATATTGAAGAAAATAATAAAAACAAATAGATCTCTAGTCTAACCTCTAATAGTTTGATAATAAATCAGTATTAATTTTTTTAAGTGAAGAACAATCAATAAATAAAATAGTAAACTTGCCTTTAAGAGTAAAAATGTGAGACTAAAAAACGCAAAGCGAATAGTATAAAACGAAAATGAATAGTCGGCAACACTGAGCTAATGGAGTGAGTGCATTGCCTAGCCTTTACTATCACCAATTTAAAAAAATACTAATAATAAGGGAGTGGCGGTGGTGGGAGGGATGAAGAATATTATAAAAGAAAACCTGAGGCCATCGCTTCTAGTATATACACCTAATCCCAAATTTCTGTACTCTTATCAGCTTGCTTTACTTATTTTCCCTTATTTATTCCTATTTAATCCCCAACCCTTCAACGGAATCATCTCAAAATATAATATAGTTCCAGATGTTATAATGCATACGTGTACCAAATTTTAAGTGAATTTCTTTATTTTATTTCATCAACCCCTTTAATAGTGGGGTGTTGAAAAATATTATGAAAAAACCTAAGGCCTTGGCTTCTAGTACATATGCCGAATTTTACTTAATACATTAAAGTGACGGCTGCCCAGCTCATTACGCTGTGTGACAAATTATTAGGTTCAAACTTATCCACAGAGATGAATCGGCCGTCTTGGACTCATATTGTGGCCCCACCGGTCCCCGGATATAAACTATTTTTTCTACTAGGGTTACATAAAGGAGAAAGTCTATACAATACCACCGTGTTAATGAAGCAGCACAACAAACAAATGTTGCGGAAAGTGCAAGACGTATAAAAACATCTTTCTTAAAACGATGCCGCTCTTGCATTCGACTTGGTGGCAATAAATTTCTGTGTCTCTTGGGTCCGAAAATTAGTACTTCTGACTTGATACTTCTAACATTGATCATTAAACAGTGACCTTGAACTGTAATTATGAATTTGTTAATATCTTCATTTATATGAAAACTGGCTCTCTCCAATTCTAAAGAAGGAAAGATGTAGTAGAGTTGTGTGTAATCTGCACACAAGTGGATTTTTTAATAATTCAGATCATTAACAAGGATACTTGTATAAATTGCAAAGAGCAGTGGGCCAAGGATGAACCTTTGAGGTACACCGGATTTCAGACATAAATAACTTGAACTGGTTATTAACCGTACACATTGCTCACGGCCTCTCATATAATTATCAATTAATTTTGCTTAATATTCAGAGATGCCTATATAATGCAGTATAGCTGAAAGCATGTCATAATTTATAGTGTCGAAGGCTCTACTGAAATCCAGCAGAACTAAGCACGTGCATACTCCTCGATCCGTTGCTCCTATAATGTCATCAACTATATGAAGCAAAGCCGTGGTGCAATGGTGACCAGGTCTGAATCCTGATTGAGTCATAGGAATCAAATTACTTTGCACAACATGTTGCCTTAGTTGCATTACCATTATTTTTTCAATAACTTTGGATAACGTTAGTAAAATACTTATGGCCCTGAGATCTTTAAATTCTTCAGGACTAGACTTTTTAGGTAGCACAATAACCACGGCTCTTTTCCATTCAGAGGGTAAGACATTTTGCACTAGGCAGAAGTTTGTCAAGTGAGTTATATAAGGTATTAGATGAGGACAACATCATTTTAATAACCTTACATTGAGTCCATCGCACCCAGAGGCATTTATGGAAATAATAGTTAGTCCCTTTAATAATGTAGCTTCATTAGTTATTTGAAATTTGAAATTGCTGTTGTTTGAGGTATTGCTTTTATAAAAGTTTAAAATGGGCTCCGAGGCAGTAATAATAGCTACAGCGTTTACAAAAAAGTTGTTAAATTCATTTACATTACTCAGATGATCAAGAATTTCGTTGTTTTTATTACAAGGTAGAATACTATTATTTTATAAAAATTTACAACAATCTCTTGGTGTGGCGTAATTTATTTTGTCCACGACTATTAAATAATGTACTCATTATGTATGTGTTTTCTCAAGTATAATGCTATCCATTATTCCCTGCAGTGAATAATGATTTCATTATTCACTGATTGCAGTGAATAATGAGGACAGTCAGTTGTTTATAAGAAATGACATTAGTGACTTTTTACTTAAAATTTAAAATGTCACAATTGCAGCAACCAAAAAACAAGTGTTGCCTTTCTAAGTTTTCTAGGAAGCACTCAAATGGTACATGCAGAAGAGGTACTTTAATGAACAGTCAAAAGCTACATTAGTAGCCATGCCAATATGTCAAAGCGTATTCTGTAATTAATTTGAAACGTCAAAATTTGTGCGATTTCAACGCCAACGTTATTTACAATAACTTTACATATTAGGGACTCAAGAAGAGTAATATAATTAAATAAATTGATACAGACAGTGAAGACGAGATTTCTTTGACACCGTCAGAGATAAAGGAAGCTGCAAAAATCGCATCATTAAACTTGTTACCCGAAAAATCGAAAAACTATATATGGTGACTTATGAATCTTTCTGAATAAATTGGAGAAATTAAATGAAGATGAATTAAATAAATATTAAATACTTATTTATTAGTCGTGGACAAAGTGTAGTATTCTACTCGCATATAATGGCTATGTTCACTCTGGTGATTTACGACACTCGCCTGCGGCTCGTGTCTTAAACTTTACCATCGTGAATAATAGCCATATTTATATGCTCGTTGAATAATATACTATTGTATTCAAAATATGACTTTTCTCTTTTATTTGCCGCTTTGATGTAATTGCGCATTTCATTCGCATTCTTTTATATTTTGCAATAGCTTTATCTCGAGTTGACATAATCATTATTGTATTTTCTGTCAACGAGGGTGCCTGGGGTCTTGTGAATCTAGATGTTATAAACGGCGCATGAATATCAAATATGTATACTAGATTATTAACTATAAATTTAACTTTATCATCTACGCTATCGTAAGTTAAATACCAAGGGATATTATATAAGTCTAACTCAAATAATTCATAGCAAAAATTTTTTAAACTTCTGTAAGTGTACATTTTTGGCTGACTACTCTTGTTACATACCTTTAAGAGCAGGTATGCCTCGACAAGCTGCTAAAATTTGCAACAGGGGAGGTGAAACGGAAAGTCCAGTGGGCGGTCCTTTAAAAACGATAAAATATTATTTTATGTCTTTATAGTACTATGTAGTAAATAGAAATGAATGCCGGTGATTCAACTTACGTATAAGCTCGTAATTACTTCATGAGTTGTTTATAAATTCTACCTGCCAAAGCTCAAAGTTTATGCCGACACATATATCCTGTCGTTCTAACCTAAATGCGTTTTTAACATATTATTCCTTCAATAAATACAGTATTTATAATTTAAGCGACTAAGTATTTTTTTACTTCTCTAGAATTTTAATTTGTAATATGGAGTATACCAGTATATCTATATTTTTGCATAATGGAAAAGATATTCAATAATTAGTAATCTGCATTAATTAATAATAATCGTCAATAAGGAAATAATAATATTAAATAAAAAGAATGAAATAGTTAATGAGGTCCAATAAAAATTATAAACAAAAATTAGTGGTATGAAAGATTGCAGCTACGGACACACGTTTCAGAGTTATTGTTCCTCATCAGTGTAGCATATCATAAATAATATTGTTATATGAAATGCAAGACCAACAAAGGTAGGAAAGCACAGTACATGGTAAGTACTCTGTTTTGTACCTTCGTACCTCATGTGCCATATATGAAGAGCAATAACTCCGAAATACGTATCCGTAGCTGCAGTCTTGTTTGCTATTGGGGGTATAGCACTAATTCTTGTTTATAAC
This sequence comes from Stenurella melanura, assembly GCA_963583905.1. Taxonomy (NCBI): domain Eukaryota; kingdom Metazoa; phylum Arthropoda; class Insecta; order Coleoptera; family Cerambycidae; genus Stenurella; species Stenurella melanura. The sequence goes on from OY757311.1 coordinate 65,053,989, forward strand.
TAAATAGAAAACTTAACATTTTAATGTTGTTTAGTTTTCGTATGTGTAAAGCTTAAAGCTTTAGCTGTCACATCATTCAACAAATCAAAATTTAAACTCATGGATCCTCAGGGGATTCCTCAGGACTTCTTGAATTTTCATTTTGTAGTCTCCCTCAAATAATGGTAGTTTACCAATAAACAAAAATTAACAACCATTGTTAAAATCAAAAATATACACCACCCAAGTTGTTTTATCCAACAAGTGTTATGCGTATAGTATTGGTTATTTATTGGCCTAATTTGTCTATACGCGATTTTCTTAAAAACTGTTAAACTTAGAAAAACAGTTTCAAATAAAAAAGGTGTCTCCATCTTTATTTCTTCTCAGCATAGACTTAAACGGTTTTCCGTTCGTTAACTGCAAATGCTCACATTTTATCGACATGTTTTAAAAAAAAAAACATATTTTTTACAATTATTAAAATTTGACCTTCAGATTACCACAGTTCATTAATAAATATGTAGTGATGACATAGTAATATTGAGATCCATTAATGTTTTCGTTTTTTGAATTATGGCAAGTTAAACCAAAAAATAATTGCTTTCTAATTTTAATTATTATTGTTATGCATCCAATAGACGCCGAGAAATAGTTCGCAGAAAGTTAGTGATAAGTAATTATTTATAATCATTAAACTATTCAAGGGATCATTATGAAATTCAGTAGTTGTCTATCGAAGGGTAAACCACCGTCGGAACTCGTTCTCCGAATTTTAGGCAGGCTGTCGGAAGCCATTGCAGTGGCGGTAATATAATTGAAAGCCCCGCAAGTGCGTCTGGTTGGAGTTACGCAGGCGCCTCGGGCAAGGCAGTCTTGGCAGTTCGTGTAATTTCTACAAGTGGTTGACCTCTCAGGTACTGTTTTGATAGTATATAGTATAATAAGAATTTCTTTACAATCCAAAAGGGAAATTTGCAGACGTAAATGTAGCAAGCAAATGCCAATTTTTCGAAGTCAGTAACAAGTAAGTATATCGAGAATAAATAAAGATCAAGGATAGAGGCAACCTTGTATTTGAAACTTTACTTTCTAAGCAGGAGTAGTAGTTCTCGACAAAATCACATATCAAGGGATTTGACCAATAAACTAGTGTTATATGCTTAGCACATATCACATATTAGCACATATTATATAAAATAACTTGCCTGGTGTACACTTTTAGTTTTACCAATTATTATTAATATTTTCTTAAAAAATATATGAATGCGGGAGAACTTATAAATTTGCTTTTATAGTAGGTAAACGTTTAATGGATGTTTTAAACTAAACCCCGCATCAAAATATAAATTTAATAGTGCATTTTTTAAAAACACGAATGTCAGGCCATTCTAAAAATTTGTAAAATTTTTTTAGTAAAAAAAGATGGCTAAAATTTGTATTAAAAAATGTTTTCTCTACAAATTTGGAAAGCAGAGATAAAAACCTGCAACTTGAGTCTTAGAACGTCTACATTGGTGCGCGATCCCAAAAAGAAAATATTTTCAAAATCGGTCCACATCACCTTCTGGACAATACTTTTAGCTCTGATTTGTGAATTTTCACGAAGGTTGCTTTTTCTCGAAAACATTTTCGGTTTTAAAGGAGTAAGTGGGTTTCTCTGTTTCTTTTTAAATTTTGAGCCTAGATTTCATTATTTTGACAGATCGATAGATAACTTTACTGCCCACAGTTTTTATCCCAAACATTTCTTTCTATTTTTCCAAGAAATAAAAGTTATATTACGAAAAATCCTGTTTTTTCAAAATTCTCTTAGCTGTAGGTACTTATTCAGAATCATGGTATCTAGCAGCCTTCTACCTAAATTTGACGCAATTAGGTCTGTTTTCGTCTCTGGCGCTTGGCCTATTAATGCAACATACTAATGCGTGTGACTTGATGAGAAAATGGGAAAAATGTGCGCTTTACTTTTGTGTTTCTAACTCCTTTCATTGCAAATCGCATTGCCCCTTATAACTCTATATTCATGTGTTTATTACAAGAAGACATCTTTAAAAATTAATATCAATTGTATTGCCCAATAAATGTTTTCAAATATACCAGCATACCACCATTTTAAAAAGAAGAATTGAAATACAATTAAACATTATTGTTAGTGCATGGGTGACTACATATAACTAGTTACAATATTGTTATAATTCGGTACTTGTAACATAATCAAAGAGTAGGGTACCTGTTAAGTATAATAGTAAATTAATGTAATTTGGTATTTTATTGTTCGTCCCGCGTTATTAGAAATGGTTTGGTTTAATTTCTTATTTGGCTCCCTCGTTATGTTTTTTCATTCATGAAGTGATACTGAATGAAGGGCGGAGCTTAAACTATAATAAATCCAGACGGAGCTCGTATCAGTGTAATATTTCTGGAAAAATTTGCATTTACACGGTTCCGTGCTATACATGTTTTTGCAAAAACTATCATGTTTTTTGCAAAAACAAAAATAGTGCGCTACACAGAAAAGGTGAATGAAGGTTTGTATCGAGTGCTTTTTTTCATATTTTGATTTTAAATATTAAAAAAAAAATCATAAAATCTCGCAAATTACTGCTAATTAAAACAAGTCTTATTAATTAATACTAAATTTTTTCAAAATATGAATACGATACAAACCTAGATTGATGTTTTCTTTTGTTTTTCGCTTGTACAAATCTCGTAATTGTAATGGTCTAATTATAATCTGTCGAGCACGGTACGACGTTTTAGACCATTTTATTTCTGATTTCTAGACGGCATACCCACTCTTAACACACAATATACTATATCACGATCAGAAATATTATTTTGCAAAACACCCTTCGCCACAATCCTTTCCTCTCTAGAAGTAAGAATAAGGTCAATCAAAGTAGTAGAGGCATCTGTTATGCGTGTTGGACTATCTACAATTTGTTCTAAATTAAATGTGTGTAAAACAGAATAAAGGTTATTTACACACGTACTATGCAGTTTCAGTACATTAATATTGAAATCTCCGGTACATATGATGTGATTCACTGTAGGAGAAACTAAGGAGTCTTCTAACTCATTCAAAAATAAATTTGTGACACTATTAATTTTATGTAGGACTATGATCAACAGCAGGACCACTCAGGATTGTGTAACAGAACTTAGAATCTTAAAATATGGAATCTTGTAGCTGTGGCATGCCAAGAACTGATCTAAGATGTCGATTCTCACTAAATTTATGAAAGTGCCAATATCTCAAAAACTATCAACTCTTTACTTAGGTCATATTTTGATATCCTGGTCAGTCATGAGCTGGCCTATCAGCCCTCCACGGGATGATATTGAGTTTTGTTTAAATAGTACGTTATTAAACTATACTTTCATAACTATCATCGAAGATTTCTGTTCGCTTTTGAATTTCCTCTTGGATAGATTTTTTCTGGAAAAGAACTTGATTGCTATCATTTTCTTGTGATTCATTTTCAATGGGTGCCAAATCTAAAATTTGACACTTCCAAAGCGGAGCATTTCCTTCATACTTTTCACTTTTCTTCACTGTTATCATAAACCTATGTTTTACGCATAAGAAAATGTCAAAGAGTAGTTTCTTGACAGCCGTGGAAAAAGTTATTTATATTTTGTAAGACCACCGAATTCCCCGATGCGTGCCGGCCCTGGTCCTATGCCTGTGGATGCTCTCGGAAGCCGGAGGAGAAGGGGGCCGATGCGCGCGTGCCGCAAAACACAGAAAAAACGAGAAAGAATGTGAAGAAGCAAGAAAGAACAAGACCGTATAAGAATCACGCGTGTGTGTTTTAATCTCGCTGTTCCTTATAATAGTTGTAATTTATTTAGTTTAGTTTTGTAGAATAAATAGGCAAATCAAAATATTGGTTTTCTTTAAGACAGTGGCTTAAGAACCCGACAACTGGCGCTCCAACGTGTTGCCTTATTTTTTTTATGAACAGAACTAAACTTTAAAAACTGTGAATGTGTAGGTGAAAAGTAAATCCAGTGTTTTTGTGCAGTAAGTAAACGATTCACCTTACACTGAAGGAACCGAGGTAACGAAATTTATTCTATGCATGCAATTTAATCCAAAGTTGTAACGTCCTGTCCATCAAGCATATACAGACATTTTTTGTGTATTTTAAAAGACACTGTGGGACTTTCAGTTCATTTTTTTAAATATACTCTAAAAGTACACTCATACCTCATAGTTCGGTCAGTATACAGGGTGTACCAAGTGTTGTATATGAGGACAAGAAGGAGAACTTTGATATTAAGCCTTATTTGGGACTATAATTAATTGTACGTGTTAGAATAAGCTGTGAGAGACATTTTTGGGATTTGTATACAGGGGATATACGAATTTTTCTCTCCTAAGTGAAAAACTTTTGACTTTTGTGCGAAAATAGTGGCGTTCGCTTGCTTTACGTTTAAACGGAGACATTTATGTGTATGAACATATACGAGGGACTCTCAAAAAGTTCGAAAATTTTTCGGTGTTGCTCTATTACGAACATTGTATTCATTGACATTCCACAGCTCATATACAAGGTGTATTCATAAAGTTTGGACACTCTCGTGCTTCGCGGTGCATATTCGGATAATATGTTGTGTTGTCAAACTGTACGAGCCTAATTCGGTCAATAGTCGATGAATTTACGTTCTGGACGTGTCTTAGACGGATCTAAAGTAAACATACAAGCAACCAAAATGGGTGACGAGATCAGACAAGTTGTTATGACGCCGGAAATGTTGCAAAGCCTCATTACAGGTTTAAGTCAAGCTACTGTAGCTCCAACTAATCAAGGGAATTTTTCCAAATGCACACACCGTTTCGACGGTTCGAAAAATCAAAATGTTCATGCATTTATAGATTCCATTACCATATACAAAGACTGCGTACAAATTTCTGATGCAAATGCTTTAAAGGGATTCCCCATGCTTCTGGAAGGTCAAGCTGCTACCTGGTGGCAAGGTGTCAAGAACTCAATCACCACCTTCGATGACGCCATCAAAGCACTAAAGCATGCATTTGGGTATACAAAACCCCCTCATCAGGTTTATCGTGAACTATTTGCCAGAGAGCAACAAGATGACGAAAAAACTGACATTTATGTTAGCCGCTGCAGAGCCTTGCTTTCTCACCTTCCAAGTACACCTGCTCTCCTGGAATCAATCCAGTTGGACATGATTTATGGTTTATTACATTTTAAAATTCGAGAAAAAGTTCCGCGTGACACTTTGACAAATTTTGATGAATTAATTGAAAAAGCTCGAAAAGTTGAGATTACTTTGCAAGAATTTAAGATGACTGTCACATCTTCTCAGACAAAATCGTCGGCCAAAGCTTCTGGAGATACTTCGAAGTCAAAATCCAAGAAACAGTGTTCCTACTGTAAAGCCTATGGTCACGTCAAGGAAGAATGCCGTAAACTCAGTCAAAAGAAATCAGAAATGCCGCCCAGTACATCCAGTTCGGATGACACTAAACCACAAGTTACGTGTTTTGGATGTGGTGCTATAGGTTTCATTAGAAGTAACTGTCCTACGTGTAAGAGTAAGCTGGTGAAAAGTGAAATTCAGGATACTCCGGCAGATTTTCGATACTACAGCACTTCAGGAGAAGAGGTAGTCCGACCATTGGTGTCTATCGAAATAGAAGATTTGCATGGGACTGCTATCCTTGACACGGGGGCCAAAACAAGTATGGCAGGAGCACAACTTGCCCAACTGCTTCTAGAAAAGAATATGCCTTATGAGTCGAGACCTTTATTAATGACCCTAGCAGATGGAATGGAAAGACGCGTTTCCACTCAAGTATTTAACGTCAAAATTAATATTGGGCATAAGACGATTCGTACGAACCTGATCGCCGTACCTGATCATACGGATAGCCGAACCTTGCTCGGTGTCGATTTTCTGCAGAATGCAAATATTATTGTCAACATGCCAGAAAATTGTTGGTATTTTGGGGAAGACCTAACCGCCCCTCACTCCTTCGTTAAAGAGGCTAACGCTATCCTGTCATGCAATACTGTCGACGTGATATCTTTACGACATAATGAAGGTTCGTCTCTGACAAGTACTAACATACTTGAACTTAACTCAACCTTGCAAACTTATCAAGATGTTTTTAGGCCTAGTAATGAAGCTACCCCGTTCGCAGAACATTGCATTGTCTTAACGGATGATGTCCCGGTAGCTATGCCTCCTTATAGGATGTCTGAACCAAAGAAGGATATTTTACGAAAAGAACTAGATCAACTGCTGCATGATGGTACAATTGAGGAATGTGACTCACCTTATGCTGCTCCAGTCGTTTTGGTACCGAAGAAAGACGGAGGTACCCGGTTATGTGTGGACTATCGCCGGCTGAATGCCATAACCAGAGATGATAAATATCCTCTCCCGCGAATCGATGACCTTCTACACATGACCAAGAAATCTGCTTATATATCCACCCTAGACTTAAAGTCTGGATATCATCAAATTTCCGTTAGGACATGTGACAGGGATAAGACTGCATTCGTAACGCCATTTGGAATGTTTCGTTACAACCGAATGCCTTTTGGCCTAAAAGGTAGCCCTGCAACTTTTATGAGACTTATGGATCGCTTCAAAGCAGGTCTCCAAGATGTAACTTTACTCGTTTACCTGGATGACTTAATTATTTTATCTCCTACCTTTGAAGAACACATTAACGATCTTCGCAAAGTTTTTGACAGGCTTCGACTATTTAAATTAGGTCTTAATCGTCGCAAATGTACCTTCGGCTGTTCTTCTGTTAAGTATCTTGGCCACCTGATCACGCCTGAGGGCCTTAAGCCGGATCCATCCAAGATAGACGCCATTAAGAACATGCCGGAACCAAGGAATGTCAAACAACTGCTCACTTTCCTTCAGACTGCTTCCTGGTTTCGACGATTTATTGAGAAATTCTCTGAAATATCCCGACCTCTAACTTCTCTTACGAAAAAGAACGCCAAATGGGAATGGAGTAATAGGCAACAGGAAGCCTTCGAACACTTAAAGACTTGTCTCACTTCTAGTCCGATTTTAAGGCAGGCAGATCCTAGCCTGCCATTCATTCTTCGAACTGATGCTAGTGCATATGCGCTTGGAGCATGTCTGCTCCAGGGGGAGGGCCCCGACGAAAGGCCTGTGGAATTTGCTAGCCGATTACTGACGGACTCTGAGAGAAACTACTGCACGACCCAGCGAGAAGCTCTAGCAGCAATATGGGCCATTGAAAAGTTTCGTGGCTATTTAGATGGAGCATCTATCATCCTGCAAAGTGATCATCAACCGCTTAAGTGGTTGCTTTCGTTAAAATCGCCCAATGGCAGATTAGCTCGGTGGGCACTGTCACTCCAAGAATTGGACTTAAAAATAGAATATACTCCAGGAAAGCTAAATGTGGTCGCCGATACACTCTCCAGACCTCCAATTACCGAATGTGATACAAATTTTGTAGCTATTGAGTTACCCGTTCGCTCTGCCTCCGAACTAAGAGAAGAGCAACTTGATGACGCAGATATTAAGAAAATTGTCAGTGCTCTGGAAGAGACCAAATCATCGTTCACCAACGATGCCAAATGTTGGTCTGAAAGAGGTTACCTAATGTCAAATGGAATCTTATATCGTTATGTTCCCGAAGAAGATGAAGACGAGCCTCAGATGGTCGTACCCCGTTCTGCTGTTCCGAGAATATTGGCAGAATATCATAATCCTGCCATGGCTGGCCACTTTGGTGTTGATCGAACTCTCCACAAAATTTCAAGTCGATATTACTGGCCTCACATGCGACGTGATGTACCAGCCTACTTGTCAAAATGCATTGATTGTCAGAGATTCAAAATCTCTAATTTTAAACCATCCGGATTATTACAGACCCCTGTCCAGGCTCAACGCTTTGAAATGCTTTCTATAGACCTGTTTGGTCCTTTACCAGAGACTTCCGAGGGATTCAAATGGATTTTTATTGTCGAGGACACCGCAAGTCGATGGATCGAGCTGTTTTCATTAAAAACCGCTACTGCGGAAGAATGCGCAAAATGCCTTGTCAACGAAGTAGTCCTTAGATATGGTGTCCCAAGAAAAGTTATAAGCGATAACGGCCCGCAATTCGTAAGCAAAGTCATGCAGAAGGTTGCTTTCTGTTTAGGCTTTAAACAGTCGTTGACTCCTGCTTATCATCCTGCCAGTAATCCAGTCGAAAGGAAAAATAGGGACCTCAAGACTCAATTGGCTATACTTACCAACGCTAACCATACTTTGTGGTCTGATCAGATCTCAGCGATAAGGTTCGCCTTAAACTCAGCCCGATGCAAGAGTACAGGCTTTACTCCCGCATATCTCACATTTGGAAGAGAGCTGAGAACCCCTGACGACGTTAACAGAGACCTACGCGCTATTGTACAAGATCAGAACTTTGTTCCACAGATAACTGGATTCCTTGACCGTCTTGGTGAAACACTCAAGACAGCTCGTGAGACTCATGAAAAGAGTCAAGACGACTCTAAAAAATATGCAGATGCAAAAAGAAGAAGCATTTCTCCATTCAAAATTGGAGACAAAGTTATGGTAGACACTCATGTCCTGAGCAAAGCAAAACAATCTGTTACCTCTAAATTTGCTCCAAAGAGGGATGGACCGCATGTAATATGCCGAGTAATTACTCCAACCAGTTTCGAGGTCGCCAACGTTGACAATCCAAAGGTCCCCCTGGGAAAATATCATATTTCCGCTTTAAGCTCTTATCGTGGCACAGAAGTTCAACATGTCCCATTACAGCCACTTAGACGCAGAGGGCGACCTCCTAAGCTCAAATTGTCCAATCTTGAATCATGCACGGGACGTACGCATGATTCAAAGGGGGAGGATGTAAGACCACCGAATTCCCCGATGCGTGCCGGCCCTGGTCCTATGCCTGTGGATGCTCTCGGAAGCCGGAGGAGAAGGGGACCGATGCGCGCGTGCCGCAAAACACAGAAAAAACGAGAAAGAATGTGAAGAAGCAAGAAAGAACAAGACCGTATAAGAATCACGCGTGTGTGTTTTAATCTCGCTGTTCCTTATAATAGTTGTAATTTATTTAGTTTAGTTTTGTAGAATAAATAGGCAAATCAAAATATTGGTTTTCTTTAAGACAGTGGCTTAAGAACCCGACAATTTTACATATTTTTGTGAAGATTGATGATAATTCGAAAATTGTATGAATTCTTGTTAAAACAATAGTAAAACCTTCAACCCATATGTTGGATGGGTGACCGTATCTCATTTCGCCGTCCTGGTTAAGTGGTGGAATAGCTTTAGCTAAACTTCGCCAGGACGTTAAAAAAAATAAGACGTTAAAATAAAAAAAAATTGTAGAATACATAGTTTGTATTCAACTGATCTTCAAACACTTAATTATGTACGATATACCCTATAACTAATTTTTTAACAGATCGCCGCAAACAGTAGTTTCTTAGCAGGTAAACGTGAGACGCCCGCCCCAACATTCTGCTCCTGTTGAAAGTCAGTTCCTTTTATGCCGAAAGAGTTACGTACATATGACCGCTTATTATTTGTTGAAAATTTGTACATTTGTTACATAATTCATTCTAGTCTCATTAACTATAGGTATGTAAAAAAAGAACACAGTTTCCTAAATCACGCATGTTGAATTATTTTCTGATAAAAAAGAAATCTTTAATAAAATATAATAGTGCCTCCGAAAAGTTTACACTTTAGCCACTGATTTTCAATTTCTTTGTGTTTCTACCTTAATTTTTGACTATTTTACGGCATTTTTTATTTTCAATTATTGAAAGATTCGAGGTTATGAAACTGAAAGAAATTCTCATTTTATGCCGTCGAATGTAATAGTATATTATTTAACGAGCGGTAATGTAAGTAATAAGACACGCAGATGAAGTTTGCAGTAAATGTAAATCGTCAAGTGTGTTTTTATTATTACCGCAAGTTGAATACTATACTTTGTCTATAATTATAACAATAAGTATTAATATAATAGTTTGACAACATCCAAACTATTCAAACATGTCATATCACTTTCCTCGCCTCAATAATAATGGACCATTCTATTTTATTTTGCACGTTACATCGATTAGACAGGCTAGGCATGAAGTTAAAGGTGATTGGTGTAAAAACAATTCACTAGGGTGTAATGATTACTCACGCTATTTGTTTATGGATACTTTTACATGTGCAAAAGCAGTTGATTAATTAATGTACAGGGTGTTTGGTACGCCGATGCCGTCCTGGAACAGGGTGGTAGAGGGGTCATTTGGCATCTATATGAACCAAACAAACCTATATGAAAAATGCTACTGTTCTTTTTTATATTGCCGATTTTGTACTTTTTTTAACAAAATTATTATTTCATCATGTATGTAAGTATTACGAACTAAATTAAACTTTTGATGTTCTGAAATATTTTTTTCTTTATCCGAAAACTTACAACCAATAAAAAATTATAAGGTTCTGTCGCCTATAAAAAAATAAAACGATATTTATTAGAAAAAAATTGTAATGGGAAGTAAGTGTCGATTTTCAGTGGCCTTATCATACATACCATGAAGTTTCACCAGTCACTAAAAAAAGATGAAAGACTATCTATCAATCGACAATAATTTCTCATTTATTCAAAAATTAAATATTCACGTTCTTTTCTTTCAGCAAAAGAAAAACAAAGCTAACGTTTCAAAGATAGTCAGAACTAGTCACTTGTTTATTAGTGTATCACTGACAGCTGTCCACGTGCACACTTTTGTATTTCTTGTGTTTTCAACGAAGTTCTTAGCTATCCTCAGCATTGTGTCGTTCTCTACTTATGAGTTGTTTTAAGTTTTTGATATATTGAGTAACATTAATTTCTATGGCTACTTATAGTAACCGTGAATTTGTTCTAAAATACTTGATAATTTTTGTCTTAAATAAGTTTTTGAAACCAATAAATATCGTTTCATTTTACTTTATAGGCGACAAAATATTGTAATTTGTTTTCGGATAAAGAAAAAAATCAGAACATCAAAAGTTTCATTTAGTGCATAATAATTGCATAAATGATAAGGTAGGATTTTTTTTAAAGTACAAAATCGGCTATATAAAAAACAGTAGCATTTCTTACATAGGTATGTTTGGTTCATATAGATGACCCCTCTATCACTGTTCCAGGTCGGCTTCGCCTTACCAAAGTTTCCTGCTTACTATATTTGCTGATAAAGATTCTCACATTTTAAAGACAGCATAAAAAAATTATATTTCTCACACTTATAAAAATTTAACCTTCATATTAATGCATTTTTTTAAACCAATATTTAGTGATGACACGGTAAAATTTGAACCAATTTAATGTTCCTCTCTTGAATTAGAGCAAGTGAAATGAAAAAACAATTTTTCCCTATTTTAATTATTATAATAATTATTATTGTTTACCCAATAGACGCCGAGTACCAGGATCTTGGTCAGTGGAAATGGTATTTATACTAATTATAATTATTTTCAATAATTAAACTCCCCGACGCATCGTTATGAAATTCAATAGAGTTCGACTTAGCAATGGTTCAAATCTATTTAATAGTGATACTATTACTTCCACATCCACGTAGTGGATTGGAAGTATAGTAATCGCAAAAAAATTTTCAAAATTTTTTATTCGTGAAATAGGTTTAGAATGTCATGAAACGTCGAGATTTTAAATTTGAGCGAAAAAAATTTTTCTGTCTGTCTGTCGGTCTGTCTGTCGGTCTGTCTGTAACTTTTTTTGTCCGCACGCTTTCTCCGGAACGGTTTAAGATATTGACCTGAAATTTTGTACACGTATATATTAAAACGAGATCTGGAACTGGATTGTTTTTTGAGGAAATACGGTGAAGGGTTGGGGGTTAAATAGGGGTAAATAGGGGGAAATAAGTAAAGCAAGCTTGTAAGAGTACAGAAACTTGAAATTCGGTGTATGTACTAGAAGTTAAGGCCTCAGATTTTTTTATAATATTTTTCAACCCCCCACCACCCCTACCCCATTAAAGGGGTTGATAAAATAAAGTTGAGATATTCATTTGAAATTTCGTACACGTATGTATTATAACGATGTCTAGAATTAGATTATATTTTGGGATGATTCCGTTGAAGGGTTGGGGGTTAATTTGGGGTAAATAGAGGAATATAAGTAAAACAAGTTGGTAAGAGTACAGAAACTTGAAATTCGGTGTATGTACTAGAAGCCAAAGCGTCAGATTTTTTAATAATATTTTTCAACCCCCACCACCCCTACTCCAATTTGAAAAGGGTTGATAAAATAAAATTGAGATATTCATTTGAAATTTTCTACACGTATGTATTATAACGACATCTGGAACTAGATTATATTTTGAGATAATTCCGTTGAAGGGTTGGGGGTTAAATAGGGGTAAATAGTGGAAAATAAATAAAGCAAGCTGGTAAGACTACAGAAACTTGAAATTCGGTGTATGTACTAGAAGCCAAGGTCTCAGATTATTTATAATATTTTTAAACCCCCACCACCCCTACTTCATTATTAAACGGGTTGATAAAATAAAATCGAGATATTCATTTGAAATTTGGTACACGTATGAATTATAACGATATCTGGAACTAGATTATACTTTGAGATGATTCCGTTGAAGGGTTGAGGGTTATTTAGGGGTCAATAGGGGGAAATAAGTAAAGTAAGCTGGTATGAGTACAGAAACTTGAAATTCGGTGTATGTACAAGAAGTTAAGGCCTCAGATTTTTTTATAATATTTTTCAACCCCCCCACCACCCCTACCCCATTAATGGGGTTGACAAAATAAAGTTGAGATATTCATTTGAAATTTCGTACACGTATGTATTATAACGACGTCTGGAATTAGTTTATATTTTGAGATGATTCCGTTGAAGGGTTGGGGGTTAATTTGGGGTAAATAGAGGAATATAAGTAAAACGTTGGTAAGACTACAGAAACTTGAAATTCCGTGTATGTACTAGAAGCCACAGCGTCAGATTTTCTTATAATATTTTTCAACCCAACCATCCCTACTCCAATATGAAAAGGGTTGATAAAATAAAATTGAGATATTCATTTGAAATTTGGTACACGTATGTATTATAACGACGTCTGAAACTAGATCATAATTTGAGATGATGCCGTTGAAGGGTAGGGGGTTAAATAGGGCAAATAGGGGAAAATAAGTAAAGCAAGCTGGTAAGACTACAGAAATTTGGGATTCGGTGTATATACTAGAAACCAAGGCCTCAGATTTCTTTCTAATATTTTTCACCTCCGCTTCATTATTAATGGGATTGATAACATCAAATTGAGATATTCACTTGAAAGTTAGTACACGTATGTATTGTAGTGACATCTGATTGAGATGACTCCATTGAGGTGGTAGGTTGTAAATAGTGGAAAATAAGTACGGTAAACTAGAAACTTCATTTTTAACGTATATGGTAGAAACCAACTCCTCAAACTTTTCTATGACATCTACCCCAAATATTATTAAAATTCTATGACCAATAATTTCCACATACTAGAGTGCAAATATAGTCAAGATGTTTCCTTTAAAGTGACTTGGACGAATAATCTGGATGTGGAAGTAGTGATTCCTTAGGCAGCGGTTTTTTTAAAGTAGCAGTTTCCCTTTTGAGAAAGCTATAATTCTAATAAATTCTTGTAGAATTAACCAATTAAAAATAACTTTTGTCAGCGAAACTGACCTCTATGCCAGGATAGAGCACATACCCAGCGGGTTATAGGAAAATCATATACTTATAAGCAAAAAATTTAAATGTTGAATCATACATACATACATACATACATACATACATACATACATACATACATACATAGATACATACATATAAGAGGACTATGTTCTTAGCAATATTATATTTCATCTTAAGAAATCTTCTATCTTTATTATACATAAATGATATTGAACAATTTGTAGAATGTGAATTTATTAACCTCTTTGCTGACGACATCTTAATGGCTTGTAATGAAGTTAAGAGAGAGCTATCAAAAAAATGAATATTACCTTAGTATCTGTGAATAGATATTGAAATATCAATACTCTAAAATTAAATGTGGAATAAACAAAGGTGTTGATCTTTACCACAAAATATAAGCATAGTCCTTTTGACATTCACAACATAAATTGAAATATAATGGCGAACAAATTAAAATTGTCTCAACAGTACAACATCTGGGATTTCCACTTGATAACTTTTTGAATTTTGACCATCACTTTGATTGTACATGATTGTATATATAACAAAATTTCTAAAAGACTTTATTTCTTTAGTCGAATAACGCAACATGTATCAACTGAAACTGAAACTACGGTTTATATTATTATTCAGTCGAATATCGATTATTGTACATCAATATTATTCTTATTCAACCTTAACAAATTAAATATGTTACAAAAACTACAAAATCGTAAAATGAAAATCATCTTAAAAGCAAGTCGCCTTACTCCAATTTATTCAATGTTGACATCTTTTAATTTGTTCTCAGTTGAAACGAGACTACTATTTTACCATGATTTTTGTATTTAAACTAAGTAAATCGTATGGCTTCAGTATATTATTACTTTCAACAAAGATATTCATAAATATAATATGAGAGTTACAAACAATATTCATATAGCAAGAACTAATTGTCGTAACTCTATGAATATATTATATTTTAAAGGTTTTCAAAAATTTAATCAGTTACCGAATCTATAAAATATGCTACAACCTTAAACAGCTTTAACACTAATCTAAAAGAATTTATTATGAATAGATTATTATTATGGTAAATGAAATAAAAGTGGAATATAATGTCTTAAGTATTATATAATTAGTAAAGTGCATTTTTGTCGTATAGTTATTTTATTATATGTATACTAGCTCTTCCTAATTCAATAAAGTTCATTCATTGAAATCTATAGGAAGATCAATTCTTTCAATATTAATTTAGAATAGGTTTGTAAATCTAGTTGAAGTCACTGTGGTCTTTTTCAACTTCCCTTTGTAAAATTTTTATTTGTGTATCATTTTTGCATCATTTTCGTGGATACTCAATAAGGATATGGCTGCCTTGCTTATACGAGGAACATCACACCGCAAAGTATTGTGCGCTTGTCAGCGCGACATTTTAATAAAGAACAGGTACTCAATTTGTCACGCCTGTTCTTTTGTAACCACTTTGGCCACATATACAGCAGGTGGTAAGTGTATCTAGTTCACCCCCCATAGAACTCACTACCTACCGCTTTACAATTCCGAAGAAGGCGGAAAGCTACTTCGGCTTGATGTTTCCAAACAAACAACAAACGGTTCAACCCTCCGTGAATTGAGGTAACAATGATTTAAATAAGATTTAGAGCTTAACTAAGAGCACTTTATTGGTTTATGGTATAATTGGTCAATACTTTACTTTTCACGCATTAACTGGAAGGAATTTGATTTATTTATTTACGGAATAATTCCATTACAATTTGGTTAGTTTACCTTAACATTTAGGTTCTCTGATTTATAACTCCTGTGATTTGTGTTTGGTAATATTGAATTCCAGGTTAGTGAACTTGTGTACAAAGTTTTTTATTCCTTTGTATCACGTAATTGTTAGGTAAGACATTTTTAAGGTAATATTAGTAAATATAAATTTATGTAATAAAGCGATTAAGAAATTGCGATTTTAAAATGATTTGTAAAAAATAGAGCTACATTTATCTGTGATTTTAAATAAAAACCAAGTAATTATTCATATTGTAGCAGGCATTCTATCTAGACTTCAACATTAAAATATAACTACATTTTATGCAATGATTTTAAATTTTATGCAACATTTTTGAGAATAAAAAAGTTGATGTGCAAAAACTGTGTTACACTTTATTCGATAGCTGTTATTGAAACGAAGTCTGACTGCTGGCATTACAAAAACACCTGAACTAATTTTTGGTTCAACTGCAAATCTAGTTCAAGTTTTTCTTCTGGTTAAAGAAAGTAAATGTCCGAGTTAAATTGTAAAACATAGTGTGATTTTTATACTTTCCTTATATAGCCTACATTAAAAAGTGCAAAATTTGTGGTAATCAAACAATCGATTCAGTAAAATTACGAATAAATTTGGAATAAAATTTGTTTTAAATATATTTTATTTAAATGAAAATAATGCAAACATAATATTAAGATACATTTTTACAAAGGTATAAAAGGTGGTTTCTTAAGTACTTATCGATAATTCAGGAGGTGATTCCTCAAGTTATTTCTTGAGAAAAGGTTAATTGGATTTTAGTTTTTGTCATTAGAGCAATTCTACAAATTTATCTCTTCTTGCTGATTTTCAATTATTAGATTTTCTAGAAGTTGATCAAACGTTCACAGAGTTGTCAGAAGGTAAAATGGTATTGGTAATGGAAAAAATCCTTTTTAGTTTAATCATATTAGATGTGAGAAAAAATATATCAGATTAGAGAAAATACAAGAATTACAAATTGGTGTATGGATTTCTTCTATTCACTTATTCCAGGTCGGAGATTTTGTCGATCCTTTTCTTGTAAGAAGAGTAGGATTTGTTCATTTCTCTTACACAAAAAATCGACTGTTTTACATTCACTTATTTACATTCACACAATTTCTTTATCGACTTATGCATTTGCGCTGAAGATGTTTTTAAAAATACAATCGAAAAGATATCTGAGAAATGCTTCAGTTCCTAGTAGACAGGTATGAATGTTGGTTGATTATTACTGGACCTGTTAAGATAAAAAAAAAAAATATGTATCCCGACTGTGTTCAGTGATTAGATTATTATATTGATTTGAAGGCCACAAGATTGAATTTGATTTCTTGATACATTTTCTCTAGTCATGATTGTTTTTTTCTACTTAGTGACTTAACGTCGCACTACTAAAGCCAATTATCGACAATGGAAGACGAGCTACCCTCAAACTAGAAATTTTACCGAATGTGTTCTCGTAAGAAAAGTAGGAATTTTTTACTTGCCTCTCATAGACAAGATGCTCCTTTACATTCCCTTCGAAGGATGATATACCCACTACGCAACCATCGCCTAAAATTATACAGTTTCTACTCATACGCTGGTTACAAGTTGTTGGTGGGAGAGATGGCATCTTTCTGGAGGTAGACACGATTATTATTTACAATATTTCATAATCTGCAGAAAAGATTAGAGACATATTGAATAGGTAGACTGCTGATCTTAATTTTAGCCTTAATTAAATAATATTTTATACTGGTCTGTGTAACAAATTAATATTAGAATTAAGGATCTCAACTCCAGGGAGCTATTAGTTTAACGAATTCTAATGGCTGCACAATAAATCATATCTACAAGTGCTATGAGGATGGAAATGCGAAAGAGGGCTCATATTTGTGTTAGAAATAAAGGTAAATATCTTGAGCATCAACTACGAATGGTGATTAATGAAAATAAAAAAGGTAATTAAAGTTTACTGTTATTTTACTTCCTAAATGAAAACGCAGGTATACACAAAAGAAATTCCCTAAAGTGGAGGCGATTATGGGCAAAACTCGCACGAAAAAATATGTTCAAGGAGTCAAGAGAAGATTTCTTTATATAAAATTAGGAAATACTGTACTTCTGTTGCCTGAAACCACCCCTAATGTAGACATATCAGTGCAAATTCCGCAATTACGCCGATTGCTGAGAAAACAATTCTTTTGTTCACTTTGTAACCATTGTTCATCCAAATCTCTTTAAAGGAAACATCTCGACCATATTTACACTCTAGTATGCGAAAATAATTCCTAAGGGGTTTAATAATATAATATTTCAGGCAGATGCCATAAAAAAATTGAGGCAGTGGCTTCCAGCACACGCGCTAAAATTGAAGTTTCTGTATATTTGTTAGCTTGCTTTACTTATTTCCCTAATTACTACCCACCCCCACCCCAAAAAGATTTTTTAAAAATCTTAAGTCTTGACATTTATTATATACTTGCTTTACTTATTTTCCTCTATTTATCTCTATTTAACCTCCAACCCTTCAACGGAATCATCTCAAAATATAATCTAGTTCCAGATGTCGTTATAATACATTTGGATACCACATTTAAAGTGAATATCTCAATTTTACTGTATCAACCTTTTTAATAATTTGTTGGGGTGGTAGGGGTTGAAAAATATTATAAAAAAATCTAAGGCCTTGGCTTCTAGTATATATACCAAATCCCAAATTTTTGTACTCTTACCAGCTTGTTTTACCTTTTCTCTTATCTATCTTATCTATTTAACCCCCAATCCTTCGTCGAAATTAGCGCAAAATATAATCTAGTTACAGATCTCGTCATGATAGATACATTATATGTGTCGAAGTTCAAGACCGACGGACTGACAAACGCTCAAAAATATCTTGATGTCTATTCTAAGTCTATTTCAATAAAAAAGTTTTGAATTTTTTTTACGATTACTTTACTTCCATTTCACTACGTGCATGTGGAAATAATTTACCATCTCTACCATTGACATTGAGAACTACGTGGAATTCACAAATAACAGATAATGGCTATTACACATGTGATTAATACAATATCTAATAAAAGAACCGTAAATCCAATAGCGAACAAACTGATCTTTTTCTTTTGTCCCGTAAAATTATAAATGATTTCACATATTTTATTAAACCTAATTTGACAAACATAAGAATTAATTCTAACCAGCTGTATTTATAACAAAAAAGATAAAAGAGTTATTATGATGAAAGAATTACTTCGCAAGTAGTGCAGGCGACCGTGGATCTAACCACATGTTTTTTGAGCTGGAGTAAGTACACATACTGATTAAATTACAATTGTTTGGAAATCGATCAAAAACTTAGTGTAAAGGTTGCTAACAGTGAATGTATAAAAACAATCATTTCAAGATTAGATTCAGTAAATTTAATTTATGTCACATTCCTTTACGGCGATATTTTTTTGAATTACGCAGAATTATGGAGATATATTTTAAATGTAAAAATATTTTAAAATATATTCATCATCGTGGAAGTAGTATTGCAAGGTATTTGTCATGTTTCATTTTTTTTCCTTGCAAGATATTTTGTCTGCGTTGCTGGATATATAATAAAATTTTGAGTGTTGGTATGTTTCCGTAGTTGATAGGCTCCTGTGGGGGTCACGGTTGTCTAAACGACGTTTCGGCAGAATCTCATCTGCCAACATCAGGTTTTCACTGAAAACTGCCTACTGCTGCTCCTCGTTGCTCGTTTATCGTATTTTACTCGTCAAACCCTTTCACTTGATACCCACATCAAGGGGGCTGTGAAGAAAAAGATAATCCGCCATCTTAGGACATCCGATGATGATAATGCCTAATGACGAATAATATGTAATGAACAATATTTGTTAAAAATAATAAATATTTATATTTTACGTATAACTTTGTTTTTCTTTTATCACAATAATCGCTCATCATATACTCCCAATATCCATTCACCCTCTCTTTCTTACACAATGATGCGTATAAGCGTTTGCGGTCGCCCTCCCATCAAGTGTCGCGGCCATTATACACTCGCCTGGCGGGCACTTGCAACCGCCAGAATCGCCTGGCTCTTATCATACATTCTTAAAATAGTTTACAAAATATTCCCTCAAAATTACAGCCTTGTAGAAGCATGTTAAGAATTGCCATCTTCATGACAACACTACCATAGTCTGGCACGTACTTGCAACCCATAGAGTCGCCTGGCATTTTTTATACATTTAAACATATGTAAATTGAAATATTATTAAAATTGTAGCTTTGTAGAAGCTCATTTATTTTTCCTCTTTTTATTAACATTTTTAAAAATTAAGGCAATGATGACGCAGCCGCGGGATGTCTGCCAGGTCATTACTTTCATAATTGACTAGTACTAAAACAGTTACAAATATTTAGCCTTGTGCTAGGCACATTACTCGGACTGTCCGCTGGCTCTCCTACTAAGAACTCACTTTAAGGTGGCCATTCCCTAGAAAGAGACATCCGATAGTGAAATATTTATTATTTTTGCTCATAACTTTCTTTCTTAGTACGTGTATTTAAAAAAATATACAAGCGTACCTAAATAGAACCATAACAAGACTGTCACTATGAATTTTCACTCAATAATTTCAGTGGTTTGCAAAATAGCTGAATTTAAAACTACTAAATAGGAAGGTTAACTTAATTTTTAAGTTTAAATTCAGCTATTTTGCAAACCACTGAAATTATTGACTGAAAATTCATAGTTACAGTCTTGTCATGGTTCTACTTAAGTACCCTTATAGTTTTTTTCAAATAATATGTACTAAGAAAAAAAAATCGGTAAAAGTATTTACATAGAACTTCCCTCTTTATATGTGTATGGCGGTCACTCTAAAAAATTTATAATTACGAAATGACATTGAAAAGAATAATCGGAATATGTTACCACTATTATTACAAAGGAAACCTGATAAGTGTTGGTCAAAAAAATATACAGAGTGCTCATCTAACAGCAAAAGTTCAATACTAAATAACAGGTGCCACATACGGAGGGCTTGCGAAAATATCTTTAAAAATGTCCACGATGACTGAATTATTTCTTGAGATGACCACCCTGTACATTTTTCAATAAAAGTATAATAGGTGCATGTGCCAAAAATTATTGGCATCTGTCACATTTTCAATTCCACATTCACGTAGTGGAGTGGAAGTAGAGTGGTGGATAAAAAATATCATTTTTTTAAAAAATTTTCAAAAATGTTGGTAAAAATATTTTCAATTTTTTTTTCTTCTGAAATAGGTTTAGAATAACACGAAACGTGGACAATTTGAGTAAAAAGGAAAGTTTCCTTCTATTTTATAGTAGTGGTATATACATATTTTTGAAATAGGTTTAGAATGTCAAAAAACGTGAAAATTATAATTTTGAGCAAAAAATGTCTATTCTAGTGGTAAATTTTTTTTCCAAAATGGTAAAATGTTGCAAATTTCTTTTTCCGAAATAGGTTTGAAATGCTATGAAACGTGGAAATTTTAAATTTGAACAAAGGAAAAATTTTTTTTCATCTATTTTAGAGGTAAAAAATGTTTCAAAATTTTTCAAAATTTTTTGTTCTGAAATAGGTTTAGCGTGTCATGAAACGTGGAAATCTTAAATTTGAGCAAAAAAAAAATTTTCCATTATCTATTCCCTTTAGACGGTCCACCCTGTATATTTTCCAGTGAAAGTCTAACAATTTCTTCGGTGGCAGTGGTGTCAGCTACCTACCAAATTTGGCTGCTCTCCGTCAAGTAGTTTTTTTAGTTAACGCACCAACAGACAGACAGACATTTTCGTAACCTACGTGACCTGAAACGTCAAAATTCGAAAATATTTCGGAGGGTGATTTTTTCTCGAATACAATACTTTCCTTTGGCATGCGAGGGAAGTAAAAAGTTATGGCCAAACATAATATATATTTCCCTATCGGATGTCTCTTTCTAGGGAATGGCCACCTTAAAGATAGTTCAAAGTCAACTTTATCATAAAGCTTACCTTATTCAAAGAGAATTGTTGTACATATTTATTATGCATTTTTAAAATCGGCACTTGTATCAAACAAGACATTCAAGTACCTATTGGTGCGTAGACACACTGGCGCGAAACTAATTGTTAATAAATTTGCATGAAAAAAAATGTAATTAACTTTTAATGACTATTTACAAGATTCATGTAAGTTTAGAAGAAATGTCATTAAAGTAGTAAATGTTAAAGTTACATAGACTTACCACAGATGATAACCGCAAGGTACTTTATGCCATCAGATAAGGGCTACCTTTATTTGTTTAATAGTCACGTAATTTATTGGTACCAGTATACTTAAATTTTACTACAGTGGTAGTATATTAGAGAGATATTTTTGAGACGGACCTTTGCTGGTGTATACATTTTACGACTGATTCTATTCTATTTTGCCTTAAATAGCTATACTTCCGACGATAATATTTGTCTAATAAAATATAAGATTGCATTAACATTTGCTATCCACAAACTGTCGAGTAATAGTTATAAATTTCTTGCAAAACAAAAGTGCGTTTAGTGCAGTAAAATAAGGAATCAGCTACGGAATCCTTTGTGATAGGGCGGACTTTTTTCCACTCTCTTCTAAATTCTATCAATAATATATGATAAGAAGTCCGCTTCCAAAAAAGTGCCGCTATAATAGTTATTAAACAAAATAGGTGTAAATTACGGTTATTCGCGAATAACTTTTAAAATTTACTGAAAAAACTGCTTACACCAATCGAAAGAGTAGTATAAAAAATCTGAGGCCCTGGCTTCTAGTATGTACACCAAATCTCAAGTTTCTGTACTCTTACCAACTTGCTTTACCTACTTATTTTCCCCTATTTACCACTGTTTAACAACCAACTCTTCATCGGAATCATCTCAAAATATAATCTAGTCCCAGATGTCGTTATAATGTGCCAAGTTTCAAACGAATATCTCAATTTTATTATATCATCCCCTTTAATAATGGTGGGGGGAGTTGAAAAATGTTATAAACAATTTGAGACCTTATCTTCTAGTGTATACACCAAATCCCAAGTTTCTGTACTCTTATCAGCTTGCTTTACTTATTTTACCCAACGCTTCAACGGAATAATCTCAAAATAATATCTAGTTCCAGATATCGTTATAGTATATACGCGTATCAAATTTCAAGTGAATGCCTCACTTTTATTTTATTAACCTCTTTAATAATGGAGTCAGGGTAGTGGAGGGGTTGAAATATGTTATAAAGAAATCTTAGGCCCGCGCTTCTAGTTTGTAAAACAAATACCAAGTTTCTGTACTTTTACCAGCTCGCATTACTTATTTTCCCCTATTTATCCCCAAGCCCTTCACTGGATATGTTCAAAAACAATCCAGCTCCAGATCTTGTTAAGTACCACATTTTGAAAAAAAAAATGTAGTATAAGTTTTGCATTTTTCCGACATATCTATCGACTCGAGAGCGAATTTAGAAAATTCCGTCCGTCGGTCAGTAGGTCTGTCTGTCTGCCACGCCCAGCCCCCCTAATCCGTTTGCACATTTCGATGAACCTTGTGTGGTTAATAGGAGGCCTTTAGAAAACCTTAATACCGGAAGCTTGGCTCCGTTCGGAAACCGGAAGTACCCGATATAGACGTTTCGAATTTTTCGGGAAAAATTGAATAATTCGGTAACGCACAGTCGGATCGAAATATTTCAAAAAAGAAATGATGCCACTGGCAACGCACTACAAATAAGTATACCAGAAACTATGTCGAAAAAAATGAAAATTGTTTTTTTTGCAAGAAACTAGTTTTCTCGAAATCGGGCTAGGAAGCACGATAACTGACCAGCATATTGATCGATTTCGATGGTGGGATCAAAGGTACACAGCCACAAATGAAGCCTATTGCTGGCGGCCCGAATCCGCTGATCTCAAGTATTTTTTCAGGGCCGAGTATGATTTTCCAAAGAAATTAATAACTCCCAAACCGAAGGACCGACTTCGATTTTCAAAAATGGCGATTGTATGGCTCGACTAGGTCTATTAGGTGACGTTTGTGAGAAATTTGACAAAACAAAAGCGAATTTACAAATCCTGGAAGACTTGATTTTTTTTATAAATGCTACAAATACCGAACAGTTTCCTAATAAAGATCGAAAATTAAGTAATCCGTCGATCAATCTCTATAACCAGTATAAGAGTCAGTCTTTTGGACAAAAAAATCTGAAATAGAGTTTTTTCGAAAAATGAAAAATAAACGAGTTATTTACGAAGATGCATTCCATAGAGTTATTTAAAAAATATTACAAATTAACAAATTCTCCGTGACATATAGGTGAAAAAAATAATGTAATGTTATATTTAAAATATCATCATTTATTTTCTTGTTTGGTTAAGTAATGGTCTTAAATTTTTGGGGTGGCGCGAAGTAGGCTTAAAGCTTCAATTATTGTAGCTAAAATAATTCCAACTTTATAAAGTAGAAAAACTGATTATGATAAATCTGCATCTTTTGTAAAATTTTGACATTTTAAATAAGTTTAGTCAGAAAAAAATAAATTTCAATTCCTGCATTGTACCCATTGTAAAAGGAACATACGAATGCAAAACAAAACAGGTTTTACTATGAAACAGATTTTGATCTCGTGCCTTCTCGAAAAAATCTCTGCTTTAGTTATACACGAAATTATCTATAGGTGTCCAAACCAAAAAATGAAGATTATACCGGAGAAAATTCTGTCTCTATAAATATTTGACCGATTTTCATGTACTAAATAAAAATAGATCCGATGCACTTTCTGTTAGCCTTTACATTAGTCAATGCAAAAAGAAAAAAGAAAAATCATCCTACGACCCTCTACTGATAAGGCACTGAATCATCCCAACAGGGATAAAAAGCATATCAAAATGCAGTTTCTTTAGCTTGTTATAATATATTCGTATACAAAATTTCAAGTCAATATCTTAAACCGTTGCAGAGAAAACGTGTGGACAAAAAAAAAAAGTTACAGACAAACAGACATACAGACAGACAGAATTTTTTTCTCTCAAACTTAAAATCTCGACGTTTCATGACATTCTAAACCCATTTCAACAAAAAAAAAAAATTGAATTATTTTTTATGATTACTATACTTCCAAGCCAACGTGGATATGGAAGTAAGAGACGTGCTTCGTACGAAAGTGGCTATAACTTTTGATTGGTAAAAGCAAAGGCAAAAGAGAAGTACCTATTCATTAAACAAAAATTATAAACATAATTGCAACAATAAGAAAGCAGCGGCATTTTTAATGGGTGGACTTTTATACGTAGATCATTTATAACAATTTTAAAACACTTTGGAAACGACATGACCTGTTACACGGAATTCCGAGGTTAAGCCAGTTTTTTGTCTTATTTTACTGTACTGAAAAATTCATTTTAAGATGACACATGCGATTCAGTTAACCAAACTAGTCAAAGTGAGGTAAAAAATTACTGCAGTAATTGTAAAAACCAAGATCGTATACAGTGTTTATGTCGGACATTACTCCTCACAGGTCGCCGTCGAATAATGGAATCGTTTTAGAGTACCATACTCTTTGCAAGGTATTATCCTCTGTTTTCCGGATTAAAAAGTTCTTAATAATGGTAGCAATAAAATTAGAGCAGTCGCTATACTCTTCGCCGATTTATTATATAAATTATATACCTTTTGCACATTCCATGGGATACTCTTCGAGGTATTTTTGTAAATAATGTTAGTTGAAATAATTATGAGTGTCTGACATTAAATAAAAGATTTAAAAAACCCCCGATACAATGAAAC